>CM022485.1:30692079-30834922 GCA_011952105.1 Coreoperca whiteheadi | reverse complement strand
TACTTACGACATCTATTGCATGTCTGTCCGTCCTGGGAGAGGGATCCCTCCTCTGTTGCTCTTCTTGAGGTTTCTATCATTTTTTCCCCTGTTAAAAGGGTTTTTTAGGGTAGTTTTTCCTTAATCGAATCGAGGGTCTAAGGACAGAGGGTGTCGTATGTTATACAGACTGTGAAGCCCTTTGAGGCAAATGTGATTTGTGATACTGGGCTATATAAATAAAATTGAATTGAATTGAATTGAATATCCCACGTCATAAAACCTACACATGTCCATATGAATTTGCGCTTTTATAGCTAAACTAGCAATCTCAATATTCCATGCTTCTAGTAGAACATAATTTAACTGAACAAATTTGCTAATAAGTATTTTGATTCTTCATCAACAAGGAAAGGAGTTGCCCTTTGTATTTTGTAACCTCTGTAATATAACCGCAGCGTCTCAGTTGCAGGATCAAACTTGAGGTTCTTGTAGTTAATGGCCTAGTAGTTGTAGGATATGGTCATGCAGAATAAGGCATTAATGTGCTTTAAAATGACTAAAGCCAGTTTGCTAATAATATGCATGCTAATAAGCAACTAGTTAATGGTGTATCTTACCCAAATTTGTTTTGCAGTAGATGTAACAGTGTGCTTTGTGTGGTCAATACATCCTCTAGCTGACTTATCCCTTGTATCTCAGATAAACTGATGACTTCCAATACCTCCTATATTTTCTCATACCATGTTAAATTGTTGATCTCTGGCAATACCTTCATGCCAAAGTAAAGTATTTTTGTTGCTGTGCTTACATATATAACAATAGGCTGTCAATGTGCTTTCACAACACACCCCACATTTCAAAAAGCTGCAATGACAAAATTTTGGGTGCCACTTTACTAATAAAAATAACAACACTACAGATTATATTATATTTAGTTTAGATTATAATTTTCTGTTAAGAATGATCCATTTTGCAAATTTCTTTTTTATTCATTAATGATGGAGTGTGAATGCGCTCAACGCTATCTAAGAGGGAACTTGTGTCATTATGAACTAGCCAATAGTGGACCCCTGTAATTCCATACAATAGAAGTGTAGACCTTTTTTATGTAATGTGAATCAACAAATAAAATGCATTCCTATAAATATAGATTAAGGCTAGAAGACATTGAAAAATAGAATGAAATCCTATTTTTGTGAAAACCTGTCAAGGGAATTTTTGGGGACTGAACCGCTGAACCATTTCAAAAGTCTGATAATAAATATACAATTCTTGTTGCCCCGCCCCCCATATTTACTGTTGCTATGTTACAATAACATGACTAATAACTTAAGTTCTATGTGTGTTGCATTAAGGAACTACAAACTCATTTCATCGTAAAACCTCTTGTTGAAAAATGATAAATAAAATACCTCGTACCTTGATTTATAAACAGTTCCTAAGTGCTGTACATAAAACAGAGCAAAGCAGTGAAAAACAATGGAAAAAGAGACAAAATGGCAGTAGGCAAAGCATGTATTTTGGGGGCAATTAAAAATATGAATGTAAAAACAATTAAATGAATAAGACAAACAGACAAAAAGTAAATAAATAACTAAAGACCAAAACAGAATAAAGATAAAGCATCAGAATCAATGTGAAACCATGTAAAAACAATTAAAAAAGTAAATTAATAGATAAATAAATACTAAAATTTAACAAATAATTGTATTAAACTAATCAAGCGATATACGAAATTAATTTGGGAAAATATTAATAAAATTACAAAGGACGGTCAATCAGTTTAAAATTAAGTAATAAAGGAACAATCAAAAGTGATAGAAGACATAGAACAAACAGCTACAATCTTCATTCAAACCACAAAATGAATTATTTGTGTATTCAGTACATTGAAGAATTTTGAGGTAATATAAAAAGTTCTTGAACCTGCAAATTCCCTGTTTTCGCCATTGGAAATGTCACATAAGCTACAGTAATGAAAGCACTTGTTGAAAAGGGTCAAAGTCTAAGGATGTCTTTGTAATTAATGCTATTTTTTTTATTATAAACCAATACCATGTAAGCCTTTACTCATCTGATCATAAATGTATCAATAACAAACTCCTATTTTCATTCTTCCTGGAACGTTATGATTAACTGTGTCAAATGCCAAGTTTTTATAAAAGACACCACATGTCTTACATGCAGATATATCATAATATAGATTTCTTATAATAATTGTACTTTTGAGAGTCTGCATTGTTTTTCTTCTTTCCTGAGTCAGATAAGAAAATGTCGTTTTATTCTTTCTTCGTCCAGGCTGTTATCCATGAAGTGCAGAAAATAGCCAACACTGTTCCACTCAGCCTCTTCCACTGTAGGACTAAAGAAACTTAGCTCATGGAATATTTAATTCTCAGGGTAAGAGGCAACTGGTGGTAAATTGTTTTTGGCAATAGTGACAGTATTGTAGTGTGCTGTATAGCAGCTGCACAAATCATCCCTTTTACTTAGGTAGTTTAAGTAAATCTTGACCTCTTACACATGTTTTGTACCTTCCTCTATGCACCTTTCTTCTTTTGGTTCTTTTTTTCAGGGTACGATAATCATCCCTAACCTGATCTCAGTGCTGAATGAGGACGGACAATGGAAATTCCCTTATGAATTCAACCCTGAAAACTTCCTCACTGACCAGGGAGTTTGTTAAACCAGAGGCCTTCATGCCTTTCTCTGCAGGTATGAGAGCATAACAAACAAACCTCAATCTGGGTCTCATTGTATCACACCTGAACTGGCACAGATAGGGGTGAGTTTAATCAAACTGTTGAAGATTACTTTTTTATGCCTCAGGTCCTCATATTTGTTTTGAAGAGGGTCTGACTCTTATGGAGCTCTTCCTCATCATGGTGATGCTGCTGAGGAAGTTTAATTTCACCTGGCCTGAGGATGCAGGGGAGCCAGACTTCATAGAGGGCTTTTTATGCTACCCTTAATGGCAGTTAACAATGCACATAGTAAATGCTCACCAAAACGTTGGTGAACATACTTATGGCAGCCCAGAATGAATCTTAAATGACGTTTTGACCTATCATTAGGCCCTCCAGTGGGTATTAGGCTTTGCAGTCATTAATCTACTGAGCCCTCTTGACAGGTGACACCATTATCTAACCCTGCCCCACCGTATCTTAAAAACCAGTATTATAGTAAATATTGTAACTTCAAGAAAAATAACCACAAAACAAATTTCTTTTTATACAGCACAAGCCAAGTTTCACGGCCATGTATCCTGCAATTAAAGAGATGGAAGTGGTTCACTGTGGGACGGGTGTCTTCTATCAGGCGATGCCTGCTGTTGATGCCGATGGAAAGAGCATCATGAAACTGATTCCTGTACAAATGATCAACGGACAGTTTTTCCAAATTCAAATAAGCAATGTTATTAATGTTAAATCCTAGCCTTGGCCTTATATCGACATTATATCTACTTAGGTGAAACTACAGTGGCAACTTCATCTGAATGCCATGGCCCACTCAGATTTGCAGACATTTTTGTAATGAACAGGCAAATGATGTTGCTGAAACGTGCCTGTGTGTTCTAGAATTGAGGACAAACAACATATTTTGTTGCATTATTTGGAGCACTTGTTGATCCCATTACATTCTTTAATATGAATACTTACTGCTTACTCATGTATTCCATGACATGCTTTGATATGTAGCTATTTGATTTATAAGGAATTAATATGATGGCGGCCATTCTGGCCAAATTGTCATGTTCTTGTCTGGTGTGTAACATTCCTTGCAATAGTATTTTAATGATATGCATTCATCAGTTAATAAATGGTAATATTAACATCATTTTATCAGTCTTCCCATTATGCATCTTGTATTGGTTCAAAGACTGCACATTAAACACCAAAAGGCAAAAATAAATAAATACTGACAGTACAATTGCATGATGGGATGACCGTGACAGAGGTCTCAACTGCAGCCTAAAAGAGTTGGCCATGTTCTCAAAAATGACCATAGAGTAGAATCAACACTTCACAGTGTCAATGGAAACCATACAAACTTTGTTGTTTTACACGAATAAAGGGAGAAAAAAGATTGTAAACAAAACAACAAACACACTTCATAAAGGTGCTATAGTTTTACTATGGGGTTGTTCTAGTGGATTGCATTTGTTGGGCCTTGCCTAAGCTTAGCCTAGCTTAGGCTAGATGGCCATGTGGGGACACAAAGAACTGAGGCCTGTTGTCAAGATTCAAGCCTTAGCCCAGACCTGACTAGGAGACAAAGGACTTTGGGTGGTCGTTATTTCGCATAGAGGTGTGAAATAAAACTGAGACCTGACACTGGAACCAAAGCGAGATCCCAGTTGAACCCAAACCACGGATTGATATTGGCTGCACAGCGCAGCACAGTGCATAAACCCCCAGTGCACGACTATGACGTCCCTGAGGTTATAAAAGCCTGCGACACTCAGACTTCCTTGTTCTTTCGACTGTGAATTCGTTTGCGACAGGAGGACACCTAACACCTCTCTCTTTTCAGTAACTCACATCAAGAAGACGCTTTCAGATGAACTTTGATTACCCTAGGAAGGAAGTCTCCACTCACTGGTCGAGCTAACAGAATGTTGCGTTAAAGATAAAGCGTTTGTTCAAACACTTCGGATCCCCGGTCGTCTATAACGACCTGTGCCTGCAGAAGGAAGCTAGCGATTTCATCGCCACTTCACGGAAGAGCCAGACAGCCCAGAGCCTGTCTTCCCCGACGTCGACTGCAGAACGTCCTCGTCTGCCCAGCGAAGGAACCGCCAAATCACCAGCCTGGCTGAGAGAACTCCTCCCAGTTTTTAATGGACTGATTTACGACCGCTTGGACAATGCAATCTCCAAGTAAGAGGCCATATTGTCTCTGGGCAGAGACAGATTATATAACTGTGTGTTATTTCATCTAAGCTTTATTTTCGTGAATTGTGCTTTACTTATTTTTGGATGTAACGGCCGCCATGCCGTTTTCATTTGCGTTAAAAGCCCAGTTGGCTAACTGAGTCAGCCATAACCCTGTGAAGCTAATAGCCCCATTCCATCAGACTTAAGTCCAGCAATAAGACCGCCAGACAGAAGTCTGCTGCCTGATTACCGTGTGATGAAGTGACGCTATTACGCCTCCCACAGCGTCTAAGATTTCACGCTTCTCTGCGTGTTTAAAGTTACCGTTCCTGTACCGCCCACGGCAGTAACTTTTAGCCTAGCCACTGTGGAGCCGATAGCGAACCTTATACGACCAATTCCATAAACACCGTCGCTTTACGTGAGTCTGCTGCTGTGTTACTGTGGGACATGGTAGCGCTATTGCGCTTATCCACAGCGTTTGAGGTTTCTTGTTTCTCTGTGTGCATTTTCTCCCTCTTTCTTCTCCACTAACTCACATATCTTTACACACACATTTCCACACCCCAAACGCCCCCTATAACGTGGCATTATAGCTAACGCTGTGCGTTAACACAAGAGCAGATCAGGCTTGGCCACCCTTTTGTTTGGGCTTGTCCCTTTGTTGAATTGAGGAGGCTGCTGCCATTTTGACCTTCTCCCACGATTACCCGCTTGGGTTAGTCTCTTCGCAAACCACCCCCCCAATCTCTATTGTCCACACACACACACACACACACACACACACACACACACCACAGTTTTAGTACCTTGCCTACACCTCAGGGTGATCTCAAAGACATTAATCCTTGATATTACATTTTGTTTTGAAACCTCAAACTTACATTTTTGGTGAATTTGTTTATTGCTAAGGTTAAAGTGATTTTGACACTGTATTCAAAGCAGTGCTCTCTAGCTCTCATTTTAAGTCCCTCTGTTACAACCAGGGCGATATACTCAATACACTCTACAGCTAACAGCCCTTTAATGACGGTGTAGTCTTTTAAAAATCCTCAATGAAGTGACCACCCTATAGGGAGAAGTTGTTGACAAACCTAACCTTATAATTCGAAATTAAATGGAGGAAAAATTATTATTTTGATTTACATTAATCATCTTAAACATACATTTGCTTTTCTACACATGTGAATGGATTCACTTCCCTTACACAAATATTGAAATATGGGCACCAGCTGTTCTCCACCATACTGTCTCTGGGTTTGGTGCACATTAATTTACCTCAGTCCTGTTTTCAGAATGAGAAGCAAATCCTTTTATCTACTTATATGAGGCTTGACTCTCCTTTCCATCATTTTCTTTCCTTCTTTCTCTCCCTCTACTCTCCTCCTCGTCTTTGGAGTGCACCCTATGGCCTCCCCCTCTGCTTCTATTTCAATATCTCTGAAATCATAAAAATCCTTCAGCCATGTCCCATTTCTCTAAAGCGAATTTAATTCTGAACAGACAGCCGATGTGCTGTACCTCAGGTGATGATGGATGTTGCGCAACATGTGAAGAGAATATGCTGGCTGAGCAAAACTGTTAGACTAATTGTTTTGCCAGCATAATAATGGAAACAGGCTTTTCTGTGTGTGTGCCAACGACAACTGAGATCCCATGAGTCAGGGAAGAGGGATTAATAATAGGTGTAATCTTTTGCTAAAGAAACATCTTTAACTGAGCGTGCAACAGTCCTTTGAAAAACTGCAAACAACTAGAGCAAACAGTAATCAGTGCTTATTAATTTTCTATGACTGGAGATAAGTCTGCAATTAATGACCACATTCTCCGACACTCCCTTGTCAGCAGTATTAAGTTCAGCATTGGTTTTTAGGCAACACTGACTTTGATCAGTTAATTACAAATTGGTATTGTTATAGGTCCTACCTGTTGCTGTAATAGCATGCATGTCACAGGCCATCTGCTTGGAGGGCCATAAGCAAAGTGGTCAAGCACTTTGCATCTGTTTTGTTTCGACATTGTTACCAAAAGAGTGGCACATGAAACGGCCTAAAGCTGACCTGGAAATTTTAAGTCAAACACTTAGAGGAAGGTCAGTCTCAAAATAATTTATTACACTCCTGTATAATGTTCAGAACTATAACTTAATAATAATTGCCATCAACAGCATTATGCATACATATCTGGTCTTGACTGAATCCACTCAAGACAATTAAGCGTGCTGCTGAAAGCGTAACTGAATTTTTTTTTACAGACAATGATAAAGGATTGGTGGACTGTGTTAGTGATGGAAACATGTCCAAGACTTCAATGATTTGTCCCTCACAAAACCTGATGTGTTTATGTATATTATAAATACAGGGTTCAACGTTAAGGTTTTTTTACTTGACTGGTTGGGCTAGTTGGTAAAAAATCTACTTGTCCAAAGTCAATTTTTATTATAACTACAAACTGGAATGTTGTATAACACCTCACTAGACAGCTGTGAGGGACTCTACAGACAGACAGACAACATCAACTGTCTGTGAACACAAGACCAAAACCAAATCCATACAGAGCATCGACTGGAAAGGGGTCAAAGGTCATCGACTATGAGTCAGTGGACAGCCAGAGAAAGATCAAGAAGGACATTCACATGCGACACCTGGGACCATTTTTGACCAGACACAGAGATGGGGTGTGTTTGTGTGTCTCTGGAGTGTCAGTCCTACCTGCCATGCGAAGAGACCCTGAGTTGTAGATGGCCTCGTCTCGCAGCTCTCTCACGTGCACGGTGACAGTAGAGACGGCATCTGGCCAAACTCCATCGGACACACAGACCTGAAACTGATAGGTTCCGGGTGGGGTGTTCTCCTTGATGATCAGGAAACCTGTCCGCTTGTTCAGGATAAAGTAACTGAGGAAAAGAACAAACACACAGACACCCACACCAGATTTAAAACAAAGTACATTTAGATAACAACATTTTAGTACCTTGTTCTAAATCACACAAGCTAAGCCCTGTACAGTGATGAACATCTACCTCAAGAATCAACACAGTGAAAATGTGTCTTTCACAAGTTCAGACAGCCAAAATGATGAGCCCACAAAAACAAGTCACTACACATTGGAGCTGCTCGGCTGTCCGTCTGGACCCATCATCTTCCCTTATGTTTTACCACCTAAACATTTCTAACATAATAATATATATATATACAACAATTTTGCCATCATGGCTGTATATGTTATAGTTTTGATGCTATAAATCTATTCTGTACTTACGACATCTATTGCATGTCTGTCCATCCTGGGAGAGGGATCCCTCCTCTGCTGCTCTTCCTGAGGTTTCTATCATTTTTTCCCCTGTTAAAAGGGTTTTTTTTTGGGTAGTTTTTCCTTAATCGAATCGAGGGTCTAAGGACAGAGGGTGTCGTATGTTATACAGATTGTGAAGCCCTTTGAGGCAAATGTGATTTGTGATACTGGGCTATATAAATAAAATTGAATTGAAATAGAATTGCGTCCACTTTTATGCAGTGACTTAAGTAACAAATTAGCAAGCAACACTGAAGGATACTGGGATGACCATGGTGAGTTGCTGCCCTGTCTCAAGGCTGCTGCAGATCCCAAGCAGGACATATTACAATGTGACCAGGGTCCAAGACCAAATTTTCAACATCCAATTTCACCACAAGCCAACAGTGTGATATCTGCATCGCCTAAACTGAGCTATCTTCTAATGGCTTGGAGCTTGACAGGGTCACACTGCTGAATCTATACAAATGGCATCTGGCGTGGTACTGATTAGTCATTAGGCTATTACCAATGACTCAGTGAGTCTGCAGAGACCAGTAATTTCAGTTATTTGCCCATCAAAGGTCATCACAGTAACCGGCTAAGTAGCAAGAAATGCTCAGTATAACCTGTGTGCTTGTTGTCTAAAGAACCAGAGTCAACCAGACCTAACATTATAAAGTATGTTATGGCTAGCGCCTCTCAGGTCTCAACTTACACATAGGCTCTGCCGGGGGTATTTAGTCTTGGTGTCACAGCAGAGCATGCAGCCCTCTAAGAGGGCGAAACAGAGATTAAAATTTAACAATTAGGTGTTCTATGTTGGAGGCCTCTATCCTGCTTCTCCACTAGGGGCTGATCTTAAAATGCAGGCAACTGCTAGCTTTACTGAGAGGTAAAGCTCATATAGCGCTGTTTGATGGCTCTGCCTGTGTTCATAGAACTATAAACATGATACAATCAATATTAAATACCAGCCCAGTATCCCTACGAATTACGTCTGTATTGTACGTTTCTATCCATATCTTGTAGGCCCCCCTCACTAAAAGCCCACTTTCGTCTGATTGGTCAACTTCCCGGAAGCCTGGGGGCAGTGAGCTGCTGTAACCCAGACCCCAGGAAGTGTGCTGGGCTTTGAAGCCTATTTGAGGGGTCGGCACATTATGCACACTGAACTTTATCCATAGACTTACGTCGTGAAAGAAGCGGATTTTTTTTTTTAGCATCACAACCCCCGCGAAATGACTAATTTCACTACCTGAATTAGGTCCATTCAGTCTGATAACATTTGAAAAGTCTAGAAGAGCCGCACAATTAAATAATTTTATCTCCATTCAAGTTAGTAGAGGGCTAAACCAGAAGGGGTTAAATGAAGCTATAGAAAGATCAGGGCAATTTTATACCAGGAAGTCAAACTTTTTTGGCTTCATGCGCCCCTGAGCAGCTTTCATAGGAATGAACAGAGCCACACCTCTATCCAATTCTCTTTATACATCCATGGCTGTAACCAATTCTCTTTATATACCTGCACCTCATTGTCTTGCTGGTGAGCTGGAGAGTATATGGCAGCAACAGTAACTTAGCTTGGAAAACTGCTTGGGGCACTGAATTGGATGAATTTAATGTTCACACCACAAATGAGACAAGAATTAGGTTGGAAAAAAGATAGAGGCCGATGGAGCAGGGTGTTTCTCGGGGCCAGGCCTTGCTGCTTATTGTACAAAAACATACAACTTTTAAAACTTTATTTACAGATTTTGTCAAAACTGGATCATATTTTATGTAGAAAATATTTTCTGGTTTCCCCTGATGTGCTTCGGCTGCTCTGCCTCAACTCAGTGATTTACGGAGTTTCCTGATGGACAGATAGTTTTAAACTGCTGTTATTGTAGCAACCGTTAGCTAGTGAGCTCTGTTAGCCATGCAGCTAGTGGCCCTTTCAGCTTAGCTGACTGCCTGGACTGGGAGCTCGGAACCCCGAGTGAATGATGGTGTTCACACCACTAGCACAGGAGCTTTGGACTGCCGGGAGGAGGAGGGTTTCAGACCGGGCTCTGAGCTTCCAGTCCAGGCAAAGTCATGTAGCTAATAGCACTAGCTGCATGGCTAACGGTAGCTATGGTTACCTCAGCAACAAGTAAAGCCATCTGTCCATGAAGAAACTAACTAATGTTCCATCGCAACCAAATAAGCTCTTTCTGTGAGACATACTGAACAACCTCCAAAAACTTGAAGAGTAGTCCTGAGCAGAGTAATCTTGCATAGCCAGACATATGTCCAAACTTTCTTTTAGCGCAATGCACGCTCAGAGCCTCACTCTAGCTCTGTTTGAGGGCGTGCCAAACTAGATGCTAGGTGTGTATGCAAATGTGTGCCTTGGTTAAGTAGACAAGGTAAGGAGCAAGAGGCAGGAATCCCAACAAGGCGTGTCAGGCCATGTTTTCCATGGTATTTTCTGTGGAGAAAGAAGGCCTGCTTTTGGCACGGACTTTGGTCTTTGTGACTTTTTAGACCTTCTACATGTACAAAAATGGTAAACAGTCATATGGCCTGTTTAATTTCGGGTATCTGCCCATTTGATACTTACGTGTTGATTAAATATGTATCTGATACTCTAAAATATCAGTGGTAATAACCAGTGAGGGATTGGCCATCTGGAAATTGGCCAAATGCCAGAAGGGCTGCGCCCAACTATGGGCTTGAGAGAAGACATATCACTCTGTTGAAGTTGTTGGTAACACACAGCTGTACCGTGATGTTATGGAGTGAAGCTTGTCTCTCACAAATGATCTTTGGCTGAGTACGGACACTGGATTGCAGGGGAGACCATTAACCTGACAACAGACACATTTACTTTTGGCCTGTTAGCAAGTTAGTTAGCAACAGCTGATATAATGTGCCACCAGTGACCTTTGTCATTTTTAATTTAGCACTGGCTAAAATGAGCTCCAATTTAAATGTTTTGCTCAAAATAGCAAATCTGTGCATTTGGCCAACCTCAGTTTCAGAACACTCACCGATGTGACCAAATCATTTTGCGAAATGCTGCACTGTAGAGCCGGGTGTGGTAAAGGAGACCAGCGTTGCAACACTAGCAGTCTGAGGTAAGGTGGGCAAAACCAGTAGAGTACAGAGAAGAAAAGACCAGCCTAAAATATGTATCGATCATTAGGATCAGCTTGGGACAGCTGTAGTTTTCATTGAAGGTAATCTGGGATTTAGCAGAATTTCCCAAAATCAATGTTCTTGTCTGGCGACAGAGTTGCTAAATACAGTGTCATCACTAGCTGCTTCTACACTTGGTGCCTGCTGGCCACCACTCACTTTCTGAACTTTGCTATAGTGTAACTCCATGAAAAATTACACTTTTATTGAAATTCCTTTTTACCATATTGACACATAATAAGAGTGTTTTATTACATTTATATTTTGCAAGCCCCAAGAAATGAGCCAATGCTTTTATAGTGGACTGGGATCCAGGTTTTTCTTACTTAGTCCGTTACTTTATGCTATAAACACGTATCTAACATTTTGGAAAAAATATGAAATTGTCCTAAACAATTTTATCATCCAAGATATTAACGATGTGGATGTGTCTGTGTGAGCTACAAGGTTCAACGTAAATGAAAGGCTTAACACCCGTTCCCTGTCCAGTTGCCTGCAGGACCTTTTCCAACTGTCCAAGATGAAGACAGACTGATGCAAATACTATTTTTATCCCCCTCAGCCATGTATTTAACTCACTGTTTTATTCTGTGTTTTAGTGTTTACTCTGTTTTCTGCTGTAAACTAATGGCCCTCTGGGACAATAATGGAAAGTGAGCAGAGACGGTGCATTAGGGAGAGGGAGGCAAGGGGGAAAATGAGACTGACTAATAGGCACAAAGACATGCGAGGAAGCAATTTCACTTGGTCCTTGTCTCTATGTTCCCCTTGTACAGTAAATGAGCCCATTCAAGTTTAATTACAGAGGAAATCCAAGGCAGAACCTTGGCAAATCAAATAATAAACCACTTGTAAAGACAAGGGCCTCATTAACTCATTTTACAGCATATGCTGTGGTCTGTAGATTACGTCTTAAGTCTAGCACTTAATTCCAGGTTTCTCTGAAAGACAATTTTACATTTTCCGTAAAACCACAAGTACTTTCCCACTTGGTACTTCCCAATTTGCTGAAGCCTGCTTTTATTGACATTTTGTCAACTACTTACATTATTGGCCACATCTATTCCAGTCAAAGTAGGACACTTAGTAGGACACAGTAAAACCTTTCTACACGATGCATTGATGTGCTAAATCAAATACAAATTTCCTTTCTGTGCGTTTGTTTAACGAAACAACACCGTAGATACAACTACAATACCACCTCTTGATCCAAAAAACCAATTGAATAGCTAAAGTAGACACTCACAGTGAACCACAACAATTGCAGATAGGCTCTATTTTGTGAAAAGCCAGTACAGCAGTAATAAGGCAATGTGTGCTGAACTTGACTTAGGTTTGAAACTTCAAGAGATGAGAGCTGTCATTAAATGTTAATGGCTCATATTCAACCCAGTCCTCTATACGGGCTGCACTTTGACTTTGAGAGAGACGGGAGAAAACTTTGTCATTTTGAGTTCTGATTGTCTTTGGCCAAGACAACCTACAGAGATATCCGAGATGGTAACAATTGGCTTTTGGGCTATTTTATTTGCACTATCCTTTACGAATGCAAACAAATAAAACAAGAGTATTTCACCACCACCTACTCTGTGGGATGAATCTGTTTGCCAAAAGCAACCTCTATTTCATAAAAAAAAAAACCCACCCACCCCATTGTAGTACTTGGTTCTACTGAAATAAATTCAAGCTCTAACATAACAGGATATATACATTGCTTCATTGACAAACTTTATAGACTCAACGGGCTTATTTCATTAACCAAAAACCATCTGATTTAACGATTTTAGAGGCCCAACCATGATCTACACTCACTTGAAATTGTTTATGACACAGTTCTGATTAGAAAATACTGATACATAAAATGTATTTGGACAATTATGGCAATTTTGGTGTACCCATGTGTGGATGGCAAGTCTGTGTTTTAGGCCGCTACAATTGCTGTATTTTCATTAACAAATATTGCACAGTGCAGCTTTCTTTTTCCTGTGTCATAGGTCTAAAGTGTGAGGAATGTAGCATGAATGGTTCATGAAGGGCCACATTATTTACCTTGGCACGTGTCCTTCAAAGACGTACGTCTTGTTGTCCCAGTCATCAGGGTCAGGAGAGTAGACCTTTCCAAGCACCGTAGTTGGCATACGGCCTAATGACAGAAAAAGACATCAGTTTATCAGTTCCCCATTTTAAATGAAATTAACTCTATGTATATACGTTTTGAGAGCAAACATATTGCTCTGCACTGGCCTTCCATGCATTCAGGAAAACTTTCAGGGTAAGAGTAGGTGTTGCCTCTCTGCATGTGTATCTCCAAGTATATGTGTTTAAGTGTGAGTTACATGCAATATGCCTATAATAGCAGTAATACCATACATCAAGGGGAAGAGCCTTGGAAATCATGAAAATAAGAAGTGAACTAAGAAGTGACATTGCAGGCGGATGGCATAGGGAGAAGGACATGCATAACAGAAAATGCAGTTTGAATACACAATGATTCTAATCATGTAAAAAGAACTGTTGTTGTGTTCACTCTCTCCTTCAACTCTTCACTCTCGGAACCATGCGGGAATTATTCTGAGGGTACCCTTCACAATTTAAAGGCAGACCTAGACATGTGGAATTGTGGGTTTGTCTTTGCAAGAAACCGAGGAAAAAGTTAGACACCACTGAAAACAAATTGTTAGCATTCATGGCTTTCAGTGGCAAAAAATGATAATGCTATTTTTCCAGTTGGGTGTAAAAATATGAACACAAGCTATGCATTGTGACAAACAGAGAAGTAACAAGGCATTTTATTATTGGGTGAGAAGGGATGCAAATACTTGTTTATCTTGCAGAGTCGGCGAAATATAATATTTCTAATACCTGACTGAACTGATCAACAAAACACGCGTTTGAATCCAATACAATCCTGACAAAATTATGCGTAGACGTTTTGTGACACACAATCTGAGATTCACTGCAGTCTGAGTCCAGATACTCTAGTATGTGGTTTGTTTGTTAGCCATATACCAGACATACAACATGCTGAAGAGGAATTAACTTATAGCTGTGATTAATTGTATGTCAAACTGTGAAATGGTTTGCCTATGTGACCCTTAGAACAGCACCATGGGAGTAATTCTGACTAAACACCGATCATGCGGACAGTGCGTGGGTTGAGGCAGAGGTGAAAAACACAATAAAAATGTTGTGTGTTTGTGAGTGTTAATTACTGCACACTGATGAGGAATTAATTGGCTGGCAGTATGAGCTTCACCTACAGAGATAGAAAACTACCTTTGAGAGCGAAATTCTAAATGTCCTTGAAAAACTTGACTTTATTAGTTAGATACATGTATATAGCACTGAGCATCAATACTTTAATGATCTTTTTCTGTTTCTTTGAAGACCATAATCTAAAGACAGAGATGGCCCTCTCACCTCGGTGACTATTGATGAAAATGTTCTTGTCCCCCGCCACATGTGCGTGATCGTTTTGGTCCCCGATGGTCACTGTCAGGGTGCTGGTCACTGTTTTGGCTGGACGGCCACTGTCGCTCATAATAATAGGAATGATGAACTCCTTCTGGCGCTCGCGGTCAAATGTCCTCAGAGCTGTTAGTGTCGCCGTGCCATTTAGGTTGTCCTGAAGGTAGAAATCATTGCTGTGGCGATACTCGGAGGGGACAGTGAAGTGGAAGGGTGGGCCATTCTCTAGAGAATCGTGGTCCACAGCTCGGAGGAGGGTCGACGTTTGGTTCATCCTCACTACCTAAACAAGGAGGGAGATCATAAGGGGTTGTGGCTTGCTCAGGTTGGATTTTTGCCACAAATGAATGAAAATTGATAAAAGAATAATAAAAATCATAACAATTTTCCTTTGCTTCTTGCTAACTTCCTTCTTTTTACCAAATAATAGCAATATATCAGTATATTACATATTAACTTGAACTCAAACCCAATCAAGCCTACCTGTGGTCCTGCCACATTCTCAAAGACTATCGGGGAGTATGCCGCCTCAAACTCTGGTCCGTTATCATTTACATCCAACAGAGGCAGCTGGACTGTGGCGCTGCCTGAAAGAGGTGGAACCCCATGATCGGTTGCTATGACAACCAAGTGATGCTGGGGTATCCCCTCCCGGTCCAGAGGCCGGGCTACAGAGAGTACACCGGACTGGTCAATGGTGAACAGCCCCTCAGGATCTGAGTCCTCTGATAGGCTATAGGCGATGTCGCGGTTCTGGCCTGAATCCGAGTCACTGGCCACCAAACGTGCCACACTGGTTCCCACGGCGATGTCCTCAGGTAGCGGGGCGAGAGACAGGAGGTGTGGAATGAAGACTGGAGCGTGATCATTATAGTCCTCCACCTCCACCACACAGTGCAGAAGGCTGGAGAAATCCAGGTCTTCAACCTGAAACAGGAACCACATACAGTCTCACATGCCATACAACTGCAGTGTAGGCAAGATTTAAATGTAAAGACATCTATCTTATCCATCAAATATTATCAGACAAAATAAGGCTGGGTTAGGCTGCAATGTTTCCAAGGCACCCTATGGTAATTGTGACTGTAATTAATTGCACACATTTCTGATGCTGTGCATAGGCAGCAGTTGGAATTTTTCACCAAGGGAAAAAGTAAAACATCAAAAAGACCAGCCCCCTGTTATCATTACACCCTTGAATCTCTTGTACCCTTTATACACCCTTGGCTATAAAGCAATATGACACCACCGGCATTTGTGTGCATGAGTGTGCTGCAGGTGATTTATTATATCATCTTATAGAATTTCTAGTTATTTTCCAAAAGCTACTTCTCACTGCAACCAATATGAAAAGTAGCCTTGTGGAGCTTTAAAGTTCCTGTACTGACATATGACACCTTCTGTTTGACTGGCATTATAGCATTCTCTTCACCTGGAAATTCTTTGTCATAGTTTTTGATGAAGGGGCTGACAGGATGGTTTGAGGGATTCATGAGCACTGAAGAAAAACAAATAACTCTGAGATCAACGCTTAGGAAACCTTTTTCATTTTTTATCTTCGGTTTCATAACAATTCTCAAAACTTTCCCGGAACATACTGTAGGTCAATGTACCCACACTTGCGAGTTTACCAAAATCCACTTCATATTTTGAACAATTCATAATCAGCTGAATGGGGCTTTTGGTACATTACAGATACCTTCAGTGTGAGGTTGAATCTCTGCTCGCTGTGCCGTTCATAGTCCAGACGTTTCTTAAGCCTCAGAGTGCCGTGCTGCTCCTGCTTGTGACTGACCATGTAGAACTTCTGCTCTTGGTCTCCAGCCACAACACTGAAGGTCAGCTGGGCATTTTCTCCAGTGTCTCTGTCCTCTGCAACAAGCTCCAGGACCTTAGAACAAGCAATAACATCATAATAATAAAGTACATAGGCTCTATGTCACTGGGAATGTTGGCTTCTTAGATTTGTGATACATTCATTGATGGTGGTAGTGTTATTTTTTGACAGTGGCAGGGTAGCAGAGTTTGAAACGGTACAGACAAAGTGGTTTCTGGTTGCTGACAGCTCGTATTCTGACTATATTCTGCTACAGATTAAACAAAATTCTATATTGTTCTATAAAATGGGGAACTTGTTCAGAAGGTGCAGACTAGAATTGTGTAAACACACACAACCCCTAAGCTTCCAAAGGCAGATTTTGAATCTGCACTACACAGTTTCAATTATGAGGCAAAAAGACAGCCCTGAGATACTACCAGCTACCAACTAGCAGACAATCAGCAATATGGGTATCCCTGTGGAGTATTGAGTCTAATATATGCAATATAACACTTAGCACCGTTAAGCCCCCCAAAAATGGAAAACTCAAAAGATTATATACTACTGGCAGTTTATAAGAAGTGGATACCAGACTCAAAGATGTTATCCCATCAATTGAATCAAAATTGTTCGCCCCACACATAAGTCGAAAAAAGTTTCTGGCCTCCAGCTTTGCTTCCACGTTGTGTGGCCCATTGCACATGTGCATGAAGAGTTTCTCCCGCTTGGCCAACAGACTTTATATTGGGATGACATCATGCACTTTAAAACGCACACGGACTCTGGGACTGGTTTACAATTGTAAAACCTTCAGGCTTGAAAGATTCATACAACAAAGATTAACAATTGACCTTTTTTGCAGTTCCCTGTCAACAATTTTATTTTCTATAAAAATATATGGGTATTTGTAACAGTTGTTTCAATTTATACACCAGTCACTACGTTACTTGGGCTCTCTGCCACTATTTGCTGAGCAGGTAGTGTACTAATTGCTTGTTTACACTTTTTTAGTGGAGGCAACCATACAGTCTATGTTTGAAGTGGAGAACTAAAACGGTCAGCAAAAAGGAAATGAAAGAGTTGGGCTCTCTCAGAACTTGAATAATGTGTATTCAGATTTGTGAAAAGACCAAAAACCCTGTAATTTGTATGATGGAAGTTGGCTTTAGTTTGTTTTAGTTAAATGATTAATAGGGTTGTTTTCAATTAAATAATGTGGTGCAGACATCTCATTTGTTCTGTACTGGGCAAGAAAATACCATAATATTGTAGCACTGCATGTGGCAGTATATGCTCTTCTATGGAAAAAGGGCCCAAACCTCGAAACTGAGTTTTTTTTGTTTTTTGTTGTTTTTTTTTTTTTAAGTTAAACGTATTTTTGGAAAACATTTTCTTAAACGGGTGCCTTCAGTCCATTATTGATTTCAGATGCCAGCAGATGCCATTGTTTTCATTCTTAATATTCTTTAAAATCTTGCAAAAACAATATTCTAAGAAACCACATTCTAAATAAGAGGTACCTTTAAATGTTTTGTGTCCTAACTGGAATCTTCTACTGAGAGGTGCTACACTTGCTGTAAATAGGAAGCTTTCCTGGGTTCAATGCAGACTGGTGCTTTTTATTTCATTTGATGTTTTTGGTATTACTTTGTTGTTTGTCATCTTTATGGGAGATATCGGATGATGAAGTATATCAGCATCCACCACCAAATGCTATGTTGACATTTGCAGAGATAATTTAAAATAAATTAGATAATATGGTTTCTGTGGAACAAGCTAAAGAAATGGTGCCTCATCAACAGGGAAGCCTCGTCTGACCTACCTCTGCATTGGGCTCTGCATTCTCAGAGATCCTTGCCAGGCAGGATTGATCAGTGAATCTTGGAGCGTGGTCGTTCACGTCCTTGATTTGAATGGTGGCAGTTCCAGTTCCTGTCATCCCTCCCCCATCTCTGGCCTCAACGACAAGGAGGTAGGTCTCAACCTGCTCTCTGTCCAGACCCCCCATGGCTACAGCAATGGTACCTGTGGTGGGGTTGATAGTGAACATTTCTGAGAAGGTAGGCACTCCTCCCACCTCGATGTTAGTGGCGTCTAAACTACCCATAATCCTGTAAGAGAGCACAGCGTTCTGCCCGACAGCTGAGTCATCCAGGTCGGTGGCTGTCATCTCCATCACAGATGTCCCCACTACAGAGTTCTCCGCCACGTCTCCGTGGCAGCTGGAGGCACAGGTGAAGACGGGCGCATTGTCATTGATGTCCCACACATTGATGATGACATCGGTGAAGCCAGTCAGACCTTCACCGCCCTCGTCTGTGGCCAAGACGACAAACCGCCACACAGCGCGCTCCTCACGGTCCAGGGTCCGCTGGGCGTAGATCTTGCCTGTGACCTCATCAATTATGAATTCACTCTCTGCACCCTGACCATGGAGAGAGTAACGCAGAGCCTCCTGGTCAGCATCCTTATCTGGGTCAGACGCTGTTACCTACAACATTAAAGGCACAGCGAGACAGAGAGCGTGAAGAGAGCGTAATCACCTTTTTTCACTATTTAATTACTGATATACTGCTGGTATAGAGTGATATGTTGACTGGAAGCACTTCACAACTGCTCTGGGCAGTTATAAACTCTCCAGTAGGTAAATTTGGCAAAGATCCAACCTCCTCAACCCCAACCCAAACCTCTTCTGCCTGCTCCTTCTCACTCATCCTTTACACATCAGCAGCAATTAAACCCTGGGCAGGCCAAAGATGTTTCAATTTAGCACAGTAATTGCAGTGTGATGTAGAGCCAAAATTAACTTGTGTTCCTTTAAAAGAGTAAGAAAAGGGCTCTTACATGGGTAGAGAGGGAAGAGAGAAGCAGGCTTACTATGAATGACTTTCCAGCAGTTATGCGTATTTTCTCTCATGTAGTAGAGACATGGTTGATAATAATAATAATGACAAAATATTCGAAGTAAGTTATTAGTCTCTCTGTGCTAAACTAGATGTATTTAATTGTGACACTGTACACAAGTTAAAATGTATGTGCTATTCAATACAATGATTATATAAAAACGAAAATCAAATTCAAAAAGAGACCAGCCCAAAAAAAGGACAAAGGACAGAACTAAATAATGGTGACTTCTAACTCAATTATTCAGCTGACTTTTAAAGAAGCTTAAAAGCATAAGATAATGGGTGTTGACTAAGGCAACATAAATGATTAATAATAATAAATAAACAATTTCAATTTTGAAGTGTTTTTCTATCAAGACTTAATACCTCAAGTCTTAGACAGTGACCTCCGGTGTTGGAAATGAACCTTTTTGTCCATGTGTGGCTGGTGGAATCCAAAGTCTACCAGCCACTCAAGTTTTTTACCAGCCACTTTCTTAATGGGTGTTTTGTCGATATGTGCTACCTATAGAGATGTGCTGCTTAGTGGTTCTGTTCATGTGCATGACCCACAATCTCCCTGAAATCTTAAACAGAGATATAATAATATAGTATTTCAAAATGTGCCCCATATTCTTACAGTATACATGGAATCAGTAGTGGTGTAATAAAAAATGATTCTGTAGTGGCAGTATTATTTGATATTATCTTATCAAAATCTTAAAAATATTATAACAGAGTATCAAACTATGTTCCCTATATTTTTACAGTCTGTTATCAAAAACATAAATAAAGACGTTATAATACTGTCTTTATGGGATATACACAACTCGACAAGGCAGCATAAATCGTCAGAACACTAGCAATGTCTGACTGCATGTAATAAAACAAGATCTACAATATTCAAGCAATAGGCCATACCATGGATGTAGTAAGTTATAATTAGCTGCATTAGGCAATAACTTATAGACTAATGAACACAAGTAGTTTGGGTTTTGAATGATTTAATTTACTTGTGCTGAGCAAATGAAGCCGCATTGGAAACATTCTATGAAAATGGAGCTAAGCTAGCTTATTTTTCCTGCAGGCTTTTTGGACGCAGCACAAGCTGGCTAAGGTTGACAGTCTGCTTTGTAATGTTTCTTTGCAAATGCATCACAAATAAAGAAACCGTCAGAGCAGTGAATCATGAATGGAAGGATGATTTGCTTCCTTTTCATCTCTACTACAGAGACTACAGACTGTTGCTTACAGGCTACCGGCAACTTTTAAGCTGGAATTTGTTTTGCATGTTACTCAATGCATTAGTTGATGTCGTGAATCAATTAACACACCTTAAATTTTAACCCCTGCTATGAAACACCCAATGTTTTTCTGTGTCTCTTCGTTAAACTGTCCGTGTGAAACAAGCAGACTCGCGATTCAAACTGTGTTGTGGAATGTCTGTTACGCTATTATTTACCCGCCACCGTTACTGGTAGGTTGAGTGAATTCACCCGCCACTACACAAAATCACTGGCATTTGATGGTTGGTGCTAATTTCCAACCCTGGTGGCCTCATATAGGATCCTTGTAGCGTGAAGGTAGAAGCTTTCCTGGGCCTCTCAGTGCTGGCCTGGTGTATCCGGTACCTTTTTCCCGATAGCAGCATGGATCCCAACTACTTATTATCCATTAGCCTTATTCTTGCAGCGCCAGGTATAAATATCATTTAAGCAGGTAGGGTAGAGCACCGCCTATTGTATGTTCAGACGAACGAACCACTCTGTGCAGGGCCGTTTCCGTACCAGGCTGTGATGTTCCCCATCAGGATGCTCACGATGTTGCATGAGTAGAAATTCCTCAATATTTGAGGGGATACCAGGAATTTCCTCATGCGTCTCTGCCTTGCCTTTCTCACCACTGAGTCAGTATGCAGCGCCCAGGTCAGGCCCTCGGTGATGTGGACACCAAGGTACTTAAGGCTGTCCACCCTCTCCACCAAGGATCAAGTGATATTTAGGGGGCATAGTTCATCCCTGCTTCTTCTCAAAGTCCACTATCAGCTTCTTAGTCTTGCTGACTTTCAGGAGTAGGTTGTTGTCCTGACACCAGCGGGTCAGGTCCTCTAATTCCTTCAGAAAGGCCTTATCATTATCTGTGATCAACAACTGTGTCGTCAGCAAACTTGATCGTGTTGGACTCAAAGTGGCTATACAGTCGTGTGTGTACAGGGGGGGATCAAAATGCAGGCCTGTGGTGCTCCAGTGTTGGAGGTGTGTCCAGCCCATCCTCACCACCTGGGGTCTGCCTGTCAGGAAGTCAAGGATCCACATGCACAGTAAGGTGTTTAATCCCAGGTCCTTGTGTTTTGTGACGAGCCTGGAGGGAACTAGGGTGTTAACGCTGAACTGTAGTCAACGAACAACAATGTCGCATAGCTCCCTTTCTTTTCCAGGTGACCGACAGTTCTAGCATAACACTGTTTAGCTGCTTAGCTTGCATATATTTAACAAGCAGGACAGATTATATTTATGCTTTAGTGAATGGTCAATTGCATGCGAATACACAGACAGTATGCTACAAATGATTGCAAAAAACTCTCAAAAGTCATACAGCTGAATAATGATTGGACTGTACCTGTAACACAAACACCGGTGAGCCATCCAGCTCCTCTGTAACGCTTCCGTAGTACTCGTTAACAGTAAACACTGGAGCCTCGTCATTCTTGTTAACCACGTTTACCGTCACTGTTGTGTAATCCTCCCACTTCCCATCTGAAGCCAGGACATGAAGCTTGTACCTGAGCAAAAGTTTCAGCTTTGTCAGGAGTTTTCACAAAATAAGCAACAGTTTAGATCAAAAACGCTTTGTAAAAAACATTCAGTTGAAATGTTTGTAAACACAAAAACTATTGAGGTATAGCTGATTTACGGTATCAGAAGAGGAGTTTAAGGCTATAGCATGTATAGTGCCAGACAAATAAATAAACAAGTTATATAACAGCAAAAATAACGCCATATATTTTAGGTAAAATCCTTTGACAGGCATTTACTGGAAACAAAAAGCATTGGTGGCTCAAAGGATTCTACCCTGGAGTGTGTTCCTACCTTTTGTTCTGTTCATAGTCCAGAGGCTGGGCGATAAAGATAGTGCCCACCTCTGGTTCCACATCAAACACCCCTCCTGTGTTCCCTGATGTGATCTGGTAGCGTAGCTTAGCGTTTCCACCTGCAGAACAAGAGAAGATGAAGTTCGAATGAACAATGATGGTTTAAATAAATGAACCTTAGTTACGGACAAAGCATATAGTAAAAGCATTATAGAAAATAAGTCTTGTTGGAGCCATGGAGAAAATATAGGCTTTTCTCTTGTATTTGCACCATGAAAGAGCTTTGGTGAAAACCTGATCCCCCATGGATTCGAAGTCCCCATCTAGTCCATTGCTGTCCCCATCAACCAATCTGTTCCTTAACTGAGATAGATAGCATCAGCTCGCTTTAGCTGGCAGACTGGAATCAGATATCGAGTCTTTGGTGTGATCTGATTGTTATGAATCTTTAAACAACAGACAGCCTCTGCCCTTACAAAGGTGATTACTATACTTGCTTAGCACCTTCATGACAAGAAATCTATGAAGGAGTAAAACTCAGATATTTTAGAGCCATGCACAGGAAAAATAAAGCCTGTCCAAAAATTTCTACTATTGGATATGTGTACTTATGGAATTGAAGAAACAATAACCTCATTGAAGCTTTTTCTCTGTATTTTTACACAAGACAAAAAAAGTCATGTTAAACTGACATCTTTGCAAATAACACAGTTATCTGTTTACTAATCCATGCTCTCAAACCACAACATCTCTTCAATTCAAGTTAAGTAGCGGTTGTTCCAAACACAAATTTAAGGGCTGATACATTTAACAGTCAAACATTTCTATGAAAAGGCAGCAAACAATGACATGTAAACAATTCCATTTTGGTGTTATTGACCAGATATACCATGTTCAAAACAGAAAACTAAAATAAAGGAATGTACTTCCATGTGATACGGTTCAGTACAGTCAGAAAACAATCATGCATATTGCATAATAGGAACATCCATAAAAAACATCATTTGATTTACTCAGTCATAACATTTTAGAAAATTTCTGATTAAAATTACACACTTCACCCAAAGAATTTATACAGAATTTGAATGAATCAATTTGATAACAAAAAATTGTATGTATGGAATGCAAAAGTATGAACACCTGTTGGTTAATGTGGGCTTAAATGTATTAGAAATGCTGGATCTAAATGCCATGGCTGTGTCTGCAGGTTCTGAAAATTAATTACCATTCAAAATTGTAGCACATCTGCCGTTTTAGCCATCAAAAGCTGATAATGGCATTTAAATAGTTTTTTAGGGTGTATTATGGATTCAAAGCCAAAATACTTGAGCTAAGTACTGATTTGAAAGTTCACATCTATTGTAGGTCTTCAAGAGAGAAAAAAAATAAAGTGCACTCCACTTTCAGTGGAGCGTTTCCTCTCTGGCGTTGGGGAGGGTCACCCATGTAATTGTTATTAGCATTATTGTTATTAATGTTATGTATTATCTTCCTACGTCAGAAATTATCCTTGGTAGAACATGAAAATCACCAAAGGCATTCAGAGTGGGTACCTGCAAGGGCCTGCGCGCTGAAGCATGTAAATATTAAATTTACAGCTGTGTGAGAGTGTCTGCACAAGCTGAAATTTGCATAGTTTCATTAATTACCAAACTTGCCCAGAAAATAGCACTAAACTCTATTTAGAGTTGAAGATGAATAGTGTCTATGTTCTATCATAAAAATGCTGTTGTCAGATTGTGTTGAAAAGTCCTGAAGAACTTCTGTTATGCATCCAAGAATAAAACCTGTGCAAGTGATTAAGATCTAGCAAATTTCATTACAGGTACAAGTAAAGTGAACTTATTAGCAGAGGTATGCACAGAGGTGTGTAGAGATTCAATGGCATTTGTAAAGTACCATTTATATGGTTTCCTGCACAATATATGGGCAAGGATCAACTTAAATGAGGCTGTTAAGAATGACACATGATATTAATGCATACACAAGTAAACTAAAGTACCCTTAATTTGTCTCCCAAAAGTCAGTAAAATCACAAGAAATGCTTTAACATAACAGATATGCACTGATGTTTCATTAAATAATTAATAATCCATTTTCCCAAGCAATTAAAATAATATTGCTGTGAAGTCACCCCCCCCCATCTCCAAAGTTCTCTCCTTACCTCACTTAATAATCTCTTTTCTTTTTAAGATCTGCAAAGCATTTTTAATAAAGTCTATGAGATGCTGATCAACAAAATGTTCCCCCTCAATGCAATTACTGGTAAAGCCAAGGCCTGCATCTCAATCACTGTTGCATCTACCACCCCTCGTGTTAATATGAAAGGGAGCGGAGAAACCTCTGAAGACGAGATGCGATTCACAGCTTATTAGCAAGATGAAAGTCAAGGAAGGAGAGAGGAGAATGCACTAATCCAGATTGTTTTGTACCGTCTGTCTGTTGGCATTTTAAATGAGACATTAGGGGATATATGCAATTGTATCCCTTCTTCTCTCTCGCTCTCTTTCTGTTTTTTGTTTTTTTTTTAGTTGTCTCAATCTCCTAAGTATTTAAAAAAACTACTGAGACCCAAAGGACAAAAGAAACAGCACAAGGAGGTATACAATGGTTAAAATAAACAAACAATTGGAGAGAAAATGAATGTTTTTTCCCAGTTGTACTAATTTCAAAACTCTTCATCTCCCTGGATACTGTACTTTACTTTGACGAATACACAGTCAAGACAGCAGGGAGACAAAAAAGACAAACACACACATACAGAGAAAGAGAGGGGGAGGGGAGGTGTCAGATGTCACTAATACGAAACACCTCCAACATCTCTTGCACTTAAGAAATGGTGTTTGGAGAGCGTTTGTACTTGCTCCAATTTGTATCATGATTGCTTGCACTATTGAGAAAACACAGAAAAGGAAAAAAAACGGAAATGTTTCACAACAATATGTTGTGTCGATGACCGACGACTTTTGTGGATTAGGTGTCACAATTGCACTTATTCACATGCCTAATCCACTGCCTGAGAAGGACGGGATACTGTCACTATGCTGCTGATCTGGATTTAATGTTTTGTTGTGTAATGACATTTAAATATGCAACACAGGAGAGCACAAGCAAAATCCTTCATACAGCCCATAAACAATGTAATGCTTACTTTTACTGAATGATGATCTTATGCTGGACAGCTACGATAATACAAACATGCATATGATTTTAAACTGGCCTTACCAGCAGAGGTTTCCAAAGGACAGGCCAAGGGTGCCTCGAGATTTCCTTCCAGTTTTTGCTGCACATTTTTGATAACATTTCATCACGTACCTTTTTTTAATTACGTGATTTACATTATTAATCATTTTTAAATTACGTTTTTAAAAGTAACAAAAACTTCCATCATGTTAAATGTGCAGTGATGCCATAAAAAAGACTGGTGATGGCAGCTAGCGGGTGCTGGTTGTCATAGAAACACAACACACTTTCTCACATGAGAGTTTTCCAGGTGCACAGCAGTCAGTTAATAGTGACTGTCAGAACGAGCAACACAAAGATTTGTCACTGTAAAGAGAGAACCAAAGAAATGCTGATTCCCTTTCAAGGGAACTTCAACGCTGCATCAGCTGACGCTATGGGGAACGCCTTCAGCATGACGGCCTCTGAATCTCTGTAACAACTTAGACCAATCTTGATTGGGTTTAACGTCAACACGTGACGCAAGCCGGCGAAACCGGAGGTATAAAGGGACCCGGATTCACTGTTGTCGTCAGTGTTCTGATCTTCAGCAAGCGCTCTGGGTCTCTGAGAAATGGCGAGTGCGAAGCGGTTTCGGCAGTGCGTGTATCCCTGCCCACGCTATATTCCCGACGGTGACACACACGATATGTGTGCGGCCTGCTTGGGAAGAGAGCATGCACTAGCAGCCCTCGAGGGGGCTGGCTGTGTGCATTGCGAGCGTTTCCCGGTTAGGAAGCTCCGCTCTCGGTTGGCGCTTTTTGAGGAAGGCGGCCAGCTCTGCTCCCCACGCGGTAAGGGACCGGCGGTTGCTGAGGCATCCCAGCGACTACACTCCTGGGGATCACAGATGGACCTTGGCGACGAAGGTGAGACAGCTTTGGCTCTTTCTTTCCCTTCATCCGCGGGTTCTTTCTCCCGCTTTCAGGGTCCGGAAGCCCGCACCGAGTCTGCGGCTTCTTCCGTCCTGGAGCAGGAGCCCGCTCACCGAGAATCCAGTTCCGAGGAACTGGATGTGCTCGGAGCGGAAGGCGGTGACATTGATGGCTCGTCAGCCCAGTCTCCGCAATATGAAGAGCTGCTGGAGGTGGTTTCTCGTGCGGTGGCTAGGCTCAATATCGCTTGGCCAGCGGAAGAGCAGGACGCTCATCGCCGTAGTAAGCTCGACGAGCGTTTCCTCGTAGCCCCACCTCCTCGCCCGCGTCGGGATTTACCGTTCTTTCTGGACCTCCACACTGAGGTGTCGAAGTCCTGGTCCCGGCCGTATTCTACACGGCTTTCTAGCCCGACTGGTCACCAGTATGCTTCGATCAGCGGGCGTAAAGAGAACGGTTATGGCGGCATGTCAGGTATTGAGGAGACGCTGGCGGCGTTTTTATTGCCGGAGGGCGCGTCCTTCCTGAAAACCCTGACGTTGCCTACTAAGCCCTGCCGTACTACCTCTGCTTTAGTCGGCAAGGCTTACATGGCGGCGGGTCAGGCCGGTGCATGCCTGCACACCATGGCGGTCTTGCAGGCATACCAGGCCGATCTGCTGGACGACCTCGACGACGGGGGGCCCCTCGCATCCGAGGATGTGAAGGAGCTTCGCCATGCCATTTATGGCTGACTCTGTCGGGTATTAAGGAGAGGGACAAGACCTTCCTTTTGGATGCCCCGCTTTCGCCAGTTGGTCTCTTCGGGGAGGCGGTCGGCTCAGTTGTCGAGTGCTTCAGGTAAGCGCGCCAACAGGCTGTGGCCTTCCAGCGGTTTATCCCTCGTCGAAAGAGGTCTCGGGCCGGAGCTGAGGGTGGACCACCTCAGCCTTTGACGTCTCGCAGCTCTTACATGCTGGCCCAAAAAGCGAGCGTGGCTCAGCGCCTTCTGAACGGGAGAAGGCGGACCTGAGGGCCATGCTTCTCACCCGACAGGCTTCCAGGAAGAGGCCTTGACTTGAGCGTCGGGCCTCAGAGGGCGCCCCCCATCAGGGTCGAGCACATAGATGTCTCCCCATCGGGCCCTCGGGAACTCAGCCTCCTCACCCCGCCGTCGGTGGCGCTTCGGGGCGTGGCGAGTTCCATGCAACCACTGCCTTTAGACCTGCACAGCCGTGCAGCTGTCAGGCCAGAGTTGCGACCTCTACAGAGGCCTGTAGACGTTCATTCCTGGTTAAATCCCGCCGCTTTGGCGCTTCGGGATACCGCAGCTCTCACATCGCAGATTCAGGGGGGCGGTCATCCTCCAGATCTTGGTGGTCGGGAACCCCCCTCTCCGATATATGCGATGCTGCGGGATGGTCCTCACCTCACACTTTTGTGAGATTTTACAGCCTAGACCGCTTAAAGAATCCGGGGTCTGTGGCTCTCTTGTCCTGAAGTGTGCCCTGCTGGCTTCACACTCTTGACAGGCATCCCTTCAGCATGGTGGAGTTGGTACTGCGTTCCCCATAGCACCAGCTGACGCAGCGTTGAAGTTCCCTTGAAAGGGAATGTACCAGGTAACGTAGGTAACCATGGATCCCTGATAGGGAACTTCAACGCTGCGTCAGCTGACGCTATAGGGAACGCCTTCAGCGTGACGGCCTCTGAATCTCTGTAACAACTTAGACCAATCTTGATTGGGTTTAACGTCAACACATGACGCATGTTGTCGTCAGCCTTCTGATCGACTGAAGCAAGCCGCTCACAGGCATGCCGGAAGTATGGCAGCGAGACGCAGCATCTCATTCCCTATCAGGGAACCATGGTTACCTAAGTAACCTGGTATGTTCCTGGTACTTGCTGATGTCAACAGTCTGAGGTTACTGAACCTAAGGTGGCCAAAATAATTAAAATCACACCAATTGAAAGCTACTTGGGCTTACAATGCTCCTCTGGGAACCAGACAAATCGACGAGCGCATGTTTTATTTGCTCTGGTCCCCCTCACGTTCGGACAGATTTCCACCCGACCTGGCCCGGGTCGGGCCAATTGCAACCGTTTTTCTAATATGGTGCGGGTTTGAAAATGTTGACTGTACAGAGGAGAACTGTTGAGGCTTTTTCCTAAACAACCAAGGTGGCTGCCGCTGATGTGGAACG
Source organism: Coreoperca whiteheadi (assembly GCA_011952105.1). Taxonomy (NCBI): domain Eukaryota; kingdom Metazoa; phylum Chordata; class Actinopteri; order Centrarchiformes; family Sinipercidae; genus Coreoperca; species Coreoperca whiteheadi. Next base: position 30,806,082 of record CM022485.1, on the reverse strand, counting down.
TTCTGTTGAATCCGCTGTTGGGTCAGCATTAAACAAACTGGACCTCTGTCAAAAACGGAAACACTCTTTCACAGACATCTCGGCACGCTGTAGTCTGTTTACATTTAGTAGACACTTTTATCCAAAGCGACTTACATATGAGAACATTCACAAACCGAAGGCGCAGCTTCGAGAGCATTTTTGGGGTTCAGTATCTTGCTCAAGGATACTTCGATGCATGGCTGGGGGATTAAACCGCTGACCTTCCGATTGGCAGGCAACCGTTCTGCCACCAAGCCACATTTTTACATTGCTCAGCAGGTCTATCCAATTGAATCCAGAGGAATTTTGGTCTGCGCCCATTGATCAAAAATGAAGAGGTTCCAGACTAATGGACATTTGGGAATTGGTCTGGCCATGTCAGGCTACTGGAATGCCTCATGGGCAGGGAAAAGCTATCAGATGCGGCATTGGTACCAAGTAAGAGACATCTCAAGTAAAGGCACGAAGTGGTGCCATGGTTTAAGACATTTTTGGGAATCACTGCTTTAGAGGAATACTCTATTGAAAATATCAAAAACTTATTCCTCATAGACTGGAGAGGCAGCTCTAAAACACTCCACAACAGAGGTTAATACACTACTTCCATGTTGCTATTATACTCCCTCATAGGTCTAATGCTAGAGGCTAAAGTGCTTATAGTGGTTTATTGGCAAAGTGAGGACTGATTGGAACATACTGAACTGTTGAGTGGAACATGGCAGGAGTGGACGACTTCATACGTTTTTTGGACAAAACTCTAGGTCGTCATTTGAATCCACTGAAACGTCCGTGAGTCTTAGTTGACAGCTGCTGTCCTCTGCGAAGATGCAAGCCACAGCCTACAGGAGGTGAGAATTAGCTACCGAAAGGGTTTTCAGGGGAGTATTGGGGCTATAATATGCAGCATGACAGCACATTCCTAAACATCTATGATGACATATGATAATCTATGGAGACGATTTACTGAAATGATTAGATATTTTCATTCCAAAGCAGCTCTCGCTAATCTTTGGTTTAAGTAGAGTCAATAAAAACAGGCTACAGGCTGAGGCGTCAGGTTTGGAATCTGAAAACATCCAAACCTTTTACATCTTCAAATTCTGCTTCTGCTGCTCTCACTCTTCTCATTACTTTGAACATTTTCCTGCTTCTGTATTTGCAAGACAAATTGCTCCACTTCACAATGAACTTATGAACTTACTAGTTTTGGCTCTGTGTGTGTGTGTGTGTGTGTGTGTGTTTGTGTGTGTGTGTGTATAGCAGGAACACCAATGCCAGAAACACACTCTGGTTAAATGGACTGTACTTGTACAGAGAAGCATTTGTAGAAACTGTCATGAGCTAGCTAATATCAGCACTGAGTATCACTACTTAGTTACATAGGTGAAATGTAAAGATTATTTCTCTGAGGGTCATTTTGACAAATTCTGGACAGAAAATGAGAGATAATGAGAGATTTATGAATGTGAATATTGATTGGTTCTGGCTTTCAAACAGGATTCTCGACAACTTGCTTACAGGCACATTTCATTTGGACACTTTGCTAAGAAAAACAATAAATACGTGAACACCATTCCCAGGCTCGTCGTGGGTGCAATTCGGTTGTTTTGAACGATGAGAGCTCAAACTGTGTGTACCCTTTTCAATCCAACACTGACGTTCAATTTCTCTCTCTTGTGTAACACAGAGATATTGCTTCACGATTGGGAGAAGTAAAATGTTTACAGGTGAACCATGACATGTGCATAATGGACCCAAGATGTGTACCATTTGATCCTGTCTGACAGTGTCAGGTAAATAATTTGTACCGTTTCAGACTGAACTAAAGGTAAAGTTTTTAAAGTCAGTTAAGGTAGCAAACTGATTAACGCACCTGGATGGCAGAAAAAGCACTTGCCCACCAGCACAGAGACAGAAGAGCAAGCCCCCCACCAAGTCATATATAAAACGGGGGTATATTTGCAAGTCCAATTTTAGTCGCATCATCTCTAAAAATAGTCACAAAATGTACCTAGATAGTCGCATTCTGGAGCCTTGGCTGTTGCTTGTTATCATCTTACGATGCTATAGGCTTCCTGTTTGTAAGCAGTGAGTGACAGCCACCCCATTTCAAATATGTTGTGTAACAATGATACAGACTATTATTGCACCAGAGAAAACCATATACCAAATAAAATACAGCGAGCTCGAATCTGAAATACAACTACTTTACAAATACTAGGTATTATTAAGTTTGTTCTTTCCATGTTCTAAGACAGACGATTGGGAATTCTGAACATCCATCCCACAATCCGACTAGAAAACTGCTTTAAACTGAGTTAGAAAAAAGTTACTTCGGGTGAGACAAGGTATTTTTCAAGGTTATAATGCAGCCTTTTCTGGGTCAGAAATGACGCACCATAAGAAGTTACAAACATGCGGGTGTGCCCTCGCCTTTAAAACAGGCTAAAAAGCGCAATTGCTTTAGTTAAAACAGACCAGTTAAAAAATGTAATTAGCTAAAAGGAGCTAATCAACTGGTGGCTGTAATGGGCCAACAAAGACAGAGGAGAAGAAGACTGCTACCTAATAAACATGGATCTAAACAAATCAGCCAAAACGATGGCTTTGGTATGTTTTATGAAGAAGGAAATGAATTCAGCATGTTTATTAGACCTCAAGGATACACACAATGCGTTTTGGCAAGTAAGACTAAGTATAAATAGAAACTTGTTCCTTTACAAGAAAACTCCATATGGCTCCTTTAAGGTCTCAGCACTCAAGAAACCCCATATGCTGCCATTTCCAGCTTAAAGACCCTGATTAAACCCACTCTCAGACAAAGTTGGCTGGTGAAGAGAGCTTAGCATCGAGGAACTAAAGACCAAGATACAGTATTTTTCTTAGACGTTGGTGGAGACCAAAGGAGAGTGAATGTTGCACTCACATTCATCATGTGGACAGGAACATCACTTCTCCATTCACTGACAGGATCCAAAATAAATGCTAACGATCTATGTTGGCTGTAGTGTAAGTAAATGGTAAATGGATTGTACTTGTATAGCGCCTTTCTAGTCTTCCGACTACTCAAAGTGCTTTCACACTACATATCACATTCACACACATTCACACACTGACGGCAGGAGCAAACTGCCCATCAGCACAAAGTAATCTAATCATTCTCACACACCGAAGGCACAGCACTCGGGAGCAATTTTGGGTTCAAGGAAACTTCAACACGTGGGCTGGGGGAAGGCGGGATCAAACCGCCGACCTTCCGATTGATGGACGACCCGCTCACCCACCTAATAGTTACCTACTGGAGGTGGCTGTGGCTTTGTGTGTGAAGAGCGGGCCGTCCACCAATCGGAAGGTCGGCAACAGTAGGCAACAGTTAGGCATAACAGCTGCATTTATCCAGTCAACACCAAATGATGATGTCTGTATATTTCTCAGCTTGTTTTGCTTGTTACCTCCTAGTGTCCAATCATCAATGAACGCAGTGTTAAAAATCTACAAGGAGAAATTATTTTGATTTCTGTGTTCACAATACCTTTTTTCAGACCGTTTTCCTATTTCTTATGCTTTGTAACTCAAAGTGTACCAACTGTGTTTTGATGGCTTACTAAAGAGCCATCAGCCCTACTTCTCTAAGTGTTCTCGGCTCTGTCAGCTGCAATCACCCCTCTGTTACGCAAGCCCTAGTCACTTACAATGAGCAATTCTCATTTGATTTTGTTGTTGATCTGGAACTACTAGAGCTTTTCCCGAACAAAGTCCTACCCAGATTCTAGATGCCTTTTGATAGTGTAAGCCAAAGATACTCTGTGAGAGACTCCTTTCATTCCTCAGAGTAATAATGGTCTTGTCTTTTCTGTCGTGAGCTGACATTTGCCTCTGGCCATGACAGCTGAGTGTCTCTGCATGTTCCACCACAGACCTAACTCTTTGTATTTCAGGATCTTTGGCAAGCTCCCAGACCCTTACTAGGCCTCCTAATTATTGCTTTATTAAAGACAAGCACATTGGAAAGGTCAACCAGGCCCATGTTACTAATATAGTGTTCTAAATTCTAAATGGAAAGATACTTTGCTTACTAAAGTCTACCTGATGTCAAAATATTTAGTTGCGTTGCTCTCAGAAAAACTGAATGGAATGTCTTAGATCATAGGAATAGCATAACACCCTCATAACTACAATCCCCCAAGATTATAGCTCATTTACTGTAGTTCTTCTTAAGTGCGGCCATGTAGAAGCTTGTGCCACACAATGAACTTTGAGTAAATGGAAATCTATTCTTTTAATGTGCCAGTTGAAATTGTCATTCATCAACTTGACTAAACATAAGAACCACTTCCTTAAACGTGGGCTAAAAACTGTTTTTATAAGTGTTTCTTGAGCAAGGGAAAAGAGACACACTTCAGCAATGTGCTTGAGTAAATGTGCACAATTATGGATTTACAGTACCAGTCCCACCATCACCTCCTACACTTTCCATTCTGCGTCTACATCACCCCATTCCAAGAAACACACATTCACATGTACATATTCCTTTATCTATGCCACCCACCTTCGTCCCCATCGTTGGCACTGACAGTGAGTATGGCGAAGCCTACGTCAGCATCCTCATCCACATCAACTTCATAGGATGCCTGTGCAAACGCTGGCTTGTTATCGTTCACGTCACTGATGAAAACACGAACATATGCCGTGTCTGAAAATAAAAAGACAAGAAAGAATGAGAGAGAGCGAGAGAAAGGAGATTATAAACATGAGGTTGCTCTTATTCTGTCAACGTGAACGTGAACATCTGTCTATCTCGTTTTGGAAAGCAACAATTTAGTCACTTTTCACCAGCATGCACACACGCATGCACAGATGCAGATAGGAAAGTAGACATTTCTTCATGCGCACAGAGAGAAACAAAAATAACATCCAATTTTCTTCTTCCATCCTCCCTTGTCTACCACTTCTCTATTACATCTGTCATCTGTCTCCACTATTTCTGTCTATTTTACCATTAAATCCAGCTGTTTCTTTTTTCCTTCTGCATCCACCCGCAGGCTGAAGCAGAGTACAAAGCACCCTGGGGGCATCAGTGTGAGGCTTGGTAGTTGAGCAACCCAACATACTACGCTTCCTTTGATATGGTATCAAAATGAGCATCAGTTGCAATACACGCTTCAAGACGAGATACATTATTTAAGCCAGGGTGGAAGAGATGGTATACAGTTCATGGCACAGATAGCAAACTAATGCAGCCCTTGGAGCTATGACAAAACAAGTCGCAGATGCCATGGCTTTGTATGTGTTCAGAAGCTGTCAGTGAGAGAAAGAAAGGTGAGGAGGGATGGAGGAAGACAACAAAGTAGATAAGCAGATGTAGTCCTCCCTCTCATCTGTTAATGCTGCCTGCTCATCTATGTTTTCACACTTCTAGAGACATGTATGTGTAAAAATCCCAACCCCAAGCTCACTAGATTGTTGAGCTTGTTTACCGTCTGTGAAAACAGTGTTATTGAGGTTATTTTTGTGACCATTTAACAACATTCCGCTGTCTCTAGTCTGCAGCATCTCTTGCTGCTGTATGTGTAGATATGCAAAGTTAAATACAGCAAATTAGGGCTGCAGTTATCGGTTATTTTAGAATTGGAGTATTCTACCGATTATTCCATCGACAATTAATTGGACAAAAAATACCTTTGCTTTATTTTAGGAGCAATAGTAAATATACAAAATAAAAAATAAGACAGGTATCTTAAAATGAAATTTTAATTGGTTTCCTGTAGAAACATTAATATTTTTATTGCTTAATTTCAACGCCCAATATCAAAATCACAATTTTCCTCAAAGGCCATTTTACAATCTGTACAACACACAACACCCTCCTCCGTAGACCCTCAATTCCAATAAGGAAAACTACCCAAAACAAACCCTTATAATAGGGCAGGAAAAATGGATAGATGTCGTGTGTACAGAAAAGATTACATTATTGCATAAAATAATATTATCTGTCAAAACTAAACCCAAATAGTGCATTTAAACCATGTAAATGCACTAAATGCACTATATTCTGGGTTTTAAAGAAAAATGTTTCTGAATTACAAAAACAAACACCGTTTCCTTTAAAAAAAGTATACATTCTTAAGTTTCAGAACGTGAGCCGTTGCTGTCTCCTTTGTGGCTTTTGTAGGAGGCAGAAACGAGTGGACAGGAACTGTGACTATCATAATAATAAATAACATGAATGAAAATCAGGCTTTCATAAATGGACTGCAGCATTTTATCTTGAACTAAACCTAGGGACATCATAACTAGCCACCTCATTGATTTCCATTGCTAACTAGCCATTACATATAGCCATAATTAACGTAACCTACTGTACATTCGTTAACATTACTAGAACCTTATATACCTTGTGTCTGGTCTGTGGACCGGATGCGTAGACTGTAACGTTATGCTTTCTGCTGAGATGCTGAAGCATAGAGTTCATGCAATTGTGATAAGCAAGCTCGGTTTTACAACAGACACACTGTATAGAGTTTTCGTGGACACTTTCTGTCGCTTTCTCTGGCCTGTCCCCCCTCTCATACTGTAATTACAGGGTTGTCAGAAGAAATATACAAGGAAGAGCCTTTCAGGTCTTGAACAGAGCACACGCTAAAGAAGAAAGTGAAACATATGGGCAATACAATAAAATTAGACAGAGAAAAACAAACTCCTAAAATAAGGAAACCCTCTAATAACAGGAGAGACATCTGGACTAATACACTGTATGTCATAAAGGGGTCACAAAGTATGTTGTAGAATGTATTGATTTTTCACCTCATGGGAGAAAAACTGTTTATTAGATAGCTCACCTAATAATATTAAAGTGAAAGCTTCAAGTAAATATTTTAAACCAAGTAGCCTGTTAGGTTCCAAGAGTTGATAATAGGGCTCTGAAATGCCTGGTGGAAAGTCAAGGTTATCACATTTTGTGAAGATAGAATTCACCTCAGATTTGCCACTTATCATAGTTATCAGAGTAATGCGTTTTTGAAAGGTGAAGGAACCTCACATAACCAAAGAGATCTCGAGCGCAGGTGAGCATTCTTTACTTTCTCGTAGTAATAAAAGTGGTGCGAGATGGAAGCGCTGCTTTATACAGCTGTGGGCGCTTGAATTGTTTGGATGCAGTGTCATGGTGAAAACTGCAGCATAGGATTCATTATGGAAAATTCTATCCAACCAATAGGTAGTTCTCACGTAAGCCAAATTCAACATGGTGAAATGCGTTTTCTTCATCCAGAGAACACATGTGAACCATCATGTTGACTTAAATAGGGGCATATAACCATCGTTTACGTTAATGAATGCTGTCTGATTCTCCTAATCCTATGAAGACAGCTGTCCCTCAAACCTTGTTGCAAGCTGTGCTTGAACTGGAATAAAAAAGCTAACAGTTCTCTGAACAAACAGCACAGGGCATGGGGCTTTTATCTTAGATAATATACCCTGGTGTTGCCAGTGTACTTCTCATGTGAAGTTTATCTCTCTATAAAATACATGTAAATTAATGTTTCATTACAGGTGTAACAGACTGATGAGTAAAATTTGCTCATACCACACTGAAACTGTGGAAATCGTTATATCAGAGACTGACAACAACGACAATTACATGCACTCGTGAGTGTGTGTTTTGATGTGTGCATCCTTGTTAAGTATCTGTTAATTTGCCTGTCATCCGTCCTTCTTCATGCCAACTCATTCAATATTAATAGCACAGAAAAAAATAAATAAAGTAAAATAACTCCCACAGCTTCATGGCAGTCTCTCAATCTCTGCTCTGCTTAATATTTAACTTCTGTTTACGTTGCCACAAATGTCTTCGTAAGACAAACCTAGAGAGAGGATCTGTTAATAATCTATGATCATATTTATTCAAAATATATCCTGGTCTGTCGTGCCGTTTCTTCAAAACCTCTCTCCATCCACCCATCTGTCTGAACATCTGTTAATTTCTTCCTGTCTCTCTATTCTACCGTCGGAGCATGTATGTATTTCATCTGGCAGCAAATGAGAGAGAAATGGGGAGATGGAGGAAGAGAGGGCACAAGAGAGATAGACTGAAAGAGAAAGATGGCCGTCGGTCCTTCAGTAGGGAGAGATGAGCAGATGTGGGAAAGAGACAGAAAGAGGAAAACAAAGATTATTGCTTCCTTCAATGAAGATTTGGAGCCTTAGATGAAGTCTACAGAGCAGCTGTCTACAGCGCTCTCCCCTTTCGTGCTTGTCTGCTTCAGTCAGTCAGTCTTTCAGTCAGTATAACACCAACCACCATCACTATATAGACTGAAGTACAACTCTCTTTGCATTTTTATGTGGAAGCTAATGATTCAATATCCAGTATAATTAACTCTTGTTTCAAAAGACCCACTACAACAGATCATATTGCAGAACAAAATCACATAGCTAATATAAAGGTCTGACAACGTTTTAGCTGGGTGGTTAAAAAATCCTTGTTTACATACATTTTGACTAGTATTGAGTATTTTCTAAAACTTCTGGATACACATTTCCCAGCTGAAGTGACTGTATTACTTTACTTTTTATACATTATATGACCAAAAATTATGTGGACAGCCCTTCCAATTATTGGGTTCAGCTGCCTCAGCAAATGCTAACAGGTGCATAAAATCATGCATACATCCAAGCAATCTGAATTTACATTTGCAGTAGAGTGGGTTGTACTGAAGACTTTTAAAGGATATTATGTTTCCAATAAGTCGGTTCATCAAATTTCTTCACTTCAAGGTTTGCCCAGCTTAGGAGCAAGGACAGTTCAGCACTGAAGCGGAAAGTCACACAAGGTCACAGAACTGGACTGAGTCAGACTGACTGACAGAGTTCCAAACTGCCTCCAGAAGCAACATTAGCACAAGAATGGCTTGTGGGGAGCTTCATCACATGAATTGCCAAGATCGCCATGTGAGTTGCTAAGCCTGGGTTGGACAGGAGTAAAGCACACTGTGATTGGACTCTGGAGCAAAGGAAACGTGTACTCTGGAGTGATGAATCATGCTTCACTGTTCTGGCAAACTTGGTTTGGCATTATTGTGTTAGGAGAACAACACTAACTGCCTGAATGTACAATGCCTGTTATGGTCTGGGGCAGTTTTTCATGATTTGGGCTAGTTCCCATTAAGGGAAATCTTAGTGCTACGGCATACAAAAATATTTTAGACAATAGTGTGCTTTCAACTTTGTAACAATAGTTTGAGGGAGGCCCTTTCCTGTCCTAAAATGACAATGACACAGTACTCAAAACCAGCTCGATAAAGAAATGGTTTCCCCATTTTGGTGTGACCTCAACCCCATCCAACACCTTTTGGATGAACCGGAACTCTAACCACGAGCCGGGGCTTATCACCTCACTAACGGCCCTGTGGCTGAATGGAAGCACATTCCTGAATACAGGTTCCAAAATCAGATGGAAAGCCTTCGTAGAAGAGTGGGGGCTGTTATAGCAGCAGTTTAATAGGATGTTCAACAATCACATATGGGTGTGATGTTCAGGTATCCTCACAATGGGGTCATACTTCGTGTACTACCGAAGTGACTCACCTTTCTGTAAGATATTGTCACATGTTTTTGGAGTACAGATAAAAACCTGTTAGGGCTATTGAAATATATAATGTTTCCTATAAGTTAAAGTCACAATTCACAGTTTCAACTCTAGGTACTGGAGCTACTATTTATCACAGGCTGCTACAACACTGTAGCAGTTCAACCTAGCTACTTCATGACAGCTTTTACAGTTGCTGCTCTTCACACTCAGGCACGAGACGTAATAATACTAGACAAACGGTAAAAATACCGCAGCAATCAGAACTTAACCATCAATTCAGTTTCAGGTTGTTCTGTATAGTGTCAGTCTTACTTACCAGAGTTGGGCTGTCCATGTTTGCCGGGCCGTGCTGACTCCCATCCATCCACAGACTGAACCTCCAACAGGTAGGAGCTTTTGGTCTCGCGGTCAAACACAGTCTGTGTGTAGATGTATCCCACCAATGGGTCAATACGGAAATACTGGTGGTCCCCACTGCGATCCTCCAGCAGGGAGTAGGAGATCTGGGCGGTGGGGGGTAGGGGCAGACACATTTATACAGAGGTTCAGGTGGTAAAACACAGTTAATTACTGCTTTTTTTACATAGCAAATAACACATTTTGGATAAGCAAAAAAAGAGGGAGGCTGAGGGAGTGCACTTATTTAAAAGGAACTCAGTTCTAAACATCCCATTCCACCGACCACGCAGAAAGAGCAAAATTACCACTTTTATCATAGTTTGTGTGTGCATGTGCGAGTCTCTTTTTACCTTGCCATTGAGACCCAAGTCAAGGTCATTGGCTGAAACCTGGAAAACCAAAGTTCCCGATTCGGCCCCTTCAGTGACCGAGGCCTCGTAGATGGAGGAAGTGAAAAACGGGACGTTGTCATTTACATCTAGAGAAGGAAGAGGATAGGAAGAGAGAGTGTGTTTAGGATACAGAAAGTTATTTTTGCATTTTATGCCTGGTGTATTTGAATGAAACATCACAGATGATTGATGGGCTCTTTACAAGGTCCAAACTACCTGCAGCACTAGGTGGTAACATCCATCTAGTCATTCCCCCGTACCTGCTTACTACCAACAAGTGGTTTTTGGTAGCACAATTATCAATTATAAGATAAGTTGATATGGATGAGTTGTTACTTCTTTTTGTAAGAAATATACAAAGTAGTAACTTTTATTTTATAGATTATATAGATAGATGCATATAAAGCTCCCAATAATCACTTCAGCACAATCTTGGATAATCAAAGGATATGTATTATTTCTAGTCCACTGCACTCTTCTCGCATTGGCGACAAAGTGTAGCCACATTTGCCAGCTCATGCAGATAATTTAAGGGTTATTGCTGTTCAATCAGCATCTTTTCTGGACAACTATTGCCTTTGGAATATAACATTTATTTGCCCATGAATGTCGCTACCTTAATGGACATGGAGAACAGTTATATGGCAGCGAGCATGGAAACATCTTTAAATCAGACACTTTGCTCAAATACTAGTTTCTTACCATAGAACAACTATTTCCATTCAACACAACCCTGGTCTGAACAGCACTGACAATTTTTTTTGTACACATAATCTCCAGTTTATCACACCCGTGTCTCCAGTGAGTCAAACCCTTTAGGCTGGTCGGGGTCTAGCTATCTTTGAAAAGACAGTAATCTAATCACAATGGAAAACATCTAACCTTTGAAGAGGTGATGTTACAAGGCACTTGCAACATCCCAGTCTACTATATTGTTATTCATCAATGACCTAATTTTTTTTCAGCTTTTATTTAATCTTTTTTCAAATGATTTGGACGTCAGATGTTCTTAAACTACTTTGTTGAAATGAAACATCTGAGGTCTTTATTCAGCCTGCTAATTCTTGTTTACCCATCCCTGACCCATCATCAGTTCCGTTGAATGGGTTCACCCCTATTTCTTTAAATTAATTCTTAAAATTGTGTCTCACATCCATCTGTTCTCATTTAATCTGGATGTTCTATTGCCAAAAATACTTTTTAAAAAGGAGATTTTAGGAGTTACAGCCCACTGTCTTCTGATCCCCATTAATGAGCCTGTCTATTCTGGTTATGTCCATGACTATTTCCTGCTTTCTGCAAAACTAAAGTAATGTTTCTAAAATTAAATTAACATTGCCTTGAAATAAAAATGACCAAATTCTAGGTTATTTGCATACCTCGTACATTTCCGATCTTTTAACCCCACATTTTGTAACCCTACTCTTCAGATGTGCCAACAGAAAGCTTTTACAAGTGCTGCAATTTGGCTCAAAACAAAGGGAGTGTGTGCTTCCACTGTTTTAGTTCCAATACAATGGAACAGCCTTCAACTCAGTATGAGGTCAGTGCTGTGTGGAATAAACTTTTAAAAGGCAATTTGTAATTGGAATTTTTAACTTTTATTTTGTATTTTCTTCTATTGAACTGTTTTTATTAGTTACATTTTTAATTGCTACATCTATGTGGACTAACAAAGCACTTTATAAATCTTGTTTGGAGAAGTCCTACATAAACAAAGGTTACTTACCACCACTAATACTCAAATTTCAGCAAAAACCTAAATTAACCTAATCTGAACTAAAACACTATAATAAATTAACTTTTGCCTGAACACAATGGAGCATCATCCAGCAGGGCACTGCACTGGCCATTCAAATATGTGCGAATTCCTAGTAGATGTCTTTGTAACGTGAAAGCCATATTTCTCCTGTTTACCTTGCAGTCATTTTTCTTGCCTTTGGGATAATTTGTAAATTCCTGCCTCAGAATATTATTAACTGCTGAGCAGTGTTTGGCATCTGATAAATTCAAGTTAAATTGATTGTCATTCAACCATGTTAGGACATGAAGGAACAAAATTAATTTCCCAGTAGCAGCAGTGTACAGAATAAATAACATTTTAAAATAAACCTATAATGTAGATAATTAAATAAGCTAAAACTGTGATAAAAAAACACATAGTTACAAACCATGCAGCATCAAAAAAGTGCATCATAACCTCATGCAGTCGCAGCAATCCACAGTTTCTAAGAACAGACTTTAAGTCGGGGAGTTCATAAGCCTTACAGCCCCTGGGAAGAAGCTACACTTTGGCCTTGTTGTTCTAGCTTTTAGGCTGCACAGCCTTCTGCCTGAGGGGAGGGGGGTTAACAGATCATGTGCCTGGTGGGGTGGGGTCCTTCATGATGTTCTGCTTCTGCACCTGCTAAGGGATCATTATTAGCACCATAGTGGCTCCCTTGCCAGCCTATTGTTTCATGTTGGTCCACCATTTACTGCAGCTGTGACAACAGATAAATTTTTGTGGTTATTTTTCCAAGCCCTCTTGACATCAAGATGAGGGTCAAAACACGCATTAGGCCAATTCATAATGGACACAAAATGTACCTTTTCTCGCATCAGTTACCTTAACAAGAAGAGAGAGAATTACATGCTACAGAGAGATAAATCAGAAAGAACCAGTAAGAGAGAACTTGAACTCTAAAGTTTTCCTGAATAGTAGAAGCCAAATTTTGATTTAAGGCCAAAACCATTACAGAAATGACTTGAATAGAGCAACACATTAAATCTAACATTTCTCCATGTGCCATTTTCCCCCTACCCTTTCTTCTGAGCAAATGTCTTAATCTATGAATTAAAAATGGGGCCTTAAATCCATTACAGACCTCCCTCCTTCAGCTGCACTGCCTCTGGAGGAGTCAAAGGGCTTTCTTATTAAGACAGATAAGGGAGAGGAGGGGCGAGCGAAAAGAGGAGAAGGGGAAGTTAGGAGAGGGACAGAGATGCAAGAGAAGGGAGAGGGTCACTGTGAATTAATTATTTCTCACTGGATTAAGACCAATTTGATGGAATTGAGTATGCGTACGTGTGTGCGTGCATGTTGCAAGGAGATTAAATGGGGGGGGGGGGTCTGGGGCATGTGGGGTAGGCAGACGTATTTTGAGGAGCAAGGTCAGGAGCTAGAAAACTCCATATTTAGCAGAAATTAATGTGACTTAAGTTTAGTTAACAAGGGCTGAGCACTAACTGAAAGAGAGTGTCACCACACTAAAGTAATCATACTTAGAAGCACCATAAAATAATGACAGCCATGTTAGAGAATGATAGAGAGGTGAAAACTGATTAGCCAACGATGAAACACAACAAAGAGTTTAGGACTAAACTTGGAGTCGCTGGTGACTTGGAGGAGGTTCGGCAGTGGGACTGAGCATTAATGGCGCACTCTTGGACTCATGAATCAAAACACATTAGTTGATAATGCTGAAAATTGATAACATGTGTGTCAGAAACATGTTCTGGGATTGCACTTTTGTAATATATGAGCTGTTGGACCTCAACTGTGTCCTGAAGCCATTTAGTCTTTGAATAAGCATGGTGCCTGATGCTGCTCTTGACCGTGTTTTTGTTATTTATGTTCTAAAAAGTCCATTAAACCCATCTTGCAAATGAATTAACTACATTTTTTCTACTCCTCCATTACCTTATAACTCAGCCATCAAAAATTAATAGTCAAACATTCAATCTGTCCTCTGTTCCTGCAACCTTAAATAGTCATATGCTGCAGTGACCTTAATTTCACAACACTTTTCGACTATACTTTACATTTATGTGATGAAATCAACTACACCCTCTTGATTGCAGTATTTTTTTGCTTCAGAATTCACCTTTAATCTGAAAATTAGTTTAATGTTACATTTATTAATTAAATAACTGTGCTTCTCAGCAATAATACTATGTTTAATTTCATCATAGAATGACACTAAGCGTGATATAATGTAGGTGAACATGACACAGATGGAATGCAACTTTATTATACAGAAACACGATGGTGTTATGAGACTATGTAAAGTAACTGTGTAACAGTTAGCTATATTTGGGGATCGGTAAAACAAATTCCAAAAAAGGCTCACCTGTGACATTAACATAGACCGTGGTGAAGGCTGCCAATGGAACAGCAGCGACATTCTGAGCTCGAACCCGCAGCATGAAGTTCCTGGTTGTCTCATAGTCCAGGGGCTCTGCCACCAGGATGGAGGCTGAACCATCCTCTCGGTTGGGGGTCAAGTAGAAGCGAACTGGCATGTTGGTCTCTGGGACCATGCCGTCCTCCAAGTTGTAAGTTACCCTGGGATCCCCAAGAGGGGAGGTTGCTTTGATGGTCTGTTTGGAACAAAGAAGAGAATTGAAGCTTTAATTTTAATATAATAGGATACCTCACTCATTTAAGCCTGCATACCAATGCAGGACTTTTAGTAACGGTCAGTACTAGTCCTAATGAAAATCCATGGTAAACACCACCTACTTGATTGTCAGTTGCTGCAGACGACATGATGTAAAATAACACTACAAATGATAGCTACACTGCGACCCTGGAAGTTGTCCTATTAATCATCTTACCCAATAACTGAAGAAAGATTTAGACCCAAAATAATCTCTGTCAGCAGCTCCTGTGTCCACACTAACCTATGGTCATAGACTTGGTCATGTACACATGAGCAAGTACTTGTATGTGTAGTCATTTTCTCCTTTTTGGAATTTAGTCACCAATGACCAACAGAACTAAATCCTAAAAAATGACAGCATGTTCCCAATTATCAATTTAAAGAGCTAGAAAAATGCTGAATGCAGAAATGAGAACAGCTGCTGCTGAGCTTCAATGGAAGTGTGCATTCTAAATAGTGTAAAATGAGCTGCCCAAATGGAAACTAAAAGTTGTATAGTATATAATAATGAACACTAAACACAGTTTAGTCTCAAACTGATAACTAGACAACAACCTGCTGAAATCATGTGGGATCAAAGGGAATACACTCTTCATTCTTCCTAAACTAATTAAAGAGAGGCACCTCAAAGCTGATGCCATGTACACTCCAATTAAAATCAAAAATGCCATCTCGGAGGTGATGCGGTTTGCCTAAGGGCGACCTTGCTGTATCTATTCAACCTGCAAATCATAGAAGCTACAATAATGAGCCATAATATCAGACATGTAGAATTGACAAACATGCCTAGCTACTGTATGTGCTGATTTAGGCCATAAAAGCCTCACATTTCCATGAGAGAGCTATTACAACCCATTGAGAGTCATTGCATCTTTGCATAACAGTCAAATCAACACTGAACTGCCATCTCGATTAATACACTGTAGTGTAGGGAGCATGCTCTCTTCCTTTCTCCATCGCTCTATGAGCATCTCTCACAAAGATATTCACACACGCATTCTCATGTAAACTACTTTCCTCTGTCTATTAAATTCCATCTTTTGGTTTAAAGTATGCATCAGCAACTTTAAAAGAGGGTAAGGATCCTTTTTGGTGGGTTGCATATAGATAGTGCTAGCTATGTATGTACAATGTAAAATCTGA
This sequence comes from Coreoperca whiteheadi, assembly GCA_011952105.1. Lineage (NCBI taxonomy): Eukaryota > Metazoa > Chordata > Actinopteri > Centrarchiformes > Sinipercidae > Coreoperca > Coreoperca whiteheadi. The sequence continues at coordinate 30,790,114 of CM022485.1, read as the reverse complement.
ACTACAGGTAACTATATATGGTTAATTCGGAATGTTCATGTTTATGCCCATGATAGTGCACATAATGTCCCATTATTGCACATTAGTCGGGGAGTTGTAATGATTGTAATCCATGGAGAGACAATAATCCAGAGAGAAAGACAGAGATTAAACGAAAAGAGCAGAATAGAACAGTTGAAATGTATAGCGCCGCCACAGCCCCCCATGCCTCTGCTGTCCATCTCTCTGCATGAGGTAGATGAGTTGTAAAATTTGAATGCCACGGGAAGAAAGGATTTCCTGTGGCATTATTTTGTGCAAAGTGGTGGCAACATGTCTTCTGCTGAAGGTTGTGAGCTAAATGTCCCGAAGGAAGGAAGGGCTAAAGACATTGCCAAAACACTCAAAGAATGTCAACAACAGACCTCTGGTGTAAACATTGGCTCCGGCTATGTCTTATTGTTGGGCGAGGAATCCCGTGTCCCGATGACAAACAATGAAAACTCTCCATATTAATAATGAACAAGGCCGATGACAAAGGGCATCCCTGCCGGAGTCCAACATGCACCGGGAACAGGTCTGACTGTTGGCAATGCGAGCCAAACTCCTGCTCCAGTCGTATAGGGACAGGACAACGCTTAGCAGAGGGCCCCGGACCCCAGATTCTCAGAGGAGCCCCCACAGGTCGCCCCGAGGGACACAGTCGAATGCCTTCACCAGATCCACAAAGCACATGTGGACTGGTTGGGCAAACTCCCATGAAATTCTCCAGCAACCTGGAGAGGGTATAGAGATGGTCCAGTGTTCCACGACCGGGACAAAAACCGCATTGTTCCTCCTGAATCCGAGGTTCGACTATTGGCTGAATTCTCCTTTCCAGTACCCTGGCATAGACTTTTCCATGGAGGCTGAGGAGTGTGATCCCCCTGTAGCTGAACCCCCCCCCTCTTAAACTGAGGGACCAGTACCACTGTCTGCCAATCCAGAGGCACTATCCCCAGCAGCCACGCGATGTCGCAGAGGTGTGTCAGCCAAAACAGCCCCACAATATCCAGAGACTTGAGGTACTCAGGGCGGATCTTATTCATTCCTGGGGCTTTGCCACCAAGGAGCTTCTCAACTATCTCAGTTACCTGAGTCTGGGGGATCGACGAGTCCACAACTGAGCCCTCACCCTCTGTTTCCTTAGTGGAAGATATGTCGGTGGGGTTGAGGAGATCCTTAAAGTACTCCTTCCACCGTTAAAGGATGTCCAAGTTAGCAGATTTCCACCCCCACTGTAAACAGTGTGTGCAGGGCACTGCTTCCCCCTCCTGAGGCGTCGGATGGTTTGCCAGAAACCTTTGAGGCCGACCGATAGGCCTTCTCCAAGGCCTCACCAAACTCCCCCCAGACCCAGGTTTTGCCTCCGCAACCACCTGGGCTAAAGCTTGTTTGGCCTTCCGGTACCTATCAGCTGCCTCCGGGGTCCCTTGAGCCAACCAGGCTCGATAGGACTACTTCTTCAGCTTGACAGCATCCCTTGCTTCCAGGGTCCACCACCGGGTTTGGGGATTGCCGCCACGGCAGGCATCGGAGACCTTACAGCCACAGCTTCAAGCGGCCGTTTCCACAATGGAGGTGGAGAACATGGTCCGCTTGGACTCAGATATATAAAATCAAATGTACTCAATCATTCAGATTCAGAAGACTGTTACTCGACCAATAGAAAACCACTAAAAATTATTTCAGGAAGTATAGAAATGTGCGTACATGTGTGATTTTATTGTGTGAGTGCATGAAAGCATTTTCTGTGAGTGCTAACTACAGTGTGTGCATTTCAGTAGTACCAGATTTGAGTGCATACCTGTGTGGATGCATTTTTGTATGCGTTTGCTTACTAGTCTCTAGTTTCTATTTATTTATTTATTAGATTCATTTGACATGGACATAAAAATTACATTGGACAAACCATATCCATTTGCTTAAGTGTTTTAGCACACATGCTAATTTTCAACACCTGTCCACAGGAATGTCAACATGAATTTGCACATGTGCATATGCATGCACAACATACTGTATGAGTATGTATGCTTGCTGTTTTCCTGTGCCTTTGACCCATGTGTGTTAGTGCATCTGCCTCCAATGTGTGCCAACTGCCACACTCCCACCCCAATGTACCACGATGGGTGTGTCGCGGACAGTGTTTTCTGGTATGACCACGCTGTAGCTGTCCTTCTCCCACTGTGGAGGCTGGTTCTTCACGTTGGTGATGGTGACAGTCAGCTCCACTGAACTGCTCCTGTTCCCCCCGTCTGTAGCCACAATTTCCCTGGTGATGTAGGTCCTCTGTGGCATAAATCCACACAGATAAAAAGCGGAGAAAAGACGAGGAATTACAAGAGAAATTAGCTTTAGCCACTGCAATCAGGGGAAATAATAACCAATATCCTGTACTCCCTGTGAGGGTTAGTTAGCATATGTTGAGAACAAAAACAAACTGTGATGACAAAAGTTCACTTCAAATCTTCTTCATGGCCTTTCATGCACCATGTGATGGTTATTTACACAATCTGCCCTTTTAAAGGTGTTTCAAATTTATGAGTGCTGGAATTGCTTTTCGTAGAGTCAGTTTTTCACATGACTTGCTGTATGAAAAGTCATTTTCAAGATTTATTTTTTAGTTATGCATGTTTAAAATTCAATCTTTGCTCTAAGCAATTAAGACAACTGAGATGGTCACATTGGCAGAGGCTGAAATAAACGTGTAGGCAGTGCCGGCTTGTGTATTATACTTTATGCAGTTGTACTCATTAGTGGAAAAGTTTTGTATCTTCAAACATGGGTATGTTCTGGTGAGCCATTCTCTCAGGCAAAAATACTGGCATGGTGCCAGGTGTTAGTGTAAGATGCAAGGTGCTGAGGATACAGAAATTCATTCCTCTTGGCACTGGAAGACGGTGAGTTGTTGCTTTTTGGGCTTTTGTAATTGTGGCACTCATCTGAGGCACAGACTTGTATTGCGCACACTACATGGCACTTTCCTTTATTGTTTGTTCATGTTCCCACCATGTTTTTCTTACTGGTAGTGAAGCAAGGGGTTAAAGGCAGTGAAGTGAGGAAAATGTTATTTCTCCTGATGCGAAAGAAAAGACTCCAGTGAAGACATTATCACATATTCAGGCTGCCTGTCTGCTACTGGACCTCTACCCCCTCACTCTCAGCAAGTAGTTGAATGCAAATATACTTGCTTTTCTGGCCATGTACTGGGAGAAGTAGCATGTTGTTTTAGTTGTAATCTGAAGTTCACTGATAGCATCTCATTAGTTCTTGTTTGAAATTATGAAATTACATAATTTCCTTGAAGTTCTTTTGTGCCATTGGAATTGCCCAATGAACATCATTAGCCCTAAAGTAATCCAATCATCTTTGTAAAGAAAAAAATCCAAAGACATGAAGAGATACATAAGTTACTTGAAACATTGCTATACATATCTGCCATACTGGAAACAAAGCAGAAACTCTTATATACATAGCAAACTGTATGATGTAAGATTTTTAAATAACAAGCAGAAACAGTCCCAAAAGTAGTTTGGTATTATCTATTTGTATACAGTATGTGTGTACCTGAGAAATGGGCTGGTTCACATACACCCAGCCTGTCAGGGGGTTGACCCTGAGGTACTCTGGCTGTTCACTGGACATAGAGTATGTGATGGCTGCATTGGTGCCAAAGTCATCGTCATGAGCTGCCACCCGCAAGAAACTAGTCCCGATCATTGTATCCTCACGGAGGAAGTCTATGGGAGAAGAAGAAGAGAGCTTTATGCCTCAGTGGTTCTGTACAGCCCTAGTTTGCATACTGTATTTGTAAGTACACTGAGACAGTGAGTAATTGCATTGCAACTCAAGAAAACATAAGCAAATGACGAACTAAAATCACAACTTTGACAACACATGCATCACATTCAGAAAACAAATGCTACACAGTCACCAATTTCACTACACATGCGTTATAAAGAAAGCATGGCAATAACAGAAAACACAAGAAAATACCGAAACACTCAGAACAAAATGGGACTTAGTTACTGCACAAAAGAGATTTCCAGGGGACACTAAAAACTGATGAACACACTTGCAATTTGTAAATAGCTAATGTTATGCAGTAATATCTCCTGCAATATTGGATTCATGCCATGACAATGTTACAAAAAAACACATTGTTAGCTTATTTTCATATTCTTCAGTTTTTGTTGTCACAATAGTGAAGATATTTTCTTCATTTACTTGTTTTTAGTCTATTTTCATGTGTGCTCTTACTGTAAGTTGCAGTGGGTTGAGGTCAGTCACCATAGTTGAGACTTAATTTACACTAATATCTACTTACACTCATATCGGATGTTCTCAAACTTGGGACTGTTGTCATTCTGGTCCAGGATGAGGATGTTGAGCTGGCAAATGCCAATCAGTGGGTCAGCTGCCTGGTCAGTGGCAGTCACTGTCACCGCATACTCCCGTTGGCGTTCGCGGTCAAATTTCCTGGCTGTCACAATTACTCCTAGAGACATAGAGATAACAAGGTTGATAAGACGGCTAAATTATACCAAACACTGCTTGGTCTTGTGTCCCCAGAGCATTTGCAATTTAGCACCAAAATGATTTCCTCTGTTTGCCTTGAGCTTCAAGGCAAACTGAAAAGACAGCAGAGCCGATGAGGAGCAGAATAGGAATGTAAATTAGAATGTTTCTAAAGTAGTTATCAAATCCAAAGAGAATTATATTAATTGATTTTTTTAGAAATTATTTTAGTGATGACATTTATAATATTTCCTGCGTTTCAAAAAGTATTGTTACTTTTGAAGTCAAAGACATGTTGTTTGGCTATTATTAGTCTTTTTTTCTTTGGCATTACATCTAAACCTTCGACATGACGAGTAACGTCACTATACGTAAACATGCAAACGCAACATGACAAAGTAAATTGCCTCATGGTCTCTGCTGCAATTTTTGGCCTTTGGATTGTTGTTTCCAATACATTTCCCTAGATGACAAGTCAAAGACATTTTTACATATCAAACAGGTTTGGGACACAGCATATGTTTTAGATTTGCTCATTTAGATAGATTAATTGACTACAGTTACAAAAAATCACTAGCTAAACATTTGTTTATTTGTGAGAATGTATCAGTATATTATAAAGTTATTGACTTTGAAAAAAACAAAAGTAAAACAGATTCACTAGATTCCAAATGCTATGGGGTTTTTTTAAAGAAAGGTTCTTTTTGAAAGTTTCAGCTCTACAACTTCCAGAGGTCCACATTAACATTTTCATTTTGGTAATATTGTTCAGTTAATGCCTACTGAACAACACATTTCATGAACAAACAAGCTTTCATATGGCAAAGGCTCTTGATTTTTAATTTTTTTTTTGGGCCAATTTTCAAAATGAGAGAATAAATTTAGTTAGGCCGAAATATGCTTCAAAAACATTTCAAGTGGAACAAAATTCGACAGCTTGGAATTATGATCCTTTATTTTAGCTGCAAAATGATAATTCTGTTACAATAATTTTTTTAAGTATTAAAAAGGATCTTCAACATCTTAGCTTTAAATTGTAGTCTTATACAGGTGTAAACACCCTGCATCCAGTGTTGCACTGTATCAAGAATGATAGATATGCTTAAAGGAATAAAGGAATAAAGCCTACATAAGAATCCCCACTGGAAAAAGTATGTGTATTCTTCTGCATGTTTGTACCAGTGAAAGTTAGTATGTGTGTTTTAGTACCAGTGTCTGGGTGTATACTGAATGCGGGCACAGTGGAGTCTTTGTGCATAAAGCCATATGTGACCCTGCCATTGGAGCCCTCGTCAGCATCCACAGCATGAACCTGCAGAACGAATGTCCCCGCTGGCTGGTTCTCCAGGACTGACGTGCTCTCTCGATAATGCTGACACTGAGGAGAAGGAGACAGGGGGCAGAGAGGACAGGTGAGAGGAAGCAAAGATTACGACAATGTAAGTATGGAGAAATTTAGATCAATACTCCATTCTATCACAACTGTAAGCAAGAGTGTTTGGGAGGTGGAATGTATCTGAAAGGACTGATTAAAGATTATTTACTGGTGGGACAAAAAGTGTAATGTGGGCACAAAATAACGAGTTAATGAAGAAAGAAAGTAGGAAGCCTGGGCCCTGCACCTTTTCCATCCATTTATTTTCTACATTTGCTTGTCGTGTGTAAGGTAGATACTGGTAGTGGGATCAGGGGTCTTGGAGCCTATCCCAGCACCCATTGGGCAAAGGTGCTCAATAAGTGCTTTGTGATGTGCTCACTGTGGCTCCTGTGGTTGGGTAAACATGAAATCTGCAGATTTTCTGGCACACAGTGTTTAGCGCTATACAAAACACTCGTTTTTATTGGCAATGGAGCCAACACTTCACAGAGAGCCTTCAGCAGTGTACCAGAAAATAGATGCAGTTGTATTCAAGAAAGCTAATTTTGAGTGAGATGTTACAAAATATCCTGTCAGCCAGATTATTGATGACCGAATATTTTAATGCAAATTGCTCATATAACTGCAAAAGGAGCTGTATAGAAAGTAGACAACACGATATTTATAAAAGGTTGTGCTTAACAGATTTTTCACAGACCAAATTATACATCACATGTGTATTCAATGTGGCAGATAAAAAGCGCCCCCAGTCTATTAAATTTACATTTACTTGTCCCCACGCTCTTTTGGTGTCAAAATTCAAATGGAATGCAATATGTCAGTCCTCTCATCAAGGTCTTCAGTTATGACATCACTTCCTCGTTCAGTAACTAACATATTGGGTAGCGCAGCAGTACTACACTTCAACCATGCCAAAACAGTTCTTTTTGATCGGTAAGTTGCTTTCTACCTTAGATAACCTAAGTTAACGCTAGCAAAGTAACTTACCTAAAGTTAGCAAAGTTTAATGCTGCTTGCTCACTAATTTACAACGCTAGCGACAACAGCAATGGCAGAATAATGTCTGTGGAAAACACTGAGCATTTCAACCCTGTCAAATGACTTGAGATCAAAATAGTGAGATGAGAAAAAAAACAATATTATTAAGAGCACGGCCTAGACCTGCTGTGTAGATGTTCAGTGAGATAATTTGTGTTATGAATTGGCTTTATAAAATGAGATGTGAAATGAACAGAATAATCATTGTACCCCAGCTTTGCATATTACATCTAAAATCCTGATGTGAATTGTATAACACATGAGATTACGGTACAATTGTATGCTGCCCTATTACCAAGAAGGAATCTAACCAACATGAATCATATAACCAAAATTAATCATAAACAAATGTAAGTGTGAATGTTTGGATAACAAATTGGAAAATGTCATCAGGTTTGAGGTTATTACATGTGTAAGGATCGAAGCTGTGTGTGTCTGGCAACAGCTGCCCGTGGGTGCGCCAGGAAGGATGTGATGGCAACATGGCAGTTAAATGTGTGAAGAGTGAAGCAGTATGTGACAGTTTGTGTATTCTGGAGAAATATATGTTGTGTGTAATATGGGTGAGAGGTGATAGAGAATTTTAAGTGAGTCATATAGAGAGTGACATAAAACACAGTGACAGAGAGAAGCTTGTGGTCATCTCCATGTGCCTATTCATCGGAACATCCATCCTAGCACCATAACAAGAGCCCAGATTATTTAGAGGAGAGCTGCCGTTAACAAGCGCAGCTGGTATTGGTAACTGACGCAAACGGGCTATTTATATCGGTTGCTATATCAGAGGAAGCAGGGTAGACGCTCGGACGTAGGAAGTTAGAGGCTAGGCGTGTCTCCTCGCCACCAGCTTAAACAGTCCTTAGTCTGTGCATTAGGGTAATACTCTGAGAGTCTAAGGATCGGACCCTCGAAACTGAGAGCTGGTCCAGGATCTGACAACCCGCCAAGGGCTCTTGTTTTAGCACTATAATCCACTCAGGGGTTACTGTAATACAGCCTGTCAAAGACCATAGGTGATACACTTTCGAGATGATATGGGTATTTATTGCTCACCACATATAAACAGGTTCCATCAAGTAAGCCCACAGGGAGTAAAACAACTATTGGTAGTCTACAATGTAAACAGCCTATTAATTATGCAAATGTTATACTACACTACAATAGAACAGCTGGCACATGTTTCATGGTTAGAGCATGGCACTGTCTCCTCCCTTAGTCCTGAAAAGCTAATGCTTCTAGTCACAAACATGATGATAGTGGGTTAAGGATGATCCAAGGGACCCAAAGACCTCCACGCCCAACAAGCAGAAAAAGAAGGGCTTCTTGATTGCAGTCCCTAGGATGTCCAGTGTCATCGGCTCACTTTCGCCAGACTGGTGAGTATTATAAACAATATTCCAACTAGCTTTCTGCATTAATATAACACACAGATTCTCAACGAGTAAAAGAACCAGCATGGCAAGTGTCAAAGAAAGCTTTGCACTGCTTACTGATAGATATTTAGTTGGTTAATTCAATTAGTTCAGTACCATTAATTGCACATATGAAGGAAAAGGAGTGAGATGAAGCTTGGGGGATGTCTTTATAAAGGCATTCAGCAATATACAGTATATTGATCGCAGTCAGAAATAATGCAATGGTGTTGATATATTGACATTTGGTTTTGTGAATTCAGACTATTCACGTTAGCTAACTTAATATTAACTTTCTGCATTAAGCATTAGCAGTGACATTGAAATACAAAATTGGGTTTAATTTACGATTATATAAAGCTACTACTATTGTGTTAGTGTGTTATTTTAACATGTTCATTCCAGGAACAACAGATGGAAATTAACGTGAGCGTTTTGTCTAAATCTGTGAAGTTTACACCATATTACAGTGGTATTGATTGATAGCTTCCCGATAAACAGAGATTTATTGGAATGATTAAAATGTTGATTCTCTCCCCTCCAGGGAAATGTATTATTCTGAGAGCTGGGACCATGCTGCAGCCACACAATACCACACAAGTGAGTAGTTTTCTTTTTCTCTGATTATCATAAGGTACTATAGCAGGCTGTTTTGGATGATACAATTCTATTCAGTATTTCTGAAAATGGAGAATACTGCAGTCATATTAACATATGGTAGCTAGCTAATTAGGGTTTTCAATCTATTCTTTTTTGTCACTATCTTACATTAGGATACATCAGTCAGTATTGCAATTTATTTTTCATCCACAGCTTAAGTCTGGATCATCAGTCCAGCGTGGGGCTTAAAAAGCCGTGGAGACCTTGTAGACCAACCTTGGTGTGGATGATATCTTGTTCTGAGGTGAAGAACCTTCTCTGACCAGTCCCTACCAGTAAGAACAGTACCAGGCGTCCTCCTTATCCAGTACAGTTGAATGACTGGAGGATGTCACCAACATCCAGCTCGGAACCTGCATCATCGCTGCCCTCCACACAGCATGGAACGGCTGCTTCCACTCCAAGGAACACAGACAAGGCCCGCAGTCCGCACGTTTATGAACAGTGCCCAGGCTACTTTTATTCATTGTTTAGGTGACAGCTTTGTACATCACCATCACATAAGGCTTGGCACTCCTGGGCTATTTTTGTGTGATGAAGTTAATTTCATCCCTATAGTAAACAGTATTTTTTACACAGTATTGCTAAGAGCCTTAAACTAAGTGTCCATGCTTGACATTTTCTCCAGTCAACCTTGACAGAATTTCTTTGTTTTGTTAAGCCCATCACCTGGCCAAGACTGTCATGATGGCTGATAGATTGTTATATTGTATGTTTTTTATTGAAAATACCACTTGTAGCCATATCAGTGTTCAACTTTACCATTCGTACTCTAATGTCTTCTCACTTTCCACTCCAGGCTCCAGTACTTACTTACTTTCTATACTCTGTGTTATCATGTAAACTATTTTTATTTATTGATGCTTATTACTATTTGTGATATAGCACTGAAAGCCTACTACTGAATATCAGTATGTACCTTTGTCTTAGGATAATTAAGCTCACCTTGACCTCAGTCAACCTCTGTGTATTTATAGAGCCTAAAATCTCTTTTTCTATTAAGATAAGGTTTGGGGCTTTTTGCCTTTATTTGATAGGAACAGCTGAAAAGAGACAGACCCATTCACAGCTATGTTGTAATTTATTAACTGTTGCTCTAAGTCAGTTGATTTCTCTTATGGTACAATCGTTGATTTCTCTTATGGTACGATTCGTAGATAAAGTTGAATATAAATATGTACAATAATCAACAGGATGACGTTAATGGCATTTTAGTTTGTCAGAATGTAGATTATTAATTAAAATGCCATATTCAATGTTGTTTTATACTTCTTGCATACATAGTAACTTATACACAACTGTGAATAAATATAAGTTTTCCCTTGACATTAATAACCAAGGATCAGAAGAGAGATATTAAGTTTGGTTTTCTGACTTGTCATGTGTACTTATCAAATATACCGAACAACAAAACAATTCACCAAAGTCTACTGTTATATTTAACAAGGTATGTGGCAAAACCAGGTAAGAGTAGTTTATAGACAAAGTATTAATTTTTCAGTTTAATCTCACTGTTTAATTCTAAATGATGCAACGTGATGACAAAAAACATTCCCAATGGCTCATATTTATCACATTCTTCAGCTAAATATAATTTCTGTGCAGCTATTAATACAACTATTAAAACTCAGCTTTGATATACTGACAAAGGCTATTTCCACAGGATATTATCATTTAAGAGTAGAGGTTTAGTTGGTAACATTACACATCTGTTACAGGAGATATTATGTTCCCAGGTGAACATCTAACTGGCCAGTTCCAGTTTCCAAGTACTTTTCACCTAAAAATATAATGACTATCTCACATCAGTTATAACAGGGGTTCTCAATCTTTTCTAATTCAAGCACCACCTGTTCATACTTTTAACAGGCCAGGGCCCATTAAAACATAAAAAAATAAAAAAATAAAAAAATAATAATAATAATAATAATAATAATAATAATAATAATAATAATACAAATGATTTTGGCTAATCTTTTCTATTCTAACAATCTAATATATAATAGGTCCTGGCCTAAAAGTGCCTGCTCAAAACATTAAAAATAAACCTTTTACAACAACTTTTATAATGACATACTATCTGGAACATGTATTTTTCATATTTTGAATGAACACATTTTTATCATTTTTAATTACAGATGAAGTGTGGATTCTGTTTCATGGATCCGATGAAACATGGACCGAACTATTAAATTTCCAGTGATTAAAAACCATTTTGTTACCTTGAGCAAGCTACTAACTTCACCTAGGCCTTGCTAGCATTAGCTTATAATGCCTCGCATGAGGATTTAGATAAACACAAAATGGCAACAACGGCCCTGCTGTAATAAACTAATGTCTGAACTCTAGGTTGAACTTATGGATGTTATCTGGGGTAGAAAGGAACTTACCAATCAAGAAGAAAGTTGACGTGGTCGAAGTGAAGTGCCGGTTGTTACCTAATCACTGAAGGACGTGACGTCCTAACTGAAGACCGGCCTTGTTGAGAGGACTGACAGATTGCATTTCCATTTGAATTTTGACTCCAGAAATGCATGTAGACTAGTGAATGTATACAATAGACTGGGGGCACTGTTTCGCTTGCACACTGAATTGCCAATTGCAGAATTCATTGTCATTTGAATAAAGAGGCCAAAAAACTTCCATTCACTGCATGCATTTAACGCCTGTGTCTTCATTAGAGTGGAATTCTGTTGAATTGAATTTTAAAATTCAACCCTAAACCATTAACTCTACTTTCCATGTAACATTAAATACATTTTTGGTATAGAGATTCATTCCGCGCTTTCAGTTTTTGGTATGATGGAAGGTAGCTGCTCTGAGTTCTCAAACATTTTGTCAATCACTGAACTTGTCAGGCACAGAAGGAGCTTTATTTTCCTCATTTAAACGCTGCCCGGGTTTCACTCACTCTCTCTACCCCACATTTTTCTATCTCTGGTCGCTCATCTTTTTCTCTCTTACTCTGTCTCCATCATCTCTTTTTTTCCTGTCTCACTGGAGCGTTGATGCTGATGTGCCTCAGACACGGTGGAGAGGAAGGAATCCCGCAGTACTGCTGGCCGATGCCTTCCTTTGACATCTAACTAATGACATGAACTTGTTTTTTTTTCATTATCTTTTTTTTTTTTATCTTTTGTTTTTATCTTTATCGCGTTCCCTCACTTCCTGCCTCTTCTCATTCGTCCTATCTTTTCTCCTCTGTCCATCATTCTTTCCTTCACAGGGTGGCTGGGTTCACCCTTTTACAACCAGTAAAGAATAGAATAAGCGCCTCGTCAGTTTGAAAACCTGCACAGATTTCCATATTTTATCCAGTCAAATTGAAAAAAATGGATTTTAAGTAACCAGTCTTGTCAGCATTAATATGATATTTTGACAACTTGTATTTATAACTTTGGATGTATGTATATACAATTTTGATATTTGTATTTTGTTTTGTGTATATTCTTATGGAATGTGCTCTTGTGTCTGTGTGTGTGAATGCGTGGGCTTGCTTTACTATATTCGTGGGGATCGAAAACCAGGGGCCCACTATACTTGTGGGGTCCCGACAGCGTTGTGGGGCCAAAATGCTGGACCCCACAAGTTTAAAGGGCTGTTTGAGGGTTAAGACTTGGTTTTAGGATTAGGGTAAGGGTTAGACTTAGGTTAGGGTTAGGCCCTTAGTTGTGATGGTTAGGGTAAGGGGCTAGGGGCTAGGGAATGCATTATGTCTATGACGAGTCCCCACGTGTGTGTATGTGTGTATACGCCTGCGTGGGTATGAATAGGTTGTTGGTCCATCAGTAGGGGAGATGGTTTTGCTCTATGTTTTATTGTTTCCTATCACCTGCCCAGGGACTTACAGATGGAAATTAACTAGTAGGTAAATCTGGTACAAAGCATCTCTTTTCTTTTTGAGGTTAATGTATTTTGTACATGGTCCCTGATATAAATAAATGTAATAAACTAAACTAAAGTAAACTTAAAGAGGGTGAGGAGTTAAGAATTTGGAGTGGACTTCACGGTTCACGGATAAACCAATCTAAACTTTTCTGTTTACCTTTACGCTGAAAGGAGTCAGTTGAGGTGTGGAAAGTGGGTTTAAGACCCGAAGTGGTGGATTCAGTACACACACCACAGCAGGTTTGTTGGATGGTTATTTTTGGTTGTGTTGTTCCTGTGCATTTTGTTTAGAATCAGTGTAGTCAGGCATGTAGTGAGAGATGCATTGTTCTTTGTTTTCTGCCCTCCTTTTCTTACACACTATGTTATAAATGTCCTGGCTATTTTTTTGCTACTACAAATATTAAAATGTATGTGAATAAACCTATTTGAGAGCTTCGCGGCTAATGGGGGTATTGAAGGTCAATAAATAAATGTAGTCCATCTACCATTATGTTTTTCTTTGTTCATTCATTTGTATCTGCTTCATTTGTTGATTTCTTTTTCATCCTCAGTTATCGGTCTTTTCATTTTTTTTTAAATTCTCTCTTTGACTCAGAAGAGGCATGGTGAGTGGGGGGTTGGGGGTTTGTTTGTTCGCGGCAATCAGTATCCTGCCAGCAGAGAGCGAGAAAGAATGAATCATAGACTTGGAGTATGATGCCAGCAGGAGATTCCTGAGAGAGACAATTGAGCATACAGAGCACATGAAACACTATGGACCAGGGAGCCCTCTCTCTTTTCTCTCAGCGTGTCGCCTGTCGCTCTGTTTCTTTCTCCTAAGAGGTGAAGCCAAAAGGGAAACACTTGGCGCCCACTTTCCCCCAGGAGAGAGTTAGTGAGGTTTACTCAGCAAGCCGCCGCTCTAATCGTGGCTCCCAATACATTGGAGGGCTTGAAAAGTCACCTCATTGAAAACCGAGACATGGCTAGAAAAAAACAGGTGTGGACATAGTGCTTCCAGAGCAGGTGGGTTGGGATTTCTGCCACATCCCTCAAAGCTTTAATTAAAAGACCGAGATGATGTAGGAGAGAGATGAGAGAGCACAGACACGGGTCAAGCTGGCTAATCGCTCCTCCAGAGAGGCGAGATAGGCGCTAATAAATAGCGGAGATGCACAGACAAAGAGTGGGAGACAGAGGACTGATGGTGGAGAGTTACAGCCTGCAGGGCTCCTCAGGTGCAGGCTCCGCTCTCAAGTCAGCTCTACTGTCAGGATAGGAAATAAGCAGATTTTTTTACGTCCCTAAAAGGACAGATCTTAAGTCATGCTCTGGGGTTTTCGCTGCACTATGCCTCGTGACAATGGGAGGTGACCGATTTGCGTTATCCCAAAAATCAGGGGGGGGGAAATAAAGTGGTTTTGCATATGTTTGCTGACAAAAAAGCCACCACTGTCAATATGTCTAATCTAAATCACACAAATGACCGAATGTTACGCATGTGGGTCGGCTATTTGTCGTTTTCAAAAGGTAGTTACAACAAGGTGGCTAGCGATATCTCCTGAAGTTTTATGGTACGATTAGTTTGATTGGCTTCATTAAACGTTTTTTTAACGAGTTTAGCAAGGGCATAGATCTGCATTTGTCTTAGGATGTCGACTGTGATGCTCAGGTTGGTTATTGGTCATCCAAAATAAAATAAAATAAAGGTTTAAAGTTTTTCTATCGTTCAGTCTATTCGGTGTAGACGGAATTGTATCCCGAAATAAGCGGTTTTCACACTTAAACAGTGTGCAAAGTCTTGCTGGCTGTACAAATTTGTCTGTTGGTGCAGCAATTATGCTACAGGACAACAACCTTGTTTTCTAGCTCTCTCTTTTCCATAAGACAGACTGGATCCCAGGGTTGTATATGACTGCAGAAAGGCAGCAGAATGGGTGAGCACAAACCAGCATGTGTTTTCAGCCAAAGTGGAGTTGCCCGATGCACTAAATGAACTGACAGAGGCTGCACAGCTGTATAGAAAGCATTGGGTTGAGGAAACAAGTGAGGGCCTAGACAAACATGAGAGGGAATCCATCTCAGCTAAGGTTATGTGGAGTTCTGTGAATACCGAATGGACCACTAATGACTTTAAATACAAGTAGTACCGCACTTCTATTGTTGTGATTGCTGTATTTGCTAAATAGAGGGCTAAAGAACGTTTGGTCATTTTGTTAGCTTGTCAGATCGTGGTGTCCGTTTTTTGCTTTTTTTTTTAATGAAGCACCTAATGATTCACTTTGATTATACCATGAGTTAAGATGCATATGCTACAGTTAAGGAATTAATAGTTTTCACATTACAATGTTGTAATTAATTAAACATAAATCAACGACAAAATCGTATATTTTTTTTAATGCATTTCCTACTGACAATGGAGCTGTCCTGAGAGTGGAGCCTGCACCGGAAGAGTCCCCACAGAGGAGACGTGCAGGCAGACTGTCTTGGAGTTACATGGGACCGATCGAGGCAAAAAAATAGAACTAGTAAAGAAAAGAATAGAGTGAGTAAGTAATTGAGATATGTTAAGAAGATGAGAACGATGAGCAAAATATTGCACGGCAGCCAGGAGAGCCGATGTTTATCCAACACTGTTTCAAACACAAGCAGCTAATGAACAAGACTAAATAAGGTTTAGTGATGTGAGTGTGCCATTGGTCGTCTTACATTCTCAAAGACAGGCTTGTTGTTATTCACGTCGTCCACTCCCACTAGGACCTGGGCTGTGGATGACAAGGCCTGAGGTCCGCCTGAGGCATTGTCATCAGTTGCTGTAACGTTGAGGACATATTCAACACCCTGGAGGTGAGGGGGCGGGCTGGAGCGCAGACGGATCAAACCTGCAGTCAAACATAAGGATAACAGAGGTTAATACACACTCGCTCAGCTGGTACTGATATAACATCAATAAATGCTTGTTGTCTATATGTTCAACCTTTAAATTTGAGATGAAAAGAAGTTGTCATTACAGTGTTTGTAACACGTTTGCCTAAGCATTTGATAATCCCAAAGATGATACAAATACTTTAACTTAACTGCAACTGTTAAAACTGGGTTGACCTCATGTTTACCAGCCATGGTACTGCAGCTATTTGAGAACACTGGTTCTTGAGCGAGAACCAGGACACACACAATTTCTGGGTCAACTCAACATGTTGTGTCAGAATTATTCATTGTTTTAAAGGACAAACTGCCCATTTTATGTGTTTTAATCTACCAACCCCCTAAATTTTCCTGCTTTTATTTAGGTTTTTTCAGACCTTTTGTCATGATGCTACAATATGACAGTGTTCTTATTCTTGGTGATTTTAATGTCCTTGTCTTGCCCTTCTTCCTTCTCGTTTACTTCTTTTAATGTTTAATGATTCTTTTAATTTGACTCTATGTGAAGCAGCCCAGTCATGACAAAAGGCACATGCTTGACCTTGAGCTTTCCCGTGGTTTCTGTGTGGATGATGTGAACTTGATTGATTTTGCCGTCTCTGATCATAACACAGTGCTCTTTCAGGCTCCACTCCTTTCTCCTGACCCCAAACTCACCACACTGATTCGCTCTAGCCCCCTGAATACACTCTCTGTTCCTCGCTTCTGTCAAGCTTTTATTGCCTCAAATACACCTTTTAAAACCAGTAAACAACATGGCCTCTCCGTAGAGGAGCTTGTCAGTGTTTTTAACAGCTCTTGCAGAAAGATTCTAGATTCTGTAGCTCCAGTCGGTTTTAAAAAGCTGAAAATGTCTTCTCTGCCATGGTTAAATGAAGAATTAAGGAACTTAAAGAGACAATGCAGGAAGGCCGAATGAAAGTGGAAAAGGATAAACCCAGTGCCTCCCTTGCTTCTCTCTTCTCAGCCAGTTGAATCCACTCCAGAGACCTGTGGGGATTTTCTTAATTACTCTTATAATAAAATAGTGGAGATTCGGTAGCATTTTAACACTCTCAGAGAGCATGATGTTGACTCCTGCCCACCTTCAACATTAACCCACTTCGATGAAATCTCTGTCAATCCTGGAACGCACATTCAAAATCATCCACCTGCCCTTCAGACTGCATTACCACGTAGTTTTTAAAAACTGTATTTCAGATGGTTGGTCTATATATTACAGCCATTAATAACTGCTCTCTGTTTACATGCATTTTCCCCTCCACTTTAAACATATCACTGTTAACCCCCTTTTAAAGAAGCCCTCTCTAGATCCCTCTGTTTTAAGTAATTTTAGACCCATCTCCAAGCTGCCATTTTAGAAAAAAGTTGTGTCCATTTAACTGATTTCTTTTATGAATAACAATCTAATCTTTGAAAAAATTCAATCTGGTTTTTACCCTCGACACAGCACTGAGACTGTTCTGCTCAAGGTCACCAATGATCTACTGCTTGCGGCTGACACTGGTTTATACTCCATTTTAATTCTCCTTGATCTCAGCTCAGCCTTTGACACAGTGGACCATAATATCTTAATCAGCCGTCTGAAGAACTATGTTGGCATCAGTGATGTGGCTCTGAATTAGTTCATCTCCTCTCAGTCTCTGTAGTGCTTGGAGATGCCTCCTCCTCTTATGCTCCGCTATTTTGTGGGGTCCTCCAAGGGCCTATTCTGGGTCCCCTCCTGTTTACCATAAACATGCTACCCCTGGGTCAAATCATGCATAGTCATGACCAGGCTTTTGTGGTTGGGGCCCCCTCAGCTGTGGAACTCCCTGCCTGGAGATCTCAGGCAGGCAAACACAGTATCCTCCTTTAAATCTCTTCTTAAGACTCACTTTTATCGTATGGCTTTTTCTTAATCTGATGGTATTTGTTGTAATTATTTAAAGAATTTATTTTATGTTTATATCTTAAGTTCTGGATCTTATTTGCTTTTATTAGCTGTTTGTTTGGTATTTCACTATTTTTCCCCCTAATTCAACAAAGGGTTTGGTCATGTGTTGTGATGAACATATGACCAAATCCTTTTTCATTTATTTGGTCTTACATTATTCTCAACTTCTATAACCAGAGCTGATCTGTAAAGAGAATAAGTACAAACATTTGGTTCTGAGTGTTGTTTGGTTGCCATGACATCATAATGTGTATTGATATGTGTAACTATCTGTGTAACCTGGATCTAAGCCAGAATTACTGGAACAACATTAATGACATGGGGAAATGGTGTTGGCCATTAATTGTAGGGTTGGTGGTGCAATCCCTGGCTCCTTCCGAAGTGGAGTGTCCTTCAGCAGTGTACTAGACCCAAAATTGGTATCCCTGTGTATATGCATGTTATGCTGTGTTTATGGAGCCAAGAGGTTTATGTTTCCTGTCTACATTTTCACTGTCAGTCTATCTAAGAAAAGGTGAAAATGCCAAAAAACAAAAACTTACAATGGTCAGTTTACACACACTGTTAGTGTTCTTTAATGGAAAGTCGTATTATTAATTCTATCTATATCAGTGAGAGCTGCCAAGATAGCAGTGATGACAACTCTGTCAGACTTCCTTTCATATTTTGATATACAAATTGTTTGGACCCAATCCAGTCTAGTATCTGAACATTGCAGATATTCATCCAAGTAAACCAGTGAGCTATTTTTAGCAGTAGACTTATGTGAAAGTTTAGTACAATCCTTCTAGATTTTAATGAAGTCTTAACACTCTAGACCCTGTCAATTTAACTGACCTCAAATTCTGAGTTGACATCAATGGCACAGCATTTACAAAGATTGTTGCAGCTCATACCTCACATAGACTAGAAAAGATAATCAAGGCTAAGCTTACAGACAAAAAAGGATCTCTCACATGAAAACCAACTGCTTTTGCAAGAAAAAAGATGGACAGCAAACAAAAGCACAGGTGGTTTTATGTCCCCCACAGTCCTACAAGTCTTTCTGCTGAAGTGCAATGTGTGGATAGGAAGAAAAGGTGAGCAGTAAAGCAGCCAAAACTGTGGTCAAGTAAATGGACTCTTATTTTATAAGTGTTCTGCCAGGAACTAAAGTGGGCGTCCAACATCAACACCGTCATCAAAAAGGCCCAGCAGAGGATGTACTTCCCGCGCCAGCTCAGGAAGTTCAACCTGCCTCAGGAGCTGCTGATCCAGTTCTACTCTGCAATAATCCAGTCTGTTCTCTGCACTTCCATCACTGTCCGGTTTAGATCGGCCACCAAACAGGACAGGAACAGACCATAACGGACAGTAAGGACTGTAGAAAAGATCATCGGTGCTGACCTGCCCTCCATTCAGGGCCTATACACGTCCAGAGTCAGGAAACAGGCAGGAACTTCTCCCGTCTGGTAGGCGCTACAGAGCGCTGTACACCAAAACGACCAGACACAAGAACAGTTTCTACCCACAGGCCGTCACTCTGATGAACAGTGTTAACTGTGTCAACCAGTGTCACCAGTGACATTCACATCCACTGTACCTGTACATTTCTCTCTCATGGATTATGTAAATATTATTACTCTTAAATCTACACACGCTGCACAAACCACAGATGCTGTGTATATCCATCTGCCTCATGTACATAAGCTACCTGTTACATTAATCCTAGTTATCTCAGCATCATTTGTAATTTGCACTATGGCACTGTCGTACTGCTGTGTATGTACATAGAGCGCACGGAAAAACGGAGTCAATTGCCTTGTATGTGTACACATACCTGGCCACTAAAGCTATTCTGATTCTGATTCTAATAAGACTGAAAAGTAATCAAAAAGTCCCTGTAGTCAATGTAATGAGAACCTTCTATTTTAAAACAACATACGGACAAAAATTTGCATTAAGCTTTAAGAATCTAGTCGCTTAAGTATAAAGCTCATAAGACAGTTTAAGGTGATATACCTACCTACTTAATAAGGAGAATATGTTTATGCTGTTTTGCGCTGTAAAGTGGAGCAGTTTGTCAAAATAAACATGGTGAAAACAGGCTCCACCATGCTAATGTGCCACTTAGGCTTGAAATCATCAGTCAACAATAACCAAAAATCTATAGACTTTTACCAACAACACATATGGTAACAACATTTTTTCATGATAAAAACTAATAACCTGTAAATGATATTGTAATGCATTTGATTCTGTTTCAACGGAAAAGATAGTTTACATAATCATGGTGTGAGGTCTCTTATTCTGCTGTTTCACTGCATGTTTGTGGTCAATTACTGAACATATGGAAATTTTTTTAAAACAAATTGGTCTCTGTCATTATTACTGAGTTTGTTTGTTTGTTTGTTAAGGATATTTTGGGGACTTTATCGCCTCCATTGGATAGAGACAGTCGAAGAGACTGGAAATGGGAGATAGAGAGAGGGGGGATGACATGTCATGGTTTCGGTATGAAGTTCTGTCATTCTGAGGATGTCCGTCTTAGGTTTTGGATTCTGTCAGTTCTTGTCTCATTTTGAAATTGTCTGTTCGGTCTGTGTTTTGGGTTTTGGTTCTAGTACTTCCTGTCATATTTTGTAATTCGTCTGTTCCCTCCTGTGTCGGTCTGTTTTACTTCCTGCATCCTGATTGTCTGATTATGTTCACCTGTGTCATATAGTTCACCTGTGTCTCGTTGCTTCACCTCCCTTGAGTGTATTTAGTCCGTGTGTTTCCGTGTCTTGTTGTCAGATCGGCATTTTATATTTCCTGATGTGTTGGTTCTGTCTGCCTGTGGTGCTTTTGTATTTAACCTGTACCTCTGGTTTATCTGCCTGCCTGCCGGTCGGCCGATCCTTAAAAATAAATTCTCATTCACCCTCTGAAAATAATAAGGCTCACAGACAGACAGCCTCACTTGCTAAAATGGACATTATTGTAAGATATGAACAACTCTCCACAAATGCCACAAAATCTCCTTATTAGGTAGAAAGTAATGCTAAATAAATCAAAAACACTGGATTTGTACATTAGAACAGTTTGAGGTGCATTAGCTGTACGCATGGACGGATTATCATGACCACGGGCCCTGGACACAAAGTCCCCACGGACCCCTACCCACACATGCAAATAGTACGCGCACACAGAGTTTAGTCGCTCAATAGCACAGGGCAGCCCACAACTACACAGCAACTATTAATTTCAAAATGCAGTCATTATTTTGACATGTTGAATTAATAACATTTTAGGTTTCGCTCTATTCATGCCATTTACAGCACAGTATATACATCTTAAGGAGTCAAAACACGCCTTAATTTAATAATAAATAATAATTTAAAAAATATAAAACCACCAACAACAAACTGTGAAAGAATACATGAATGAACATCAAATGTAGTACAGAGCCTTCTTTGAAGAAAAGTCATTGATCAAGTAGTCAAAGTCTAACTCCCGGACAAGTTCCGATTCAATGGCCATGAGTGACAGCATGTTCCGGCGTCTCTGCGTCATCCTTAGTCCTTAGTTCATCTTTAATCCTGACAATTTGCAAAAAGGACCGTTCTCCCTCACATGAAGCGTCAGATACAGTCATAACGCAATGTATACGTTTGGAAATGTTGACTGTAATCCACAATGGAGCTTTGGTCTTTGAAGTTTCAGTGGAGGCATGTTCAGTCCGTCTGCTCTAATGAAAGATTTAAAGTTCATCAGCAAGACATCAGTCCAAATCAGAGGGACAGGCAGAGGAAAGCGTGTACACTTAGTGAATTTCACTGTCTGATGGTGTCTCTGGCATGACAGAGCCCCGGACAGATCACATAGGTGCTTGTTTGCATTCAGTTGGTGGCCAAGACAGCTGACTAAGTTAACAAGAACCACATTAAATGTTTCTATTTGGAATTTGCTTTTTCCATCAAAGAAAGCATCATTTTCTGCACTGTCATCTTCTTTCTGGTGCACTGGAAATCGTGTTTGTACATCTTGCACACACCTGGTACAGTTACCGCTTCCCTTTCAAAGTCTACTAAACGATCTCTTTGTGCTGACACAAAACCAAGCAGAGACCGAAGCTGAACTGCTGTCATGAAGTCTCTGTCTACTTTTTGAAGCTTGTCATTTAGAATCGAGTAAGAATAGTGTTCCAAACATTTGCCATAAATGCAATTTTATCTGATTTTGCACCATGTGCTGACTTCACTTCAGGTGTCTCTTTCCACTGTTACTTTCCACTTTCCAAAGATGAATGTTAACTGATCGACATGAGATACCTGGGGAGTTGAATCTACAGTGACAAGAGGAATAGTTCGGATCACAAAGCTCTTCTGCAGTTGCTTGCCTGCTCTTTTTCCCCCTACTGACTCAATGAACTCAATGAGATGCTCCCTCTGCCCTTCTGACCATATGTTTTAATGTGTTTTGCCAGAAATGGGTCAAATTGGGATCTTAACTCTAAAACCCCCAAATAGTTTCGGTTGTGTTGCGATTCCCGGAGCTCCTCGTTTCCTCTATATGCCGATCCTCTGCTCCTAAAAGGTTGATCACTGCCACAACACATCATAGAACCTCCCTCCAATATTGCCTCACATCTAGAGTTTGCTTTATTAGGGCAATTAGAGTCAATTGCCCCAGTGCCACTCAACCTCTGCATCAGTATTAGCATGTTGGACATGTGGTCTGGGCTCCTCTCGTGTTCAGACATGTGGTGTGGATTAACCCAAAAAGTTTGCAAGCGAAGCAGAATACATGTCCATTTGATGGTGAATTTAACAGCCATTCTCGTGGTGCTACTTGTCCATTAGGCGATCGATTGCACAACATGTCATTTCTCAACAAACGAACCCAACCACCTAGGGCTGGTAGTGCCCACAAAGTCCATTATCCAGAACGGCATCATTGGGAGGCAGTGCTGCTCCACCACTACCACGCGTCACAATGCTGCAGTCCTCCTGCGAACTTGGGCTAGCAGTGCAGGCATTAGCATCCGGCGCTGTAGCACCAGTACCGCTGCTAACACTAACCCCATCACTTTCCACCTGGTTTTTGGTGAAATATGTTGAAATAGAGGGTATTTATTGTATCAAAGCATCTTTAGCCTCTTTTTTCTTTTAAGTGTTTACGCTTTGCCAACCCGCTAGTCGCGCATTTCTCCATGTTGACCATGGAATTGACATTTGACTTATAGCCTACGTCATTAATGATGTGATCGGCTAATTAACAAAACATAGAAGCTAAACATAGAAGAAATAGAAGAAAATAGCCAAGCCATAAGTGAGAAAGACGTTTCTGGTGGACAGACTTTCTTATTTCAGTTCTTAGCTCTGACAGAGATTAATTAATTATGGCTACATAACGTATGAATAGTTAAATTGATTGGTATTCTCTTTTCGAGCTATCATTCGGGCATGACATTTTAATGCTGTCTCTCTCTCTCTTTCAGTCCAATGTAGGCGTCTCATCTGCATCCCACTCTGCTTTGAATGACTCTCCTCCACTCTGTATTCATCTCACCCTTTGGTGCTCGGTTAGTGTGTGTGTGGGCTAAAAGTGCAGACACACTTATTACATCCTCCTTATCTTAAGAAGCAGGGGCAGGTGATATGGCTGTCGTGTGTTCATTTGGATGCTGTTTCACAAGAGACCCTGGAATTGGAATCACATGTACACTTATCATAGCTATGTACAGTATGTGTGTGTGTAATATTCATCTTTCTATCTCTTCCCCAAGGGAACTGATGAGAAAGATTACCACAAGATCATTTATGATTTAGATTTTTTAAGTAATTTTTTGTGCGTGTCCGTCCATAGCTACTGCGCCAGCATGACACATGTGGAAGGAAGATTTGCATTAAGTAATTTGTAGATGAGTCTTTGGAAAAAAAAAAAACAGGATGAAGCAAAGAGCAGAATTTCTGCTTTACTCAAGTTAATGCTGTACTGCACATGTACAGTATGTGTCTGCTTTAAGGTGTTTGCCACAGTGGCTGGTTCCCTAGCACTGCTGTTCATGGTTAAGGGTGAATTGAATGTGTGTGTGTAAGAGATAAAAATAGACAGGGAGGGAAAGAGAGAGAGGGAGAAAGATGATTCCAATTTACAGCCATAGAGGTGTTAGGGGAGGACGCTTTGCCTCAAGAAAAACATGTCACATACATTGTGTCAGACACATATAAGTGCATAAATATACTCACACACACACACCTACACATTAAAATACACATTGGTGCACACAAACACTTTTATTCAGAAAACGCTGCTGCAGAGGTTTATGCCGAGTATAATAAAGTCCAGAAGTGAGTTTTTTTCCTGTCAGACTACAACCAGCCAGCACTCTGTATGCAGAGAAAACCGAGGGTATTTTTTGCAAAAGCTTCTATGTAGATAACTTACATGCATCACCACCTAATTTAATGTTTTTATGCTATTTCATAGGGACAACATGCTGCCTTTTTTGTGTGGGGATTCTGTGGTTTAACACAAATCTACCACATGCATGCCGATTTATGCTGTTTTCAATATTATTAGTCTTGTAAAGCTGACCCAATTTTCACAACATTTTGCACACAGCTCGCTCTGTTGGCTGAGATTTTTGATATCCTTTACCGCTGTAAAACACAAAAGCTTTTAGTCTTTCAGATACATGTGACATATATCCTAAAGGTCTCCTGCTAGAGTGCCGAAATTTTGATAATCTCAGGATCAGCCCACAAAGTCCATATTTTACCTATTAGCTCCAGAAAAAAAAGTTAAGCATGGCATATTTTAATTGCTTCAACACTTTTAATTACTTACACAAAAAAAGCGGATGGCAAACAAGAAGAGATCCATAAATTCCTTGGAGGAATATTTCATATTAAAAAGTAACAAAACCCCCCAGCTGACAACCAATGTATTAGTAGTGTTGTCGATGGATTCAGGGCCAATTATTGAAATTTTAGTGCAAAGTATTTGAATTCTACACATGTTGAAACCCGGCTACTGCAATTGAATTTTGCTATTTGCTGATCTGGAGGCAGGTGATTTTCTGTTTAGCTGTAATTTCAGAAAGTTTGTGACCAGGACGCCATTTCTTTCCTCCTTGAATTCGGACCAAGCACCACCCCGTCGCTCAGCGTCACACATTCCGTTGCTGTGATTGGTTGTAGGTGTATCCAATTGCGACCCCTTCCAGCATTTCTTCCAACAGTTCTAGAGGCATTTTTTTCCAGGGTAGAGGCCAAAACATTGGGGTTTAGTTACTCTTTAAATAATGTGAGTTGGTGCTACATTATTAAAAAACACACGGTATCACAGTGCCTTGCTTTTGTCTGTTTGTTAATCCCAGGTCTAAGTTGGAACAAGCTCGCAAACCTGGAAACCTGGCTGAACAGACCCAGATCCAGATCTTATCACTATTTGTTGGTCTTTTTCTCACATCTGAGGTAGCTGTTAATGAACCAGATAATGTACAGACTGGTGCCCTAACTGGTTATTTATTCCAGGTTCCCAAACACCAGGCCACGGACCAGTACCAGTAAGGACCTCTTAACATTTGCTACTGTATTTTACATCTATTCCTTAATGGTCCATCAGGGGAACAATCAGTTACTTTTCTTAACATGTGCATAAAGATAAAACTAAGCTAGCCAAAGCCTGTATCATATGCAGTTTTTTTTTGTTTAAAATAAATAGAAGTCTTTGCATAGGTTCAATGATGGAATGTCTTGTAGTGCCACCCGGCTCGGATCACCTGAACCACCTGCTCTACAGCTTAACAACCATTCACTTAACAGACCGGTCCATTTAAATGTATTTCATAAATCTAGCTGCTACTGTAAGCTGCTGTTCATTGGCTGTGACTCCCATTACGCAATATTGTATATACCTGGGTATAAAGAAGTTTGCCAGCTGCCTATATACTGTGGGTTCAAATGTTCACTCAGTAGATATCAATAATTACGACACTTCACAATACAAATTGTAAAAACCTAAAAAGTCTATTCAGCAGAGCTACTGTATGAGGCATTACCCACGGATAACCTGTTCGCTCAAGGCTGCATCACATTTCTTAACATTTCAACCCTGACCCTTGCTGTACCCTGCCTTCAGTACAAAACACTAAGTCTGCGTATGCAACTCACTCTGCTCCTTCTTTCATGTAGAACAGGCTTTTAATCATGAACACTTATTCCATGCTAGTGTTGCTGACCTTCAGTTGAAGTTTGGTCAACAGCAGGATGTGTTCATGCCAAACCTCCTACCCGAACACCTTTACTACAATTAAAAAAAAGCAATTTGGCCATACCTTAACATTAGCAAAGATGTCAGTGAAGTTGTTCATGTTCATCTATTTTTTTAAATAATAAGTAAGACTTACAAAAATAACTATTTAATATTCAGTTTATGGGCTTTATTCATTTTACAATTGCTTTATTTTATTACAGATCGAAAAGGCCTACAAATTAAAATTCATCAAACTGTAGGCAGAAACAGACAACAAAATAATTAACACAATTAAATCATTTAATTATTGTAGAAGAAGGACATTAAGTAAAAGTTGAAAAAATAAATTTTGGCTAATAACGCAGTGCTCATCTCGTCAGCCATTCTCCTCAGCTCTAGATCTCCGACTGGCTTAACTACGCGAAGGATTCCGCTCTGGACCTGCTTGGCTCTGCTTCCCAACACTATGGACTCTCTGCCCGGCTCAGCTATGGTTCCCCCCTGCTCTGCACATTCAGCCACCAGCCTGGATCTCCACGCAGCTAGTCTCCTCCTCTGCCTCTTAATGTGTGGTCCTACAACTTGACTTAATCATCTGGCGTGTTCGTTCTTACAATTAAAATATTAAAAACTGTCGTTATGTCTGTGGTCGCCCACGTTTTTAAAATCGGTTAAGATTTTAAAATCCGCTAGTGTGCACCAGGCAATACATGCTCACAACTACAATGCTAATATGCTGTTTAGCAGGTTTACCATTGTCACTTCACAACACAAGTACAGCTGAGGCTGATGGAAATGGCATTCATTTTGCAGGTATTTCGTCATCAACCACATGTTTAGAGAAATAGAAATTTTGACCTGATGGTGGCACTGGATGAAATGTTAAGGGATCATAATTCATCCCGAGGGGGACATGAATGTCTGTACCAAATTATTTCATGACAATCCATCTAATAATTATAGAGATATTTCACTTAAAACCACAAATGTCCACATCATGGTGGAATAAGGGGTGAAGTAGTGCCACCAGCAGACTATAGGGAAAATTAGGGAATCACCAAAGTGGGACCATTGACCATTCTAACTTGCATAAAGCATATGTAAGTATGTGAGTACCCTAAAAAGCGCTCTATAAATAAAATGTATTATTATTATTATTATTATTATTATTATTAAAGTCATTAGGCTTCGTCCTCCTCATGTATATCCAAAACCAAAGATGCATTAAGAGTGTAAGCACTAGCCCACCCTTCTCTCTCTCCACCCACGCTGCTCCAACAGTGCCGGGGAGTGCACTCATGCTTAATGAATTGAGACAGAAGGCCAGATAAATGTGACCAGTTCAGTAAAGGCAGCAGGGAGACAAAGAGAGAGGCTACGGCCTGCTCGCTATGTTACATACATAGGGAGCTCCGGAGGCGCCCTCTATTCCGATCCCTGCTTTGCTCTGCCTCTGGTTGGCATAAACATCTAATAGGGCCTAAAAGCCTTAGATGAGAGCAACACATGCTGGGTAAGTGGTTGAAAATGGGACATGGAAAAGGTTTTAGGACATTTTAAGAACAAAGCATACAGCGAGCGTCTGTTCTAATCTATGAGATATGTGTCCCTGTAGTATGGGTTATGTTTGTATGTGTTGGCCTGTATATGTGTAGATGCATACATACACATGTTTGGTTCTGTGTGTAATTCTGTGTCTACACGCAGGTGTTTGTGGTTTTGTCTGTGTGTTTGTGTGTGTTACATGCATGCTTGTATACAGAGTGTGTGTATTTTTCCATGTCTACCAGTGTTTCTGTCTGTGTGTGTGTTACTATTTCAGCATCTCTGTGAGCTTGTGTGTGTCTCAGGTGTGTGTACCATATGTCCCATGTATAACAGCATGCCTGCGTGTTTCTGTACAAGTCAAATTGTATATGAATGTGCATGGGAATGTTTATTATTCAATAAAATAAGTACAGTGAGTTTGACACTGTGTGTGTGTGTGTGTGTGTGTGTGTGTGTGTGTGTGTGTGTGTGTGTTGCTGCTAACAGAGCCAGCACATATCATCACTTATCGGGGATGGAGAAGATGTTTCTTCAGGGGTCAGTGAGCAGACGTCACTTCACATGACGGCAGCCAGGAGGGAGGAAGTACAAAGACGAAGCAAGGGATGGGTGAGAGACACCACAGAAGACAGAGGACAAAGCGGGGTGGGGGTTAGGCGGAGAGGGGCAGAGGGAGGGCTTCCTCCAGTCAGCGTCATGCAAAGAAATTGCAGACTGGAGTGTGGAGAGAAAGAGGGAGAAGGGATGATAGAAAGAGTGATAAAAAAAGGAGCTTTAAAAAAAAAGAGCAGGACATGGAATAGTGAAGGAGAGAAACAGAGAACAACAATATATTTGCCAGAGGGAACTAGGGAGAAGAATGAGGGCAAAAAAATGTGGGTTTGTTACATAAAGCTGGGATCAGACACAGGTCAGCACATCAGACCAAACACAATAGATAGGAGGCGAGCAGTTCAGGAGGAGAGACTAAATAATAGAAATAAAACAAGACAACAGGACAACGAATGCAACCCCATCACCGGGTTTCTAGGAGTCTTCGCTGAAAACAAACTCACATACTGCCTCCGCCTCAAGGAAATACTCCTTTCCAAACTGCCATAAAACTTAGCTGAGAAAAAAATGGAGTTGATCGAAGCCCGTTTATTGGCGCCAGCATTTCCCCTTAGCTGTCAGTAAATACTTCCTCCCCTCCAACAGAGCGGGTGTTTCTGTATTTATGGGTTTTAATAGGAAGAGCGTGATCATCATATTGACCGGCCTGCTCGAATCTTAATGGGTGCCTTAAATCTCAGGGAAAGGCACTGTATTCTGGGGTGAGTTACAGGCAAATTAACATGGAGAGGGAGGCCTGCAGGGCTGCTCCTGCCGGAAGGCAGGAAAACAATCACTTGAATGATTGTCCGACATTTAGGATGAGTCGGGGTGGGGGCGTGAAAACGATTTTCATCAGTAGCAGAGAGAGAATGAGACTGGTTGGAAAGGGAGGGCGGAATTCATTGTGTTCTCCTTCCATTGTAAGAATCATAAAATCTTTTTAATGACCAAATATTGGACTCTTTGAAACAAGATATTGGATCACATTACAAGCATTATGGTGTCACACTTTTGGCTCACACGCTTTTGATGCAGACAAATTGTGTAGTGCCTTTGTGTGCGTCTGCATTACAGT
The DNA here is from genome assembly GCA_011952105.1 of Coreoperca whiteheadi. NCBI lineage: Eukaryota > Metazoa > Chordata > Actinopteri > Centrarchiformes > Sinipercidae > Coreoperca > Coreoperca whiteheadi. The sequence goes on along the minus strand of CM022485.1, from coordinate 30,760,919 downwards.
CACTTCCATGTGTGAATATGACTAGTTTCCAGTTGATTTACTGTAAATCCTTCACTACTAAGGGTGTGCTTAATAAAGACATGTACTGTGATAGTGACATAGAGGAAGGACGCAGCAGCACACACAGCTCAGATTTGTGTTGCAGAAACATAATTTTGTCCTTTTTCTCATCTCTTGTGTTGCACAGTGACTGTTTAACCTCACTTATATGTTAACTATCTACCCAGATCCTACTTTTAGTTACAGTATTTTTTATTAGAACCCAAAGTATAATTGTATTGTAAAGCTGAAACATTTAATTTAAAAGTCGATTAAATGTGAGGACTTGCGTGTGCTGACTAAAACTTTCTGCACATACTACAACAACAAACCCTGGTTTACAGCTAAACTGGGGCAGCTTCATCAGGCCAAGGAGGAGGCCTACAGAAGCAGGGACAGAATCTTGTACAACCAGCTCAGAAACATGCTGCTAAAGGAGATAAGAGTAGCAAAGAAAGGCCTGCAGGACATCACCAGCTACAGGAAACCATCCCCCCACACTGTGGAGAACCATCAACTGGCCGACCACCTGAATGTGCTTTACTGTAGGCTTGATCAGCCAACATTCACATCCCTGACCCGCTCCAACTAAGAGATCACACAACCAACTGCACCCCTTGCCACCGCCTCACTCCTCCTTACTGACCCCACAACAGCGGACTGGATCTGTGAAGAGGATGCCAGTTGGCTCTTTCAGAGACAGTAGATCAGGCAGGCACAAAGCCCCAGACGGCATGTCACCCTCCTGACTGAAAGCCTGTGCCTCAACAGATCACTGGAGCTGTGTGAAGTCCACTCCTGCTTCAAACACTCCACAATTATCCTGTTCCCCAAGAAACCATCTAACGCAGGACTCAGTGACTACAGGTCATTGTCACCTTGAGCCTTGTGGTCATAAAACCCACTGAGAAGACTGATGTTGGCCTAGACAGGCGGACAGGAGGCAGCAGGAGAGGCTGGGGAAAATCACATCCAGCACCCGGACAATCAGCACTTGTGTCCCCAGGGATGTGTGCTCTCCCTGCTCCTCTTCTCCGTCTACACTAATGAATGACAGTAATGAGTCTGAGTCTGAGGTTGAACAGCTGGCACTCTGGTGCGGTCATAACAACCTGGAGCTGAACACGGTGGACTTCAGAAGGACCCACCTAACAATGCCGCCCATTGCCATACTCAACAGCACTGTGTCAGCTGTGGAAGCCTTCAGGTTTCTGTGATCCACAATGTCCCAGGACTATGAGCGTCCAACACTGATACCACCATCAAAAAGGCCCAGCAGAGGATGAACTTCCGGCGCCTGCTCAGGAAGTTCAACCTGCCTCAGGTGCTGCTAAACCTGTTCTACTCTGCAATCATCCAGTTTGAATGAATCTTATTATGGGGACCTTCATGTATTTTGTACTCTATAATATTTATGGTATCTTAAGGAAATGTAGACATTCTTGATATACCCATCCTTTGTAGTATTGGAGATGGAACAGTCAGGTTTTGTACTATGATATTAATTGTAACTCTTTATCTTATGGAAATCGAAATATTTATATATAACGTTGTATGGTAGAATTGTAGTTGCTATTGCCTATTATTGTTGACTTTCTGAAGTGTGGGGAATGTGAACCTGTTCAGTTCTCCGCTAATCAGCACTGGATTATTTAAAGGCAAACCTGATGGCAATCAAGCACAGAGCGAATCTGATCTGAAGCAACACGTGAAACGTGTAGTTCGCACCTTTTAGTTTTTAATGTAATCTGTAAATAAAATAGTGTCAATTCTAGTCATCCTGGAATATTTGTTTTTTAGTTTACTGTGGTTTTCTCTGCACCTGATTGCACCCAGGAGAGAAGCACTGCTGTGCACGGGGTATCTTCAGCTTTTTGCTTATATATATATATATACACCTATTTTTTCAACTACCTGTATGTATATAATAGTTGTATGTTTATGTTTACCTATGTTTGTTCAGCTGTGTTGTCTTAGTTTTATGCCCCTATCTTTCCTGTAAATTATTTTTGGAATTTTGTATAAGTACATTAAATTAAGAGCAACTTGAAACCAGAGTCAAATTCCTTGTATGTGTACACATAGTTGGCCAATAAAGCTGATTCTGAAACAATGGGTCAGTGCGTCTCTCAATATTATTATATATACAATTATGGCGGCCTGTATATGGCCCTTAACCCCAATCCCATCCGTTCCTATTGAATACATAAAGCTTTGAAAACGGCTCACAAATTTATAGTATCTTTGTTTTTAAAGGATAAGTAACTTCCTCAAACATTTGGGCACTGCAGTTTTTAGCAAGCACTACTACACTGGGCAGCAGTGGTTCAGTGAGTAGAGCGGGTTGGCCACTAATTGCAGGGTTTGGCAGTTTGATCCCCAGCTTCTCCTGTCCACATGTCAAACTGACATTGAGCAATGCACCGAACCCCAAATTTGAATAATTTGAGTAGTAAATGCACTGCTATTGCACTTTACAAGTTGCCTGTCATTCACAAAGATTTTTATGGTCACGATTATTTTTTAGATTAATCACTTATGTTATAACATGTCAGACAATACTGTAAATGGACATCACTAGTTCACCTATCAAGTAAAACTTCCAAACCTAGAGCTTTTTCTCTTTAGACATTTTGACATGTCACAGTAGGAAAAGCACAGGTTTAAATATTAAAATGAATGATGGCTGAATTCCATTTAGCTGCTTCAGATTCAGGGTCCCGGTATTGTGCATTCCGGCTCCATGTCACGCTGTCATTGCTTGGTGGCACACTTGAATGGGGTGGGGCAATCGCTAACTTTATTAGTAACACCTGTGCTTTTTCTGTTATGAAAAGTCAAAATGTCTGCTGTTAAACACACCTGTTAGCTGGTTCCAGCCTCTAAAATCTAAAGATTTACTTTTCTCTGTTTAAAATCAACAAGCAATCACCATGTTCACAGTTAATTTGCTACCAAGCTGTGAGCAAACTTTATTACTTGGGGAAAAAAGCAGCCTATAGAGTTCTGCATACATTTTTTTAATGTTCGAGGTAATTAGCTTGAACTTGGTATAGCCTGTCTGTGCTGTATCTTTCTTCATCACGCCCCATTACAGCTACAACAAGATGTTGATTTTGGACTAAACTAGTACAGTACAGTAGTTGATTATTGGTTTAGTTAATAAACCATTAGACAATTAATTTATTTAAAAAATCAATAGATTATTCTATAGTAAAAATATTCATCAGTTAACCCATACTCAGTATTATCTCACAGACAGGATGTTTTACTCCATTGATAAACATCAAATATAGTGATATGATTAACAGATAAATGGCTAAATCGATCAATGCGTACTAAATACCAATAATGTGAATAGATGACATAGGCATCCAAATTGCATCTCAGCATGCACATAAAAATTAAATTGGCAGGCAAATCAGATGATGTCCACCATCCATAGAGACATTTAACCTTGCCTTTACACTGAACTTTAATACAAAGCGAGTTGGTCTGAGAAAGCAAACTTGAAATAAAATGTTAACCTTTAATGACTGATGACTGGCAGAAATTTAGTCAATGCTAAATGCAAATGAGAGTCCAACACTATAAATGGCAAAGCAAGCCTGCGCTCATGATCTGATAGCCGATGGAATCGAGTTATAAGCTACAGGTCTTTTACCTGCTCGATAAAATGACTGTCACTATCAGCTGAGAGTGAATGCCATTGCTGCTGAACAGAGGATATTGTGTCTTGAAGCTTTGAGTAATTAAATTTGTAAAAGTCATCATATTACCCTATAAAACGAAATGCAGATTCAGCAGGGGTTGCAATTTACAAAAGGGTCGAACCACTATGAAATTGCCACCATCCGACACTTACCTTGCACAGACACACACACACACACACACGCACACAGCGTCATTAATGCAGTTTCCTATTTCACACAGCTTCTGGCATTGCTACTCCTGCCTCAGAGAAAGTTGAGATGTGTGATTATTAACCTCAGATGATATTTTGTTACAAAGACAGTGTGGAAACGCTCCTCACACTTTGGCTGATTATTCTAACATCCCCATGACATGACCTGTCAGGATTTAAATATCCCTGACAAAGCTTCTTGCAGTAAGAAGAAGGCTGGTGAGGCATCCTCATCCACAGAATAGTGCACACGATGAAGGACATAAAACTATATGGACTATGTAAAGCATATTTTCAAGACCCTCTGAGGCCCGTTTGACAACCTGCAGATCTTCTACATTTACACTGTGTACATAAATATGCGCTGAAGAGAGCTTCTTGCGCCCATGCGCGCGTCTCATCCTCTTCAGTGAGTGAGAGAAATTGAATGAATGAATGAATGACTGATGAATTATTTTATGCCCGAGATTCACGCAAGTTTTCGCCAGAGGGGTGAATTATTCTGTATTTTTCTATGTTAGTGTATGAAAATACTGTTGCGGTGAACTTTGTGTAATTTTAATTCTTTATGTCACCAGAATGCAGGAAATAAAGTCTCTAAAACTAAAATTTTTCAGGGGGAGCACCCCCAGACCCCTGCTTTGGTTTTAATATCCTCCCTATTTTTGAGGTCTCAGGGTTGCCAAGTATGCATGATGGGTCCCACCCATCACTGACTGCAGGAGGTATACTTCAGAAATATAATAACTTTAGGCAAACTACTGATTAGGGGTGGGACAAAATAGTGATAGGGCAATTTATCGTTGTCCTTCTTCATGCAATACGATCAAATATTGATATTTTAATTAATAAAATAAGGCGATCTAAATAGATATGCCTGTTCCCAGAGTCGCTACTTCATGGCTCCTCAAGGTGGTGCTCAACACATTAAAGAGGAAAATGTGAACATAAGTTAGCTGAAGAAGAGGTTTTCAACGGGTCGGCAGGCAGCAGTGCGAGAAAAATAACATTAGGAGAGGCCCCAGCCATGTTTAAGTCCAAAGTCTGGACCCACTTCGGCGTTTATACCACAAGACAAACAAAATTGACAAAGAGTAGGCAATATGCAAGAACTGCCTGGTAAATGAAAAATACATGGGTAATGCCACGACCATGCAAAGTTACTTGCAATGCTACCACCCTGATCTCAAATCGTCCTTTCTGATCCCCAAGAGCTGCCAGTATTACAAAGTCAATTGCTGAATTTATTTGCAGGGACCTTCGCCCATACAGTGCTGAAAATGAAGGTTTTCGCCAAATGCTGCAGACACTGGAACCAAGGTATGAAATACCAAGCAGAAAAAAGAAAAGTTTCATTAACCCTCTAGAACCCCTTAGCGCCCCAGAGCACCCATTCTGTATTTCACTATAGTGCCCGGGAGCCCCTGTGATTTTAAAATCAATTCCAATTTATCAAAACACAGAAAATAAAGTCCTGAACTTTGAATTGTAGATACTTACCTGTCATAAATAAACAAAACCGGAAATATACATTGTTAATGTTGTATATTTAAAATAGGCTCTGCCGACTAAACATCCCCATCTTTACAATCTCATGGGTGCTGTAGGAAAGCAACGAAGACATTGTGAATTTAAGATTTTTGTTCGAAATCAAATCACATAATCACCGTCAGTAAACAGCGGGACCTACTCGGCTCTCACTGCCGGAGAGTCGGTAGGGAGGACTGACCGGGTCTTTGCGACTTTTAGACATATAAATTGGGTGATTCTTTCTAAAGTTGCCAAAGACCCTACCTACTACAACATTATGTTTGTTTGCTCTTATAACATTGCTGCGTCTGTGTGGGTTGAAGTGTGGGACTTTTATTTTGAAAGCCTGGTGTTATCGAGTGAAGGATCTGTTTTGTTGTCAGACTCTGAATGTTGACTCACAAAGCAAATGAAGATAAATATTATGAACCAGATATTCTTTATAAAATTGGCCTGAAGTTACTTTCTCTGCTTGACTGAGATGCATTTCTCATTTAATATACTTAATTCATCCTCAGCACTCCACCATGTAAACTACTTTAATTTCTATGACTTATTGTTTATTCACCCGTCTAGCCTACGTTATATAAGTTTTGTATTGGCTTATATTTGTTTTTGTAAGTAGTATATAGGGAACTTCAACATAATCTCATTATATAACCCATCCAACCATCTTCTTCCGCTTATCCGGGGCCGGGTCGCGGGGGCAGCAGTCTAAGCAGAGACGCCCAGACTTCCCTCTCCCCAGACCCTTCCTACAGCTCTTTCCGGGCAATCCCGAGGCGTTCCCAGGCCCACCAAGACATAGTCCCTCCTGCGTGTCCTAGGTCTTTCCCGGGGCTTCCTCGCGGTTGGACATGCCCGGAACACCTCCCCAGGGAAGCGTCCAGGAGGCATCCGGGACAGATGCCCGAGCCACTTCAGCTGACTCCTCTCGATGTAGAGGGGCAGCGGCTCTACTCTGAGCTCCTCCCGAGTGACCGAGCTCCTCACCCTATCTCTAAGGGAGCGCCCAGCCACCCTACGGAGGAAACTCATTTCGGTCGCCTGTATCCGGGATCTTGTCCTTTCGGTCATGACCCAAAGCTCAAGAAAATAGGTGAGAGTAGGAACGTAGATTGACCGGTAAATAGAGAGCCCTGCCTTGCAGCTCAGCTCTTTCTTTACCACAACAGACCGGTATAGCGACCGCATCACTGCAGAGGATACAGAGGATACACCTTTTAATCTCCTGTTCCATCCTTCCCTCACTTGTGAAAAAGACCTCAAGATACTTAAACTCCTCCACTTGAGACAGGAGCTTTCCACCAACCTGGAGGGGGCAAGCCACCCTTTTCTGGCCGAGAACCATGGCCTCAGAGTTGGAGGTGCTGATTCTCATCCCCGTTGCTTCACACTCGGCTGCAAACCGTCCCAGTGCACGTTGAAGGTCTTGGTTTGGTGAAGCCAACAGGACAGCATCATCTGCAAAGAGCAGAGACGAGATCCTGTGGTCCCCAAACCGGACTCACTCTGGCCCCCGACTGCGCCTAGACAATCCTGTCTAAAAAAAATGAGCAGGACCGGTGAAAAAGGGCAGCCCTGCCGGAGTCCAACACGCACCGGAAACTAGTCTGACTTACTGCCGGCAATGCAAACCAAACTCCTGGTCCAGTCGTATAGGGAAGGGACAGCCCTTAGTAGAGGGCCCCGGACCCCATACTCCCAGAGCACACCCCACAGGTCGCCGTGAGGGACACAGTCGAATGCCTTCTTCAGATCCACAAAGCACATGTGGACTGGTTGGGCAAACTGACCAGTCCTAATGGATGGGATTAGATTCCTGTAACACAAACATCTGATGTTTGTGCCCCACTAAACTTTCCAGTCACACCCATTTGGCTGTGAAATCGATCGTGTTCAGATGTATTTTTTTTTATTTCTGAAGTCTCCAAAAGTAGAATGGGAGCCGGAGCCTTTAGCTATCAAGCTCCTCTCCTGTGGAATCAGATCTGAGTTCAGTTTCGGGAGGCAGACACCATCTCCATATTTAAGAGTAGGTTAAAGACTTTTCTCTTTGATAAAGCTTATAGTTAGGGCTGGCTCAGGTGAACCTGAACCATCCCTTAGTTATGCTGCTAGGCCTAGACTGTCGGGGGACTTCACATGATGCACCTCTCTCTCTTCACCTCTGTCCTCCTCTCCATCCGTATGCATTCTCATCCCATAAATATATGTTACTAACTTGACTTCTTCCCTCTCCCAGAGTTTTGTGCTTTGTCGTTCGTCTCTTCTTTCTTACTGTCACTTTCAGCAGGTATTTCAGTGTCCAGAGATGTATCTGGATCTGTGACTATGGCGACCTGCTGGGGCAGTGCTGCTGTGTCTATGGTGCAGGGGACGAGTGGCTTGGGTCCTGCTCGTTGGGCTCCACCTGGAGCTGCTCAGTTGTCCGTCTGGACCCATTCTCTTCCCTTATGTTTTACATCCCACACTTTTCAACATAATTACATATATATATACAACAATTTTGCCATTGCCATCATAATTGTATATGTTATGATTTTTTGCTATGAATCTATTCTGTACTTAAGACATCTATTGCATGTCTGTCTGTCCTGGGAGAGGGATCCCTTCTCTGTTGCTCTTCCTGAGGTTTCTATCATTTTTTTTTTCCCCTGTTAAAAGGGTTTTTTTGGGAATTTTTTTCTAATTTGAATCGAGGGTCTAAGGACAGAGGGTGTCGTATGTTACAGATTGTGAAGCCCTTTGAGGCAAATGTGATTTGTGATATTGGGCTATATAAATAAAATTGAATTGAATTGAATTGAAACTCCCATGAACCCTCCAGCAACCCTGGAGATGGTATAGAGATATTATATAACCCTGTCGGGTAAAATGATAAATAAATCTACCTTGTACCTTTAAGGTTTGATTTTTGGATATAATTATTAATTTCATATACACCTAAGTAAAAATAGGATATAATGTGTTGACACTAGGAAGCCAATGGGAAGAAATGTTACTTTATCGTCTTTTAGAATGAATTATATCTCACATTATCTTCCATATTATGTACACCTGGAAAATACATTTGATGTTATTGTATTAGTATATTATATGTTATTATATTGTTTTTTATATCAATATTCACTGACTTTGAGATTTTACTCTATGTACTACCGGTCAAAAGTTTTAGAACACCTCCATTTTTCCAGTTTTTATTGAAATTTACACAGTTTAATGTCTCAGTGTACTCTGAAATTAAAGCATAGAATAAATAAACAATTGTAAATAAAAAAGAAATCCTGGAATCGATTTGTTGAACAAAATGTTATCTACATTTTTAACTCATCAAAGTAGCCACCTTTTGCAGATATAACAGCAGAACACACTCGTGGCATTCTTTCTACAATGGAAATAAAATATTGTTCAAAAACGTTCTACCCAACACTGTTGCAGAAGTTCCCAAAAATGTGTTGCACTTATATGTTGCTTTGGTTTCACCCTTCTGTCCAGTTCATCCCAAACCAGCTTGATGGGGTTTAAGTCTGGAGACTGTGCTGGCTGTGATTTGAAGCCTACCGTCTTGTTCTTTTCTCCTAAGGTAGTTCTGACATAGCCTAGAGGTATGTTTTGGGTCATTATCGTGCTGTAGGATAAACCCCTGAACAACTAGGCATATACCAGAGGGTATTGCATGGCACTGCGATGGCGTACAAAAATCCTGCGTGATGAACCGAAGATTTCAAATTACGATTCATTGGTCCATAAGACCTTCTTCCAGTCTTCAGTAGTCCACTGGCGGTGCTTCATGGCCCAGGCAAGCCTCTTTTATTTTGCAATCTTAGCAATGGCTTTCTTACTGCCACTCGACTTGTCAAACCTGCAACTCGAAGTCTTCTCTTCACAGCTGAAACTGAGACTTGCTTATTTAGTATTAAGCTGTACTTGAAGCTGTTGTCCTTTGAGCCGCCTATCATGCAAGCTGTTGACTCTCAGAAACTTGTCTTCTGATTCTGTTGTGGCTTTAGGTCTGCCAGACCTCTTCCTGTCAGAGTTTCCTCCAGTTTCCAAGTGCCTTTTGATGGTGTAGGAAACTGTACTCACTGACACCTTGGCTTTCTGTGCAATTTCTCTAAAGGAAAGACCTACACTTTTAAGGGTTATAATGGTCTGTCTGTCTTCCAATGTTAATTGCCTTTTTCTTGCCATTATGAGAGCAATATACTACTTCCTGCAGTACAATACTGTCCAAATAATGCTTAAGAGGGTGTAGTAACACAGTCTGTTCCAACACTGCTTTTATACAGACAGAGGGTTTGTAAGTAATCAACAAAGGTTGGGACACCTGTAGGAATTGTTAGCATCAACTTTCAAGGCTTAATTTACTTCCATTGCTGCAGAAAAGCTGTAAGTTAACCCATTACTTGTTCCCTGAAAAGGGCCTTTTTGTATAACTCTGAAATGTACATTATGTTTCAGTTTTTGGTAACCTATACTTTTTTTTAACCTCTGGCAGTTTACAGCTTAGATTTGTACCAATTTCAGGTTACTCACTGGACTTGAACTGCTTAAATTTCAATAGAAACTGGAAAAATGGGGGCGTTCTAAAACTTTTGACCGGTAGTATAACTGCATGTACAGTCTGTAGTGACTTGAAGTTATACTGTAGAAACTGATACATAACCGTCAGCTTGAGGGAGGTGTGGTTACAAGAGAGTGCAGGTTGATAGTGATAATGCCTTGATTTCTTTGTCTCTAGGAATTAGAAAATTCTAGCAGTGAGAGAAGTGAAGAAGGAAGTCATGTGTCCTTTGAGGATGAAGGAAATGAACATGGAAAAGGGAAAGATACGAGGATTCGGTACAAACAGAGCTCAATGAGGGAGAGAGGAGTGAGGCAGGAGAAGAAAGTGAGGAGAGTGAAATGAATGGAAGTTGGGAAGGAGAAGGTTGAAGAAGGTTCAGAAGAGGGACAGGACAAGGAACAGGTAGAGGACAAGTGTGGAGAAGAGGAAGGGGGAAAGGCACAGGGATAAGGAGAGGTCACCTGGGGGAAGTACGTGCTAGGCCTTCGGAGCAACTGCACCACTGAGCCTGGTCCTCAGACAACCCTAGGGGATGCCCTTAGATTATTTCTGCAATTTGTAGGTGCCTGTTTTTTTAATGATTTGGTGTTTTAGACAAATTTGTCAGCTGTAAATTCCTCTGCCTCATGCTTTGAGACATGCAAGGAGGAAATGAAAGCTTTCATTGGGATAAACAGTCTCATGGGCATCCATAAGCTCCCAGCAGTGCTTGACAACTGGTCCACTGATGAGGCCCTCGGAGTACCTTACATTTCCCGCAAGATGCCCTGTAACCACATTGAGCAGCTCTGCATAGGTTACTGATGTGATTTCAAGAATTGTCGGTGTGATTCTTTTCAATCTATTAGTTTATCTGGTAGCCATTTCTAAATTGTTAGTTACTTATTTATGCTACACACAGGGTCTTTTCATGCTAACTAACTCCTTTTAACTTGATACTATGAGGTTACAGATCACCTTTACCTGCTAGCACACAAACACACACCTTTAGTTGGCCCTTCAGCAGAGGCCGCACTTGTGCTAATACAACTTTAGTATAGTCAAATCTCTATCTTACATGGCTTACTGCCATCTTTACATTTCCCTTTGTCTAGCCATGCAGCTAATGCTTAGCTTCACAACGCTCTACCCCCTTTTATGGCCTCACCGCCATTTTGAGCGTCCTTTCTTTGATCCACTTTACGTCCAAGCAGTCATCTTGGAAAGACATACACACACACCTACATCATTTGTCTGTAGTTTTGTGGATTTAGAAACAATTAATATTTGTTTGACTTTTTCTAGATTTGTTACATATTTGTATATTAGTTATATTGAAATATAGACAAATCTAATGAATGAATTGTTAATCCCTGAGTTGGTTTGGTTTAAAGGGAATAGCACTAAACTGTTGTAAATAGCTATGTGTTTTTTAAATGTTTTGAATCAAACTCTAAAAAAATACACATAACACATATTTGCTATCAAATTAAAGACAAAGTCGTTTTTTTAAAAATTAAAACAAGTTGTGATTGTTAATTTCTTTCTGTTTTTGAGATTTTGCAGTTTGTTTGGATTGAGAAGGACAATGCTCAATTGAGTGAGGGTTCTCAGTAAACTGCAGCAATATTCTAGAATGTTCCCATGGTCTAGAGGGTCAAGTGTTTAAAAAGTATGAGCATTAACTGTATACAAGTTTACATATAAAGGTTGGTTTCGACAACAATAGTTTGGAATTGAAGTGAATAAAGAGAAAAACCCTGCACTTAACCATTTCACGGGCATTTTGAATTCGTAATTAGACAGATATCATGATGTATCATTAAAGGATTGTCTAACAATACAATGATTATTGCAGAATTGCTGTATCATGAGATTATCGGTATTGTGAGCCATGTATTATACCCTGAGGTACCCTGTGATTCCCACATATTATAAGAGAAAGTGACAGAGTATATTTACTGATATGACTAGTTTTGACATCAAACGGCGGCTGGGGATGTTCAAAAACAGCCCACATGTAATCTAGAATGAACGCGACTTGCAAGACAGCTTCAATATAAAGATACCCAGCCGTTTTCCACGAATCACAACACGTCGGGAAGTTTTCCTTTTTTACCTTTTCCACTGTGTCATCTTAGAAAATCACTGTGATAGCTAGCTAGCTACCTAGGTAATAAGATACGTCGTCAACCAACACAAACTAGCAACTTTCAACAGGTTATAAAGTAAACATTATTAATCCTAATTGCCTAACAATTCCTGCATACTAGAGTTATTCATTAAATTATCTAACTTATGAACAGATCGCTAGCCTTTCCTTAGCCCAAAACTCTTTGGATCTGGGCGATTCACACAAGGCACATTCGCTGCAATGCAATTCCATTCCCCCAAACCCCCCTCAGCCACCGGGGCCCAGTCAGAGGTGTCGCCCCATTCTGGGGTATCATTGGTTATGGAAGGGATAAAGATATTATTAATATATAATATAAGAGAGATCAATAAGTATGCTAACAAATTATTATGAGTAAATAAACAAACAAATAAATGAGTGAGGAGGTTCTGTATAATTCTAAATTGTATGTATGTGTATGCTATGCACATGAAGATTTCTTTTAATGCCATGCTTGCAATGTGGTGGAAATGGGAATAAAGTCATAGGGCAACTAAAATTCATTACCACCCTCAGGTCGATAATGTCACGAACGACATCAGCGCATGTTATCCACGACATCCTAAATATCTCAGGAAAGCAGCACGCTAGAGACTTACTTTTTTGTGTGCATTACAGGGTTGAGGTTATACAAGCATTATTACACAAGGAGACAAGCCCAACCTAAAATAGAAAAAATTGCTTAGACCTAAGGGGGTTAATACTTATCTGAATTCGATCTCATGTGCAAATAAGAAAAACCATAAACCATAAAATGATTCAACATCTCTGACCTTTTTGGCTGTCAATGACAAAGTTGCCATCCTCGTTTCCTGTGGTGATCTTGTACGTGATCCCGTCCCCATCAGGGTCCTTTGCCAGCACTGTGGCAACAAGTGTGTTGGGGCCTGCGTCCTCTGAGACGAACGTCCGATATCTGAGAAAACACATACAAACACACAATCAACACCCAACCTCACAGTGGGAGAGAACACGGCTCTAAATGTGAACACGAGACACATTCAACAATCAAGTTTTGTCAACGTTTCAAATCAATTCCATCTAATTAATGTTCGACCAGTAGTTCAATGCGTCAGCACATAGAACAAAGATGCTCATATGGAAACATGCTGCAATACCCACATAAAAATTTTGATTGAAATTAATCACAAGTGCCTCACAAGTAAATCCATTTAAAGACCAACCAAATGCACCAGTACCTTTCCCTCACTATTCATAATAACTTCATTAGTGTAATTTCTAATTTAGCTATTCAGTGGATCTTTGAATTTCAATTTCAGCTAGAACAAACATTAATTAACAGGGATGGCTCGATATACTGTTAGAAGAAAAAAAGGTTAAATGCAACAACTCTAAGGTGGCAGGCATTAAAGACCTTTTGGATAAATCGAACTGCATGCACTATTATCAACAACCGAAAAAATAAAAAAATCACAGCCTTGGTCATGTTAGCATGTGATTTTGTGCAATTTCTTCACTCGCACATCTGGTAAATAAAGCAAGTCATAGCAAGTTTGTTCAGTCTGCTGAGTAATGGCTGGACCAGTGGTTGTGTTGCACATTGTAACCAAAGAGAATTTCATCCAAGGTTTCAACTGCAGCCGTAAGAGGCCTAACTGTGACTTTCTCCTAAGCTAAGTGGTTTTCAGCTATGATCCTAGGTGTACAACTCTGACATTTGCAACTGGTTTCCAACATAGTGAACAAACTACATGTCCCAGAGATATGGTCAATGTTACATGTCATGTGTAATGTAAGTATCTAATCTAAACAAAGCATTGGCAGTTTCCTGTTACACCAGCGTGTCAATTGCTTTCACCATGAGTGCCAGGTGTTGATCAGTCCCAAAAGCAGTTGCAAAAATACAACTTCTTGAGGAGCAGCATCCAGAAATAAGCTCAAACCAGCATCACAGAACACACACACACACACACACACACACAAACCACCCATTCTCCATCACACCTACCACCATCATAGAATACCTGCAAGACAGCTTCCTTTTCCTGTGATATTCTTACAGTAAAACAAGACACAGTAGGAAGTAGTTGGCCACTGGCCTGCATCACTATCCTTGAGGACATTCAGAATGACCCTGATCAAAAATGAACTGCTTTCAACTGCTTCTAAATCAGTGGATAAGGAATGGGAGAAAGAGTGCATCCTTGACAGCAAGGATTTAACTTTTTAAGAGTTTAAATGATGCTTTCCTAAGCAGAGTACAAAAAAACCATGGATATCATGAACTCATATTTACACTACAAATGGAAGCAGCTAACTACGAGGTCAAAGACACAGTACTCATGCAATCTATCAATTATGATTTAGTGATACAATTAAATGCACAAATAGACTAGAACAAATAGCCTACCACCTTTTTAGATTATGCATATGCAAGGTAAGGACTTGCAAACACAATGTTTTTAAGAATGTATAAACACATGTCTGTATGTGATCAGTATTTTAGTATATATAACCCATTCAAGCTAACTTGCCGTGACATGAATTTCTTATCAGCCCCTGCATACCAAACTGAGCTCAGCTTCTTGCTCCGAAATTCCCCTTCAGTTTTGTCTTTGCATCTCAGAGTAGCACTTTGAACTTCAGCTTTGAACTCTCTTTTGGCCTTACACATACATCTCTGACCCACTGATGTGCTTGAAAGCAAAACTTTTCTTGAAAGCCTGGCCTTTCTACCTTGCTGACACGAGGTTCACACTCTACATTCTTGAGACACATTTCAGCTGTTCTTATGGGAATAGCAGATATCACATAATACAACATGCCAGCCTCTCTGGGTCATTAGTTAAATATCAAGAAGTACCTGGACATTAGGGTAAAGATATTTAAATTAATACAATATTACTAATTTAATAATAACCCTAATTAACACTTCTCAATATGTTCACACTAATAATGACCGATGGAAGAAGACGGAAGATTACCTAATTATTATTATTTTATTAATTTTGAAAATTTGCAAGGTTGACAGCTCTGATGATTAAAACAGTACAATACCATAAATAGTATATTAGAAAAATCTATATGGTATACTCCATTTTGGTTTTTTGGAAATGAAAATAAACCATCCAGTTCATTTAATACTGATGTGATAGCGGATTCTACAGAAACAGTTTCACATCAGGGGCGGCCAATAAGGTCACGCTCCGTTGTACAGTCGACGTTTCGAACCTGCCCCATATTAGATAAACAGTTGCGATTGGACAGACCAGATCCGGGACGGGTAGAAATGTGTCTGATTGGGGGGGGGGGGCAGACGCATCTGCCAGAGAAAATAAAACAAGAGCTCGCAGATTCGTCTCATTCCCAGGCTAGCAGATTAATGCAATCGCATCCAAGAAAATGCCATTCGATTATTGAAAAATCCAGAAAGTAGTCGATTTCTACTTAAACATGAGCAATATTCAGAACCCAGTGCCAGTTTTTTTCGTATGTCTTTCTTTTACGTTTTCCACTATAGATTCCATTGTTATTCTTGATAATGTACAGTCCACAGTCATACATTGCATACTAGAAAAAATATTTTTTGCTTACCCTTCCTGGTATCTAGCCATGCAGATTGTTTTGACTTAGTTGCTGTTTTTTGATATTTGTCTCTAAAACATTTCTCACCACTAAAATACCAAGGTGGTGAACTGAATTGTATTCATTGTGCTCATAGCATTGAAATATGACATTTAAATACTTCACACCAAGCTGTCCTTTTAAAAATAATGTTGTGTTTACAATCTTGTGATCACTTATAGAGCTCTGTATGGTCAGGCACCAGCCTACATTGGCGATCTAGTGCAGCCCTGTATTACAAGCAGGTTTTTAAGGTCCTCTGATCAGGGTTGTTTGGTTGTTTCTCAATCTAGGCTTAAAACTAAAGGGGACTGTGCTTTTCAGGTTGTGGCTCTTAAACTTTGGAACTCTCTCCCATTGGACTTAAAATCTGTTGACACTGTGGCCACCTACACCCTTAATAAAAAGCAGCTCAACACCCATTTGTTTAAACTTGCCTTTGTTAAATTCAATTTGATGGTGTTTTATGTCTATATACATATGTTGGATGCTCTATTTCTTTTGTGAAGCATCTTGTGATGTCTCTGCTGTTGAAATGTATTCCATGAATAAAGTTACTTACTTACTTACTAAGTGTTAAAATGTAATTTGGACAGTCTGTAAATGTAGGCATTTTAATCTCTAAAACAAAGCTTTAGCCTGACAGACTAAAAAACAGACCAACCACCATTGCCTCTGTCTGTGTGTGTGCGCCTTTTTGTAAACTGAGCTTAAAGCTGAGACCAAAAGATATGCTCTTTCTGCTGTCGTTTATCAATGACTCATTGCCTGCCCACATGTGCGTGCATATTAAAAATGTAGGTCTAGTAACTCTGACAGCCTGACATAAACATACATCCATCTGTCACTCTGCCGTAGTGACAAGGCCTATTCATTTTTCACTGAAAACAAGGTACTCTCATTAGGAGTGATCATGTTGTTCCTGCCGTCTTTCTGCCTCAACAACTGTTGGACTAGTTCTGCCTGGGAAGATCAGTGATGTGCCACTCGTTTGCTCTGTTTTGTAGAGTGTTGAGTAATTTCAGCTCACACTCTGCAAGCCACGCACTGCCCTGCAGATCAATAGGCAGGGCATATTAGGCATATTGTGGTCTAAGGAAGCTATTTGAAAGATCATTAGAGAACTGCTTGTATTTATCTCACCTGAAAGCCACTAAAGAAATAAGGACTCCTGCATTCTGCCTTCGATTTGATAGCAAAATAACAGATGTTGTCTGTCCACTTGAATGTATGCATGACTCTTTTACAAGGGCTACTAAGTCTCTTTTGTCCTGATTCCCCAAACTTACTCTACTTCTACTTCTTACAGATGCAGTCAGAGTAATCATTATAGAGTCAAATGGAGTTGGCTTACAATTAGGTCTATGATTACAAGCAACCTGAAATGGCAAGAAAAGCTGATGTTGGTCTGTAACAACTTCCACCACCTATAGTAGTGATGAAATAATTAGTTGATTAATCCATTATTCAAAGAGCTAATTTGCTGCTTGCTGATTAAACAATTAAACAGTTTTGATAACTGATTGCTCATTTGAGTTTGATATAGTTATATATCAGGCAAAAATGTAAAACATTTTCTGGTTCCAGTTTCTCAAATTGGAGTATTTGCTGTTTTTCTCTGTTTTTAATACTGTAAACTGAACAACTTTGAGTTTTAGATCGCTTGTTTTCTCCAACCAACAGAGGACACCATCTTGGGTTCTGAGAAATTGTGATAAGCATTTTTTATTTTTTCCTATATTTTGAAGTATAAACAATTAATCAAAAGACAAAAATCAAGATATTAATTGATCATGGAAATTATTTAGTTTGATACTGGAATTTTATTCTTGACCTTGGAGGGGGTTTGTAAAAAAATTATCTCACCACAAGTTCCATTTAGTAGTTGTTCTGGGGCTTTTGATCAAATCTCACTATTTTCCTCAGAAAATGGCAACGCGGCAAACTGCCTGCTGAGAGACTGTGTGCTAAGATCAAAAGCTCCAGAACAGCTGCTAGTTCCAGTCCTAATCTACAGCAATTCGCCCATCTATCTTCCACATACTTAGTTTCTTTGAGAGAAAGCTGGCACTGTTATAACCAGACTTTCCACATCCAAGTTGCCGCAGGGATCCACACGACATCTATTTTGTTATCAGCTCTTGCCCCCGACAGTCCATGTGCCACCCAAAATGTGTGATTGTGCAGACTGTATGTGCCTTTTACTGTATGTTCAAGGCTACCCGTGGCATCACGCATTCACTTTAAAATATTACTTCTAACATTTAAGGCATAACATGGTCTTAAACCTCCATATCTGTCTGATCTACTATACTCCTACTGCCCTGCCCAGTCCCTCAGATCATCTGAACTTGGTCTTTTGTCCATCCCTCGTTTTCGGTTGTCCACTGTAGGTGGTAGATAAATAAAAGAAAAGTTAAAAAGATAGTGTGGAAGATTAAATGCACAAACTCTGTGCCCTGCCCAGCATTAAAGCAGACCTATACATACATTGTTGGCTATTCAATTTAAAATATTAAGCCATATTAAGTACACATTGCTATATTTTTCAGAAGGCATTTTAGGGTTAATCCTACTTGAAATTACATCATCAAATACAAATACATCTCTCAAAGGTATTTGTATCTCTATGCCTCAGATGCGCGTAGTCGAAGGACTGCCTATGTGAGAGTCTGAGAGAGAAAGTAATGGTAAATGGTAAGTATCAGGGCATCAGGGCGGATCACTGAGAGGAAGCAAAATAACTCACAAAAAGCAACAGTGAGATGCCTTTTGCAATCACATTTGGGCTATGACTCTAATTTGGCCGGATCAATTCTGCAATCAATTGAAAACCGCCTCAGACACACACCACCACACAGCAATTACTTTTTAACCTTTTTGTTTTAGTTTGTTTTAAATCTGTTGATCCGGGGAAAAAAATAGATGCGCCCCTTAGGCCAGTGCCTGATGTCAGATGTGAAAACTAATTACTGATTTGAATTATTAAATTAATTTAGTTTATCCAGATATGGCATAGATGGAGAATGGAGGAAAGACAGGGATATTTGTGTGTGTGTGTGTGTGTGTGTGTGTGTGTGTTAAATAGTTGGGGGTCAGGTCCGTCAGTTGATCCATCCAACTGCTGCTGACTGATTGTGTTTGTTTTTCCGGAATGCCTCCTGTCTAATTCCCTATTAATCAGAACTTAAAAATATGCCATTTTATTAAAGTGGTGGGTTAAGTGTATGTGTGTATATGAGAGCAGAGTCTATCATGTGAACTAATTTTATTAGATTTGCTTCTTTCAATATTCCTATATGTCTGCTGTGTTCTGGTCTGTTTACTCTTGTAGAGTTTGAAAGCTTGATCTGGCGAACCTTTAGTATGTTTTCTATGTGGGGAGAACCCTGTAGATTGAGCTTAAATCACTTTCAAACACAATTAAACAAGTTGTAAAAACGCAAACTGATAGAAAACTAAAAATGTATACGTCTATATGAGCACAAGCCTACTTGTATCCAGGGGATGGTGATCAAATTCGGGGAATGATATTTACATGGAACATAGAGAAAGCTGACTATTCATATGTGTGAATTTGCATTCATGAATATGCATCCTTTTTGTTCTGCTAGCTGTATGGTGGTCCTGAGAGCTCAACACTGCAAATTAAGAAAACACGTGTAAATAGTCAAAATGCAAGTAAATTAAGAAAAGTTCTTCACCAATTTCACATCACGTGCAGCATTTAGTAAAAACGCTGCCAATAGAGAAAAACACAACCAAATACAAAAACACTCGGCTAAAACAGAAAACAGAAAACACAAACAAATACAGATACCACCAACTACAACCAAATACAAGTAGGACGGATGACAACAGAAACCATATCCAGGGGACACAAAAAAGTGAAAAAAGCTGGGGCATGCTAGTTGTAGCCATGGATTGTGATTTTTTTGTTTGTAATTGGTGTTGGAAAATGAGCCTAATTGTTAGTCGTGTTCATCCCTTTTAGTGTACCTGGGGATCATCCTTTGTCATCCGCTACTTGCAGAGTTTCTGTAGTTGGTTGTGTTTTTTCTAAATCCTACGCATGTGCTGTGAAATTGGTGAAGATGTTTTCTTAATTTGCTTGTGTTTTGTCTATTTCCGTGTGTGTCCTTGAGTTGCTCTGTGCTGAGCTCTTAGGGCCACCATAGACTTGCCTCAGCAGTTGAAGATGAACCCACTGTGTTTTCTGGCTGCCTAGACTCTTTTGCCTTTAATACTCTCTGCTGAATTTGGCTTCTCCACCTGATCACCAGTGACCAAAAGACGAGAGCGACAGTACAATTTATCTGCATTACTGGTGCCAGATTTTTTAGCATGTAGATGATCACTACATATTTTATCATCATCTATTTCTGTAAGTGTCTAACTACCAAGTAACTTGAGATGAAGACTCATCTGCACACATAAAAGGCAGTGATCAGAAACCTGGTTATGTTGTTTAAATGCCAAATTATCCCAGTTGCTACTCCAGATAGCATATTCAGGTTTCTCAAAACCATGATAAGGCCTCAATCAGGTTTCTGAAAGTAGGATATGATGTTGCAAAGAGATAATCCAAACACTAAGATGATCAAAACCAGGTCCATGTAAACAGACTGATAGCAATATCAGCTTGGTTTTGAGAGCTTTCCTTGACAAATGTTAGTTCTGGACAACTGTGAAGCTTCACATGTACAGAGGCCACCAAAGCAAGCGCAGTTATAAGGCTTATACGACTCTCTGAATGAGGTTTAGGGTGAAGCATTTCTCACAACTACAAATATTTTGTATAACGAGTCTCTTTCATTATGGTAAATGGTAAATGTAGTGCACTTATATAGTGCTTTTCTACCTTAGTGGACAAAGCGCTTGTTGCTTCCCATTCACCCATTCTCTCACACTCGCACTCACAGACTTATCTTAACCATAACCTCTACTTGCCTTACCCTAACCCTTGCCCTACCCCTAACCCTACCCTTACCCTAACCTTAAAAAAAGTCTTCACCCTAGAATGTGATGATTTACGTTATGGGTACCTGCGTCTTCTCCCTCCCTTTGTAGATTTTTAAAAAACTTTTTCAAATATACAATGTCCCTATAGTGAGTTTGTGATTATTTGAGAGATTTCTCTCTCTCTCTCCCTTGCTGAAACCCACACAACCCCTATGATTTACGCAAATGAATTCAATTCAACTTTATTTATATAGCCCAAGAAGAAATAGCCCGAGAAAGCACAAAACTACGGGAGAGAGAAGAAGTCGAGTTAGTAACATGCATTTATGGGATAAGAATGCATACGGATGGAGAGGGAGAGGAAGGAAGGTGGGTCCCCACAATGTGACTGTGTAAACATTTAGATCCCCAGAACACGAGTAATACATGTTCACACACACACACACACACACACACACACACACACACACACACGGTGCATGGTAAGGCTACAATGTAAGGAGCTGGCCTGAACATCAGGACCAATTTGGGATTCAGGATTTGGCTCAAAAAACAAAAACAAATCAAACAAGGAAAAACTTTATTTGTATATCTTTTTTAAAAGTTCACGAAAACACTAAACATAAAAAGATAGAAGAAAGTCACCGGACATATTAGGTCACCAGAGGCAATACACAAGTTCATACATATATCATTATTAAGACTTAGGTGTGGCAGTACATCAAGAGGGGTGAGGGGAAAGGACCCAAATGCAGACAGCGGGCAGGCCGAGGGAGTCGCTGGAACAAAAAAAGTCTTACAAACTTTCTGGGGGGAGGCAGAGGCCAAATTTAAAAGACAGTCCAGGCAGGCGAACATAATCCAAAGGAGAGCTGGCAGAAAATACAAAAACAGAACTGGTATCCAGGGTACACAGAAAATGGAGGAACAGATTAGACACAGGCCCATAGACATTTTATAATCATGCACTATTGATTATTTATTGATTCAATGTAGCTACTGAACTGATGATTGCATGTTTACCACTATTGCTGCACTGTTGTGTTGTTTATGTCTTGTTTTCTGTATCCTCTATGTCTGTGGTGTTGTGGGATGTTTGGTGTGGTTTGACTTTATTGTTAGTTATTGTTGTCTGTGCTAGTGTTCGATGTGGCTCTCTAGAGTGTAAAACAAATTCCCCTTGGTGCAATAAAGGTTTCATTTATTCATTCATTCAATAAATAGATGTAGGGAAGACAATGAGGCGCAGGTGAACACAGGTGAAAACAACCAAAGCAATCAAGAACAGGAAGCAAAACGAGAACACACGAGGGAAGGAGGACATTTCAAAATAAAACACATAGAACAAAAATCATAGAACACAAACCAAAAACCATGAAGTTGTTTCTTCTGTTCTTCTCATATGTGAACCGAGTTTTATTACACAATGTAGAATTTTTGCTCTATGCCAGAACTGTAACTAACATGTCTCAATGATGAACCGAGTGGGAACACTAATGCTGGCAACTTGCTTCGAACGTCTGTTTTGAAGTCAACATGACCTTACCTGCATGGTATCCCTGCTCTATGGAGACTGTGCCATTGTTCTTATTAACTTAATACAGGGAATCAAAAACAGGTAAGAAGAAATAAAGGTTTGTATATGAGAAATCTGATTTGGAGGAAAACGTCTCCCAGAACAATAAAAGGTGATGCCTGGGCACAAGTTATAAAGAAATGGCACCAGAAAGAGACATCAATATATCATGGCAAAGATACAAATCCATTAAATGGAAAAATTAGATAAACTGTTTTTGGTCATCAGAGTAATTTCATATTAAGGAAAAATCTCTTAGACATTCATAATTGTCATCTACTATAACATATGACACTGGGGGGCTAAACATGTGGATACTATGTGTATTGAATCCCGCCCATTCACAAAACAATTGACAGCTAAACCCCTCCAAACAGTAACTGTCCACTCATAGCTTGGCAAATGTAAACTAGGCACAGCAGGCCATTCAAGGTTCGGGTTACTCAAGGATTCTCAGTATACAAAGAGTTGGGATAGGGGGGTATAATGAGCCAGTGACTGTGAGGATCCCGGGACTTGTTGATGAGGCCGATTGCAGATTGTAAAGAAACTTTCTGTGGTGTGGGTCTTGAGGGAAGTGACTGAAACAGTTTGAGTCCGGGCTGCGAGGGGTCAGTCCTGCTTGAATGTATGAAGCCAATCACCTTCTCAGCAGAGCGAATGATATGCTGCAGTCTGCCCTTGTCCTTGGCAGTGGCAGCAGATGATGATGGAGGAGGTGAGGATGGACTCAATGATGGCAGTGTAGAAGTGCACCATCATTGTCTTTGGCAGGTTGAATTTCTTCAGCTGCCGCAGGAAGTCGACAGGGGAGTCACACAGGGTGATGGGGGCGGGTGGGGCTGTATTCTTCCTGTAATCCACAACCATCTCCACTGTCTTGAGAATGTTCGGCTTCAGGAAGTCTGTGATCCACCTGCAGGTGGAGTCACGGAGCTTTAGTTTCTGCCTGTATGCATGAATCAGGTGGATCATGACGTTGTCAGAGTGTCCCAAGGCAGCACGGGGTACGGTGTGATAGGCACTGCTTACCGTAGTGTAACAGTGATCCTGAATATTCTCCTCTCTGGTTGGACATTTAATAAACTGTTTGTATTTGGGGAGTTCGTAGCTGAGATTTTCCTTGTTAAAGACACTGAGGACAATTACTAAAGAGTCCAGGTTTCTCTACTCCATACATGTTGGCCTGCGGTGGACCGTACGACCAACCAGAACGAATGAAACAAACTCAAGGGGGGAGTAGAAAGGTTTACAGTTTATGAAAAAATATTCCAGAACAGGAGAAGAGTGCTGTTGAAGCTCTGTCACACCAGCCACTGTTAATGTAAAAACAGATTCCTCCACCATTCATTTTGCCGGAAAGTTCTGTGTTGCGATCCGCTCTGTACAGTTGGAAGCCAGCCAGCTCCAGCGCAGAGTCCAGTAAGAATCCATACAGCCACGCTTTTCCACTACACAGTACCAGCTCGCCTCGACTCGCCTTTGTTTGGTTTTCCACTGTGTAAAAGTTGGACCTGCACCTGCTTCCAGGTACTTTTCTTTGTATCACCCCCGGCGAGGTTCTGAGCGAGGCGTTACTAAAATGTGACGTGAAAACACGGCAGACTGCTGATTGGTCACTTTTCACTGCGTCATCATTGCAAGCGCACAGACGGAGCCTCCTGAATAACCCCGCCATTTTTAAATAGTTTGGCCACAGATTGCGTGATATACCCGTTACTATTACGGCATCTCGGAAGAATATGCCGCGGTCAAACGAGGAGGTGCAGACTTTCCTTTGACAACGTTTGTCTTCTTGCTATGAGAAACAGCCACATCAAAAACAGCCTACACTCGATTTCCTCCATTGGCCTGTGTGTGTGGGTAGCGGCTGTGTGTCGCGTAGAAGATTATGTCACGGCAGTTTCTTGCAGCGTCGACCAGGTACTATTGTGGAGGTACTATCTGCAATGGAAAACAAAGTGAAAAGCGAGCCAAGACGAGGCGAGGCGAGTCGCGTCAAGTTGAGCTGGTACTTATAATGGAATAAAACGGAAGATGAATGATAGTCCCTGTTTTTCCTCACTAGTGCAATACACTGTTCATGCAGTGTATTGCACAGTGAGTGCACGTATGAGAGAAATATTCCAGGTAACGGTGTGCAATGTCCGTGTTGACGGAGAGGCACGGGCACACCGGCACGCTTGCCTATCCTCTGGCCAAGGTGAGAGCACTTTTGACCAGAATGTCCAAGTGAAATGTACTGTTTGAAAATACTAACAATAAAGCATGCTTCTAACCTTCGGGTTGCTTTTCCAAGTAATGTTAGGAAGAAATAACAGCCATAGTATTATATTATTTTAAGAAAATAATAATTTCAGACTACCTAGCTCTTCCCTGCAATCAATGTTGCCTACTTAGCGCCTTTGTCGCTATATTTAGGGAGTATTCGGACCCCTCTAGCGACACATTTTGAAAAAAGTAACTAGCGACTAACGACTTTTTCTAGTTATTGGAGACTTTTGGAGACGAAGTGAAGTGAAAGCACATATCGTTCTTACTCTTCTCAACAAGCTGCGGGTGCTGCCGCGGGCCCCACCCCCATTCCAAAGCACTCCCAGGTGGCCCAGTCCTCGCACAGCAGCCCCTCTCAGCTGCAGTCAGAGCAGGAGCCTTTCACCCCTCCACGTCCAGACTGCAAATGAATCGCGCATGTGCAGGAACCACTGCTGGCTGATTCCGCCCTGGAACAGTTTATTGGGACAGTCGGCTATATCATATAAAAATACAGTAGAGTAGGCTATGTGAACGCGAATTTGTTGAGAAAGCACATTAGGCCTGCAGAACGCAAGAAAGTACGCAGTCTAGTACGATGTGATGACGTCACAAATATGCAAATTTACGCATGACGTCATCTAGCGACATTTTGCAACGTTTTGGCCAGGCTTTAGCTACTTTCCTTTGAAAACAGTTGGCAACACTGCTTGCAATACAAGGACATTGCTACACGTTTTCCTTGTTTCCACATCTTCTAAATAGAGCATCAACTCGTAAGCATGCTGACTTTTTACCTGGTCTGTTTTGTAGCATTACACGTTGTCATTATTTTTTGTTTGTAGCTATTAGTACGAGTAGGTGAAGTCTTCATTTCCAATCAAAAAAGTTAAAAGTTAATTAGCGAGCTAGCAGCAGCTGATAAGATCTGCCAGTAATGGTTGTAGACAGAAAGACAGAAACTGATGGTCGATGACTAAAAATGACCCATTGTCTTTAAAATGTACCGATAATTTGAAGTGGCAAATATGCCAGTTATTGTAAACTGCACGCATATAGTGCTAGATTGGAAAGCATGACAAGCAGAGCAACACTAACTTCTGTCTCTCCTTTGTATTTCTAAAACACGCATCTTTTAATAAACTCCACCTGTTGAATCAGTCTGTGTGTATTTTCCAATGTGTATGAGTGCATGCCTCTATAACACATTTAAAATTGAGATTCATTTAAATGTTCATAATTGGCATAACATTTATCTTCATGCTAAAATAGATGTTTCAAATCATTGGAGTCACACATACAGCGTAAAATACAGACATGAACACACAAATACATACATATAAGGTGCACAGACACACATGCAAAAAGAGAACTGGAACCCTCCCAGGATGGTTTCCGTGGCAACAGGCAGGTAATGGTAGGTACAGTAATATGACAAAATGGCAAAGTGACACCACATAGATGAAAGGAGGCTCTTCTGTCACTCACCCAGAAGTGAGTGGATCTGAGAGTTAGTGTGTAGAGCTCATCTAAACCCGGAAAAAAATTCTCTTCTCTTTCTCGTCCTCGTCATTCTTCCAGAATTGGGACGGGACAGGAATTTTTGTTAACTCTGCCATAGGATTGGGATGGTACAAGAGTATTTTTGTGGGAGTGGGATGGGACAGGAGGGAAAATCCACTCCAGTGTCGCCCTCTAAAACATACATTTACTTAGGTCACTATGGGGACATTACATAGATTGACATTCATTTCATGGTGACTTATCCTAACCCTAATCATAACCACTATTTGCTTAACACTAACATTAACCTTACCCTAACCTAAACCACTGACCAGCTTTTTCCTAATTGGGGACAGGGCTTTTGTCCCCAAATGGACAAGAAGTCCCCAATTAACTGGTCTTTACTCGGAAATATGTCTCCAAAGGTAGCCTATGTCAGACCATACACACACACAGATACTCATAAGTGCATGCTTCCAACTCCAAGAATCAATACAAATAAACCACATTTTCTGCCTGGATAATGATATATTTAATGACCTCTCGCTCCCTGGTCTCTCTCTTTTCC
This sequence comes from Coreoperca whiteheadi, assembly GCA_011952105.1. Classification (NCBI taxonomy): domain Eukaryota; kingdom Metazoa; phylum Chordata; class Actinopteri; order Centrarchiformes; family Sinipercidae; genus Coreoperca; species Coreoperca whiteheadi. The sequence continues at coordinate 30,734,277 of CM022485.1, read as the reverse complement.
TCTGTCCATCACATGCAATGACTCAGCACACACGTGCATACGCTTTCCCACAAATACAGGCAAACACAGCATATCTAAAGGGAAAGTAATGAATTCTATCCTCTTAAATCTTATCTTCTCAAGCTATCCCTGCTGTATCTGTTTCCTCAAAGACATAACAGTGTCTGCTCATTCCCTGTGTGTGTGCATATAAATGCATTTGCACAAGCATGCGCGCGCGCGCGTCTGTGTGTGTGTGTGTGTGTGTGTGTGTGTGTGTCTGAGTGATACATCATAAATGGTCCAGTACTGCTTTTGTGGCAGCTGTAGTGGAGGGTTGAGGGCTACACAAGAAAAATTGACTGATTATCTTCTATCACTGTCAGTAAATCAATACAACCCAACACACACACACACACACACACACACACACACAAATCCCCTCCCGCTATAAACAACATAAACACATGCATATCAGATGCATGATGCATGAATGCACTTTATAACTACATCACTCTGTCCATACCAACATCCCACTTTGCTGGGACCTTCTCAATTACTGAATACACAAACACGCACACAGTGTGCGGGCTCAGGGCCTCCTGAGGGTGCTGATGGGCATGGCTGATTGACCCTGCCTCACCAATCTACCCAGCTCTCTGCCAGAAAATCAACCAATTAAAAGATGCAGGCACCACAGCGGCACTGGGGGCGGAAAAGCACTGGAATTGTGGGTAACAGCAGCTGCAAGGCAGGACTCTCTTTCACACACTCTCTCCCTCACCCTCACACAAAGCTTTGGTTGTCTGTATTTTATCTGCTTCACCCATAGATTGGCATGCAATTGATCTCCGACCATAACTCAGTGGGAAAGGTGTTAAAGGCCCAAGTCTTTAGTCTTCAGTTCAGTCTATGTAATCTTTTTCTATTTTTGCCATACATACATTACATACTGCTTGGTGTGGAGTCAGACTATTTTAAGGTGTATTTAAAGTGTATCTTTACACAGTAAAGACAGAAAAAAAAAGAAGACCACATCAAAGAACTGCAACTTTTTCTCTTAGACCATTTCAGCAGACAGTGGCTGAAATTGAACTAAGGCTTCGTCTAATTACTTTATTGCATCTGAAAACAAAACTGTATGCAGCAGCTCAAACATGTGAACGGTATATTTGCATCGGACTAACCTAGTATTGCCCTCATCCTGGCACTCAAAAGAACCCAGACTGTTGGTCTACAACAATGCTTTCCAGTACAGAGAATCCAGGGCGATGCCGCTGAGACACTTACGCATAACATGGTGCTGTCTTACCCTCCCCAGCACGGAGGAGTCCGACACAGAGTAAGGGGAGCTTTTAGCAGCTTTCACAGTTAAAAATGACCCTAAATTTCATTGCATCCCATCAAAACCTCTTTCCATTGTATTTGATCTCTTACACGCTCAACAATTATGCGAGAATCAGCAGTTTAGAAAGCCAACTCCTACTTACATATGTTGGGAGAACTCAGGTGCCTCATCGTTGATGTTAGCCATTCGAATTCGTACTGTAGTTGTGCCAGTGCGAGGGACCTCCCCCTTGTCAATTGCCATCACTACAAACTCGTACAGGTGGTTGGGCCTCTCGTAGTCCAGAGGCCCTGCAGGAAAAATGGTCCCATGAGGGGAAATGGTGAAGTCCGGACTCAGGGTGTAATAGGTCAGCTCTGCATTCTCCTCTGAGTCACAGTCATTGGCTGACACTAAAGATGAGAACATAAGAGATTGAGAACAGAAAAAAAGAAGTTAGAGGCACTACACAAAGACAAAACTTGGGGCCCCATTGATCCCAACCTTTCCCTATAAAGAATAGACTAAGACGCCTGTTGATTTATGTGTTGCGCTCTCTAACACCACCACTACCATTACTCTGGTGGTATAGTCAAACTGAACGCAGTTACACAGACTGTGAAAGCATGGGTGTTCGGATTGATCATGGTCAGTTGATGAATGTAGCCTACTTAAGCATGGGTATTATTCAGTCTCGAAACACTAACACAAAATTCGTTAGGACATAGGCTTTGAGAGCAACATAACATTAACGTTTACCACTTTTGTCCAACCTCCACAGAAGGGAGGCAGAAATTGCTGTGTACTAACTAAGTCCAAGCCACAATTTTCAGACTTAGCTAGTTTTTTTTCAATCAACAGTGTGTAGTGTAATCGGATGAAATACAATACAAATCAATACAAATCAAAAACATACGAAATTGTAAAAATTACATTTTATTCAATACAGCACGAGGATTTCATGGGGATAAACTAAAGAGGAAATTGCTTTGTGGAGTAGAGGCTAGGGTGGATTTTACTTTCTGTTTCTGCAAGCTGAAGTTTTTATTGGGGCAGCTGATAACAGCACAGTCCAGTATAGGGTTAGAGTTAGCGTCTATTCAAACTGGGCAAAATTTGGCCTTTTTTTCCCACAAGTAATCATTCGTTTCAACAGCATTTCAATGACAAGAGGTAGTAGTAGGTTATAAAAATTAAATCATTTACACACACTAGAGCATGATTGCACATGTTTACAAGTGGGATATCACTGCAATACTAGCGGCTTGTATAATTTTGCCTACATATTAAATTAGTCTATATATATATATATATCTACAATGAATTGAGGCAAGGGCTGGTTTGCATGGACAAGGGTTATCCATTGCCTGAGCTGTCCCATGACAACCACGGATACTAACACAATGCTACCCCACTATGATCCATTTTTAACCATTTCTTTTTCTGTCCCACTTGGGTTTCTTTCGAAAAATAAAATGACATCAGAACTGACTTACAAAATCTCACTTTTTTGATTGATGATTTAAATCATGGTGAACGAGAAAAGAGTGCGGAATCAAACAGGAAAGTACAATATGTTCTTTTATTAATGTAGAGCCATGTTTCGTTCTTGTTTCTTGGATTTGAGCACACAAACTCAGCATGAACAGAGGATATTTATTCACTTCTCGTGCTACGTGACCAAAGTGAGGATTGAAAAGGAAGTGATGCTCACACTGACTTCAATGTTCAGTTCTATAACACAAGGGGAGTAGGTGTTATTTGCACAGCATGCATTGAAAGGACTGTCATTTTGCAGCATTTCTGTTTCTACATCACACATTGGGAATCCATGGAGCCAGGACTTTGCTCGACCACAAATTGATTGCCTTGCTAAAAATGAAAAGACCAGCAGGGATTTGAATAAGCATATTTTCCGCTAACAAGTCATTTCACCATCAAACTCTCAATTCCCCAATTCACCTTACATAGCATTTGGCTCGTGTGTGCCCGTATACACACACAAATACAGACACACACAAACACCCATGCACATGAACAAATGCATGCACACACGCACACAAACACAACAACACTGTTTGCTTCAACTAACAGACTATACTTCTTTATTGCCACAACGCTCCAACACATTTCAAATGAATCATTTTAACAAAATGTCATCAAAACGAAATAGCTCAGTTTATTAAAGGACGGTTTATAAACTCTTCCAGTGTTTATTCACATGATTTGTTTTTATCATTGTCATTATGTCAGTACGAGTTCAATTTTATTTCGAATGTAGTGGAGTAATTGATTTTGCAAAGGGCTGCGGTATTAAATAAAATGTTTGCAAACTCTGGCCTCCAGTTCATCATCCTGAACAACCATCAAGCTAAACTAAATTCAATTAATTCAAATTAATTTAAAAAAAATTATCTCCCGATAAAGCTACAAGATGAAAATATAAAATACACCTTCTTGGTAATAATGGGCTGCTCGTTTCAGCTTTGTGGTTTAGGGCACTAATACCAGAACACACACCCAGCCTGTAACCTGGTTTGGGCTCGGGTGCATTTGCCTGTTTGGTTGGGTTTGTTTGCGCTGGTGTAAAAGATGTGGGTCCAAGCAGAGCTGATGATGCAAGTTGCCCGTCACCAAAACGGTCCAAAGAATTAGCTACCTGTTAGTCCAAATTACCTCATGCATTTAGCTCTTGGGTTTGTTTGTAATAAGCCAGAGCGGACACGAAATGGACCAAAACTAAAAGGCAACAACGTGATCTCTTTTTTTCTCCTTAGTCTAGACCAAATGAGCCGAATGCATGTCAGTAAGAAGCACGGGCACTAAAGAAAGCTAGAGACATCAACAGTGGATCTTTATTTTCCTTCCATCGGTTGGCATCATTTGATATATAAGCCTTCATATAGTGGCCTGGCTGCTAAACATGAGCATGCTGTGTGCACGTCTACACACATTACAGAATGTCTTTATGTTAAAAAAAATAATAATTAAGTTCATTTTACTGCATACCTACACGCACTAATTGATTTAAAATAAATCTGCATACAACTGAAGAAATGCAAACAGCATGAAAAGGAGATGGCAGGGTGAGTGTGAAAGCTTATAAGTATGTGAGTAAATTCCTACCCAACACTGTAAGCTGGATGGATGTTTCATCATTAAATTGCCATAAGCATTGGTTTGCAGTGGCAAAAATTGCTTCTCTATATGTGCTGTCATATTGCCTTCTTTTTAGCAGGGAAAAAATTGCAATATCCAACTGAACACTGCATCAAATCAGGTGTGGAAATGGCACTTGTTGTCCAGAATTGGCCTCACCTTTTTTGTGTATGTTACTCACTATGGTGTCTGTAATTTCTCCTCTTTAGATTTATGTCAGCCTTGCAAGTTGGATAAAGTGAATTTACTCTGCACTACAATACCGGTTACAAGGACTGACAATTTTCTCAACCGCAGCTGAAATGTAGCTGTTTTGCTGCTACAAAGTGATGAATAACCTCTCATCCAGTGACGATGAATAGAAAATCAACTGCAGTCCTAGTGTCTGCCTGGAGTCCAGTCCCATGCAGTGGCCAATCACATGTCACATGAGTCAATATTTAATTTACTAAGTGGAGATTTGTACTCTTTAGAGCACTGTTTGAGCATGTATTTATCAGTAAGTCCCTTACTAACATCATCTTGAATCATCATTGTTGTGCTGGCATTACTACATGGGGGGGGGGGCAGTATATTTCTGGCTGCATCTCCCATGTCTTTCTGGCATATAATGATTTTGTATTGAAGATGGAAACTGCATGAGCCTCAGATCTCTATGGAAAGCGAGATAATTGGCTTGCTTGGTATTCTGCATTTTTTTTCCCCCAACTTGGCAAAGAACACATTTGTCCACTCTCACCATGGAGCTGAATATGGGAGTACCAGCACATGATTTAGCAAAACGATGCTGGATGCCTATTTCTCCCTGCTCATTTAATTTAATACTGTGCCTTTTAACCCTTTTAACCAAGTAAGGAGAAAAAAAAAGAAGTCTTTTTTTCAGATGGTTGGGCTGTTCAGCTTCAGGTGCACTCAGAGCTGGATCGGGCAGAATTAATTGTATTTATTGTAACATGTATTTGAGCATTTTTGTGTTAAGGTTTTCTGAAATTTTATGAGAAAAACAGAGCTGTTTTTGGCAAAGGGTGCACCTTTGCGTAAGCAACAATTTTCCACCTAATTAAGTTTAAAAGCTAATTGCCTATGTTCAAATTTGAAAATTGGAACCTCCGCAAAGGTTGTTGGATACATATACCGTTTCAGATATAATAACCAGATACAGTCTGTTCATGTTCAGTTTTTTAATATTGGGCGCTCTGTTTGTTTTTTTTAACAAAGATACTCACTAATTTACAGACAACCCTCTCCCAACCCGAACGTGCAAACACACATCCAGAACATGCACATGGGTGGGGACACACATACACAGCAGCACAGCAGGGGGAAACTTCTTGCCTCCCTAGGTGCACCTGTTGATGGCAACAAGCTGAGCGCCTGCTGTGCCTCCTACACCATACTCTGTCATTCACTCACTCACTTATTAGCATTTACCAGCATTTTTATTGTGGGTTCTGGTGTTCCACAATGACAATTTGGTGAAATTAACCTTTATTATTTACAAAAAAATTGTTTTTTTTTTTATTTTTTATTAAAGGAACCACAGACTCATGTTTTTAGATATGCTAATGGCATGGCTCTAGGGATGGCAATGTTGGTCTGTCAGTTATTCCACCTCTTCGGTCCACTAAAACCAAAATATCTCAACACCAATCGGATGGATTGCCATGAAATCTTCTACAAACAGTCATGGTACCTAGAGGATGAATTTGGGTGACTTCCCCTGACTTTTCATCTGGGGCTATCATCAGATCAAAGTTCCAGTTCGTCCAATACTTTGGTTTATGCCCAAACACCTGCAAAACGAATTACCATCAGCCTCAGCTGCACTTTGTGTTTAGTGCTAATTATGGTAGCAAATCTTAGCATGCTATCACGCTAAACTGAGATGTCGAACATTAGCATGCTAGCATTGTCATTGTGAGCATGTTAGCATGCTAAAGTTAGCATTTAGCTTGACGCACCACTTGGTCTAAGTACAGCCTCAAAGAGCCACAGGTATAACAGTATGTGGCTGTAGAGTCTTGTTGAAACATACTACAACATAGCCAGGCGCCTCTCTGGAACAATCTCTCTGAATCTGCTCTGCACTAACCTCTTTGTATGTTCACTTCTTGTAGAAACAAAACATAGGCACCTGCAGTAGTATGCCCTCACGTATTGTGCATATAGCTAAACCCAGACAATATGTTTTGAATTTTCAGATATATACTTGTTCCTGCGTATCTTTAACTGTGTCAGCATATTCAACAGAGTCTCTGCGTGTTTACTCAATCACTGCTTGTTCATTAGACGGCACTCTATGCCAGTGAGCAATTTAGTTTTGGTGGAAAGTCACGGCCATCGTCTGCTATGCTACTGCATTGTCAGCACATCCTTGAGAGTTAAATGTGTTGTCTCCAGAACTTTTCTCTTTCTGACATGCTGCGTTTTTTTAGCAAATCAATACAACACTATAATAATGATAAATCATGGTTGCTCTGTGGTCAACAAAATGTAAAGGAACATAGAGTTCAATTGTAGTAGTAACTCACTAGCTAAACCGGTTTTAAAGTTTAAAAAAAAGCTCACTAGCTGTTCACGGGTTCGCGTTCGCAGGTGCACTAAATATTTCCATACTAATAGCTAGCTCCATCAATCAGAGACTTCGCTGTAACACTTTAGGATTGTGGGTAGTGTAGTTCTTCTCCAAGATATTGTGAATAAAACGTTGATATCATACAGCCTTATGGCTTCCACAGGAGCATATACCATCGTTTCACAATCTCATAGGTTGTGGCAAGTCTACCTTGGATGATAATAATCTAGTCATCCATTCACAATATGAATGGGATTTTCACTTCCCTGTTGAGCTTTGTAAACCTTAACCAATGTAATTTTGTGATTTTTATTTTGTATGGCACATAGTGAGATTACAAAAATGTGAAGGATTACTTCACATCAGTGAGTATACTGTATTTGTTTCACTTTTTGCCTTGCTAATGTCTGAGTGTAATGTGAAAAATTAAAACCTGTGTGTTTTTTTTATATATACTGCTCAAAAAAATAAAATAGAACACTTGGAGTTACATTTTGTTGTTTAAGTGTTCCCTTTATTTTTTTGAGCAGTATATATATATTGTAATAATAGTCTAAAAGGTTGTGAAAATACATAGTTTTTAGTCAATGACCCCCCCCCCACACACACAGCAACCACACCAGATTGGGAAGGGGAAAACCCTACATAATGTGTTTATGACTAAACTGTTTACTAGAGCACAAAGTGCTTCATAGATCTCGCGTCTCTATTTTCCTCAAAGTGCACCAGATTGATGCATTTCACTTGAAAATGTACAAAATGTTCTTTCGAGCGATCATGCCCCTGGACCCTCATAGAGGGCCCGAGGCCCACCCTCCAAAGTCTCACAAAATCCTACGGTAAACACTCTACTGGTCATGCTGTTCCCCATAGCTTTTTACTGTTTGCTTGTTGTGGGCCTGGCGAGTGTGCTCTCACCTGTTTTATTTTTTCAGTAGTTCATTCATATGGGGCGGCTGTGGCTTGGTGGCAGAGCGGGTCATCTACCAATCGGAAGGCTTCCCTCATCCATGTGTCGAAGTATCCTTGAGCAAGATACTGAACCCCAAATTGCTCCCGAAGCTGTGCCTTCGGTGTGTGAGTGTGTGAGTGTGTGTGAATGGTTAGTTTAATTTGTACTGCTGGGCAGTTAGCTCCTGCCATCAGTGTATGAATGTGTGTGTCTGCGTAAATGTGATACTTAGTGTGAAAGCGCTTTGAGTAGTCGAACGACTAGAAAGGCGCTATACAAGTACAGTCCGTTTACATTTACATATGCAGCACTCTTTGGCACATACTAACTACTGACACGGTGTGCCGCAAAACACTCCTCTCACTCTCTCAAATACAATATTGGCAAAGTACATTCTCATGAGCAACAACAACTGAGTAAAAAACTATGGAAGTCTATAAAGGGAAAAAAAACATCAAAATCTTATTTCCTTACTGTGTGCTGATCTGCTGAGGTGTGCACATGTTAAAGTTCTATGTAAAGCAATATTTAATTTCTATAAAATATATAATATAAATCTGTTTTTAATTCTCTCACATCTCTACCAAAGCAAGGCACCACCTAGGGAGACCTCACCCTTCCCGCACTCACATGACACAATCATGGCTAGAAAGAAATCCCTATTTAGAGGCAGCTCTTTTACCCATTTGCAATGTTGTCCCCTATGAAGTGCCTCCTCATGAAAACGAAGCTGAGCCTGCGACTGCTGCACAGTCCTGCTGGCTGCTTTTATTATAATTTTAGTTATTATATAACTCTTCCCACTGCTATGTCACCACTGATGTTGTTGCTGGAGTTTTGAAATCTTCTTCTTCTGATTGTTAATAAGATGTTTAAGCTATTACTTTGAACTTGTATTATAACGTTGGAAATATTAATAAAAACAATGTATATACCTTCTCCAGAACACAGGTGTACAGGCAAGCATTTCCATATTAGAATGGGTCGACACAAGAAACACATATTTACACATTTTGTGGCAACATCAGGTCGGCTTTGTCTTGTTGTAGGTAACGAAAAAATCTATTTAGATCAAAATCCCATTACAATTTCTGAAATTCAACTAAATTGATTCAGACCCCTCGACAAATGTGTCACAGACCTTTCTATTCATTTGCACAACCTGGCGTTCAGTTTTACTCAACTAAATTATCTTCGCTAAGTGCAATTTCAGCTGCTAAGGCAGTATGACTATTTTCTTAGGATACAAAATGATGGTCCTGGCTGTTATTTAGTGTGACACTGTGTGTTTATAAACTATGTGAACATATCTCATTTTGCCCTTCATAAAACAGCCTGTGTGACAAATGGTGATAACAATAGCGGCGAGGATGATTGCAATAATCACAACACATATCAGCGAGAACACACAGCACACGTTTGAAACAACAAGGCATTGTAATGTGAGTCCAACCCAAAAGTGTTCTGCCTGCAGCCGAAGCTAATGAGCACTTCCGATGAGGTGTCATAACTGCAGTCATTAATAATTTACGTACTGCATGCAGTGTTTTATTTCCCTGCATTTTGTTCTTGTCAATACTCATTTGCAGCTCTGTTGGGGCTTCCATTTTTAGCCTTTGTAAGTAAACCCATTTATTCAGTTTTAAGCATCACTTTGTTTTGAGCTTTAAACTGAAAGATCTAGAGCTGCTTTTAAAACGCCGTTTTATTAGTCATGCCATTTTGATAAATGATTACACTTTAAGATATTACATTAATTTTAAATAGAATGTATAGAAGGAAAGAGAAGTGTGAACTGCTTTGCTGTCAGTTTTGTTGGCTTCTCAGTGTTAAGTGTGAAAGATCAAATTGTGATAAGTCGGAACGGTTAGCATTAACATTTCCTCAAATAGGATGGAACTTGGAAACAGGCCAGGAGAGGCTGGAGCAGCTGCACTGGTGGACGTACCAGTGACTTCAAGGCTGCCAGCGCTGACAAGTACCTACTCAGGTTCAAAACACATGAGATGTAAAACGGCTCAGCCACTCTTATTTAGTTCTGAGAGGCACTGCAGCAGGGCTCCTCAGACATTTACCTACAGTATCATAGACCCCACACAGGCACCCATTAGCCCACTGAGCTGCACCTGGTTTAGCTTTACTTCCAGGGACTCATCAGGTGAAATATGTATACAACCACCTAATATGGACAGTGACAAAATAAAACCCCTCTTGTGATTAACAGGGATTTTTAACTGGTGATCTTTAGTCAACCCCGACTGGGGGAAAAAAACCGCACAGCACTGCAGCATTTTCCCCTCAATAACATCATGATTTATGCATTCTGTATTGTGTTTATCTGGTATGTTTAAAGACATAATCTTAATTAGAACACCCTAACATTTTCAACATTGCGTGGGAGTTTTTAATTAGAGGAGTTAAATAATGAAATAACGCAAGCGGCTTCGTTTTGTACTTTTGTTTGTGATAGTTTGAGAAGACAAAAGATAAAAAAAAAAAAAAAAACACACAGAAAAACCTTGCAAGTATGTACAACAGAAAAAAAAAAAAAAGGATTTTGGCCGTGTTTTTGGTGCAAGAGTTCATTGTTGTCTGAAGACGAAAATAAAGAAGCGCACTCGGGGATGTTGTTCAGGACAAAGTAATGGGAATTTCACCATGATGGGGGGTTATGCATGGGACACAAAATGAGTCTTTTGAGATTTGCTCCGAGGTCTCACCTTGCAGCAGGGAGGTGGCTGTTGTCACAGTTTCCGGTACACCATCGTTGCTGTAAATAGACTGGAGGAACTCTGGAACGCAGTCATTTTCATCAACAATAACAACTCGCACCTGAGAGAGAGCAGAGGATAAGACAGACAGGGACGAAGTCAAAAAAAAGGAGGCCGGGTGGCAGGAGTAAATGACAGTCTAACCTTCATCACACAGACTTTTCCCTTATATGAGACATTAAAACACGCGCTCTATCACACAACTATCGACATCGTGTGATTATTCCATGTTTAATCAAACTAATTCGACCTGCTTTAAGGATTCTTCTGACGGAGAAAAACGTTCTGAGTCGAAAGAATAAACACCAAGTCTCATTTACCTCGTGATTCTACTGTTTACCTGTGTGAAACTGCGTTTGGGAACAATGCAAAAATGATTTTACGTTAACATACATCTGGAGCAGGTTACTTAACAGAAAAAAAATTACAACAAAAAAAGATTAAAGAAGAAAGAGCAGTATAGAGTTTCTGCATTTCCGAGCTCATACATGTTTCACTAATGCTGTTACTGTATCTGCATGGGCTAAAACTGCCCAGGCAATCACAAGTGGAAAAGCTTGAGATTAAAAGTCACAATGCCTTGGTGTTATGAAAATTTTTAATCTGGGATTACTACTTCAGGCACCGTCCGGAATTGGTTTTCTTTGGGTCTGGAGTCGTTTTCATCTGCGAGTAACCCAAATTAACCCTATCGCTACCCAAAAGGAAGCCTCATCCCAACCGCCTCCGAAGGCATGCGGTGACCCCTCTGGTTTATTTATCCCTCCTCAGAGAGGGAGCTGCTGCGGAGTTTGCACTACGTTTCCTCCAGTAGGTCAGCAGACAATGCGGTCTTGTGCAGGTTTTCAGAAGCCCTGAACTAACATATGAGAGCAAAGATGAATTTGTATGGCGTGAGCATGTAGGTGTGTGTGTGCGTGTGCGACACTGTCATGCTGTTCAGTTCATTAGGGACACGAAGGCAAACACAGCATCTTCTACCAGATGTCGAGTGCCTGCGTGCAGCATTCAGGAGGAATAAATACAGACATGGGCTGGCAAGCGAGCCTCTCTGACCCCAGCCCCACTTCTGCTCTTCCATGTAAACCCATACACACAAACACTACAGATCACTCTCTGAAACACACACACACACACAGTGAGTGGTGTGTAAATACCACTGGTATTAAGTCCTGGTAGGTAAGATGAAGTTCTGTAATATCCGTTAATCCTTCAGCAAAGATCAGCTTCAAAGCAATGGACAACAAAATAAAATCTGACCATGTCAACTCCCTGTGGTGATTTGTATGTGTTTGCAAGTGACTGTTAATCTTTGTTTGCCTGTGTGTGTGTGTGTGTGTGCATAACAGAGTGAGCAAGCCTACGTGCCAGTGTGACAGGAAACGGCGAGGGTTAAACGAGATATATGAACGTACAGTATATGCGTGAACAAGGCTGAGGAAAAGCAAGCTTGAATGAGAAGGGAGGAGAAGTCAGCCGTAATACAGCAAGACGAGCTCAAACACACTCACGCACGCACACACACACACACGCACACACTGGGGGCAGCTGCAGGCAGGTCTCAGGCTGGTTAGGTAACTAATGGTGCCGATGAGCTATCACTCCTGGAGGGAGAAACTTGGAAACTACCTGCAAATTAAAGTCATGCTCAGTGACTCCAGTCCACACAAATACACCACCTCTGTTCACTATTTTGACAGACAGAGACAGATTTCTGAGAAAGCAGGATCAAATCAAAAGGCAAAAAAGGACAGCTACACAAATTGAAGTGGTGGCATTATTTCGAACTGTCTTCTTTGGAAAACAAATAAGCATCATTTTTTGCACCACATTAATGCTATTGTAAACCTTAATAAGAGAAAGAGGGAAAAATAGAATGCCTTAAATATGAGGCGCTTTCTCACAGGATCAATATGAACTGTTTGCAGAATAGGAGCAATTCTGATTGATATTCGATGACAAACAGTTACCTATCTCTGGATAAATGAACTGCAAGTGTCTCCAATCTAAGCAGTCTCAGGGCAGCTGCATTCTTGTCTAAAGTCAAACATAATGTATACGTGGTAAATGCCATAGTGCATTTTGGCATAATCACAGGTTGAAAAGTAGAGGATGCAAGTCACATCCTCATCTGGGCAAGTCAGTCTTCTCAATCCATAAGTACCAAAGAGACATGCTCAGATAGCTCCAGTGAAATAAGTGTCCTCAGGATAGGTCAGCTTTTATAGTTTATAGTACTGTTCAGCTATCGTGAGCCATTGCTTGCTTTATATCTTTCCAAAATAGGCCTTATCAAAGGGACAAGAGATAAATTATAGGAATTATAACTAGAGGGTCATATTTGCAGTATATTCATATGTGCTACTGCATGGAGAACAGTCAATGCACCCATAATTGCCTGCCACTGACTAGGGAAGTGGAGCTGAGGGTTCAACAAGCAGAGCCAAGTCAGAGCTGACAGGTTTGTCTTTAAATTACGAACAGAGAACGAAAGCTCAGAGAAGAGCTTGAAAAGAGAAGTGTTTAGGTTTAAGTGCTGTTTGTTAATAAGCCCCGACAACTACAGTATAACCCTGACGTCCTCGGTTCCAGTCCAGCTGTGGAAATTCGCTGCCTTCCTAAGGAGATTTGTTTTTGTTTTGTTTTGTTTTTGGGGGGGGTTCAAAAGAAAACTGTAGGAAGTGTGTCTTCTAGTTACTAAAAAAATGCTGCTAATTGAATTAAGATTCGCACATTTTTCGGCGACAATCCCTTAGTGCTATGAACGGATAGAACTGTGACACCTGGAAGACATACGGTACAGATGTCTTGTTATATTTTAAAGCAGGATTTGTCCGCCTTACCAAAATCACAAGGATGTATCTTGTCTGTGGCCAGGTTTGTGAAAATATTTTGATTACATACTACATTTCATTCAGAAAACCATGCGCTTGGTTAGTTAAGCGTACACTGTCCCTTAGAAAGTAACACTTAATTTCTCTTTTCTCTTCAGCCTTCAGCGGTCTGTAAAAACATGTGCCTCAGTTCATCCTGAATCCGTGCAGTCTGTTGCACAACAGCTCTTTGCCATTTGAGCTGTTTTCAGTGTTTTCCTTCCATGTGAGTGCCGCGATGGAAGACGCTGACTGTTGCATGTTTGCCACTGTGGAGGGAGGGGATCACATCCAGAAGCTTCATAAGTGACCGACAGCACAACTGTCCATTTCTTTCCAGAGGAACACTGTTTTCTAAAATACTGAGAAATTTGAACTTCAGCTCACAGAATACATCAAATTAATTGGGGAAGGGCATTGCCTAAATTATACATTTCACATTGTTCCTCTCTAGCCCATCACTCAATATACACTTTATATTGTTGTCAGCGTGTTAGCATGTGCTGGTATGGGATATGCTACCATGGTTTATGTAAGACTCATTTGGTTATTTTTTTAACCAATGTTTCAGGAAATATATAATATACCCACCATCACATCTAGTAAACAGTGTTTAGGGTCATTTATAATTTAAATTTCACCTGTATCTTAGTATTATTTGTTTTGATTCATCTGATCAGAATCAGAATCAGAAATACTTTATTAATCCCCGAGGGGAAACTCTTTGTAACAGCAGCTCACTATCACGCCATTGCACACAAGAATGGAAGTACTAAGCAAGGCAAAAATCAAAAATATAATACACTATAATACAGGTAAAAAAGGAAGGCTAAAAGTTAGAAAAAGTAAGACGACGAGACGGAGCTACGGCAACAGGCAGCATGCACGGTGGCGCATGCGCACTGTTTTTGATTTTCTTTTTAAATAAAACCATTAGCCATGTTAGCGTAGAGCCTACTGTACTTTCAATACGCACACACAAGTATTAGCATGGAGGACTGGAGCCAATGCGCTACTAGGTAAACTTGGATGATTTGACTGTCTGTGTTCAATAAACAGGTCGGTTGACCAAGAAATCATCTAAAAAAAGGGACTATGTATATTATTTCTAGTGAAACAGTAGGGATGTAAACAGTATGAATATTTAAACAGTTGAATATTGAGTGTGTGTATCATGCCTTGTCACCACCACACTCTACACCAATAAACCACTTAAGCTTTGTTGTATCCAATTCAGCCCTCCATTATCCTCTCAATCGCTCCAATGTGATGTAATGACGGATCCTGTAATTTTGTTCAGGAGGCAGCAAAGAGCAAGTATAAGGGCATTCAAGCTAATATAAAGCAGAGAGCTGTAGATCGCTAAAAGGTTTACCCTGTCCGCCAGATTAGCCTACACAACACCATTTTTCCACTTCTGATCAAGAACGCTAAACACTCAGTATTGGCCAGTAAAATGTTTGAGAAAGAATTCAGAGTACTACAAAGAGGTTTTCTTCTAAAGCACCATATAAAAAGTATTCAGACACAGGCACAATTTCTAATGCTCATCAATTTCTTTCAAGAACTGTCTTAAATAAAGAAAGAATCTAATCAAATATCGGTGCATCGCAAGGCTTTATGTTCAGTGTTCAACACACACACACACACACACACGCACACACACACACACTGCATAGTTTTTATCTGGTGGGGTTAAACTGCACGGATATTGAGGAGGCTGTGGGGGCAAGGGTTGCGGTGTTTAGAAGGTCCTGGCTTTTCAGCGCTGATGGGACTGTACATGGGGATGTTCAAAAGGCTTACCCAGGCTCCAGAGGGCAGGCATAGGGCTGAGGAGGACGGCTACCCAGGGCAGGAGCGTGGGCAGACAAGGGCACATTCCAACTCCCTTACAGTTCCTTTCTTTCATTATTTGCCTTTTTTCTTCCTATTTCTTCTCCACATCTATTTCTTCCATTGAAGCTAGTAATGGAAGAAATACAGGCTCTTGGTGCTCTGCAGTCCACTGGGGCCCCAGAGAGGAGCAGTTGAGGACAGATGGTTCAGCAGGACATGTTTTAGCCTGAGGCCAGAATAATGATGGAAACCAGACCAGATGCATTGATGCCTGCAGCGCTCAGCCGCTGTTCTCTCTCGCTTACTCAAACATGAGGAAGTCATTGGAAATTCCAGCGCTCTCATTCCAGACAGAGTATTTGGGTTTGACTGAAGACAATACTTTTAGACTAAAACTCGACATGTACAGTTGTCTTTTAAGCTGAGGATTTTAAAGCTCTTTTACAATCAATTCAGGTTAACGGCATCCCATAACAACCCATGTAGTATTGATGAGTTCAAATTGCCTTCATTAAAAAAAAGAGATCAATCAGGAGGCCCTAGAACCAGATGATCAGTTTAACTACAACATTCACAAATATTACCGTCCATACAGCAACTGTAAATCAATAAAATCAAATCTAACAGCATTTCTGCACCCTAAAAGCATGTCCAGCTCCAGGATGTTTCAGAGTAGTTTGAGATTTTATGACCACATATACAGTTTGTAGTTATTTTATTGTGTGCAGTGTTATATCATAATCACCCCTCCTCACCACAATTCAGCAGCTGTTTTCCAGCCAACTATCACTGCACAAGGTCTACAATTCTGCCCAAGAGGTAAGTGACAATAGTTTGAAATACAGCAGATCAAAGTCAGCTGCGCTACATGAAAAACAAGTAAATGACATCACCCCACTGGTAGACGACTTGTTAATTTGACAAGACTTGTCAGATATTGTTTGCAATATTCTGCCCAGACTGTGTAAGGCTTGACGAGACAACCTTGTGAGACCTCCCAGTCATTGAATTTGACAGTGGAAATGTGACTTGGAATTCACGTCACGCACACACACACACACACACACACACACACACACACACACCTCTGCTGCACTGCTCATGCTGTCCAGGCCTTCGCTGGCTCGCACCAAGAGCAGGTAGCGATGTTGGTCGCTCTCGTAGTCAATAGGACGAGTCAGGCTGATTTCACCAGTCTCTGCTGAGATGGAGAAGAGACTGCTGGGATTGATGAGAAGGCTGTAGCTGATAGTTTTTTTCTGGAAGGACACAGCAGGTGTGACCAGGAATCTGGGGAGACATGGAGCAAAAGTAAATCACTGATTGAATTTGCAGTACAGGGTGGGGTAGAAGAGAGCAGAGTATATATGTGCATAGTTATAGCAGCAAACATTCTTGTATTTTAGAGTGGTGTAGAGAAGAATTCTATACAGCAGATGGGCCCTTTTCCACTATGGGAAGTTAATGACCCATAACCTGAACTGAAGAACCGGCAATGCTGTCATTCTAGGTTCTGCTTTTAGTTTCCACTGTGTTTTGCAAACAGTAACATTTTGGATATAAGCCTTTGGAAAAGCACCACCGCTTCGGATATACGCCGTTAAAAAAAGGCTGCCCAAGCCACGGCAAACGTCGTCATTTGAAATAGCACTAATACAAACTTTTCTTCATGACTTGTAAACGGGACTATAGTTAAATTCAGTGATTTCCCCCTGAAGTAGAAGACAGTGACGTGCAGGTGAAGAATCTGATGGAAAACAGACTCCAGGAGCACCAGCATTTCTTAACTTTTTTTTTTTTTGTCAAAAGAAAATATAGCAATTATAAGTGTCTGACAGCAACAGCCCACTTCTTAGTGACAAAAACAGTTCACCACAGAAAACATTACAAGAGAATAAACACATCACCCAATATTACTGGAGGGCAGCGAAACACAAATGCACATTCTTACAATCCCAATATCGCCTGTATTCAAAATCCCCCTTCCTTTGCAATGTTTAGCTAAACAAACGTCCTGCAATTTTAATTGCAGTGTTTGCTGCAAATGAGCTTTTGCATTGGCTCTGAGAGAAGGCCTACCTGGAACGTGGATTTAGTACCACCTCCAAAGCAGTGGCTGACAATGGGCTACACATTAAGTTACGGGCTGTTAAGTTCAGGGCTAAAAGTGAAAGACACGTAGAACAAAGCAGAGTTGACTGCAGAAGAACAAAAAAGATAAGAGCAAAGTGTATTCCTACGCAGAGTAGACTGGACCTCAGTAGATTAGAATGAAGTAGACTCACTTTTAGTAGATTTCTGTACAGAAAACAGAGGAGTTGGGTCAAATATAGCTAAGTGGAGCAGATAAGATTTGAGTTGAGTAGATTTGTGTACTGCAACATGGACTGGAATAAAGTTACAAAGTCAGGTTCATATCCGTACAGTGGAGTAAAAAGGACAACTGAGTGAGGGCTGGCCTATATAGTTCAAATCAATGTCATGGTAGAACTTATTTTTTTCCAAATCCAATTACTATATCATGACATTGAAAACATAAGCTAAATCAGATCCAAACTAACCCATCTGATGTTCCTTGCAACTAAATATGTTCCCCTGTTGTGCATTATATCAGCATACACTCTTCACGCACCTGAATTTGAAAAAACTTCAGTAGCTACTTTTACTAAGTTAATCTGTGTCCCATCAGATTCTGAGACCGAAAACACCAGCATGTTGTTATTTTTTAGATGTGCTATCTAACCCTTACACGATTTCTCGGATGAAATCAGAGCAAACAACAGACTGGAACCTCCACTTTATTGGTTTGCCAAATGTGTCAGTCACCTAAAAGATGGGATGGATGGGAAAACCGAGACCAATTCGAGGACACTAGTCATAACTGTACCACTGTAGTCAGACCCGAGGCTGGGTGTGTGTGTGTGTGTGTGTGTGTGTGTTTAAGGATACACAGCCTATATGGTGTATTGTGTGAAGGCATGCAGGCCTGTGACATGCATATCACACTGATACAATACGATCTCTTATGAACAGTGTAGAGACCATGCATTATGTCCATCATGGACCATCGTATCCCTAGTTACACTTTTACAATACAACACTGCGTGTGTGTGTATGTTCATCAGAGTGGATATCAATCATGTCTGTGATAGAAAGAGACTGTTTAAGAGAAATGTATGTGTGCACAGATGTGTTTGAATCTGTGAAGTGTATAAACCATGTGGATGTCTAGTGGAGAATTTGCAAATCCTTAATTTTGATTTACAAACCCAACGAATATATTCTCGAGATAGTTCGAGAGACAGCCCCAAGCTTTATTTCTATCCCTGTGTGTGTTTGTGTAAACTCACGGCTGTCCTTCCGGGGTGTTTTCCGGTATGGCAATGGTGAAGGAAGCGTTGGTGAACTGTGGCGGACGGGCTCCAGCCACCACAGAGACGACGGCAGGGGCGCTGCGGCTGCCCAGGCGGTCCGCAGCCACTACTGTCAGCAGGTACTCCCTGTCCCGCTGCAAGGGAAGGCCTGTAGTTCGTACCTGGCCGCTCTTCCTGTCCACTTCAAAACGACCGTCACCACCTGTAGGTAAAAGCAATATGTTTGCCGATTGGAGCACCATTTTTATACATGCACATCATACAAAAACTAATGCACTTTGTTTAATTACACATTGCCAACATTTTCAACAGAAAGACCGTAATCTGCACGAGACCTGCATGCATCACTGTACAATGACAGTAATAATTTAAATGATTGGATTTGTTGGACAATATATGGAAGACAAGATATCTAAATAAAAACAATACACAGATAACAGCAGAACATGAATGGAATTAAAAGTAACCAAATGCAGGTTCAAAATAACCCTTCATGTTATGTATAATACATAACTCAACAGATGGTGGCACACACTAATGATGTCTTAAGAAGTTTGAGAACAGTCAAAGGTTAGAGGTGATGTTTTTTAGATAGCTCATGTAATTGAATCACAGATATTAGCAGAATAGTGGAAATGAATACATATAAACTATAGAGCTCCAGGGATTATGTCATAACGCAAGTGTATCTGTGTTGATCTTGATCCTTTTCTTCCAGACTTCTTTCTGTGGTTTCATGTTGAGAAGGCTTTCAGCATAAAAAAAAAAGAATAGCGACACACATAACCCCTGGACACCACCCTAGGTCACAGCTCAGAGTCAACCAGTGCAAAGGACTGCAAGGCAAGCGGCTGTTTAAATACCGCTGCCTTCATGAGCTGTCAAAAACATTGTAAATGCATCCTGAACATGCGCCAATAAAGTGATAAATATGACTGGACAATCGGTTTTCCAAGTTACTGAGCTGTGAAGTGCAAAGAAGAAATGCAGAGAGACTGAAACTGTCATGTTAAAATTCATGATCTGTATGAAACATAACAGGACTTTCATCTGAACTACATTGCATTTACAAAAGTAAAAATTTTTGACTCTGGGTGTGAATCGGCCACAATAGGATGTCTTCTATTACACAATCCTGCATTCCCAAAATTATTAAGCCAACATCAATTCAAACAACTGAAAAGTTTAGTCTAGACACCAACATCAATGTTGTTGTTTTTATTGTAATTTCTAATGTCAATTCTTCGTCACCCCCATGGGGAAAATTGGAAGACCGTCTCTTTATAGGCAGTGATTTAACAGATTCCAAAATGGGCAGACAAAATCATTACATGGTAGGCAATAAGAAAAGCAATTATTTTGCGTAGTGGAAGAACAAATTACATTACACGGGAAAATAACTACGTGTGTATGAAATACTTACTGGCTCAGTGGAGGCTCAAATTTCAGCATCATGGAAAACATTAAGAAGAACTGTTGACCATGATACATTTATTCCCTCTGTATCATACACTGATGAAACACTCATCTTAAACCAAGCAAAGTATTAATGTAAGTCAGATACATTTTTAAATGGGAACACACTGTCAA
Organism: Coreoperca whiteheadi; assembly: GCA_011952105.1. Classification (NCBI taxonomy): domain Eukaryota; kingdom Metazoa; phylum Chordata; class Actinopteri; order Centrarchiformes; family Sinipercidae; genus Coreoperca; species Coreoperca whiteheadi. Next base: position 30,713,838 of record CM022485.1, on the reverse strand, counting down.
TGTCTCTGTTCAAAGGTTTTGTATATAAATCAATGTAATTACTCCTGGTATGATTACTAGTAAACTGTAAAAGTTTTGAGGGTGACAGTGTGTACTACAAGTTGGCCACTGTCCAGGGTGTACCCCGCCTAAGGCCCAAAGTCACAGGGATAGGCTCCAGTCACTACAGTGATTTCTACTGCTTGTTCACTAACGGGAACAAGCAGTAGAAATCACTGACTGACTGACTGACCGTGTGTACTATCATAAACAAATGTGTACTTTCTACACTTAAACCCCTCATGTCATAGAGGCCGAAATGTTACGCGACCTAGTAAGCCATGCCAGTGAACCAGCGTGCGCAACACCGGGGTCCTGGCACTCATCCACCTACCTTAACCTCGAGGTAAGGAGTTAGGAAAAAGAGATTCCCATTTCTTTTCAAATGATATGTTAAACGATAGGACATGGGGGAGCAAAGAAGAAAAAAAAAACCTACCATCAGACAGGAAGTACTCCACTTCGCCGTTGTTGCCTTCATCTCCGTCCTGAGCGTAGAGCTTGTAGACCAGTGAGCCTGCAGGGGCATCCGGGGAAACCACAGCGAGGTAGGGAGCAGGAACCATGCTCCATTCTGGGACATTGTCATTTACATCCGTCACAGTCAACTCCACTCTGACCAAGTACCACTCCGGACCTGTATAGGGATAAAAAGGAGAAAATGGCAGTTTAGAGAGTGTTAATCGTGGTTACTAGCAGACCAAATGTAAGGCAGCTAGATACCATGTTTGATAGGGCTGTTGAACAGTCATTTTTTACGTTCACGTAAAGAAATAAATATTGTTTTGGTTTCTGGGAATAAGATTCAACTTTAGAACCACACCACTGCAATTCACATAGTACTGGTCAATATCAATACCAACACAGTAAAGCTCACAAAGCTTGCAAAGTTCGGCAAAGGCCTCGTACCCCAGCTGCATCCATATTTCAGCATTCTAACATTTTTTTGTCAGAAGAAGCTTTGTGTTTTGTCTTACAAATTTACAAACGCAATGCTGCATGTACAGTTTAGATTACACCAATGTTTGTTAATTTGGGAAGGTCATCCAATCAACTCTTCCAGCAGAGCAAACCATGTGACATTCAGCCAGCAACAGCCTACTGTTTTACTCCAACTGGTTGTGCTGCTGGTCTCTGCACTCACACAGCGACTTGCCCCACCGCTTCCTGTTTTTCTCTCCCAGAAACAGCACTATGTTTAATAAAATCGTCCAAAAAACACAACTCCTGTTTTGGATTTTTTTTCACCCGCGATTCCATTTTTCACAACAGGCGGCGGAGGAGGCTTGTTGTTAATGACGTCGCCCGTAGAAACCAACGTAGCACTGAATGACATCGGCACCAATAGGTGCACTTACAAGCTTGTACGTAAACAGGAGACTCTTTCTGTGTGCTTCTCTGCAGAGCGTGTGGACTGTCAGTAGACCGCACGGGAGGGGTAGAGCGATAGGAGATTGTGGGCGGGGTTTTAATGCTGCAAAGCTTATTCTCCGGGGGAATCCATGCTTTGACCGGGTGCAGCCATATTCAATACGAAGTGTCGACGCACGATATGCAAATCAACGGATTGCCATAATCAATGTTGTCGATTACGTCGACCAATCGCCCCAGCCATAATTTGTAAGCATTACCGTGGACTGAATTAGAGATTGTGATGGACAGTTTTTCACATTTTTTTTTCAACATTTCATGGACTAAACCAATAATTAAACAATTAAGGAAATAATTGACAGATTAATAGTCAATTAACATAATCATTGGTTGCTGCAGTATACAATCTGGGGTGCTCTGAAGTGGCCTCCCACTACACACCACATATTAATGACTTCTCCTGCTGGTAGACATAGTGATAAGGTGGAAACAGTCCTTTACATGATTCCGCGGGACTTTCATTTGTTGAACAAATGAAAGTTGAAGTGTAGTAAAATAGATGTTTAGACACATGCAAATAAAACCCCAGTATAAATTTCCAATTTTTGCAATTCAACATTGTTCCCTTTCAAGGGAACTTCAACGCTGCGTCAGCTGACGCTATGGGGAATGCCTTCAGCGTGACTGCCTCTGAATCTCTGTATCAACTTAGACCAATCTTTATTGGGTTTAACGTCAACACGTGACGTACGCCGGCAAAACCGGAAGTATAAGGGGAGCCGGCTGTCGTCAGTCTTCTGATCTTCAGCAAGCGCGCTGGGTCTCTGTCGAAATGACGAGTGTGAAGTGGTTTTGGCAGTGCTTCCTCCCTGCCCGCGGATTATCCCCACCGGCAACTCACGTGTTTTGGTTGGCTGTTTTGGGTTGAGAGCTCGCTCTGTCAGCCCTCGAGGTTGACCGCGAGCAGTGTGAGCATCTCCTCGGGAGCTACCACCGGTTTTCGGGACCGGAAGCCCGCATCGCGCCTTCTTCCGACCGGAATGGGGGATGTGTTGAGAGGCCACACACTTGTGTCTGCTGTCTGCACGAGAGCAGGCTCTGTCAGCCCTGAGGGGTGACTGTGAGCAAGGTAAGTTCCCTCTCTGCTCTCGACTGATTGTTTGTTTGTTGAACCAGTCTACCCGCATTCGGGATCTGGAAGCCAGGCTGAGCCTGCAGCGTCACATCTGCCCTGGATGTGGAGCCCGCGCAGAGAGGATCCAGTTCCGAGGACCTGGATGTCCTGAACGTGGAAGGTGGTGATGTGGGTGGCTCGTCAACCCAGTCACTGCAGCATGAGGAGCTGCTGGAGGTGATTTTCCCAAGAGAGGAAAATGGTGGCTAGGCTCAATATCGCCTGGCCAGCGGAGCAGCAGGACACGCATCGCCGGAGTAGCTCGGTGAGTGTTTCCTTCTAGCCATACCTCCATGCCCACGTCGGGACCTGCCGTTCTTCTGGATCTCCACAACGAGGTGTCGAAATCCTGGTCCAGGCCGTATTTTGCATGGTTTTCTAGCCCGACTGGTCGCCGGTCTGCGTCAATCAGTGGGTGCAAGGAGAACGGCTAGGCCGCGTTCTCCCTTAAGACCCCGACATTGCCTAGTAGGCCTTGTCACACTACATTGACTTTAGTGGGCAAGGCATACGGGGCAGCAGGTCAGGCATGTACATGCCGATCCTCGGGGATTTCCCGCCGCTACAGCGCTTTGGGTAACCGAGGCCGCCACTCCTGGTCCGCCAGGCACCAGCCTCAAGCGGTTGGTTCCCCTGAGGAACTTTCTGCCCGCTTGGGAAGCCTTACCCGGCGTGTCGCACTGGGTTTTGCGCACCGTCCGACAAGGCTACACGATTCAGTTCCGGTCTCGATCTGAGGAATCCTGGAAACGAGGGTCGACCAAGTACAAGCACAAGTGATGGAGTGAGAAATACATTCTCTCTTGTACAATGGGGCCATTAAACAAATCCCCACCTGAGGGATGCATACCGGGTTCTACAGCCGGTACTTCATAGTCCCGAGAGAGGCGATGGTTTGCGTCCCGTTTTAGATCTTCGTCACCTGAACCATTCTCTTAGGAGACTTAGGTTCCGGATGCTGACGATGCCATGATTGTGAGTCTGATTCAGTCTGAGGACTGGTTCGTCAAAATCGATCTAAAGGACTCGTTCTTCCATATCTCTATCATTCCGGGACACCAGAAGTTCCTGCGGTCCGCTTTCGGGGGCAAAGCTTAGCAATATCGGGTGCTTCCCTTCGGCCTAGCACTCTCCCCCCACACCTTCACGAAATGCAAGGATTCCGCCCTGGCTCCTCTCAGACTCCAGGGGATCCGCATCGTCAATTACTTGGACGACTGGTTGATTTTGTCCCAGTCTTGTCTCACGCGGTACAGCATCGAGATGTCGTACTTGCGCACTTGAGGTGCTTGAGGTTGAGGCTCAACACGAGCAAGAGCACGCTCACTCCAACACAAAGGATTTCGTTCCTAGGAGTAGTGTGGGACTCAGTCACGTTGCGGGCACAACTGTCTTCCGCACGCATCGAGTCAATCCTGACTATGGTACTCAGGGTGCAGCTAGGCCGATATCTCACTGCACTTCAGTTTCAGAGACTGTTAGGTCTCATGGCCGCAGCGTCCACCGTGATTCCGCTTGGATTGCTGCACATGAGGAAGCTGCAGGGGTGGCTCAGGGACGCCGGATTTTCCCCGAGGGGCAATCCTTTTCGCCTGATCAAGGTTACACGCAGGTGCATGCGTGCCTTAGACAGGTGGAGACAATGGGTGTTCCTGACCCAGGGCCCAGTGCTGGGAATGGTGTATCACCGTCGCACACTTTCGACGGACGCCTCCAGCACCGGATGGGGCGCGGTTTTGGAATGCCGCACAGCCCGAGGTCTGTGGTTGACCCCGCATCTATGGCTCATAAATTGACTGGAGATGCGAGCAGTTTTGTTGGCCTCACGGCACTTTCTTCCAGACCTCAGGGGCCACCACGTGCTTGTCCGCTGAGAGCCGACAACACAGCGGTGGTCTCCTACTTAAATCGACAAGGCGTTCTGAGGTCGCGCCCTCTGTGCAGACTGGCGCGCCAGATCCTTTTGTGGTCCCAGGGGAAGTTGCTCTCTCTCAGAGCACTTTCTATACCTGGGTACCTCAATGTGGGAGCAGACATCCTGTCGAGGCAGGGGCCGAGGCCCGGGGAATGGAGACTGCACCCCGAGACGGTGCAGTTGATATAGAGGAGATTCGGCAGGGCACAAGTGGACCTGTTAACGTCCTCAGACAACGCTCACTGCCCCCTCTGGTTCTCCCTTGTGTATCCAGCGCCCCTGGGGCTGGATGCCATGGCACAGCCGTGGCCGAGGCTATGGCTGTACGCTTTTCCCCCGATTGCTGTGCTCCCCGGGGTTCTAGAGAGAGTTCGCCGAACAGGGGCCCAGCTGCTGTTCGTGGCCCCTTTCTGGCCTGCCAGAATCTGGTTCTCGGGCCTGGTAGCCCTCCTGGACGGCCCCCGGTGGGAGATTCCCGTCAGGAGAGACCTGCTGTCGCAGGGCCAAGGCCAAATATTCCATCCCCAGTCGGGGAAATTAAAGCTGTGGGTCTGGCCCCTGAGGGGAACCACCTCCGAGCTGCCGGTCTCTCTACCGAGGTAGTTGAGACCATCTTACATTCTAGAGCCCCCGCCACGAGGAAACTGCATGCGGACAAGTGAAACATTTTCACTACATGGTGCCTGGAGCGCCATCTTGACCCAGTTCACTGCCCGATGGCTTCAGTGCTGGAGTTCCTCGATAGCCGGTTTTCGGCTGGACTCTTCCCCCGCTACACTTAAGGTGTATGTGGCTGTGTTCGCAGCATTCCACAGTTTGGTGGATGGCTGCTTGCTTGGGAAGCACCGCTTTGTTACCAGTTTCCTTCGTGGCATTTTGAGGATGAGGCCTCCGGTTCGAGTCAGAGTCGCAGGATGGATTGACCACAGCACCGTTCGAGACACTGGACGATGCATCAGACAGGTGTCTGGCCTTAAAAATTGCATTTTTGCTGGCCATGACTTCTCTCAAGAGTGGGAGATCTGCAGTCCCTGTCCGTGGCTCCTGCTAACCTGGAGATCGTTCCAGGCGCAGTTAGAGCCATCCTGCATCCCAGGCCGGATTATGTACCTAAAGTACCCACTGAGGTGGCCCCGCCGGTAGTCCTGCAGGCGTTCCATCCTCCTTCAGAGTCGGCGGAACAGGAATGTAGGCTGCAACTGCTTTGTCCACTCAGAGCCCTGGAGTTTATGTCCGGAGGACATCCCAGTGGTGCAATTCAGACCAATTGCTGGTATGCTTCAGGCCCCCTCGTAAGGGCTGCCGGGCTACCAAACACAATATTAGCAGGTGGATAGTTGAGGCTATCGTTTCAGCATACGAGGTGCGCGGTTTGCCTTCACCTCTGTCGATAAGAGCTCACTCCACACGGAGTATGGCATCCTCCAGAGCTTGGTGGTCGGGAACCCCCCTCTCCGATATATGCGATGCTGGGGGATGGTCCTCGCCTCACACTTTTGTGAGATTTTACAGCCTAGACCACTTAAATAATCCGGGATCTGTGGCTCTCTTGTCTTGAAGTGTGCCCTGCTGGCTTCATACTCTGACAGGCATCCCTTCAGCATGGCGGAGTTGGTACTGCATTGTCCATAGCGTCAGCTGACGCAGCGTTGAAGTTCCCTTGAAAGGGAACGTACCAGGTTACGTATTTAACCATGGTTCCCTGATAGGAAATGAGACGCTGCGTCTCGCTGCCATACTTCCGGCATGCCTGTGAGCGGCTTGCTTCAGTCGATCAGAAGGCTGATGACAACAGTGAAGCCGGCTCCCCTTATACTTAACCTGGTACGTTTTCCAAGATTTGTTTTGTTTTCCTAAAAAAAACAAAAAATCAAAAAGAATAACTGGGAAACAGAAATAGTATGAGGTAACAATGCTAAAAGTCATCCAAAATTTTTCTTCAGTGGTGGAATGTAACTAAGTGAATTTAGTCAAGAACTGTACTTAAGTACAAATTTGAGGTACTTGTACTTTACTTGAGGCTTTTCATTTAATTGTCACTTTCTACTTCTACTCCACTCCATTTCATTGTATCTGTACTTTTTACTTCACTACAATTATTTTACAGCTTTAGTTACTTTACAAAAAAGATTTTTGCATAAATACGTTTTGTTATAAATTAAACTACCCAACAGTGTATTCAACTGCAGCTGAAACGATTAGTTGATTAGTTAACTAGTCGATTTAAAATGAATTGGCATCTATTTTGATACTCGTTTGTCATTTTTCATGCAAAAATATTTTATGGTTCAAGCTTCACAAATGTGAAGCTTTGCTGCTTTTCCTTTTAATTATTTGAATTTGTTTTTAAACAAATTTGACACAACAAGCATTGCGAAGGTGTCATTTTGGGCTCCGAGCAATTGTGACAGCATTTCACACTATTTTCAGAATTTTTACGCACCAAACAATTATTCGATGAATCTGGTAAATAATCTGCAGATTAGTCCATAATGAATATAATCAAACTTTGCTCCACCTTAATCAATTACAACACCTTTTACATTAATGCATAAGTAATAATAATCTACTGATATAATTTATAACAAAATGATAGTCACAGGGGACATTTTTCTGCAATGAGTACTTTTACTTTTCATACTTTCAGTACATATTCTTAACTTACATACTTTTACTTAAGTAACATTTTCAATGCAGGACTTTTACAGTGTGGTATTAGTACTTTTACTGAATACTTCCTTCACCACAGTTTTTCTTCTCAACTGCTCTTGTTCTTATTCAATTACACTGTCTTCTATTCAGCTGTCATCTCCCTCCATTTCTTTCCTGAATGTGTCATGTGGACAACAGACAACGGAAAAATTATCAAGAAGAAACTGAGAAGAGGCTGTCTCTGTATCTCAACTAGTAATTATAATCAGGGCTGCGCTATCTGCACCCGAAGTAAACAGCAATCATATTGACACTGGCAAAACACACTAGAGGGTCACATAGACCTTATCAGTACACACACACGCAAAGAAAATGCTGCACAGCAGTGTTTGCTGGTCACAGCAGCAAATCCACAGGCCAAGCATATTTTTTACCAGCCAAAATAATAAATTGCCGTGTTGTGACACATATACATTAGTTTCAGTACATTTCACTGAGATAATATGGTATTATCTTGACTACAAATTTAAAGAAGAGGCCAGAGCACAATTTGAAGCAAAATTATTTTAATTTATTGATCAATCAATCAATTAAATCAATTCAAGCCTGAATACACCTCAAGAAGTCTTGATCTGAAATTCAAAGTTTTTGAATAGTTTGTTATGACTGTTTGGTACAAACCTTTACCCGCCAGTGTGGCGGATAGCCTTCCGAGATTTACTCGCTAAACGGAAAATCTACCTGCATTTGGCGCTTGGCGGGTATTAATTTTGGACCCTCGTAGTGAGATGAGAAAAGACCTTTGTGTGTCTGATTGTACAGTAAATGATAAAAGGATGGAAGGTGGATAGCAAGATGACAGCAGCAGAAAAATAAGTATGTTCAGAGTAAGAGGGTGCAATCAAGCAAAATGGAGCACAGTGAGAGAAAGCAGCAAGGAAAATAAGAGTCGAGTGTCGCATGAACAGGATTAAGAAATGACCCTGTGGTTGTTATAGAAACAGCAGAACAACGTAAAGTGGAAGATGGAAGTATTAGGAAGAAAAAGGAAAACAACAAGAAAGCAATTGTATAAATCAATGGCATTACAGAAGAGAGGGAGCCAAGGAAAGAAAAACATAAGCGGACATCAAAAGAAGACAAGAGCGAAATTAACCAGCCACATCATACAAAGAAACATAGCACTGCACTGGACTCGGGGTTCAACCAATGTATGTGTTGATGATCTCTCTCTCTCACTCTCTCTCTCTGTCACTCCCTCTCTCGCTGTCTCCCTCCCTCCCTGTGGTCGTAAGAGATTCAGAATTAATTGGCAAAAGGACAACGCAGCTTTGGGGAAGAAGGGACGGCATTACCCAGATAATAAATCACTGGGCTAATATACAGAGCACTATGCCAAAATGCATCTTACAGACACACGCATGCAAGCAAACACACGCACGCACACACCCACACACACACAGCCCTTTCTCACTAATAACGATCATCAGTGGATTAGTGGCTAATGAAGGACCATAGGGAGCGTGGTGCTATTGCATCCCTCACACAAATGCATCTCACTGGATCTAATGATATGTTGCAATTCCTGGAAACCGTGGGACCTGCAATTGTAAATAGTGCCACAGAAGGCTTATCTATGCCCACCGACCTTTATTTGCTCCAATAGGTTGCAAGTCCAAGCATTGCTACGTGTTTTCCTCAAAGTACTTTCTTGTAATCTTTTTTCTCAGTGTCATGATTTTCAGTTCTTTGTACTTCTAAATCTTGTGTGTTTTGAAGGGTATAGCTTTATGGAGTTTTGTTTGGAATTGGTCTGTTGTATGGAGTCTGAATGGTTTAGAGTCTTTTATTCTGAAAATGTCTGTCTTGGGTATCTGGTTCTGTTAGTTCCTGTTTTACTTTGTGTTTGTGTGTTACCTCATGTGTCTGGTGGTTTTGCTTCCTGTCCCTGAATTCCTGATTGTTTTCACCTGTGTCTCTCTGTGCACCTGGGCCTCGTTGTCTCCCCTTCCCTTGAGTGTATATAGTCTGTGTGTTTCCCTGTCTTTGTGTCAGTTCGGAACCAGCAAAAAATACTCCACTCATCAACCTCAGAGTTGTCTGCATTTGGGTTTACCTTTTCCCTGTGTTAATATTCACGTTCACATTTGTGGCACATAACAGTATATGTAGAGTCCGCAAAACCCTATGCACAAACACCACTAATGGATGCGTTTGCTGCTTTTTGTTCATGTTAATGGCTTTTTGTCAAGATCAGAACACAAACAGCGGTCAAGGTTGGATAAAAGTGTAATTTTCTATTGCAAAGGCTCCCAAACTTTTCCAAGCAGGCCTGGTTTTGGAAACCAAAAGATCCATATGTATAATTTTCCATAGACCTTTTCACACCAGACATTTTGAAGGGTCACTGCAGGAAATGCACAAGTGGAAACCATAACATTAGTGAAAACTGTAAAAGTAATTATTGCTTTGAATCCAATGTAGCAACTAATAATGTTATTAGTTATCAGTGTTTGACAAGTCAAATGCTGTCTATTCAACTTCAGTTTCACTTTACTTTCTTTTTCCCCGACTCATATGTGCTTTAACTAGGATTGTAAAATTCTGTGAATGTACAAGCTGGAAACCGTCCATGGGAAATGAAGGGAATTTATGGTGGAATAACAGGAATAAAATGGAAATATAGCGATTACTTGCTCAGGCTGTGTTTACTGTGTCATATGCAGATAGAAAAAAATCATTTTACCATATCATAAGCAGAAATAATTTTAAACCTTCTAATAGAAATGAAAAATATCAACATTTTGGTTTATTTCAACAGTAATTAAATGAGCTGACTCATTTAACATTGTATTGAACAACAATAACAAAAATCATTAGCTATGACCCCCTTTCAAAAAAGATTACTCTCCAGAAAAAATATTTTCCTCACAGGCCTCCATATCCTCTCCATGGACATCCTCACTGTCAGACTCTAATGCTTCATCTTCACTATCCAAGCATGTAGCTTGTCCTTTGGCTCAAACAGTGCAGTAGTGTGGGCTGCACATGTGATGGGAGAATGCACTGTGCATGCAGATGGTTGTAATTTTACTGAATTCCTATTTAATGCCATGCTGGCAAATGATCTGTACAAGTGATGGAGTGTGCTGCTGAAAGCAGTGCACAGTTACAATTCAATTAAATGGCCATACTTTTAACCAAAACATTCCATAACAGCAATAGCATTGCTTTTTAATGTGTACAGTATTTCACCCCAAATAAGTTCACTTTTAAAAGGTACGGTTTTAATATTGAAATTGTGCAAAATCCCCCAAATTCTTGAGCTTTACTTCCCTTCAAAAATTTCTGGAAATTTACTGACCCAACCAATTGTAATATTGGCAATGTACTGGCCCAGCTGATTTACTGGCCTGGCAGATTTACCTGTAGGGCTGTAATGCGCCACTGCCCTGCAATGGATCTGCGATAGGAGTGGGCAATAGATACACTCCTTTATCACAGTACATACAATTGTTTCCATATCATGTCAGTCATGATGCTTGTTCAAAATGGTTGAATAATGTTGAACTTGGTAGCATGTTTGGTTCAGTTTCTAAAGTTGACGTGCTTGCTAGCTTTTTTTGTCTACAAAGGCTTTCCAAAAGAAACAAAAGAAAAATACAATGACAGAATACTATAACAATTTAAAATATAACAATAACACTGAAATGTTTTTTATAACACTTGTCTAATAGCCATAGACTGCACATCTTTTAAATCAGACTTCCACAGAGAGGAACACATTTGTGTATGGCACGATCCCTGTTTGCCAAACCAGCTAGATCATAACTTAAAATGTTCTGGAAAATGATTTGAAAAGAGTGGAAACCCTGCACTGGGATGGATACCTGTAGACGACCTCACTAAGATACCAACACCACTCAAAACTACAGAAGCAACCACATAATACCAATCTGATCTACCATGCGGAGCGAGAGCAAAGAGAGCTATATGTATCTCTTGGGATTTACCAACTATATATGCCTCACACACAGGGGCATCATTAAAGGTTGGGATTCAACTTAATATGCCTCACACGCTGGGGTTTACCAACTATATGGTTGACACACCAGTACCATTTATTAAATTTGGCTATCAGGATTATCAAAGATAATCCTAAATAATGATTTAAATTAATAAAGACCTGGGGGCACCATCCTTATTAAAGGAAAATGATAGCCAATTAATTGATTAAGTCTCATAAAATACACTAGACTATCAACTTGGAACTCAGATTAATAATTAAATGAATAAGTATGACGCAAAATTACCATTAATAGCTAGCTAGTAGGTGAAGGATTTGGAATTAAAACATAGAAGAGGTTGGCAAATTATTCACTCTTGTGAGACAATAAAGAGACCAGTATAATTAAACACAATCATTTATTTACAAAGGTAAACAGAGCAAAAACACACTATGAAGGCTAACTAAATACACTAAACTACAGACAAATGTGTGTGTGTGCGTAGGCCTGGCTTGGACGTACCGCGGATCAAACAAAGAATGCTAAATCAAGGTTGTGGGTAGGCCATAAAACGATAGGTCTAGCTACAGTTACAATAGCGTCGTGGAGCTAAGCATTAGCTGCACGGCTAGACAAACGGACATTTAAAGATGGCAGTAAGCCATGTAGCTAGGAGAGATGACTACTAAAGTTGTGTTACCACAAGTGTGGGTTTGTGTGCTAGCAGATAAAAGTGATCTGTAAGTTAATAGTGCCCAGTTAAAAGGGTTAGTTAGCATGCAAAGACCCTGTGTGTCTAACATCAATTTAGCAATGGCTACCAGATTAACAAACACACTGAAAAGAGTCACAACGATAAATGTTAAAGAAATGACATCTGTAATGTCACATATGCAAAGTTACTAAACAGTTCTGTACTACGCTAAGCACCATGTTTAGCTAACATTCTATGCCCAGTGGTTGTTACCAATCCTTTTTTTGATCGGTGTTGCTCCGCGGGCAGGCGTCTGTCCGGGGAAGCGGGGAAGAATTTGTGGTTCTGCTGTGGAAAGCAGCTGTTGCAATGCTGGTGTACAGCGAGGCGTTGTCTGTTATTGGCGCCTGCAGCTGGTCGTGCTCGGTGTGGTTAGCTTCTCGCTAACTGGCTCGGTTACTTCTTAAAGCTGCCCAGCTGGCTTTCCGCTAGCTTGTTGAGGCAATAATCTTATTTTAGCTGCCTCGAGGCCAGCAGGAGAAACTAGTCTAGTTGGTCGCTGAGAAGCTGCGTGTGCCTCCGCTCTGGATGAGCGCTGCGAGAAAGAGAGGGCGAGAGTGGAAGAGAGCGAGGAAAGACTTGTGCGCCTTGCAATATTGACTTGGTGACTTCACATACTCAGATATTGTGGGAGAAAAGGGAATGCAGTGCTTTTAACAAAGTTTGGTTAAAATGACCCACATGAATGAACTCATCTGCTGAGTCCCAACAAACCCTTCAAATTAGTATACAATAAGGTTTTATTCTCTCTGGTGTATTTCAGAGGTTGTTGACTATGACGATGCTGCAATCATCGAGGCTCTTACTACATTTGTCCTCAACATCTTTGTGATCAGCAAAGCCAGGTCGAAGGTCTCCACAAGCAAGCTGGAATAGCCATCGAGAGAGCATGGGGTCCTCCTTTTTTCATATTCCCGATGTGGCACATGCATGTACCTACCTGATCGGCCTTATCTATGCCTTGGAACTAAGATACCCTAAGAAACTGAAATATACCTTTGAGGTTTTTCAGAAGATCTTCCAAGACCTAGTAGGATGTGAACAAAAAATAACCTCTAAGGTCCATGATCACAAGGTCAGTTTACATGCCTAAAGCCACACAGACTTTGTTGACGGTAGAGGTTTTCAGTGAGTTCTCTCTTGTCAAGTTTTACAGTTGGTTTTAAACTGCACTCTTTCTCAGGTTAAATGGTTGATGCTGGTGTATGCTTTATTTAGTTATGTAGTGTGAAATCCATCAGTTCTCTGCACTTTAAATATACATTTTCTCTACTAAAGTTTACAAATACAAATCTATTACAACTTTTGTTGGATTTTGTTTTGTTTATTGCCTTATCAATGTAATGAAAATATTTTGAATGTAGCCATTTTTTCAGGTGGGACTTCATTTGCATATGGTGTTCAAACCTTTAAGATAAGACTGCCAGTGGGATTTCAACCCTGCAAGTGCTTCTCACTGTAGAAAAAATGGATATTTCTATGCCATTTTATAGAACATGTTTGTGGAAGTTCACTTTCTTTAGATGAACTTTTCATTTTTAGACTGTGAATCCCTTGAGTTATGTGTTGGTCAGCAGTTTGTTTTAAAATGCATTTTTCAGATGTGCACTTTCATCGACAGTCTTACACAGAATGCTTAGGTCTGTATATACTAACACAATTTGATAATAAAAGATGAAAAGGCACAAAACGGAGTAAGAAAATCTTTGCCATAGAAAAAAAAATGAATTCATGACCTTTCTTGTAGCACCATCATCAAGTACAATTTTTGCTTGTACACAATATTTCAAAATCTGTGGGCAGACATCAAAGTAATTTAAGCTGTAAGCAGCATTGAACAGTCCCTCGCACCTGCCTGCATGTCAGCATGCTGCAGTCGCAGCGTTGTAGCCAGAGGTCAGTCGACGCAGCTCTGAATAATCACGTGTATTGGACGCTGCACTGAGGAGGTGAATGTCACTTGATGTGTCCGCTATGTGGTGCAATAACCACTAATTACATGTTGTGTTCCAGTATATGAAAATTTCATGAAAATGTCATCTAAATCAAATGATGATTGTCACACAAGGCTTACTTTCTGTTACCAGCAGGTGACACAATGAGTATAAGTCCTAATTAGCACGTAGATGTCCTCAGACCGCAACTCTTAATAAACATATGAAATATTGGGCAGATTGGACAATGTATATTCGTGAAGGTCTGTAGATTGTGCTGCAAAAATCTGAAGTTGATCCGATTAATTCTCTACTGAGCCTGTAAATCGCGAAAAAAAGTGCTAATTCAATTCCAAATGGCTGACTTCCTGTTGGGTTTAGGGTATGGCCCCAAGAGACTTTTTTGTAAGTCTAGGGATGATACATGATTCCAAATTTCGTAGATCTGGTTTAAACGTAGCGTGGGGGCTACTTTGTTGAAGGCTAACTTCCATTGCATTTGAGTGACTAATATGACTCCTCTTCTTTTCCTTTCGGCTGCTCCCTTTCAGGGGTCGCCACAGCGAATCATGTGCCTCCATCTAACCCTGTCCTCTGCATCCTCTTCACTCACACCAATTAACTTCATGTCCTCTCTCACTACATCCATAAATCTCCTCTTTGGTCTTTCTCTAGACCTCCTGCCTGGCAGCTCCAACCTCAGCATCCTTCTACCGATATATTCAGAGTCTCTCCTCTGAACATGTCCAAACCACCTCAATCTGGCCTCTCTGGCTTTATCTCCGAAACATCTAACATGAGCTGTCCCTCTGATGTACTCGTTCCTGATCCTGTCCATCCTCGTCACTCCCAAAGAGAACCTCAACATCTTAATTAAGCTCTGCCACCTCCAGCTCTGCCTCTTCTCTTTTCTTCAGTGCCACTGTCTCTAAGCTGTACAACATCGCTGGTCTCACCACCGTCTTGAACACCTTTCCTTTCATTCTTGCTGATACTCTTTTATCACACAACACGCCTGATACTTTTCTCAACCCGTTCCAACCTGCTTGCACTCGCCTCTTCACCTCTTTTCCACAGTCTCCATTGCTCTGAATCGTTGACCCTAAGTACTTAAAGTCCTGCACCTTCTTCACCTCTGCTCCCTGTAACCTCACCGTTCCACCTGGGTCCCTCTCATTGACACACATGTATTCTATCTTACTGCGGCTAAGCTTCATTCCTCTGTTTTCCAGAGCAGACCTCCATCTCTCTAGATTCTCCTCCACCTGCTCCCTGCTCTGACTACAAATCACAATGTCATCCGCAAACATCATAGTCCATGGAGATTCCTGTCTAACCTCATCTGTCAGCCTGTCCATCACCAGAGCAAACAAGAAGGGGCTCAGAGCCGATCCTTGATGCAGACCCACCTCCACCTTGAACTCCTCTGTCTCACCTACAGCACACCTCACCACGGTCTTACAGCTCTCCTACATGTCCTGCACCACTCTAACATACTTCTCTGCCACTCCAGATTTCCTCATACAATACCACAGCTCCTCTCTCGGCACCCTGTCATACGCTTTCTCTAAATCTACAAAGACACAATGCAACTCCTTATGACCTTCTCTGTACTTCTCCATCAGCATCCTCAAAGCAAACACTGCATCTGTTGTGCTCTTTCTAGGCATGAAACCATATTGCTGCTCACAAATGCTCACCTCTGCCCAACCTTAGCCTAGCTTCCACTACTCTTTCCCACAACTTCATTGTATGGCTCATCAGCTTTATTCCTCTGTAGTTGCCACAGCTCTGCGCATCTCCCTTCTTCTTGAAAATTGGCACCAGTACACTTGGGTGACTAATATGACTAATATTCAATATTGGCCTGTAGATTTCTTGAGACCGGGACTCTCAAACCTGTGAAGTTTGGAACAGATATGACTATGTTCACTCAAGTTACAATAACTTCCTTTGTCATGGCGAAACATTGCCATTCAACGCCACGCCAAGAACACGCCATTCAATGAAAACTCACAAGCATCACAATATAGAATCATGAATGTCTTAAGGCTGTTAAGTTTTGAGGTGGGTGTGGCCAACCTGCTAGAAGATGTAAATCACAGCGTAAAACTTCTATTAGCATATAGATTTGTTCAGGTCGGGACTGTTATCCAAGATGTAAAATATGGTGCTGATATGAGCATGTACACTTAAGTTACAACCACCTCCTGTTTCATAGCGAATCATCAATGTTTAGTCATGTCACAGACTCGCCCTCTTCGTCAATGCCTTTAGATTGCACAGTGAAATTTGGACTCGATCTGATTAATTCTCTAGAAGGAGTTCGTAGCTGCAAGGTGAGACTCTCTATTTACCAGGTGATCTACATTCCTACTCTCACCTATAGTCTTGAGCTTTGGGTCATGACCGAAAGGACAAGATCCCGGATACAGGCGGCCGAAATGAGTTTCCTCCGTAGGGTGGCTGGGCGCTCCCTTAGAGATAGGGTGAGGTGCTCAGTCACTCAGGAGGACCTCAGAGTAGAGCCACTGCTCCTCCACATCGAGAAGAGTCAGCTGAGGTGGCTCGGGCATTTGTACCGGATGCCTCCTGGACGCATCCCTGGGGAGGTGTTCCGGACATGTCCAACCAGGATGAGGCCCCAGGGAAGACCTACGACACGCTGGAGGCACTATGTCTCTCAGAAGAGCTGGAGGAAGTGTCTAGAGAGAAGGAAGTCTGGGCGTTCCTGCTAAGACTGCTGCCCCCGCGACCCGGCCCCAGATAAGCGGACGAAGATGGATGGATGGAGTTCATATAATTGCACTTTCAATTAAAAAATGGTTGACATCCTGTTGAGTTTAGAGTAGGGGCCCTTGAGGCTTTATTGTGTGTCTTGGCATGATACATGTCCCACAAAAATGTCAAGCTTGTAGGTGACACATGGCGCAGGGGCAAATTTTTTGTAAATGTAAATGTACTTGTTTAGCGCCTTTCTAGTCGTCCAACTACTCAAAGCCCTTTCACACTACATATCACAGTCATACACTGATGGCAGGATTTAACTGCCCATCAGTACAAATTAAACTAATTATTCACACACATTCACACACCGAAGGTGCAGCTTCGGGAGCAATTAGGGGTTCAGTATCTTGCTCAAGGATACTTCGACACATGGATGGGGAAAGCCGGGATCGAACTGCCGACCTTCCAATTGGTAGATGACCCGCTCTTCCACCAAGCCACAGTCACCCATTTTTTGTAACTTTGTAGTTACAAAAAAGTTACTACACTGTAACTTGTAGTAACTAGGGAAGCACCGAATGTTCGGCAACCGAAATTATAAGTAAAAACACAGAATACAGTTTGCCCAACAATGACGTGTTTGTTGACGTGATCAAATAGCAAACAGCGTCAAGGGTGAGGGTGGCGCGGTTTATAAATGCAGAAAACATGTCGGTTTGCAAGTGTGGAAGCATTTTAAAGTCTCAGAGAACGTAAACACTGTTCTGCGGAATTGTCCAGAGGGGGTTCATCTGCAAAAACTTACAGCAGTACAAGTTTCATTTATAATGTAAAATCAAGACACCCCGAACAGCATACAGAGAAAGACAAGGCGGCAGCGGCAGAAAACCGCGTTCGGTATTCGTTAAGTGTTTCATTATTATTTAGCTTTGGCCATTTTTATTTCGGTGCATCCCTAGTAGTAACGTAATAAGTGTACATGCAATATCTGCCTGAGTACATGTGTAGGTGTGAAGAAGAGTATATTTGTATCATTTATGTGCATCATTAGATTAATCTGACTTTATAATCTCTCTGGAGAAATAGTTTTGCAGCAGGGTTATGAAGCCAATTACAAGTGCACATCTTCAGCTTCATAAACATATCAACACAGTACATCATGGAAACTATCAAAAGAAAACAGGACTTAGACACAAGCATACTTGTACAGATGGATAAATAAGTGTCCAATTGCTTCTATTATCTCTGTCAAACAAGAACACAGCTTTTTCAAGTAGGCTAGACGTAAGTGAGGTACAATTTATGAGTCCACATTACAGGGAGCAAATGACGATAACAATGGGGAAAGGAACCCTTTGTTTTGTTTTGTTTTCTGTTGGAACCTAAGATGTTCTTGATGAATCTATGCATTTCTATATGTAAAAGCTTGTTTAGGTTTACATTTACATTTACATTTAGCCATTTAGCAGACGCTTTTATCCAAAGCGGCTTACATATGAGGAAGACAATGGAAGCAATATAACAACACAAGGTAACAAAAAGCATAAGTGCATAAAAAAAACTGTCTGATTAAAGCCTAGCACAGTATACAAAGCTAAGGATAGGAAGGGTTTTTGTTTTGTTTTTTGAGCAGAGGTAGAAAGGAAGAAGAGTTAGTGATTGTCAGTTAGGTGTTGACGGAAGAGATGCGTTTTCAAGTGCTTTTTAAAGGTGGCTACAGAATCTGCTGATCTTGTACAGGCAGGCAGATCATTCCATCAATGTGGAACGGATCCAGAGAAGGTGCGCGAGAGTGATTTTATTCCTTTTTGGCATGGTACCACCAGACGTTGTTCGTTTGCAGAGTGCAGGGACCTGGCAGGAGCGTAGGTCTGTATGAACAAGCAAAGACATGTTGGTGCGGAACCAGTGGTGGTCTTGTAAGCCAAGAGCATCACTTTGTACTTGATGCGGGCGACAACAGGGAGCCAGTGTAACCTAATGAAGAGAGGGGTTACGTGCGCTCTCTTTGGCTCATTGAAGACCACTCTTGCCGCCGCATTCCGGATCATCTGCAGAGGTTTGGTGTGCAAGCAGGGAGACCGGCCAGCAGTGCATTGCAATAGTCCAGTTTGGACAGGACAAGAGCCTGGACTAGGACTTGTGTAGACTGCTCCGATAGGAAAAGTCTGATTTTCCTGATGTTGTAGAGGATGAATCTGCAGGACCGGGTGGTGCTGGCGACATGGCTTTTGAAGTTTAGTTGATCATCAATTACCACCCCCAAGTTTCTGACCGTGCTGGACGGAGTTACGGTCGTTGAGCCTAGTTGAATGGAGAGGTTGTGGTGAATATTTGGGTTGGCCGGTATCACAAGTATTTCCGTTTAGTTCAGGTTCAGCTGAAGAGAGAGATGGCCTGAAGGAGATGGGTGGGGATGGGATCCAGCGGGCAGGTGGTAGGGTGGTTAGAATGAATGACCTTGGAAACCTCAGCTTCAGATAGACAAGAGAAAGAGGGGAGCAGACACGTATCTGGGATGTGTGCGAGTTCAACAGGTGGCGCCGCAGAGAATTGCCTGCTAATGGCGGTTGTTTTCTTGACAAAGAAAGACGCAAAGTCGTCAGCTGTTAAATCCGATGAAGGTGGGGGAGCAGGCGGAGAAAGGAGAGCAGCGAAGGTTTTAAAGAGAGTGCGTGAGTCAGGTGAGTTGTTGATCTTAGAGCGGTAGTAGTCCGTTTTTGCAGAGGTGACATCAGCTGAAAAATTAGAGAGGAGAGACTGGTAGAGACATAGGTCAGTGGGATCTTTTGATTTACGCCATTTTCTCTCAGCTGACCGGAGGCTGGCGCGATGCTCACATAGAACAATAGATAACCAGGGGGCAGACGAGGATGTGTGGGCTGGTCTAGATGTGAGAGGGCAGAAGTTGTCCAGGCAGGATTTACGAGTGGAACACAGAGTGTCAGTGGCTCTGTCGGTGTTCAAGAGAGAGAGCTCCTCAGAGGGAGGGAGCGCAGACGAGACAGCAGAGGAAAAGCGCGAGGGAGCCAGCGTACGCAGGTTGCGTCGGAAGGTGACCAGCGGTAGAACACTTGCAGCGTCTGGAGGCGTTAGGTCGAGGTCGAGAGTGACAAAGAAATGATCTAATGCATGCAGTGGGGTGACCTGAGCATGATGAGTGGAGCAGTGCCGTGTGTAGATAAGATCTTGTTGATTACCAGACTTGTGGGTTGCTGATGTGGAAACCCGCTCGAGGTCAAATGATGCAGCCAGGTTGTTGAAGTCTGCAGCCTGTGGCTTTCCAAGGTGGATATTGAAGTCCCCAAGTACCACCAAAGGACTGCCATCTTCAGGGAAGAATGAGAGAAGCACATCCAACTCCTCCAAGAAATGACCAAGCTGACCTGGGGGGCGATAGATGACTATGAAGTGACTTTTAACAGGATGGGTGATAGTAACAGCATGAAACTCGAAGGAGCTGTTGTCACACAGGGATGATCGCTGTTTGAACTTCCAGTCATTAGGGATAAGCAGGCCGGTTCCACCACCTCTTCTCGCGATGCGAGGACTGTGGGAGAAAGTGTGATTATGGGAGAGGGCTGCAGGAGTGGCAGAATCCTCAGGTTTGACCCACGTTTCAGTAAGTGCTACAATTGAAAGACCAGAATGATTAACAAAAGCCGTGATGAAATCAGCTTTGTTCACCGCAGACTGGCAGTTCCACAAGCCTATTGGGAAAGTAAAAGGGGCAGTTTTGGACAGTGGTACAACATGCAGATTATGAACATTGCGTTGCCTTTGATATGAAACAGATGGTCGTCGGGTTGAAATGACAGTTGGGATTAGAAAACACATTGTGTAAGAGCAGAAGGAAAATGCAAGACAAATATAATAGCAACAAGGGATCAAAAAGAAGTGCAAACAATTAGTCCAAGAAAGTGCAATACTCAAGTGCCCTGTTGTTGAGTCCCTGCTCGGTGGAGTCACGAGCAGATAGAGTCGATGGTCTTTACTCTCTTCGGTCTTCACTCGAGGAGGGATGCCGCGACCGCTGCCGCGGTGGCATACCCACTTAAATACCCGTCTATTTTGTCAGTGATTGTATTCAGCAGGACATGCCTCCCGTGACCCGGGAACAAGCCACGAGACCAAGCGATACTACATCCTATTACGCAATAACGCCACGTCACCAATCAACCGGCGGTCTCGAACAAAAATAACACTGCACTAAACTTACAAAAAGACACGAATCAAACACACTTACAGTTCTTGTAGGCTTTAGCTGATAAATTGCTTCTCCTAAAAATTTAGACAAAACTCACAGATTAAAGAGCAAAGCTGGCAATGGGCCACGCCTCCCGTGACCCGGGAACAAGCCACGAGACCAATCGATACTAAATCCTATTACGCAATAACGCCACGTCACCAATCAACCGGCGGTCTCGAACAAAAATAACACTGCACTAAACACGAAAGACACGAATCAAACACACTTACAGTTCTTGTAGGCTTCAGCTGCTAAATTGCTTCTCCATTACATGATGTGTCTACACATGTATGTAGAAGTGATTGTGCATGTGTTTGTGTGCGATGGAGCTTGTGGATGTCAAATAGGGAAGCATAGTTAACAGCTGATGAATCAAACACAGACCCCTCCTCCTCCTCTGTTCTCCTCCAATGACCCCAATCTGCACCTTTCTAACGCTCTGCTACCTCATTTTCTCAATATATCTCTCTCCCTCCTGCTCTACATTGTGCTGACAGTAGTGAAGGCAAAATGTGGAACTCATTTCACTGCAACTCCTTCTTTCTCTTTTTCTGTCTCTCATTTAGCGTTAGCATGCAGCACAAACTATTCCAGTCTTTTAGCCTCTGAAGAAATGCGTTTCAATCTACCTGACAACACCTACACTGTGATAGTCTGTGTGTGTGTGTGTGCTCGCAGGTGTGTGTGTGTGTCCTCTATAGGCACTCACATTTTTGAAAAATGGGCAAATGGAGTGAGACAAAAAAAGAGACAGGCGAGAAAAAGGTACAATTAAATAGACTGAGAGAGAAAAAGACAGAAATGCAGCGAAATAGAGACAGACAAAGAGGGGGGGGGGGGGGGGGGGCGAAAGAAAAGAGGACAGGACCCCAGGGCGGGCGCGCTACTAACCCCCCTCTTTCAACAACCCAGGTGTGGAGAAAAGACCGAGCGCCCC
>CM022485.1:30673999-30684003 GCA_011952105.1 Coreoperca whiteheadi | reverse complement strand
AGATTGATTTTTGTGTTAAAGGGGGAGGGTTTTTGGGAGGTTGGGAGGAGAGAGGAGTGGTGTGTTGTTTGTTTGGATAGGGTGGGGGGGGTGGGTGTGGCGCCACAACTCCTCCCTTCACTTTTCTGCAGCACCATAATGCCAAGAAACAGCTCAGCATGAAAGCGGCTAAACGGATTATTAACCGGATTATTAATGAGCAGGCGTGAGAGGATTAGCCGTGTTGCTTTGAAGTCAATCTGAGGAAGGAGAAATTGACTTGGAACACACTACCTCTCTTTTCTCTTCGCTTTATACTCTTTCTATTTTTGAGTAAATGAAAGAGGGAAAAAAATAACTTCAGTCACTTGTAAAAGTGTTCTTCATTGAGCAAGCCCACGCCTTGGCAGCAGACTTAGATGCATATGAACTGTGCAGACAGACCATCTCACCTACTTCAGCACTTACGGAAATGACAGGTATTCATTTTCAGCATTTATTTAGCACCTTTTCTATCTTAATTCAGTTTATTTTAATCATGCTACCTTGGTAAGACGACAAGACTATTCAAATCAAGAAACTATCCTTGAACATCGCATCAAGGGTATGCTTGTTCAGACGGAATGACACACTCATCGTTCGGTGATTAGGACATTTCCGTTGTTCACCACATTAAGTGCTCTGCCAGAAATGTTACATGGAATAATATCATATACATTTCTGTTGTTGTTAAACATCTACACCGCCGGGAGATGCTGGTGTTTAAAGCTCTATTTTAATGTGTATTTTATACGGGCCAGTTCATCCAGATAACCCCTCCCCTAAACTGAATTTACCTAGTTGCGTCTGAAATATCCATCAGCAGTTCCTGCCTCCAGCAATGTGCACCATTGTAAAGATGATTTTAAAAAAATAACAGCAATGTGTCTTTCAGTGAAAGATGTTCCATTATAACGGAAGGAGTGCTTCCATTGTACTGGAACATCACAGAACATACCGTTGACTGTTTTAATAAGGACTATTTGTCTGGCAAAAAGTACCTCAGATGAAAGCTGTTGTTTTGTGGATTATCAGGAGTAACTAGGACACTGTTATTAAAAGAACATGTTGCTGCTGATTTTCCTAAATGAGACTTTTCAATGCTGTGATCTCCTCAAATGAAATTCCATTCACCTCAATTATCCTGGGGTGGTGTTCGACATCTCAAAGATTGGTATCTCAAAAGCTGGAGAAAGTTGCTATCATTCTAGCAATTAACAAACAAATAAGAAAATATGTTTCTTCTTTTTTTTTTTTTAATTTTGGGTAAACTAATCCTTTAAGCCCCCAGTGGGAGCATTCAGTCTTGGACTGTAGACAGGGGCGTTATGATCCACACACAGTGGGAAAATGTTAGTTGTGCTGCAGGTGGTCTGAAGTCTTCATGACGGTTGATGCCTCCAGTCTTGAACGTGTTCAATCTAATTCCCAAAGTTGCGTCCTGTCCAGTCAGTTAGTGCAAAAAATGATCCAACAACAAACAATTTCGATCCTTTCAAGCTTTCATTCTTTTATCTGCTCTGTCAGCGGGAACCTGGACCCTCAGCGAATCGCCACTGAAATCACTGTATGATTAAGAAGAACATGCTTTTGGTTTCCATCATCACCAGGAATCAAAAAGGAGTCTTACTAAAGCTGCAAAAGGCTGCAAGAGGCAACTGTGAAAGACCACCCAACAACAAAATGACATGAGGAGTAAAAAACACAACTGGTGACTTTTGCTCAGGTTTCAAATCATCATCAGAGAAGAGGCTATACTAGACCCCAGAATTGTATCTGCACAAATAAGGTCAGTCAACAGCATCTCAATGAGTGGGAGTGGAATGGGTTTATCTCTGATGCTAGAGCAGCTTTAAGTAAGTACCCTGACCATTCCTCATTTGGAGCACTCCTGGAGATTCTTTTTTTACCAATACTGGAGTATCCAACTGATGAATTCTGCAGTCATATATCACAAATAGATCTTGCTCATTATCCCATCTTCTTTGCTTTGTTTCTGTTCAGTGTGAAGGTATATGAGAATGTAATCCTGCAATTAGAGTCATAATCTTCATTTATTTCATTTTTTACAAAACCCCGTTCTCCTCGCCCCAACTTTGACACTAATCAGACGCAATTCTGAGTGCGTTGGCTGTGTGTGTGTGTGTGTGTGTGTGTGTGCGTGCGTGCGCGTGCGTGTGCGCACGTGTGTTCCAGCAACAACGTCCAGTGTTTGTAGGTCATCCTAATCATCTCCCACTCTGAGGCTTCGGGGCCCCTGTGTTGACCATATCTGTCCGAGGGGAGCACATCACCCAGGACGCAGAGGTATGCAAGGTTAGCAGGGTCAATGCGTGCTATCCAACGTTTTCACTGAACTTTAAAATAACTCGAGAAACAGGAAAAACATCTCACCCAGCCACACACAAACCTGCGGTCTACAGACCAACAACCACACCGAATACTTGAGAACACTTAAATGACTTAAATTGGTCTTCATTAATCATCAGTGCAAGGTATTTTATTATAGTTGAAGCAAGATATAACACACACTAAGTGAATATTTTATGAGGCACCTGCATAATAAAATTACATTGAAATTAATGTTAATGTTTCATGTTCCTCTGATTGTAAGAGGTTTATGTGCGCTTCTAATGACTTTATAATCTGTTTCTGATTATCTGATTATTTTAAACATGATATTGTTTACCTGCAATAATATACATTGTAATACAAACAGCACAAAACACTGTATTTGATTACCAATAAACTGGTTAACCCCTTCAGACATAAGATCCACTAAAATGCCCATCGGCTATTTATTGGTTCCAGCCAATGAAAATACACTTTTAAAATGTGGCCAAGTAGCTATATAGATTCAGTTTAAACGAATAAATGTTTTGACACAGGGCCAGTATGGCAGACAGACAAAGCAAGAAGTGAAGTAAAAATTGTTTCACATATTCAAGGCCCTGGAAAAAAAAATTTCTCAATCAGCTTCTTAAAAACGTTTCTGCCTCAGCTAAAACAGTTTTGATTATTTCACATGAGCATTTTCTGTTTTTGTGGTTTGGGCTGCGCTCTTCTAACTGGCTTGAATTTGGCAGGGTGCAGCTGAGAAAAGGGGGATGTCACACAGTTCTGTGCACCAATAAAGACTGAGCAATATTTGAATCAAAATATGATTACAGTTGGTGGGTTGTTGCTTATGTTGCCAGGCCACTGTCAATCAAATCTGACCAAACCCCACCCACACAGTTCTGATGAAGCTAATTAGCTGAGTTTTTAACGTGTTTAACTCATAGTAAATAATACCTCCGTCAAAGAAAATATTGTAAAGGCATGAAAATGTTGATTTTGTCTAATTTCTGCATGGGAGAAAGATAAAACTGGAACAAATGACATTCAGGTTGGAAGGGATTCATCAAGTTTCAAAGTGTTTTCAGGAAGATCAAGGGTATATGTAGGGTATATATGTAGGGTATATGTAAGATGAAGGTGAATCTTTATTTAAATTCATTAGCACTAATGTGGGACGGACTCGTGTGCACTACTGGTTTAAAGTTAGAATTCATTGCCTTCTTGCTGCACTGCATTCTCAAAAGTGTTCAGTCCACTTCTGACGAAGATTAAAGCACTCGGCTATTGTGTCCACCTGGCACATCTGAAAGTGGATAACCAAGACTCAAGTCCACTTCAGCTTAGCTCACCCTGCTGTGATCCAAGATTAGCCACCTTGCAGAGTTAAGACTATTTTGGAATTTAACCCACTTAACCCCAGGCTAACCGGCAGTGAAAAGGGGGGCTTATTTAGTAGCCTTAAGCCACCGAGAAAGAATGTGCTGTGAAGTTACAATGTGACTGGTGCTGACTTGGTAATGCCCCCTCAAAATATAGTATCCTTTTTTACCGATGCTCACTCCCATCTCCAGCACGCTGTGATCCAACTGCTGCCTCCAGCTTTGACATCCTCACCAAGGCTCGAGGGAGCTACGTCTCCGTTCCCACAGTCTCTGGCTAGAATAGATTTGCTGTGTCATAGCATCAGCATCACTCAAATCATGAGACTTTGTTATTATAAACATCATCTACATCCATGGCAGTGGGTCTATCTGCCTCTCCATCTGTATGGTTTGGAGCGATATCATGTTTGTGTCTCACTCATCTGTCATCATCATCATCATCTCAAGTCGTCAGACCGACAATCCGCTGTAGGCGAGGAGTGTCTGTCATTACAGAGGAACCCAGTTGTTCTGTGTGTTTTTGTGTGTGTGCCCGCGTGTCTTGTTGTGTTGCAGGCCAGGGAATGCTTGTTTTTTCGTGGGAGAGTGTATGAGTGTGGGCACATTCAAGTGTATGTAAGGACAACAGGGTTTAGTTTTGCCCGGCAAAGCTCAAGTGGTAAATATAACCAACGGCACAGCTGGCGCCCTCCAACACACTCAAGACGCACACACAAAGAAAAGTGTACTAACCCAGCTGGCTTATAGGTGCAATTTCTAACTAGTTCATCCATATGTATGACTGCAACAACGTCATAAACTTTGAATTGAAATCCAGCTTGCTTGTTCTTAAAATGTATATTATTATTGTATACACTGCACTCAGATTGGTGCAGGTCAGCTTATCAAAACTGCTATAATCAGTCAGAGCCCACACTTGAATTTGTTTTGTGCAGTCATAATTAAGAATGAATGAACGCACAGGCTTCATCAGTAATCTCTTAGTGACATCAGTCAGTGTCAACCAATTAGATGTATTTTGGTCTGGGTTATAACGTGTTGCTTTACTTTGATCACTTGCCAATTGATTCATTGTGTTTCCACTTTAATGTATTGATCAGTATGTGTTTGTTTGTCTTTTATGAATGACTTGGTGTTCATTCATTCCCTCAGCCATTGCTTTGTCTCCATGTTTTGCGCTATGCGCTCTTTGCCGTCGTAGCTCTTGCACGGCACTCCGCAGGGATCACCTGTCAGTCAAAACATGTGTCCATGCAGCATTGTGGCATCTTTTTTCTTGGAAATCTGTGGTTGATGTTTGAGTTTCTGTGGCCAGCCCTGTGCTCGAAACTAGGATTACTCATACATAAGACTCTGAATGACATTAAATGACTCGGTAGTGTTAACAACCAATGTTAAGGTGCAAGCATATATTGACAGGAGAGTTAAGTGTGTATTGTGATTTAGATGACAGTGAAGATGGAGTCCATCTTACTTTTATTGGTCATTATGTGATGATTTAAGGACTACACTTGTAAGACCTTCACGTTTCCTTCATCTCTAAGTTCTTTTGGATGGATGCGTTGGGATTCAAATGATTATAAGAAACCTGTGCTGTGTTATAAGAAGGGATACTTTCCTTGTGGCAGTTTTTATTTGCAGAGCCTGGGACAGAAGACAAGGATCTTTGTTTGCAATGTAATGTAAGAAGTTATGCTCATGTCTGGCAAATGTATATTTTGTGTTTTATATTTTTTATTTGTCTTATACGTCCATGTGGGCTAGGCTCTTGAATGTGCATGACACAATAAATAAAATAAAAAATATATATATATCAACTATATAGCAAAGAGGGGGACTAGTTGAGCAACCACGGAAAGCGAGTTAAGCTCAGCAGGATTTAGGTAAGGCCTGCATCCTTTCTCTTTGTTGGCAATAAAGGCATTCAGTTTAGGTTATGACCAGTTAGTAGCTGGTTCAGTATAATCTCTATGAACAGATTCTGCATATGAATGCAGAATCTGTAGGCAAGGAACAAGACTTTGATATCGGAAGCGTTCTGGTTAACTTATGTAGTCCAAGTAGTATTTGGTTACATGCAGGTTAGACGGTTCCCTGTGCTTCCCGACCTGTCTGAAAGCTGCAGCTGCTCAGTGGTCGATGGCTGTCCGTCATCAGCGATGGACGATGGCATTGTTCATCGGCCCAACCCTAATGCAGGTTAACAGTCCGTGTGGAGGGCAAAGGAGGCGGAATGCATTGGCCACAGTGCAACATATTAAAAAATATATCTGCATTCAAATCGTTGTCAGACGATAGAAATATATACGATTGCTAATCGGACTGGAAAGAGGAAGTCGTGGCCCGAATATCTGCTCCCTACAAATCCTCTAGATCTAAAAACAATTAACTGTGCCAAGACAATAATACAATCAGCTAATGTGTAATTCATGCATAAGTGCAAGCAGTGATGTGTGGGTTTGTCCTTGTGCTGTAAGTGCAGAAAATAGGAGGATTTATCTGTTGCAGTGGCGGGGCTTATTTTGTGGTTAAATAAATAGTTCACCAAGATGATTTTGATTTGAATGACATGATAAATGTGTTGTGTTGATACATATAAAAAAGACAACTGACTTGTAAACAATTAATACACCTCTAAAAGGATATGCAGTGTAATATATTATATTGAATAGAGGAGGCTAGTGTGGATTTCTTTGTTTGACTTACAATGTGGCCTGGATATGTAATGGAGTGTTCAATATCGAGTCAAAGTGTATATAATGTTAAGTTCAGCAAGTAGTAGGTTCATTTCCATCACAAGTTCTGGAGTTCTGGAGAAAAAACTTAATTAACTGGCAATAACTAATCATTTGTCATGCATGTTCTGTATGCACTTATTCTTTCAGGCTCATAGTCAGGCTGCAGCCCATCCCAGCATGGACTGACAACGTAACACCCTGCACAGGTTGTCAGTGCATCGCCTAGCAATGACACAATAAGAAAAACACGACCACATGCGCAACTACAATCAATTCAAAATGCCAGGTTCAGGATGTGATCTGAGCTGTAGGATTTTAGACTCAGCGCCAGTTGGATGTTGAAGTTTAAAAGTAAAAAAACAAACAAAAAAGGAGTTAGAAAGAGGTGAGCGTACCAGACCTCGGGCGCCCGCTCCTCATCTCTGCTTGAGGCTTGCGGCTAGCTACTAGCATAACAGGCCCAAATCTCTGAGCGAACTGTTGGCAGTTGAGTTGCATTTTGAGTAATGCAGGCACCAGGTTTTGGTAAGAAACAAAAAAAATAAATGGAATAACAAAGTTCTGCTGCATCGATTTTTATCTTTTTTTTTTTCAATCTGTCCATCGTGATTTACGATAATGTTGCAGGAGTGCTACGCTAAATCGGTGGCGGGCTCTTTTAAGACCATCTGCCAGCGACCGGCTGGTAGGAGACTCTAAATGTCACTGTCCATGGTGCTGAAAAAGGTGATGATTTCATTTTAAAGTGACTTTGCTAGTTTAACTCTCTGTGCGCCCTGTTGTATATTAAAAAAAGAAATAAAATATTAAACATAAATGACAGAAGCAGTTCAAATAGAACCATTTTATGTGCTCTTAATCATCACATTAAGTACAGTGCATCGTAAAAATGCAGCCTAATGTTCAGTCAGCACCGAGTTCAAGCTTCTACCTTGCTGAATTTTATATGACACACATTACTTGGTGAAAGTAGGTGTAAAACAAGTGTGCTTTTGACTGATGTGGCTGTTTTGGGGCTGACATTAAGCACAGGCATTGAGCCTTTAAGCACAAATTAAAAACTAGCCTCAAATCACACAGTGACAGTTCTTATTAGCTTCTACAACAGTAAGAACAGCTACAATTCATGCAGGTGTTTTCACTCTGTCAGGGACTTCACATTCTTGTATCAGACCTCCATCAGCAACTAGAAACTCTCTGTCAAAGAACACAAATAACCGACTACAGACAGAAGAGAGAGGGAGGATATACGGAAACAGATAATTAGCATTTAAGCTGTACAGCTTAAAGTGAAGCGGCATGAACCTTGAATCTTGTTTACTAGACTCAAGGTCACACTAGCAAATAAGGATAAAATGCAATATAGGATGACATTGGCAAAAAAAAAAAAGTAGTAGTAGCCCACACTTCTCTCCATCAAAGAGCTTTGCCGTCATCACTGTGACGGCTATGTTGCACATCATTGCTGTCTGGTCGATGACACCCTTACATGACCGAGAGGAGGAAGAGGAGAGTAAAGAGGAGGAGGAGGGGGAGGATGGTAATAGAGATTGGCAGATGTAAATTTCATATTTTCTTAAAACAAAATCCATCCAAAAAATGCTAAGCCCCCAGCGGTTATCCTTATTTGGGTCTAAAAGGTCTAGCCCATGCAGAGGTATTCATTTTTTTGTGGGTCAAGTTGTGCGTGATATTCTTAGCCTTGGATTTTTGGAAACGAGCCCCGGGGCCAAAACTCAAACATAGGACCTCTGTGGAAGCTCCCTGTTGAGCCATCATGGCACCCTTCATATCATTTCGTCCTTGGACAAGTACAAGTACACTTCAGATCAACTCTAGAGGCCGACTGAGTCCTACACAGGTGACAACTAAAAACAGCATTGATTTCACCGCCACCAAATTAATGATGAAAGAAAGAAAGACTTGGTGTGAAAACAGCATTTCACCTCCCGTGGCTTGTAATCTACTCTCACTCATTTCCCTATAACCACACCCTCTTTCTTACTCTGTTACTTTGTTTTCTCTCTTCAGCTTGCTCTCTGCACGGATAACTAATCCTGCAGTTTTGCAATCCAGCAAAGCAGGTAAGAGGCTTGGTTTGTGTTTTTGTGTCAGGGCATGTGTGCTTTTTTAACTTGTTTCTTTGTAAGGACCAGCTTAAGAGCGAGGGCATGTTTAGAAAGGGAAGACATTGTTTGGTCCTCACTTTTTCAAAATGGCTTTTTGGGGATTACGCCTTGGTTTCAGGATTAAAGCAAGAATTAGCTTTAGGTGAACTATAGCAGTCCCACCAGAGCGATGGCATTCCACCCACTGCCCAAGTAAGATTTAATCATGAACCAACCCTCGTTGCATGTTGCTATGGCCTTCCCAGTATGCACATCAAGGTCAGTCGTGTCCCACTTTCCTGAAACAGCGAAAAAGGCTGCAACAAGTTTGGTTATTGCTATCGTAAACAATAGTAATTACTGGTCGTAATGCGCCCATGATGATGAATTCACATTCTATGTTTTGACTTTTGATGAAGTCACAAAGATTAGTGACATTGTTTGACTTGAGCAAAACCTTTGTAAAATACACTAAATGTTTGCTTGTTGTTTATTCGTATTGAGGCTGTTGTAAGCCCATAGTTTCTGTTCTACTGAAAACTTTACTGTTCTATATTAACTGTCATATTTGACACCTTCAGAAATCTAATAAATGTATTTTGTAAATGAACCTAAATTGAGCTTTTTTTTTTCTAACATAAATCTTAACAGCACATATAATGTAAAATGTTTCTTTATTTTCAAAAAACCTTAAACATCCTGAAAAATAAATTGTGCAATACATCCATATTTCATTTAAGAGACGTTGAGATGCATATATTAAAAAGGCAATTTTTGGCCTGGGGTGGACTGGGTTAAGTTTAGGGTAAAGGTGAACAATCTGTAAAAGCGACACTACTGCAAGTTTGCCAGAGCTGGCTAGAAATTGCACCGAAAGTGGAATGGCCTGTCTAAACATGTCATTCGTGTCTCCCCTTTGTTACGTTAGAAGTGAACGGGCGTTGGAATTCATTCATTCATTGGGTTAGGCAATAGGGAATGCATTAAGACAATCAGGGTCCTCACAAGTGTAGAAGAACAAATGTGTGGGGGTTTATGTGTGTAGACCATTTGTCCCTGGGCTCCATTGCACATCAGCTGGAAAGAGGGAATGAAACCAAAAAACACTGAGCCAGGAAAAACATAATGCTAATACATACGATATGTAAAAACTATAGTCAGTTTTTTTTTTTTATCATTATCAGCTACTGTTTTTTTTTTTTAAACAAATAATCTGACTTCAGTTTTCAGTAGTGTTTAATAGATTATAACGTATATAAATTATATACTGCCAATATTGTTTTTGAAATTAAGGATATATCCAATACAACGTAAACATTATGCACTATTATGATAACTTTAAATGATAGAGGCAGTGCAAAGTGCAAACACAAATTATAGCGCACACACACACACTCACACATGTATACACTGAGTCC
>CM022485.1:30663218-30673974 GCA_011952105.1 Coreoperca whiteheadi | reverse complement strand
CCCCCGAGTCCCCTGGGAAATGGCCATCACTGTCAATTAGGATCATTCTGCATAGTTGCCAATGTAGCTACTTTGCTACAGAAAACCATTACACCTTCTCCCTCTCTTGCTTTCTCTTTCTCTGTCACTCTCACACACACAAAAAGAAAGCAAGAAAATAAGACATACACATTATGAATAGCAAAACCTCATGGGATACTGAGCCAATGACAGCCCATTACAATTCCACTGAGACTGAAGATGGTTTACATGCACTTTTCAGTCTGGGAGCGCAGACAGACGCACAGCCACACATGCACGTACACTATAAACAAAGACATAAGGATGTGCACGCGTGCACACACACGCACACACACACACACACACACACACACACACACCTACACAGAAGCGCTGTCCACCATCCAATCTAGGGAGATGTCCAGCATCTCTGTTTAGCACAGGGCAGTGCGAGACACCAGAGGCACTTTAATATATTTTAAATTCAATTGTGACAGCGGTGCAGCCCTGTCAGCTCTGGAAGCTGAGAATAAAGACCCGGTTTGATACACTTACATTAGAGCTGCACTAAAGCAAGATTTCATGTAATGATGCACCCATCAGTAGTATATCAACGTTACTCTTGAGAGCATATCGCACGCAGTGGACAATGTGTGCACACAAGACCCTTGTGTCACGTGATGGAGGATGCAGTGGGTTGGGGTCAACAACTAGTCCTGTAACCCAGTGGCCATGAGAGTCTACTGTTGTGTGACATTTTGGTAGTGTTTGTTACCAGGCGTTTGTAATCGTACAGAGAGCGACCCCAAGAGGGTCGTATAAGAGGCATACAACTCTTGCAAGGATCCTGTGAACAAATTTAGATGGTGATCCTTTTCATGCTGACTATAAAGTGTTTAGATAGGGACCTTCTTTAAAAACACAACTACCCTGTGAACCGTTTGACTTTTTGGTTTTTTTTAGATTTAAATGAAGCGTTTGTAATCTTACAGAGCGTGACCCCCTAAGAGAGTCATATAAGAGTGGTACGACTCTTGTAAGGATCCTGTGAACAACTAGCCCTAAGAGTCCACTGTTGTGTGACAATTTGATGTGCGTGTATGCGTGTCAATCAAAAAAAATAACATTCTGTTTCTGTCTTTTTACAAAAGGGTGGCTAGCTTTGCCCTAACGATTGTACAGTTTACTGACACTTCCTTTCCACTTCCACTCCTTACTGGCTCTGTGCTGTGTAAAAAACTATGAAATGTTACATGGTTGCTGGTAAGACATCATTTCCTCTATAGTGGCAGGAATTTTGTGACAGCATAAATCTGACACACCATTTTGGTCACATAAAAAAGGTGAGTTTAGAAGTTCTGGTAACAGTTAAGTTAGAAGACCATTCACTGCTAATTAGGATTTCACTGAGCAGAAAACAACATTTTCTGGCACGGAGCACACATTAGCATTTGAAAAAATTGTTAATTTCACAAAGTTCCACGAGATCAGGCTGCATTTCTGCCTTTTAAATTGCAAACGCTTACTGTTTGCTGCCATTAGAGGTCGGTTGTTATTTTATCCCTGTCATTATTTTAAGATATTAATAATATGCTATAACTTTGCACCATAACCCTTTTTGGTCCTACATGGAACCTTTATTCTCTGTAGCATTAGCAGATTTAGAAAACAGAAAAAAAAAAAAAAAATGCTTGGGTGTTTTCTGTTTTACAAGTCAGGTTTTTTAGTTACTGGGGATCCATTTAAAATATGCATTATTAGCCATGAAACCTTTGAAAAATTCCTCTTCCTCTAAGTGCACATAAAGTCTAAAAAAAGCTGAGTTTCTAAAGCCATTGCAATGAAAAATCACCTTGTGCCCAGGTAACCAACAACAAGAAAATCCAAAGAACTGCTTTAATATCGGAACAGTCTGAGATGGTGAAGTATTGCTTACCTCTGTTATTTTTTCCCCCACCATTCCACCACCTTGGTGCTAAAGGCATCAGCAAGTAAAGTCAGATGAAGCACACTGGATTCAGAACATTTCGTCTGACCTACCTCTACCCGTACACAATTACCACATTTTTGCATAAACACGTGGGACATTTTGTAGCAATCTGTTTTTCATTCTGTTTTCCTGTTTAAACTGCTACAGTATTTGATGAAAGCTTAAACACAGCATGGGCTTCCCGTCCATTTAACATTGCGTTGCATCACTAAAAGGACTGCAAAATAAAGTGTACGGAATATGGCTGGATAAGTGAACAGCTATGGCTAATACATTATAGCGGATATTGATATTTCACAATGTGAATTTTGGTGGGACAGATTTTCTCTAAAATTATGGAAATGCGTTATGCATATTTAACGTTGAATAAAACAACACTTAGAATTGAATGTATTTAGCGGTACATAGGCTTTCATGGCTGTATATAATGGCATCTTTTACATGGATATACAACATACTAGCTTACTGTCTGTATGGTACATCATCATTATAATCTCCATAATGCACATATCACAGTACATAACGGTTTTAACCACACAGTACACATGGCTATATACAGTACTCCATATTGGTTTTATTATTATTTTTGTAAATTTACTAATCATTTTTTTAATAATTATCTTTATAATGAGCTATACTGATTTTATGCACTTTGCAACTGTTTGCACTTTCTGGGTAAATGTAAAATTCCTATTTATTTGCTCTGTGGAACGACAATAAAGTTGAATCTAATATAGATCCAGTGAGAAGATGCTCTTTTGTTCATTTTAGGGTTGTTATTATTATAACTTCAAAAAGTCAGACAAGCAGTCAAATGGGAGGAAAAAGAGACACTGGCAGACAAAATGAGAAAGCAGACTGTCAGGCAAATGGGCAGAACAACATTTACTGCCATTTCTACTTGGGAACAAAAAAAACAGCCTCCCCAACACACACACAGTAGATAAACATAGCCACAAACCACATCATTGTTCTTGCCTTCATCACACTCCATGATGCTTTCTTTCCCCTGACACTTCTCTCTCTCTCTCTCTCTCGGTGTCACCTCCCTTTTTCATCTGTCTATCGCCCACCCACTGCACACACACACACACACACACACACACACCTCCCTGTCTGCGCCTCTCCCTCTGAGAGAGGGAGTAAACACACAAAGCACCATGCCTCTTATGTGTGTGTGTGTGTGTGTGTGTCTGCCAGTAAGTAAACATGCAGTGAACACCGTGAAATCATGACAGCAAAACAAGGAACGAGAGAAAGAGAGAGAGAAATTGAGTCTTTGCAGGAAACTAAAAATGTTTGAGGGCCTCTATGGGATGCATCATGCCCCCTACTGCTGCACTGTAACTCATACACACAGGTGTGTCCAGGGCCACTGAGCTAGGTTCAAATTCTCTTTAACTAGTTTTAGCTTTGTCATCTCCTCTGCCTCTCTTTCCCAAAGTAGTAATAATGATTGTCTAGCACCTTTCAAAACGAGCATACAGGACTTATTGTTTTACAAGGGTATACATCAAGTGTAGAATACAAACAGTAACAATGGGACACGTAAAGTCAGAGTATTAAAAGTACAAAACCGAAGTAAAACTAAATGACGAAATGAATTGCTTGTCATTGCCTTAAAAAACATTCCATATGAGCGTTTCCTGATCTGGTGCCCCTATTGGCAGAAATTATACATACGACTGTTCTGTGATCTGTCAGGTCTGTGCTTAATGTTCGGTTTGGTTTACGCTCTAAAACGACTTGGTTAAAGGATAGGTCCACATTTTTTTCAAGGCCGTCCTAAAACAATAGTTAAGAGGGAGGAAAAAATGTTGTACTAAAAAGACTAACTTTGGAATGAACACTTCATTTGACAGACTGAGACTGCCTCAAATTAACTTCCAATAAACTCCCGAAAGCACGGACTGTTTCAAGACGGACTTGGAAAAAAATGCGAACCTCAAGGTTAAGGGAAAGATCGTGGAAGAAATGAAAGAAGAAGCCGAAGTTGACTGTTGGGGCGGAAACGGCGTGCACGCAATGGCCTCTCAGATCAAAGTCACAGGCTTTGTTGACCCAGCGATTCGCCCCGTCCTCTTCTCTAAGTGGTTTTGCAGTGCCATATCCATGTCACGCTGCTTCCTTCCTTGCTCCTGTCATTATTCACGCAGCCACAGACAGCCCTGTCCAGGCAAACATAAATATATTAGATTGGTTTTTTTAGGGGTTTAAACAAGCAACCAATGTCCGTGTGATTTTATTTCTGGCGGGGACAGTCTGAAAGCCAGGCAGTCTGGAATATGGTTTTTGAGAGGTCATATAAAAGATGTTACTGATTCAGCACGCTTCAGATCCTAAGGCAGGGAGCTCCAGAGCTCAGGGGCCCTGACTGAAGCCCCTTTACTCTGGAACCAGGATCTACAGGGAACAGTCATAAGATCCCTGCGTCAGGATCTGAGACTGCCCTCTGGCTCGTGGAGGACAAGGAATTCAGCCCGTGAAGTGCTTCAATGGCCCTAACGCCCCCCCCCCCTCCCCCTTCCAACTTTCTCACTCACCTTTCTTTTCAAAAAAAATGTTTCCTGCCAACGTTGCAGTTACATGTTGTTCCGCTCGTGAGGTTGTTGTATAATTGAACTTGTAATAATTCTCATGTACTTCACTCAAACAATCAGGATTACAAAATGTTTGTTGATTTGAATCGGAAAAACGATGACAGTCAGTGGGTTTGTTTGCTCATGTTGCCAGGACACGTTCAATCAAATCTAATCAAATCACACCCACACAGTCCTGCTGAAGGATAGCTTTCGGAAGGGTTGAACTTTGCTGCGGAACTCCCTGCCTGGGGATTCCAGGCCGGCAAACGCAGCGTCCTCTTCTTTTAAATCTCTTCTTAAAGCTCACTTTTATCTCATGGCTTTTTCTGAACTGATGGTATGTGCCATTATTACTGACATCATTTAATCTTGTTTTATACTTCTTTGTTTTGGATTGCACTGACTTGTATTATTTGTTTTTAATGTCAAGCGCTTTGGAACTTAGTTTTGAAAGGTGCAAATTTAAATAAAGTTATCGTTATAATTCAACTCTGAATAATTAGTCAAACGTTACCTTGTTGACTGTTGCATATATAATGTTATAGAGACATTTGTATCAACTCTAAAACTGAATGGTAAAGAGAGGCAAGAATAGGGGTAATATGATCTCTGGTCTTTTTGAATTTGTTGAGAGCCATTTTGTACCATGTTGTTTTGGGCTTAACCCTCAGTACAATGAATGAATGTAAATGTGACAATATAAAAAGCATGTCTGACCTCAAGAAAGGAAAGACCTGATATTTGAGATGCTCCACAGTCGGAGGGAACACGTTCTGCATCCCATCCCCCTCCCTCCCACTATCAGTCAGCAACTGTTGGCGCCCCCGACTACCAATCCTAACACCCCAAGCCAGCCTCCCATTTCCGTACCATCGACCCAGATAAGTGTGAGTGAAGACTATTGTTTAGAACATCAGCCTGTGTAATTTCACCATTAGTCTCAATCAAAGGCAACCAGCCTTCAGGCCTCAGGACAATGAGTGTGTGTGTGTGTGTGTGTGTGTGTGTGCGCACGTACGCCGCTGGACGTACCAGCGTCTAAGACAGAGTAATAAGAAACCCCCACCACCACCCTCGGGGGCCAGAAGGGCCGAAGGGAAAGAAAGATGAAACGAAAATAAAGGAAGAAATAGACACAGAAAGCAAAGGAAGGAAGGAAAGGAAAGGGAGGCGGAGGGGAAGAAAGAAGAGCCAAGGGAAAAAAAAAAAAAAAAAAAGAAGAAGAGAGATAGAGAGTTAAAAAACAAGCGGGGAAGACGCATACATAAAAAAGTACGGGTGGATGAGTAGAAGAGGAATGGGGGCAAAACGCGAAATGGAGCACATTAAAACCATTATATTTACACACTGGTGTCAGGATACACTCTTTCACACTCACACACTACTCAGAATGGCTGCTAGGCATTTGGCATCTTAGTGTTGCAGAATTGTGTATCTCCCATTTCTCTAAGCGTTGCACCGTGCAGCCTTAATCTGTTATAGGCCCCTGTTTATAACCACTCCTTGCACAAGCATAAATGCACACAACATTTCCCTCTGGCTAAGTAGTATGTAGGTGCCATGGGAAATTCTGATGGATTGCGTGCAGCTTACAGACACACACACACACACACACACTAACAAACAATCAGGCAGCCAGTGAACGGGGATGGACGCAGCTTATGCAACCTTCGAGGATTGAACCGTTCCATGGTTGTATTGCAGCTTCCAGGGGCCCAGGGATTTGATTTAATAAATGGATTTGTGAGCTGGGGATGGGAGCAGGGCGGGAGGAAGAAGGGAAGACGTGAAGGAGGAGGACGCGGCAAAACAAATGGCACAGAGGAAGGAGGATGAGTGAGCATGATGAGGATGATGATTGCAGTTCTAATAATGATGATGCCGCTGCTGGTGCTGATACCGATCACACTGTTGACTGGAATAATGATGAAGACAATTTTAAAGACAATGGCTATGATGCTGATGGGGATTCTGCGAGGGGTCGTGACGACGACAGGGATGATAGTAATGATTGCGGTTGCTGCAATAATGATGACAGCCGCAGTGATGACGATAATAATGGTGGGAGGGATCGGATGAAGAGGAAGGTGGAGGATTAAAGGTCTGCTGGAAACTATATCTAAACATTCCACACACACTTCAAAACGTAGTTACACCCACACATATACACACAAATGACTGCATTCTCCCTCCCACAGAATAACACCGGTCACCTTCAGACCACATAACTCTAATTTAGCCTTATTTAGCTGAATTGTACTCTTAAGCATTAATACTACACAGTAAAATGAGTGAATAACATTTGACATAAGATTGCAATAGGGAAATCATCTGTTTCCACCCTCTAAATCCCTGGAAAGTGGACTTAATGGTAGCCTGAGAGGGTGTTTTTAGGACACTATCAGCAGGAGGTGCACACAGCATGTCATTTCATCTTCTCGAGCAATCATTGTTCTTAGCTCGGTAACAGGGACTTCAAATTGGATTCTAATCCCCAAAATTACCGACACACTCCAACATACACACTCGCTCGGTATCTTTAAAAAAAAAAAAACAGAATGGAGGCACAAGTCTAAATAAGCACAACAAAAAAAAGGTCTACGTAAATTCATGAAGATAAAACATCAAGGCTTGTTTACGTCCCTCCTTAAGCAGTTCTTTATTTATTTATATACTGAAAGTACATGTCTCGTGACAATACTGGACCATATACATTGCAAAGGCTTTCATTTGACTCCAAAGCAAACCAACTTGTTTAGAGAATTTCCCTGACTTTAATATCACAGCGGTCGCTGCCGAACAAACGTATTAGTCTTGAAAACCGGAGCTTTCGGCTGCAAGCTGTGCAGTTCAGTCAGTGATCACACACAGGTGAGGGCAACTGGTTCATTAGCGCCACCTACCGATCACAGCACTACACATATATGGTAAATGGACTGTACTTGTATAGCGCCTTTCTAGTCTTTCTGACTACTCAAAGCGCTTTTACACTACATCACATTCACCCCATTCACACGCATTCATACACTGATGGCAGGAGCTAACTGCCCATCAGTACAAATTAAACTAACCAGTCACACTCACTCACACACCGAAGGCGCAGCTTCGGGAGCAGTTCAGGGTTCAGTATCTTGCTCAAGGATACTTGGACACATGGCCGGGGGAAGCCCGGATCGAACCGCCAACCTTCCGATTGGTGGACGACCGCTCTGCCACCAAGCCACAGCCGCCCCTATATATATATATATATATATATATATATATGTAATCAACAATGGCAATCAGATGAAGATAAAAGTCAATGATTAGATAACGCAATCACAATACCAGTCTTTTAATTGTTTAAAGACGCTGTACCCCCCACATTAGAACTCTGCTCGTGTTGAAGTTGGGTGGAGCTATACCACCAAACTACATGATCTAATACGAATGATAAAGAACAAAGGGCAGTGAGGAAGGTGAAGTCCCGAGAAGAAGTCTAATCAGGCATAATAAGTGACACCGGTGTGCCACAGCTTTCTCACTAAAACCATTTGAGACCCTGCACTAAGGGGAGTTTCATCATCTCTGTCAAGTCTGTGAGATGTTGACTTAAAGGACAAAATGGAATTTCTGTTATGTGATGTTTGAGAGTTCATCAAGGGCATGATTAAAGGATGTAAGCTCTGGTCTACTTGTTTAATCAGTTTTGTTAATCAGTTTTTAATAAACTGATTTACATAACTATCAAAACAGCCACTTGGTAATTACCATGCGGTAAACATGGTAATTTCCTCAAGAGGCTTCATCAGATTGATCAAACTCCCTTAGTAATTATGAGTGAAGTTGTTTCTCCTGCTTTATTTGCTCATATACCTCATGTTTTTTTGTTTGTTTTTTGTTATATCAAAAGCAGGACTGTAGATAATTTTTTTCTGATGATTATGTGCACCAACCAATGCAAACACAAGACATTTATGTAATTTAAAAAAATCTGTAGTTGCCTGAGCAGTCAGTCTGTCCGTTTATCAGCCTGTCCATCCAACATTTGGTCCAGTACAAGATGCATATCTTGACAACTACTGGCCAGATTTCCATTAAATGTGGTGCAGATATACTGGACTCGAAATGACGATTCCCAATAATGGTGGTAAGTTTGGTGAAAGGTCCTAAACTTTTTTGGTGACCTCCTGACCGTTTGTCTTGATTGGTCATCAGGCAAAAATGTCCACTTGTATACAAGACATTTCAAAATGTACAAATACAATATAATCAGTGACCTTGTGAGGCGCAGCATACACTCTTACTGTAAGTAAGAATTGTTGATCTACCTACGGGTGCATTTAAAAAAACACCATGCAATACATATGTGCAATTTATATATATATATATATATATATATATATATCCCCATGGAAAAGGGTGGCTTGTCCCCTTCAGGTTGGTGGAGAGCTCCTGCCTCAAGTGGAGGAGTTTAAGTATCTTGGGGTCTTGTTCACGAGTGAGGGAAGGACGGAGTGGGAGATCGACAGGCGGATCGGTGTATCCTCTGCAGTGATGCAGTCGATGTACCGGTCTGTCATGGTAAAGAAGGAGCTGAGCTGCAAGGGGAAGCTCTCTATTTACCAGTCGATCTACGTTCCTACTCTCACCTATGGTCATGAGCTTTGGGTCATGACCGAAAGGACAAGATCCCGGATACAGGCGGCAGAAATGAGTTTCCTCCGCAGGGTGGCTGGGCGCTCCCTTAGAGATAGGGTGAGGAGCTCGGTCACTCGGGAGGAGCTCAGAGTAGAGCCGCTGCTCCTCCACATCGCGAGGAGTCAGCTGAGGTGGCTCGGGCATCTGTCCCGGATGCCTCCTGGACGCCTCCCTCCGGGCATGTCCAACCGGGAGGAGGCCCCGGGGAAGACCTAGGACACGCTGGAGGGACTATGTCTCTCGGCTGGCCTGGGAACCCCTCGGTATTCCCCCGGAAGAGCTGGAGGAAGTGTCTGGAAGTCTGGGTGTCTCTGCTTAGACTGCTGCCCCTGCGACCCAGCACCGGATAAGCGGTAGAAAATGGATGGATGGATGGATGGATATATTGCACACATTATAAAAAAATGTATTGCCACTACACTACATTTGTCAACAGACAATGATTTGTCCTCTACCACTATGAGTGAAATAATGTTACCAAAACACATTCTATTAAAGCATTATATTTAGCTGTAACTATTGTAATTTCTCAGTAGATCATACCATATATGCCATTTGAAAAGCCTTAAGTAATCGTTATATTAACCCTTGCCATGCAGCCAGCCCATATTCAAATAATCCCTTGAAATACTACATGTTCATGTAACAGTTCTGCTTTGTTTCCTCTGGACAAAGCCATCTTTAATGACTTAGAAATTGTGTTTGTAGGCACGGTTCGCGCTAGAAAAAGAACACAGTAGCCGTACAGTTTTTAATGCTAGCTCTATGGCCATGTATCACCTTGCTCACCATTACATAACAACAGCCTCTGATGCAGATGGATCTTGGAATGAAACTGAATCTTCCACCACCTCTCCTTTTGTTCATATACCTGACCATAAAGTGCCTTTGACTAGTGTTCTCCTATTTGTCTCCATTTTTGTGTATTTCTTTTTACACTTTTGAGCGCCTTACTAGGACTGGCCATGACCCTTGTAGAAACCCTTGTCAAGATGTGTGTCCAACTATTATACTATAGGTGAAAGAAAAGTGAAAACTGTTATTGCACTGAAGTAAAGGAAATGTCATTAAAATGTTCTTGCTGCTGTTCTCCATGTTCATTTCAGGAGACACAAGTGCTGTATCTGTGCCTTTTATGATATATATATCCAGCCAAAACACCATGGTTACCAAATATGGTACAAAAAATCTATTTACTTTCTATGACAAAAATAAAAGAACATTTTATATGATAGTCTTATCTGTGCTTTGATGATTTATTTTGTTGATTCTGTGGATTTACCTGTTGATCTTTCCTTGTAGTTATGTTTTTAAGTTTCACATTATACATTTGTACGGTCAGGCAGTTGTGAAAGGTGTTTGAGCACATATGGATACACAATGGAAACTAAATTATTACAGCACATTGAAAAAAAAAAAAACACCCACGGAAAAAGGAGACTTTCAACACCCCAGTATTATATTTTTTACTTTTATTGCACCCTGTTTTTTTCAACTCCTCCTT
>CM022485.1:30634480-30662516 GCA_011952105.1 Coreoperca whiteheadi | reverse complement strand
TTTCGTAAAGGTGCGGGGGGAGAGTGCTAGGCCGAAAGGAAGCACCCGATACTGGTAAGCTTTGCCCCCGAAAGCGAACCGCAGGAACTTTCAGTGTCCCGGAATGACAGAGACATGGAAGTACGCATCCTTTAGATCGATCGTGATAAACCAGTCCTCGGACTGAATTTGACTCACAATCATAGGCATCGTTAACATC
Source organism: Coreoperca whiteheadi (assembly GCA_011952105.1). Classification (NCBI taxonomy): domain Eukaryota; kingdom Metazoa; phylum Chordata; class Actinopteri; order Centrarchiformes; family Sinipercidae; genus Coreoperca; species Coreoperca whiteheadi. Next base: position 30,662,317 of record CM022485.1, on the reverse strand, counting down.
CGGAACCGAAGCCTCCTCAGAGGCCGGTTCAGGCAACGAAGATCCAAAATGGGGCGCAGACCACCGTCTCTCTTCGGAACTATAAAGTACCGGCTGTAGAACCCGGTAAACATCTTGCTGTCGGGGATCTGTTCTATGGCCCCTTTGTACAGGAGGGAGTGAATTTCTTGCTCCATCACTTGTGCTTGTACTTGGTTGACCCTCGTTTCCAGCATTCCTGGGAATCCCGGGGGTCGAGACCGAAACTGAAGCGTGTAGCCTTGTCGGACGGTGCGCAAAACCCAGTGCGACACGCCGGGCAACGTTTTCCAAGCGGGCAGAAAATTCCTCAGGGGGACCAACCGCTCGAGGCCGGTGCCTGGGAGACCGGGAGTGGCGGCCTCGGTTACCCGAAGCGCTGTAGCGGTGGGAAATCCCCAAGGATAGGCATGCACATGCCTGACCGCCCCTCCCATCTGCGATGTGAGAGCTACGGTATCCCGAAGCGACAAAGTGGCGGGAGTTAACCGGAAATGAACGTCTACAGGCCTCTGTAGAGGACGCAACTCTGGCCTGACTGCTGCACAGCCGTGCAGGTCTAAAGGCAGTGGTTGCATGGAACTCGCCACGCCCCGAAGCGTCGCCGACGGCGGGGTGAAGTGGCTGAGTTCCTGAGGGCCCGATGGGGAGACATCTATGTGCTCGACGCAGGTGGGGGGCGCCCTCAGAGGCCCGACGCTCAAGTCAGGGCCTCTTTTTGGAAGCCTGTCGGACGAGAAGCACGACCCTCAGGTCCGCCTTCTCCCGTTCAGACCCCTTTCGAGCAGGCGGGAACGAGCCCCTCGACCGCTGGGGAGGGGCACGCTGAGCCATGCTCGCTTTTTGGGCCAGCATGTACGAGCTGCGAGACGTCGAAGGCTGAGTTGGTCCACCCTCAGCTCCGGCCCGCGTCCTCTTTCGACGAGGGATAAATCGCTGGAAGGCCGCAGCCTGTTGGCCCAGGAGAGTAGTCGCCGGGATGCCTCAGCAACCGCCGGTCCCTTACCGCGTGGGGAGCAGAGCTGGCTGCCTTCCTCGAAAAGTGCCAGCCGAGAGCGGAGCTTCCTAACCGGGAAACGCTCATAATGCACACAGCCAGCCCCCTCGAGGGCTGCTAGTGCATGCTCTCTTCCCAAACAGGCCGCACACATATCGTGCGTGTCGTCGTCAGGGATATAGCGCGGGCAGGGATACACGCACTGCCGAAACCACTTTACACTCGCCATTTTCAGAGACCCAGAGCGCTTGCTGAAGATCAGAAGACTGACGACAGTGAAGCCGGCTCCCTTTATACCTCTGGTTCCGCCGGCGTGCGTCACGTGTTGACGCCGAACCCAATCAAGATTGGTCTAAGTTGTTACAGAGATTCAGAGGCTGTCACGCTGGAGGCGTTCCCCATAGCGTCAGCTGACGCAACGTTGAAGTTCCCTTGAAAGGGAACCTTTCATTAGTGTATAAAATATAGCAGAACAAAGGGATGAGCTTTATGACTGTTACAGCCAGGACCCCTGAACCCAACCACAACATAAAAATAATAAAAAAGATATGTTACATTTTTTTTTATTTATTAAAATAATAAAATGTGTGCAAGTGCATTGCTTTTGAGCAGAAATATTGTTTTCCTAATGTACTGTAGCCTACTGCCCAGTTTGTAAGTTTTATTTGAATTTTTATTGTTGGGTGTGGGGTATACAAGCATGCAATTACATTGCTTTACTCATTACACAGAAGCAAAATGAGGTAGTTACATTACCCTTTACATTACTTTTGTTACTCAGCCAGGCTCCATAATGCACTTTTAATGTTAGCCCTGGTGACTGCATGCAGCACTCCAGAAATTCCGTCCTCACAGTGAAGCTGTGGGGTTCACACACCCTCCAACTCAGAACAAAACCAGCCAAAATGTAGGCTTATAAGTAGCCAACATTTGCAAACCAGCTCAGCTTTGAAGTTACCAGGAGCTGCATCTCCTCCTTTGGTAGAACCAAACGTTGACTGCCTCCGCCCACCTCCAGCTCCTATGCCAAGCAGGCATAGTCTCCTCTGTTTCCACTAGTCTCTCCTCTGGATATCAATCCATCTAAGTGGTGGCAAGACAGCGAACAAGCCGACCCCAAAGTAACAGAGCATTACTGGGATTAGTAACTGTACTGTAATTACTGAATTTCAAATAGTAATCCCTTACCCTACAAGTGACTGAAAAAGTAATCACATTACTGAAAAGTATTAGTAAATAATGTGTTACTGCCCAACAACTATGGTAAGTATGGTAGGTCAATTTTGAACCAGGAAGATGGTTTGTAAACTTTGATTGAGTCCACCTGTGGTTATCAGTTTCACCTGTGTCTAGTTATCCTTTCCTTGTGTGTGTGTGTGTGTGTGTGTGTGTGTATAGTCCCTGTGATTCCTTTGCTCGTGTTAGTTCGTCTTGGTTCCCATGCCTTGCGTATCCTTTATTTCCAGTGTTTTTCCAGTGTTTCTTATTGTGGACTTCTTTCCTCAGTTTTTGGAAAATCTGCCTGTTGTTTGGACTTTGAATTTCTGCTTGTTCCCTGTTGGATTTGTTTGCCAACATTTGGACTGATTTCCCGGTTGTGTCTTCTTCCTGTCTTCTGCCTGTTAACTGCATCTGCTCTGTCTGTATTTGGGTTCAAACCCTAGTGTTTCCTGCTAGCACTTGTGTAACAGAAGCATGCTAACAACAGTTGCTGAATTTATTTAACTTTCAACTGAGTTTACCTGTGAACATTATAATATACAGTATAATGTGTATAGTGAATAGTGAAGACTGCTGTCTACATTTTGATTATCGAGAGGTCAAATTTGCCAGCTAAGAAATTCATTCTGCAATCTGCAGTCCATTTTTCAATTCATTAGAATAATGTAGTATTTACAATAAATATATTTGCTTCCGTGATTTAATGATTAATTAAAACAAATCTAACAAAGTCAATTTCTCTACCACTTTTTACAGCTACGTTTGTCTTTACATTAATTTCTTTCAGTCTTAAACCCACACAAAACTGGATGTATACTTTTGGCATCATTGGGTACAAACAAATACATCTGGATTCATCACAAAACTTCTGACAGTTGATATTTTTCACATTGACAATTTGATGCCATCTTGCTAGCACAGTACTCTGCGCCTTCTTGTTCTGATTTTAAAAAAGAGCATGAATTCCAGTTCAAAGCAGAAAATAACACTATCAGCGTGCACATGAAATAAACCGAGTCAGAGCAGCATGAAGTCAAAAATGTGTAAACCAATTCGTTGTGGTTAAGTGTTCAGCAGCTTTGCACAACTGTAGTCTTAAGGTAACAAAGTATGAGCAGATAATACTGTTTTCTGCCACATCACACTCAGACCAAACCAAAATGACTTTGGAAACATTTCTATATTCTTCTCTCTCTCAAAGGTCCAAATTTCTAAATCAATTTAAAATATTCTATTCATAAACCATGTTTTTCAAGTTGGTGCTACGCAAATAAAGAATGATTCATTCACTTCCAGAGATCCTTTGAAGTGCATATGTGTGTGAGTGTTGTTCACACATCTTTTATCCTGTCAACATATGACACCAGGGTTATACTTCTTACACACACCAACACGAAATCCTGCACACCATTGCACACACTAATAACAAGTTGCACATCTGCACTCTGATCATGTCCCCGCCAGGCAGGCGTACAATCAAAGTTTAACAAGACTGATCCATCACACAACCACTGATGCACGCACACACACACATAGCACTCAGATAATCTAGCGCCATAACTCACCAACTGACTTGTCTTTCAGTAGACGAGCCGTGCGTGGTGTACATACACGTGCGTTCACATTGCATGTGCTGGTTTGTTTCTTTTTGACGCTACCGTGAAAGGAAAGAGGAGGAGAATTCTAAAAAACATTTCTCACTCTATGGCCCGTTTGATACGAGCATAGATGGAATGCGTAAAATGAAAAATCTTAAATTCCGGGTCAAACCATAACGTGGAACTGCAATTCAATTGTGTTTTCCTCACGAAACTACTTAAACAAGACTTGTTTAAGTAGTGTCTTCTTGCGGGGATACTGTGGCTGCTGAGCTAACATGCTCAACAGTTGGTTGCTAACCAGACAAAAGGTTTAACAGTTTATTCAGAAGACATAGTTATGCCATCGAATACTGTACCACAATTAGGTGCAAATGTTGCATCTCTTCGGTGGGGCAGTTTGTTTCCACGGTATGTATAAAATTTGATCGTGTGACACAGCTAATTTCATGGATATAAATGCTGATGTGATGGCTTTAAATGTAAAATTAGCTTTTGATTTGACCTGATATAGCTTTATGTCATGAAAGCAGCAGCAGATGCATTATAACAATCGGAAAGACTGTATAATATGTCTAGAGACCTGAAGTCATAATGTTACGTCTGGTCTCTGTTCCACTAGCTTCGGTAACTCAGTGCAATCTCTCATTCAGCATTTCTTTCTGAAAGAATTCAGCATGTTCCTGGGGTTTACCTTCCATAGTCTAAGAGAAATCGGCATCCACTTCAGCAATTGCTGTAGGAACTTGAACTAATGTCTTCTAAAGTCGTTTTTCTTACGACTTTCTAGTTGTAATCTCAGCTGTCTAAAAACTATTACAGTGTTCATCCCCATCTGTTCGGTTATGGACACGTCTCTTCTGTTGAACTATGACATTTAGCCTGCGAATGTCTTGGGTTCATGTAACAATATTAGATTACCAAACTTGCTTCATATATCCAAACATATGAAGCGAGCCACAAGCCATTTTTAATTATTAGCCTAGGTACGAATGTCAATGGAATTTTGAATGAGTTTTTCTTACTTCTGGAACAGAACCTGGAAGTTTTGGTTTCACTTCGGCTCGATGTGATATTCTTAGAATACCCATAAGAAACTTAACCTATGATATTTCTCTGTCACTCTAAATTTCATTTTTAACTTGAGATTTCTTTGCTGTCTAGTTCTAGCCTAGTTTGAGTGAATATTTACAAAAATTACCTTTCAACACCTGCATTAGTGCATATCTTAGTGCTATTCGTGCAAGAGTTTTTGCTTGACAAATGATAGCCTTGCAGCTACAGGCTTTATTTTTTTATTTTCATCGAAACCTCTTTTGAACACATTTCCTTTTGTTAATTTCATATGGGGAAACTTTAAAGAGGGGTAAGGGAAAAAGACATTTCAGTTTCCTTATTATCACCGAGGCATTTGTTTATTATTAAGGAGGCATTTTTTCATTGTGAAGGAACTTGTGAGATTTGTTTCTCCAAGTAAGTATTTTTTTGTTGTTGGAAACTGATTCTCAGGCTTCTTCCTGATCAGCTGAATAATGGGAAAGAGAGTTGGCTATCACAGGTGGCAATGCACAAACCTGACAAGTGTCGGTGGAATAATAAAACACCTGCATCAGGATCGCCACACCCAACATGGTCGTGTGGATCGGCGCATGGGGAGATTCAATTAAAACCCATGTCACACAACACACAGCAGCGTAACATTGTCTTTTAAGCCTACCCTTTATCGCATTGCAGGCCTTCTTGTCATTTTCAAGACAAAGTATTAGCCTCAGTCATTCATAAGTGAAACAGTATTTTTCTGATCTCTCAGTAACATCACCAAACCCATTAGAGTAAGGAATAGATTAGCAAGCAGTGACAGACAAAACATGGCCATTTTCAGAGAGGTCTCCTCACCTCTCATCTCAAGATATCTGAATGAAAATGGGTTCTATGGGTGCCCAGGAGTCCCCTTTACAGATATGCTCACTTTGTGCTAATCCCATCCCCGAAAACCATGCAGTTTTTTTTAGATGCATTATAAATGTGTTATTCAAAAAATGGTGTATTTGAATACATACCCAGTATGCAGAAATATAACAGTATTGGAATTGCATAAATTGGGTATGAATGGAAACCTAGGACTCTGGTGGATTCAATAAGCCCAATTGTAGCCATGCGTGATGATGTGAGTCCCCCATAGTAGCCATTTCATTGTAGTGAGACAATTCATCGAAACTTTACCTCAATGTATAAAATGACCTAATGTGACCTCTAGGATAATCACAGCCTGATGAAACTTTACAAGCACAAACTAGAGACCTATGGCATCCAGAGGATGCATAGCTTCTCTGAGTATATTGACATTAAGGGGGTTTCTGAGGAATTTCCAGAACAGAAGTATATGCCATCCAATGGCCCAAAAAAATGCAATTCTTACAGCAAGTGTTTGCTACCAAATCACAGCCTGAATTTTTCTATGGTGTTTGTCAAGGTCTTGGTGTCTTAATGTGGTATTTTGGAGGGATTTTTGACCACCTTCTTTTTTGTTTTTTTTGCACCAAATCAGCGTAAAAAATGGTAGCAACACCAAAAACTCCTGCAACAAATAATAAGACATTATAACACAATGTTTATTACAGATTAATGACTCAAAATTAATTGTCAGGTTCCCAGCTTTCAGATGATGTACACCACATCTATGTGGCATATGCTGTTTGCATATGCTGCTATCTCCTCCTAAAGACCCACCCTCCCTTAAAAAAGACAAAAATGGGTCAATGGTTGGGAGGGGTAGAGTGGACGTTAATCTCATGTTTTCTATGTTATTTTAGTTTGCTTCTCTTCAAATGAACATGCAGCCAAATTCATTGTGTTAAGGAATAGTCAGTGCTAGTAAAACAACAAAAAAGTCACAGGTATCAGTATCAAATATATCCAATAACACACCAGCACAAATATAAAAGGTTTGACCTATCTGATAAATTTTACCTACAACGTGACATTGTCCATCTACTGCAGTGGCTAAGCATCTGCAATGCATGGTGATTGGTGCTGAAACAGATTTGCAGCCTTAAACTTCTTATTTTGCTTTAAAGGGAATAATCAAGCCATTCCAGTTATATTTCACTTTCAGGAACATTAAACTGGCAGACATCGAAACACTTTTGTTCTAAACTTCATTATAAGACATTTACAGGTCAATAGGAACCCTACAGCCAATCAGAAATTGGTATCCATTCAAAAATAGTGTTGTAATTATCAAGCTTCACTGTTGCTTAGAGGCCAATTACTCACACAAGGGCGCTGTGCACTTGCAGCAAAGAATATGCACGTGCGCACACACACAAAGCTATGCTGTACATGCCACTTATAAATTGTGCGTTACTTCACCTGTGACATCCAAGTAGAGGAAGTTTGTAATGGGTTTAGATACATTTTACTGAAAACAACTATCAGGTAAGATAAAATTGAAGCTGTAATAGATCTAATATAATGTATTTCTGCAGAATAAAAATATATTGCTCTTGGTTTGAGGACTTACTGGTGGTAAATCTGTCAGAATATCAGTATCAGCTGGTCCCAAGAGCCGCACTGAAACATTTACGAAATAATTATGTAAGAGAGAGCAGTTGCATTATTTTAAATAAAACATAAAATAATTGATAGTTTGTTTCTGAAGAATTACCAAGCATTACTCTTGCCTATTATTCCCTTTTAAGAAAATAAAAACTATACACGAAAATGTTCTGGTTCTTCTTTGTTGATCTCTCTAACCCATCTCTCAACTGTAAGCCAGCTCAGGACATCTACAAGCAATGACAAATAATGGAGTGACAAACTTAGTTTTGATATAGAAAACAAACTTTTTCATGTAGGACATAATGTGATTTTTGTAACCCCTCAGAATCCCATCTGCATTGGAAATTGAAGAAACCTTCAAACCAACTTGACAAAGTCAGGTTTACCTCCAACTTTTCAAAATTAACTTCATGAAATTGTTTAAGACAAGAAACGTTTTTCAAATTTTGCAGTGAAAGGAGATTGCATTCCAGCTCAGAGGACAGGTCTCTCATTCCAACCTCGTCAAAGCCAGCCTTTCACCTAAGGGGAGAGAGAACAAGGTAAAATGGATCAAATCTTCTTATGAGAGGGAAAAACTAAATATCTTTCCTTGGGGCTTATGAAAGACATTCTGTTGGGTGGCTGATGGTTAAAATAAGGTATTTATTATACAAGGAAAACCTTGATAGTTGTGAATAGCTTCAGAAGTTCCAAAGATCGTGAACATAAACATTACAAAGTTTCCCTGTGACAGAATGAGAGCAGTGATGAAAAGGACTTGCACATTGGACCTCTATTAAACAACTGAAATCCCTATCATTCCTTTCAGATTGTAGAGTGCTAAAGGGAGGCAATATGACATCAAAATGAGGCCTTGTTGACTTTTAATTCTTTCTTTTGGTCTACATTATGTACAGAAGGCCAACAACAATAATATTGTTTAAGATATTATCTTGTCAATGCTAGTGACTGCCATATTCCAGTATTTATTATGGTGATATACTTTAGCACACATTTAATGTTAACTCAGTGAAGTATGTAGGTTTCTTTGGTGGGGCGGATTGAGGGGTTGGAGGGATGATGATGGGGGTGTCAAGAGATTAATCGATTCTATCATGGTGTAATACCAACTAACCTTTTAGTTGTTTATGAATGGTCATAATGAGCTTTGACCTAATTATACCAGTATGTCGGATGTCATTACTTTCCATCCGCTACATAATTTAGGGATCCACCAATTTCAAGGTTGTTTCTGTTGATACAGATTTCAGTATCTCAACTCAGGTCACGCTCCCAAATGAAAAAGCTGTAGACCGCACTGCATGAGACTCACAAGAATAATTTTTATGTAAGGAATGATGAGGCCAGGGATTGCGTGGTGCTATAAACTGAGTTGGGATAACTGAGAATGACATTGACAAAGAAACTCTTGTGGATCGGTCATGTCTGGCTGATGCCAAAGTAATAAGTTCAGTATCGGTCCAATACCGTGCATCCCTAAAGAAATTGTATGCCCTGCACATGCTCAGCCATCACATTTAAAATGGCCCTGTATAAAGGCTGTCTTCACCCCCTTCTGTATCTACTAGTCATCACCCATATAGTTGTATGTTTGTGGTTGTGTGGTTATAAAACAAAGCAAATTTAAGTACAGACATGTACCGGTCACACTGAAGCATGTTGCAAAGGTCAAACAACAAGATGCTCGTTCTGCCTGAACTCAGCCACAATGACTGTCACAACCATCCTGACCTGGTTCCAGTGCAAAAGGTCATGGATAGAAATCCAAAATATGACCCCAACTTTGGTAGATGAAGGACAAGCAGCAATGCAACCATGATGGACAACAGCTTAAGAGGAATTATAATACTACGTATGAAAGGCTCCTGCAAGTCTAAAACACCACTAGCAGCTCCCTCTGAGGGGTCAAAGAGCATGCCACCAGACACTGCAACCACCCTCCTTGCAGGAAAGTGTTTCTACACCTTAACAGATATGGTGTGGAAATATTTTTTCTTGATAGGTTGGTGCAAAGAGAGCATTTCTGCAATCAGGAAGAACAGTGGATCTGTGGTGCAGATGGGTGTAGTACTTCTTCCGCACCCCAACAGGAGATCATTTCAAACGCATTGGCCTGTCCCTCAGGGGGGTGGTTCAGGCTGGACATTGCATTATTTGTCTATATGTGCAAGGCTGGATCATCACAGGGTGACAGAGACCACAGAGTGGACATGCTGTTCCAAGGATCATCTGAGTTCTGAGTCTTAATTCATCCACAGCCCCCTAACTATTGGGGAATGAATGGTTAGCAGGGAATACATGTGACTTCTCATCTGCATTTCAACCTGGCAAATCTTTTTAGCACATACCTTATGCATGCAACCATGGGAACCAATGTTGCACAAAAATTAGATGAAAGGGCATAAGTTCAGTAAGTTGGCTAAAATGTGGTCGTAACAAACATTAGCTCCACTATAAATTGAATGAGGGATAAAAACTGTGGGGGATAACATGAACCAAAAACGTGTCACCAAATATTCACAATGTAATGTATCACACCTTCATTATACTTTACCCAAGGACAGACAGTCCAATGTGATTCATTACTCAAATGACAGCATGTTCGCACACACACAGTCAGTGAAGGAATAAAGCCTGTTTAGTGATGATGATAACGACTTAGCCAATTCATTATGACACTCATAAAGGTTTTTCTTTTTTAATTACAGCATCGTGCTGATGGCTCTATGACATTTAAAAACCCTCTAATTATTCTGCACAATGAAGGGACCATTAGAGAGGCCAAACCAAAAGCGATTTTAACATTTTAACATGGCCCTGCGGTGCCATTCACAGTTTGGCTTGCAGCAACAGATAACGGACAAAGATGTCTAGGGGGAAATTTTTCAATAACTCCATTACACAAAAGCAGATCATCTACAACGTTGCTATGTCTCCTAAAGTACATTTTAGTTTGAATGAAAGGACTAAAAGCCCAAAGAGCAAAATAGGTTTTAAATTAAAAAATCTCACTTCCCCACTGAGAAGACAATAACCCTCTTAAGGTTTTATTAAAATAATAAATATTCCACATCTTCTGGCCATCAGTAAAGATCACTGAACACCTAGTGCTTGTTGAAAAGAGCCAAGCTGTTGCTCCCAGTCTTTACACTAAGCTAAGCTAACCACCTGCTGGCTCCAGCTTCGTATTTGAAGCAAAGACATGATAGTGGGGTTGATCTCCTCACCTAACTCCCAAGAAAAACGACAGAATCAGTGATTTCAGCAAGTGCCCCAAAACTACATCTGTTCTTAGTTATTATGACTCTTTTCATGGCAATTATGTCCGCGTAGGGAGGAGGTCGAAGGGATGAGTGGGATAACAAAATGTTGGACTTCAACATTGCTTCCCGTAACTTATAGTCAGCACTGCTTTATTAAAACCACAGCCATGATGGTTCCCTAACCATAAGCACGTGGTTATTATTGTCACCATGATGACAAATGCCGCCCAACCCTTAACAAAGCAGTTATTGTGCCTAACCCTAACCAAACCTTAACCATAGAGGTGTCACGTCATAAAACAGATATATTTTTCAACAGTTATTTGTAACAGTTTTGCAAGGGACAGGCAAATGCTGCCATCCTGCCAGATCAGGCGTTGGATCAGAAAACGCTTTTATGCGTCGCTCTAAAGCCCATTTACCAAAGATGTATTGTTATTTAATCAGGAAGACTTGTTAGAGATTTCAGACAAACACACATCGGATTTGAATGCAAGTTTTCATCAAGCACTTGCATTTAAAATAATTCAAAAGTGGAATACACAGCTACCAGCAGCTGTGTTTAGGGACACAAATGAGTCATGGGAAATGAATTAATAATCCAACAGATAAACAAATACAAAAAAAAAGAAGCAAACAGCTGCACAGGTTTGATCTCTTTCTCATGGTGCGCCATTGCTCTGAAGTGCAAAACAGAAAACATCAGCATGAATGAGATGAAATTAATACGTGAACATCAACTTCAGGACTTTTTACCAATTTAGAGAGGTAATGCTGTTGGCAGTCCATGGCAGATAGACAAGGTTAATGGTCAAGTCGCTGTGTAGCAGAGGAAAACAAATCAGGATTCTGGCAGGACGATCAAAAGGTGCCAGCTGCTTCGGCCATGGACAGCTGTTAGTGAAAAAACTCTGATTTCAGCTGTTGTGTAGAATAGGGCCTTTTTCACTGATTACACTCTGTAGTGTACTGTAATGGAAGTTGAATAACAAACTGGAACATATGTAGTGAAAACTGGTGCACCTACTTAATAACTAACAAGTGCTCAGACGCCACTTGCTAACTGAGGCGTTTTCACATGCAGAAAGGTGGGATCCAGAAATTCATATTTGTCTGCTTCTAAAAATACCTTCCCACCCCATCTTCTTCTGTGGCGCTTTCCTTTTTGGTTGGATTGGGAAATGACATCGCACTGCAGACAACTACACCTTGTAAACAAATCATTCAGGATAGAAATATGAAATGTCTACATGCGAAATTGCTTATTAACTCATCAGGAAAAAAAAAATGCAAATGTCTTAACATGGTTGCGGCATGTCTCTATCAAAGACTTGTACTCTCGGATAAACCTGTTATTATATTCTCAGATGACAAGTTTACAAGTGCAATACACTTTAGGAGTGCGCTGAAAGAGGAAAAAAAGAATGACCCCGAATTAAGAAAACGGAAGAGGAAAGAGATGACAGGGTTGTGTCGAGAAAAAATAATTTGAAATGCAGACAAAAACAGTCAAGTAAAAAAAGATCATTTAATTAGATCTCACATCAAACAGACACACTTTAGTTTGATTATATTGCAGCAAGAGACCTACAAGTCAATGTCTGTAATAAAGTGAGGGCTATTTTATCATTTTATCTCGGCTTTCTGTTGATTATCATAATATATTGAGCTCATTTTTCAAGAGATAGTGGGAAATAGCTTTGGCAGTGTATTTAGAGGGACAGGATATCACACATTCACATACATAATACACACACATTCCACCTACACTTGAGAGAGCTGTTCAACCCATGAGGGAATATGTAAATGTAACTGATGTGACTGGTTGGAGGAAGAAAGTGTCAATTTAATGTGCGCTTTAAAATAAAAATAGGGCCAGAGAAAATGACTTTGCCTTGAAGAACTGAGCGTCAGTGAGATCCACAGTCGAGTTTGTCTCCTCTGATTGCTCTTCACACAGGATATCTCATGGTAGAAGGAAAGCAATCCGTGAGAAAAGGCCAGCGTCAGAAAGCAGCGAGAGACTCGGTACAATCAGGCAATAGATGCAAAATGCTGTGGGACCAACTGAACGCACTTCAAACAACGCGAGGAGAAAAAAAGGAAAGAAAGAAGCAAAAACGCAACTTAACCGATGGCACCTGGGGCTCTTAAGCAATGTGGCGTTTCCTCCCCCCCAAAAAATCACAGCGCTTTGATGCTCAGAGGCGACTGTTCTCTTTATATACTGTTCTACTAGTGGCTGATATTATTAGAGAAGACAGATAAAAGGTCTGGAGGGATTTTGACAGGTAGACAAGTGCTGTTTAACAAGGCAATCTACAGGGCAAACGGTTCGATGTTCCCTGACCGCATTGACTCTTCATCCCTCTCCGACAAAAGGCTTTGAACTCATCGCACGCACACACTCACACGCACATAGAGAACCATGGATTTATCCCCTCGTACGAGGCCATTAAGTGTCTGAACTGGCTGTGTCTGGGAGGCTGGATCAAGGATTGTAATTTTTTCCGAAACCGTGAAAAAGGGCGACAGCGGGGCTGCTGCAAGTGAAACTTCTATTTCTGCTTACAAGATACTTCCCAACACGATACTTACTAAGCGCTGCGGGGTCAGCACAAGGTCAAAGCGAAACGCTAATAATGGCATCAATACAGGCAGACACAGTGTGAGAGAAACACCTGATTTATCTGTTTGTGGTGGCCGGTGAGGATGTCAGGAAAAGGTTATGTGTTACAAGCTGATACACCACCACATTCATTTCCACCACTGAAGATTAAACTGTGTAATAAAATGTAGCATCTTTTTAACAACGTCAGTGTACCATACAGCATTTTTGCACCTGCAGTTACTGCTGAGCATCACTTGGAGGAGTCACTGTTGATCAGGTGACCACAATTGTCTTTTTCTGTGGATCAAGTTTAATTTGGCACTCTTGTCTTCATTCAGCCCGAGCGGCCGGGTTTCACACCTCTGACTAGCTGCATGCTTTCAATGATTTTAGCTATTGAAATATATTCTCGTGTTGTACTTGTTGATGCCTGTTCTCCCTGTTGCAGAGACAATCGACCAATGGGTGTTTTGCATCCTGGATTAAGACTCTATCAACTAGCTAACTACCTAGCTGTATTTATGAAACAAATGGCAACAGTGAGATCAAGACGGCTGTACAGGTTTTGTTTTTGTTCGGTCGACTTATAGATATAACTTGGTACTCTTGGTCAGCGGGAAAAGAAGTTAACCGCCAGTGCATCTTCCAGGCCGACTAAACATGACATATGTCACCCCAACCCACTAGCCCGACGATCCAAATTGGCAGGAGGAAGAGGGAAGGAAGTGAGGACGAGACACCGCAGAGCAGAAAATCACACAGAGAGATGAAGAGCTCAGCGCTTCACTGAGGTGGAGATGAGATGTTAGAGTTTCTATGAAATGTACTGTCTGGACTTTGAAAAAGCATTTCAACCAACACAGGACTCTCCATTAATTCAATTAAGTCCTGTTTATATAGCGCCAAATCATAACAGAAGCTATCTCATTGCACTTTTCCTATAGAGCAGGTCTCGACCGTACTCTTTATAGCATTATTTAGAGACCCAGCAAATCATTAAAAGATGAATAAAAAGTCTTTCAAGGTCGACAGCTCCTTAGAGAACAATTCCAGCCTTTAACACATACACACTTTTCTTTCTCTATTTAGGTTCTTATTTTTGTTTTTGTTTTGTTTCAAGCACAGTGCTGCAAATTCACGTGTCAAAGCTCACTGAACTCTAGCCAAAAAAACGTCTAAATTTACTTTTGTCTCTGCGAGCGACTCCACTCGTCCATCTATTGAAATATTGATTTTGGTTCAAAAGGTCAGCGTTATGAATGCTGGTGTGATTTATCGTAGCTCATATACTAGAAACAAGTTCATCTTCTGTTTATTCCAAACTTGTGAAAAATATAAAATACATCCCTTTTCGCACAGCAGAGGACTCATTTCCCTGTAAAGACTTACAGTATCAGAAACAAAGTGCAGCAAATGTAATAGCTTTCATGAACTAGCTGCAGCCTCAGGTTATTATTGTACTGGAATATTGGAAATTTCACAAACTGTTAGTTTAAGAAAAAAATGCCGATGCAAATGCATTTTGTTAGTGGTGTAACGGATCACAAAACTCACAGTTCGGATCAGAAAAAAATGAGGGAGGAGACAATTTTTCTATTTGCCTTTCCATTTATTACATGAAAACTTACAGCCAGGAACTGTTGGTGTCTACGTACCGTTACAGTTTTGTCCACCGCCCTTCTTCCATCATCATTAATGCTCCCATACGTGCGATTTAAATGATGCGGGAGGCTTTTCAAGTTCTTCTGCTCCGCTGCGAGCCATCGTTGACTTATTAACATGCCCTGTTCACGTGAACACATGACATGAAACTCAGCATCGGGTTTTAAACAACGCAACTACTTAAAACGCAATATCTTTCTCTCTGCGATCGCTAAACAATTTAGATTAATCGGCAAGTTAAAAACGCGAGTCACGTGCGTGCCGAACCGTGGGTCATGTCAAGTCTGAAGCCTACAGAGGCATCTTTTGGTCCTGTGAGAACCTTTTTCGGAGTGTGATTGTAATAATGTCAATATGTGTGAGTGGGTGTATTCATACATGTATGAATACATGTGGTGCGCATGTCCATGCATGGATTAATATGTTCATGCCTCCGCCCAATCATTCACATCTCTCGGGCCGTTGCGGTGATGAATGACAGCGCCGCAGCCTTTAGAGAGCGCACTTGACACAGAGAGGTCACACTATAATGTAGACCCCAACGTGGTACTGTTGCACCATCAGTCACGGTCGGCAGGTCAGACGAAAAGCAAGTGGGACACGCTCGGGCCTCAAACAGATAAACGACTCCACCGCGCCATAGAGGCAGCCATTGTTCTGCTCTGGACCATTGCTTTCCTCCCTCCTTGAGTAGCAGGGTGCGGGCAGGGGTGGGCTATTAGCTGTGGGTGGCAGTGAAAATAGACACATGCAGTAAGGACAAGAGTGTGTGAGCATGTATGTACACTGCAATTTTCTCCTGACAAGCTGGAGAATAAGTCGTCAAAATAAATTGTAACGACTCGTTTCCCGCTGTGGGAAGAGACGAGAAAGGAAGAGAGGGGGGAGGCCGAGATGAAGGGAAGGCTAGAAGAGAGAGGAGGCAAGAAGGTGTAAGAGAAAAGAAGCAAAGCAGAATGATGCAGAGTGAAGATGCTGCGGCAAATGAGAGGAGAAGAAGGGCAGAAAGAGGAGTGAAGTGAGAAGAAAGGAGAGCGACTACCTCTGAAAGGTCAGCGTCTCCTCTCTTCATGTGTCTCTCTGATTGAACTTGCCAATTAGCCACAGAGTGCTACACTCTGCACAGTGGATGGGAAACCACCTAATCAGGGCTGGGAGAAAGCGATCGAGACAGATTGGATGGAGAGAAATTTAAACAGTGTATTGTCACATAGTAGCCAATTCATTCATATTGGAATAGAGATGGATTTGACTGAGAGTAGTTTGGAGTGAAGTGGACTAGAGGCAAAAGAGAAATCAGGGGGAGAAATAAAAAGAGAGAGAGAGAGAGAGAGGGAGTGAGGCCCCAGAAGGTCTTCCAAACACTGACAGCAAGATGGACAGGAGATCGATGATGAGAGGATATAGTCTGGCGACGCAAATTGGCATGAGAAAGAAGGAAATGAGGAAGAGACATGACAGAGCAGAATGTAAAACTGAGAGACAAAGAGCTCAGGGTCTGACCGATGTGGATGAACATTTCTGGACTGGAGCCACAGGTAGGTAATATTGTCTGCAATACCTAAAGAAGATAAAGAAGCATTTTGTCCAACACAGGGCTTTCCAACTCTCCGATGAAAGGCCTATAAAAAAATTCTGTCAAGGTTGAAAGCTCCTTATTTAAAGAGCAATTCCAGCCTTTAACACAGAAGCTATTAAAAGCAGCTACTTTCATTTCGACCTCTATTTAGGTTTTTAATTGTTTGATTTTGAACTGGGGTTGGGACCCGCCATGGTAAGTGTAAGCCAGGCTACCAACACGGCTCTAGCAATGTCAGTGTTGCTTGGGGATGGTCTAACCATTTTGGTCCAGATTGAAATATCTCATCATAACTACGGGATATAGTGTCATGAAATTTCAAACAGACATCAATGATTCCGAGAGCATGTCTCCTGATGACTTTGGCGATCCCCTGGCTTTTCCTCATGAGGTGGACATTTTTGGTTTTGTGTGAACAGCTACTGGATGGATTGCCATGGAATTTGGAGGGATGAATCCTAATGACTCTGATGATGTCTTGACGTTTTAGCAAGCGCCCCCAGCAGGTTTTACATTTTCACTTATTTTCATCTCCGTCTACATAGATGGACTGGCACAAAATGTTATGCTCATTTTGCCATGAAATTTGGTACAGACATTTAATGTCCCCATCAGGATGAGTAGGTGGTCTTCTGATTGTTCATCTAACCCTACCAGCAGGTCAAGTTAGTCCTATACTTGAAAATAAACTAATAACATTCCCATCTGCCTCTGCTGTACTCTGCTAATTAGCAAATGTTAGCATGCTAACACATTGAACTAAGATGGCGAACATCGTAAACATCAGCGTGTTAATATTGCAATTGTGATTATGTTACCATGCTAAGGTTTCAACAGTTCAAAGCACCCCTATGCTTTAGTAGAGCCTAACAGGATTGCTAGTGTGGCTGTAAGCTCTTGGTCTTGTCGAAATACAATAAATCATTATTTTTGTGTAGTCAGTGAAGTTACTTAGTTCAGTCAAGGATGGGCCTCCTTCATATTAGATGTTCATGGAAATGACTGATATCCGGTTGTTGATGAAAAATAATAATAATAAGCAAACTGGTACGTTCATTCAACTAATGAAAAACGGGGGAAAAAAATCAAAAGCCAGCTGACAATTGTATTGCGAAGACAGATGTGATGAGGAGGAAAAGGGTCTGAAAACAAAAGATGAGGAACACAAAGAACAGAGACCAAAGAAAAAGACAAGATGTGAATAATTGAATAAAATCGAAAAATCTCTCAGTCACAGTTCTCTGCCTCTCTCATCATCTCCAATCTTGTAACTGCATCATCATGAGCTGGATCAGACCCCAACCAAGGGCAAGGCAGAGAGACAGAGAGAGAGAGAGAGAGGGAGAGAGAGAGAGAGAGAGAGGAGGAAAGTTGAAAAGCTGAAAATAGGATTCACCAACTCATCTGTTTTCTTCTTTCATTAAACCGTCCATCCTCCACCCATTTCCCACTTCTCTGTCATTGGATACTGCGTAACATATGCACGCACGCACAGACACACACAAGAAGTCATTGATGGGCACTAAGCATTGCTGTGATCTCTGTCAGTGATATCGATCTACTCCAACTGGCAGTCTCTCGCTCTCTCTCTCTCTCTCTCTCTCTCTCTCTCTCTCTCTCCCGCTGCCTCTGACACACACACACACACACACACAAACACAGACATAGGAAGATGCTGATGACAGTGACAGAACAGTTTCATCCCTATGTGGCTGCTGCGGAGAACAACTGGCTGCCAGATAGTTGGGTGACATTATGTTTGTGTGTGTGTGTCTGTGTGTGTGTGTGTGTGTGTGTGTGTGTGTGTGTGCGCGCGCGCACGGTGTGTGTGCAATGTTAGTTACAGCTCGGGGTGCTGCAAATACAGACAGCCTGACGCGTGATACTCTGCTCCTACACTGAGTTAATATCCAAACACAGACAATAAAACACACCCCCTATTCCTCTTTAATCTTTTAAATTTCCCTTTGCCTGTACATGAATGTATGCCTGCAATTAAAAGCGCGCGCCCTCTCTGTTTCTTCCTCTACATTGAACATGACTGTATAGCAGTAATTAAGAGTGTGCTGTGTTACACACCACTGCTAATCTTGCAGAGTCAACTCAATCCACTGTGTTAGGAGATTACTGCTCACGGCATGGGCTCTTGTTATCGCACACACACACACACACACACACACCGCAGGCTCCTGAAAATACACACACAATGAATTGTTTATGTGTTAAAGTGAGACTGCTTCTTCTGTGACACCTTCAGGCATTTTTTTTGTGTCTGCAATTAGATTACCCTGACTATGCAGGGATGCCTACGTCTTTTTGAGTATAATAATTGCGTGCGATGTTGTATGCCTGAGTTTGTGTGTTCACACACTTGTTCGTGCGGAGCTGGCAGTGCCACTTAACAGGGGCCTCTGGCATTACGAGAGCCCATGTTGTCATTTCTTCATGTTAAAGGCCTTACTTGCATATTAGATATGACCTGCTGCAACTTTTTCCTCTACTCTTGTCCCCCCACAAAAAATGACAGCATTGGTCCTTTCAGCAAATGCTCAATAATAACACATTTATATATAAAAGTCCTTTAGTAGCTATAGAAATTATGACTGTTGTCCTACTGCAGCAAAGGAGTAAATTATGTGGTGTTATTATAGACACAAAGTCTGCAGAGGGAGGAGGACGGGGTGGTTGGATAAAATTATTTTCTGATCTGACACCACAGTGGTTAACGTTTGATAAGGTGGGGTGGTACAGTTTCTCAAAGAAAGGTACTGAAGTAAGGTATTTTGGTATCATATTTGGTACAGATAATCAGGTGCTGTACTGACATCAGAGCAATTCAAACAATACTGAGCCCTAGTTTTGATACAATGCTTTCTGATTCTGGGTTGCCATTAGAATCCACTGACTCCATTGTGAATCTAAGCTAACAAAAGCTGGCATTTTCCAAGAGGCAGCATGCTCCAAACATTTTAGACCCCCTTTCAAAGCCTACAGGTGGCGAATAATTGATACTCAAAAGGTATTTTACAGCTGAAATCTTGAAATATTCGTCAGGCTTTAAAGTGCTTTACTGTGGATCCCAAGGCATTGGCCTTGTATCCTTTATGACACTACCTGTCCTTCTGCCTGGTAATGTGTTATCATCGAGTTTAGTACAAGAAGAACAAAGTGCAGTATGAACCTAAATGGCCCTGCCACTGTTTTTTTCACCCAAAAAAAATGAAACCTGATCTAAAAATGAAAGCACCGCATCGCTGAAGCAGTTTGAGCGTGCTTAATCCATGCGTTGAGCGAACGAAATGCCAATACATTTGAGAAAGTTACTCAGGAGTTCAGTTCGTGTTAAACTAGCGTATCTTGAGTGACGTTAGTGTTTGCAAACAGACTCTGGCTCTGGAAATTCACTGCAGGATTTCACTTTCTGTGGTGTAAAGAGTGGGAGTACATGTATCTCGGGTGGAAGGGGGGGACCCATAAAAGAGCTACAATGGGGCCTTCAGCTGTTGGAAACCTTTAGAAAACTGACTGACCAGATCAACTACTTGTGATATTGTCTGTATTGGAATCTGAGTATGATAACAGCCTTGTAAAGACCTGACAGTGGAGGGTTTGCGACAGTCAAATGAGACCCGCGGGTCATAGCATTGAGCTGTAGACCAGTTTGAGCTGCTTCAACCGAGGTGATACTAAAAATCCCCAGAACGGGAGTTGTAAGTAGTTTTTGAGTTGTTTATATTAGGTATACCTGGTTAAGGGGCATGTTGCCTTGGAAACCCACTGTGTGCCTTTTTTACAGGTACATTAACATGAGTGAACTGACATTTAAGTTTGATTAGGTATAAATAGAAATGTCTATTTCTGCATCACTGCCATACGCTGCCATGCCCAGTCAAACACAGATGATGTAAACAGGCATGATGAGGGATTGTTGGTAATTTTATAGCCAGAGGTGTGTGGTGTAACTGAGCCACATGTAGGAACAAAAATGAATGCATTGTCCACTGGTATTTCAACCCTATTTCCAGACAAGAACATTCATAGTGGACAATTCTGCAAAACGGCAGATTCCATTCAATGCCAGCATTTTTTTTTTATTCCGTCTCTACAATATCTGAAATTACAGCACGGTTAGGGAAAGAATGTGTTATGGTTCATAAAAAGGCAAAGATTAATGGTCTGTGACAGGACGCAAACTTCAGTCTCCTGCATGAAAGACAGGCTACACACACCCCAACCTCCACATCCATACCTTCAGCTTTGTTGCACATAAAGGATGTACTACTTCCTGCATTGGCACCGAACGTTGACATTAGATGTAAATTGTGAGGTTCGTGATCGTCCAAAATGGAAGTAATTCCTAGGATACTAAATGGCTGGCTAATGGGTTACCTCATTTCCTTCTCTTTCCACTTTTTTCCGCTTACTCTTCATCATGGCACTGTGCCAGTTTTGAGGTGGAGAAACTACTCCGTAGGTGATTGTCCTTTTGGTCCGTTTCCCGTGTATGAAACAGTTCAATGACTTGAAATGACGAGCCGCACAGGATTAGTACTAGAGCACAGGCACAGATTAGCTGCAGAAGGAACTGTCGTGACTTTGGGAGCTGACATCTCCAAAATCAGTTCTATTCTTGATGGGGATTACACTTAGGCCACGTGTATTTAGAAATGCGATGAAAGAAAAGTTCCCACTTGACGAATTTTCATCAACTAGCACTGAACTTACATGTAATGCAAGCACAAGTCTTTCAAATGCTTTGAAACAATATATGAACCAAATGATGACAGCAAAAGCAACACCTACCTTATTTCATGCCAATGTTTGGCTTCCCATCCCAAGTTTCTCATGAGTACGAGAAAAGACAGCTGCCATGTGGCTATTTTGATACATTTTCGTTTCTTTCAAATATCACCGAGCCTGCATCGACAAACGCTCAGGCCCGGCAAATCTTTGACACCAAAATGGCACTGTGCTGCTCAACTGCTACTGAGAGACCCTTTCCTGTGACTGTCCTCCCACTTAGGTGCAGTCAGGTTCACAGTGAGTCATCGAAGATAACAGATTCTTGTCGGCACCCGTGAGAAGAAAAAAAAAAACCCTGAGTACATAACAAATAAGCCCCTTCATCTGCACAGAGCTGGGCCATGTTGCCGCAGAACTTCCTCCCCATAGTGAATTGTTACAAACAAGCTAAAAAGAAAGCTGCCTGTATGTAATCTACCTGCTTAGCTTAGTTTGCCACATATCTTACAATTTGGCAAATTCTTGTCCACTTACTGCTGGCTGAGACAAACCAGCGGTATCTGCAGGCAGCGACGTGTGTGTTCTTCATTCTTTCTAAACCTCACTCAGTATTTTGATGTCAGCAATGTGATTTACTTCACATTTACGTTTCCAGTGAGATATTATTGACTTTATATGGTGGCTTTGCCGTTGAAAACATCACTGTTGCTGCTCTAGAAACAACAATGATGTACTTAAAACATTCGATTCTAACCCTGTTCTGAATTAAGTCATTTTTAAAATATAATTTTTAAGAAGCAATTATTTAGTAATTGAAACTTACTGATAAGAGTATTGATGAGGACAGTAGTATAGATAAAATCTATAATAATGATAATGATACCCATCCCTAAACACGAGCTTAACACTATATTAAAAAATTACAGATGTTTTCGGGGACCCACTCGATTTCCCTTGGACCCACTGAAATGACCACCTGTGTCCCAGGGACTCACTACATTGAAAACCCATCAACATCACTGTTATGACACCACCTGTGCCGCCCTCCTGAGCCTTTATTCTATTTCCTTTTCTCACACTTTGTCCCTGCATGCATTCTCACTGTCAACACTGTAATACTGTGAGACCGCTACAGCTCTGACCTTTGCTTGTATTCCTGCTACCGTAGCAGTAGCAGAGCTCCTTGAAAACCACGCTGGATAAGAATGTCAGCTATGCTTAGAAAATGTGAATCGGGAGTGCTCTTGCAGATGCAGCCATTACAGAGGTCTAACTTAACTGATTTGCTGCTGCACTCTACCCTCCGTGCTGGAGCTGTTTCAAGCTGACGGATGATCTGACAAACAACGTCGTACATGATGCCAGCTCCACTATCTGCAGTGGCCACCGCTATACTGGATAGATAAGAGATCAAGCACTTGAAGGACATTATTCTGTGTGTTTGTGTGTGTGTATTAGTGTGAGTGAGAGGGACAGAAATAGTGGCATCCAATCTTTGATTCTCAACTTGTCTGTCTTTAATCAGATGAACTGACTTCCTCTGGTTCAGACAGGAAATCAATCGCATTGAAGCACACCAATCACTGCTCCTCAAATGTCTCAAATGTGTATATGTATTTTTTTTATATTCATATCTAACAAAAAAAAATCTATTAATCTCTATTTTTGGAGCGTTTGTGTGTGTATGTGTATTTGCACTTTTCTATATTTACATGTGTGTCCTTGAATGCATTTCTGACTGCTGGCATGCCTTTCGATGTGTACTCGTGTGTTTGTATGCGTGTTTTTGAGCAATGGTGCGCGGACGGCGGCTAGAAGACATATTCAGACACTGTCTATTGATCAGTTTGACAGTCTCCTCATGTCTTTAACATGCAGCCGGATGGCACAATCACTCACACTGATAGATTGAGCCAGAGGGGGAGAGAGAAAGAAATGAGTCTCCCTTGAAAAAAAAAGGAAAGTGAAAGAATAAGTGAAGAAAAGGTGAATAGCGCAGGCATATATCAACGACTGTGGGAAAATGTAATGGGGTGGGAAGACCAGGGAGGGGAAAGGATCAGGAAGAGAAAAATGGGAACATGATAAAGAACAGCTGGGGTGGACGGCAGGAGAGATAGATAGCAGTAAGGGATGGAAGAGGGTGCATGAAACAACAGGGAGAGTAGAGAAGAAAGGGAAAATATGAGAAGAAGAGGGGGAGGAGTGGAAAACAAAATCATACAGTGTGTGTGTGTGTGTGTGTGTGTGTGTGTGTGTGTGTGTGTGTGTGTGTGTTATTTGATGGTCTTGGAGTACGCAGTATGAAGAGTGTCTGTGGCCATGACATGTGCCAACACATACTGATACAAGATGAAAAGGAAACACTTAAATCATGTTTACATCATGGGAAAACAAGAGGGAAAAGCTAGTGAAAATGTGTATGTCTCTAAACAGACAGAAAGGAGAGAGAGAGAGTAGTAACAAGGAGGAAGATGAGCAAAAAGGAGCTCTCCTGTGTGCTCAGCATATTAGAGGAGGTGCTGCGGGGCAGCGGTTATACAGGGGAGGTCTGACACACACACACACACACACACACACACACACACACACTTGCCCATACTCGTTTGATCCAAACACGCGTGTACTGACCCGCCCACACACACACACACTCACACACACCCAGACATTAATTGATCCCGCTGCAGCAAAAGCGGGCAGAAAGGCTAGACGTGAGGAAGCCACCCTGTGGCCCCTACCCACACACAAATAAATAGGATACTCATATTACAGCATTGCACACTTCAATTAGGGAGCAGCTACAGAGGCAACAGGACTTAAGCATGGCAGAGGACCTTCGCTGAGGAGTAGGAGGCAGGGAGCAAAAAGATTATTGACATATTAACTTCCAATTACTTTTAATGATGTGGTTTTCTTTGCATAAATAATTCTGAGAGAGTGCTACAGGCTCTTGGATATACTACCAAACACTTTCTATAAACAGTGAAGTTGTTCACATGGTCTTTAGTAAGTCTTTAAAACCCTACTCATGTTAAAAAAATAATAATAATCCACACAGGTGATGCAACTGCCAAAGTCACTTGGGGAATTTTCACGCCCGGTTTTCGAAGTAGTTATTTTGAACCCTAGAGCCATTTTCTCCTTAGTTGAATTTGTTTGGACAAACGAGAGTCCAAAACACAGGGCAAGATTTGTTTGAGAAGGTGGCCAGACCCAGGGTATTTTCAAAGCAGCATTGGAGCTATTTGATCGAATGAGAATATATGAACCAAATAATCACAATAAAAGCGATGATGCTCCACCCCCCTCTCATGCTGATATCATTTGATTACGCCTTAAGAATGTGTTTGCCACTCACACTTTCTGACCACTTAGGGAAAAGACTGCTGTCATGTGGCTTTCTTGATAAATTAAGGCTCACTGGAGAATTTGCTGTGTGTAATGCTACAAAAATTTGTATAAACGCTGCCAAGCAGTAGCACCCCATCCCAAACAAAGGAAATCTCTGGGAAATCAAGTAGCAGTAAACCTGTTATTTCAACAGTTTCCTCAAGCACCTTACATCATACTTAACGTGTTGTCACGCAAGAACATTTTAGGGGCGGGTTTTGCAACAAAAAATACTGCAATTTTTTGCAGGGAATATCTGATCACTGAAAGCAATCATTTTGTAAACTAGCTAACCTTGACTCGAGAGCAAGCTTTCTGGCAAGGTTTTAATGAACAAAACTGACCTGGGCCCCCTTATTATTATTATCGAAACGACAGATGGTTCCAAGTGAAAGAAGCCAGATGTATTCAATTATGACAAAAGTGAAGCAGGTCTCAAAAAGTGGTTTGCTGTTGGATGGAAATAAAAGATATTATTCCACTATGCTAAATAAACAGTGAATATTAACAAAATTGTAGCCTGCATGTGTAGCTTAAGTGTAGCTTTTTCACTTAAAAGTCACTTAAAGCTGAAGTGCAACTTCACATTTTCATCAATAACCCCCGCAGCATAGCCTACTGTATATCTCATCTCTGGTCTCAGTTCAGACCAAACAGAATATTTGGCGAGACCAATGGCCAAGTCAGAGACAAGTCTGAGTGCAAATACCAAGGAATCCAAGACAAGTCCGAGACTATAGAAAAATTGTCTCGAGTCCGTACTACAGCACTGCTGCTAACACTATGCCTGTAAGATATGTGTAAACATAAAATATATCATATAAAACAAAGACAATCCAATCCAATATCACAATAATGGCTACCGAACACCTTGATAACTACATTTGACAATAATTAATGGGACATTTTCAGTTATGTAATTTCGTTTTGATTGTGTTCTGAGTCAGTATTTCCCATAACGCATCTTTATCTTGCAGGAATGACAATAGTAAGCTTGATACAAATCAATGTTTGCCATATTTTATCTTGGTAGGCCAACCTATCATGGCTTCTATAAAACTAGACTTTCCCTTGTTCATCTCAAGTTATTCAGATTCATATCACATTTTAGAGCTGAGCAGCTGAGATCCTCTGACCCGGAGCATTCCATTCAATCTGACAAAGACTTGCACTGTGAAAAAGAATTACTCACCACTCAAAAAAGTCGACTTCTATACAGTACTGCCCCCATTCAATACTGAATTTCACTCCCCACTTTAGGTATAAGCATTCATTAATCCATAAACCATGACAGGCTGTGATATATTGAAATTAATCTTCCAGTTTCTCAAATCACTGAAGTATTATATAGGCACTCAGTCTGTAAACAAAGGAGTAAAGCCTGCCGAGATTGGTTCTTACCCAACGCCCATATTACAATAGCTTTTATTAGCTATAAGCCTGCTATTTTCTGCACTCTACATTTAGCTGAAGAGGAAGAACATATAATTGCAGAATAATCATAGAAACGGGCAGCTTCCCTTAATAGAGGAACTAAGCATTAGAGATGTTCTTTAATTAATGCTTCAAACTTTAAACTAATACTAAGACATGTTTAAATGAGAGATGATGGGATGGACTGTATCAGGAGGAAAATTCAGGTGGGGAACAAAAGAGAAAGGACAAAAGTAAGCTTGGGGAACCACGTGATAATATGGCTTTGGTATTAATACCTTAAGGCACAACACTCTTACACCTATCTTACTGCTTTACATTTATAATAGTGACATTTAAGTAATATGATGAAGGTCACTGTGAACCAATCCCTGCAGTTTGAACTATGCACTAATGTTGAAATATGTTGATTATGAGATGGCAACATAGCTGATGATACTGGTGTTAAAATATATAAATGGTGGAACATAACTCAAAGGGACAAGCCTGGCATACAAGGAGCAGAGGTATAATTGTAAAACAGTCGAAATTCCATTAAAAAGGTACGAACGATGCTAAAAATCTAATTTATTGCTTAGAAATTGAAATTGATCTTGGCACAATTTGTTGCTACCAACTACAATGAATTATTCATAATGATTTTTTTAGAAGATGTAGCTATGCAAAAGAACTAACATAGTCAAAGTAACATATTTTAATTAAGAAACAAGTCATTGATATCAAGAAATTGCATAACTTTCTGTCACTAGATAGATAGATAGATAGATAGATAGATAGATAGATAGATAGAGAGATTCATCCTTGCTACTGCAAGGTTTTTTTCAGTGCTTTCTTTATGCAGCAGGTGTGAAGGCTCTGCTGCTGTCCAGCTCTCGATATTTGTGTGCTGTTGGATGCCTGCTACTGTGATAGAGACTGCTTCCTGTTCTGGCAGGCTGCAGTCATCTGCTTTCAGGCCTGTTAAGCACAGAGCACTGGTGTTATGTGATGAATTGCTTAGTCCAGGGCAAAAGACTCAGATCAGAGTCAGATTCCACATTGTGGCACTTTATAGACCACCTGGTCCTTATTCCCAATTTCTAAAAGAATTTGGAGGACTTATCTCAGAGCTTGTTACTCATTCTGATGAGATTTGAATTACTGGTGATTTCAATTTTCAACCAAAAAAGGCATTCAATCCTCTAAGTAAAGCCTTTCTGGCACTTCTTGATACATTTGGTTTCACTCAGTTTGTACATGAACCCACTCACTGTTGGTGGTAATGCCCTTGACTTAAAGTTATAGCGTGGTATTGAGGTTTTTTCCTTGACTTTCTCTCCTGTCACATCTGTGGTGTCTGATCGCTTTCTTATTGAATTTCAAGCAACACTAGCCTGTCCTTGTAATGCTGGTGCTGCTGTATTCATCACTCGCCACAGTCGCTGGGCAACTTTAACTGCCCTTAGTGAACATTTGCTTGAGGTCCTGGCCTCTTTCACTGCAGCGACAGGCCTTGTTGAAGATGGTACCAGTTTCTAATACACAGCCCTTTGTAGTCTCCTGGATTCAGTTGTACCTCTTTCTACCAAAACAATGGTGAAAGAGGTCTTAAGCTGGCCTGCAGGAGATCGGAACACATATGGTGTAAATCAAAACTGGAAGGTTTCTACCTCTCATGGCAGAGTGTTTATTAAATTACAAGCGTGTTCTGTCCACTGCTGGAATAGCCTATTTCTCTCTTCGTTATTTATCAAGTGTGCCGGGGGTGGGGTGGGGGG
>CM022485.1:30573535-30634455 GCA_011952105.1 Coreoperca whiteheadi | reverse complement strand
CCCTTGGCCGGGTTACAAATCTGATTGCAGTCCTGTCTTGGTTCCCCCCTGCTACATAAAGCAGGGTCGGCTCGGTCCAGAGGGGGGGGGGCATGCATGACTGTCCGTCCACAATAAATAACCATATTTTATTATATTCACAGCAAAGGTAGGTAGTATTGGAGAAAATAAAAAGCAAAGGCTGATGTTTTCCAACCATTCCGTTTAATAGCTAACCGTGACTCTTTTAAACCTTGACCCTCTGACCCCCTTCCCTATTCGAGAAAAAAATTAAACTACCAGCCCAACTTAAACAAACAGATAATTTCTTAAACAAAATGCAAATCCTCGTTACAAATAATCACATCATCAAACTAGCTGTGTGTGCAGTTCAGCAGAATGTGAATATGACAGCCATCCCTCCTACCACATAACATTTAATAACCCTACACATCACACACACGCGCAGCCAACATTAGTGACATGGGTATATTTATGGTAAATGGTAAATGGACTGTACTTGTATAGGGCCTTTCTAGTCTTCCGACTACTCGAAGCGCTTTACCAAAGCCATTCACAGACATTCATACACTGATGGCAGAAGCTAACTGCCCCTCAGTACAAGGAACTAACCATTCACACATACTCACACACCGAAGGCACAGCCTCGGGAAGGCACAGTCTCAGCCTAGGGAGCAATTTGGGCACTCTAGGACACTTCGAAATGTGGGCTGGGGGAAGCCGGGATCAAACCGACGACCTATTGTTACCGCCGACCACCGTCGGTTGGTGGACGACCCGCTCTTTCACCAAGCCACAGCCGCCCCCAATGACCGTTGTCCCGCAGCAAGCAACGGCCAGGATAATATCAAATGGTACGGTGGCCGTAAAAATAAGATTAGAACTGATGACTTTTTAAGTATTATTTTTTTTAGGCCATGACGGTTCCTCTCGCTCACCTGTAGCTTTCCACCGGGAGCACATCTCCAGACTGCCAATGAGTCAGCCGCACCCGCTACATCTGCTTCTTCGATACATTTGCAAAAGTAAGGTTATGCAGGCTGGCTAGCTAGCTAGGTCAGTGGCTAATGTTTTTAGCCAGCTAGTTTCATCTGAAAGCTTGTTAAGGATAGTCTGAACAGGAGTCACGACATGCTGTAATGGTATATACAGGTTTCATATTTAAAATAAACTTAATTAACTTTAAATTAACCAGGATGTGTTGTGATGTATCTAATTTCACAGATACAGGACTCACTATTGTCACGCATACATGCATTCCACAAATGGACGGTTATGGTGGGTCCAATGAGGAATGGGTGGGAGGTTAGTGAGTCATGGCACCATACAGCTGTAAAACATTTATTTTGAAAAGAAACACATTTATTTATAATAAATACGAAATACAACAATTTAAAATTTGATGTCCCTCCCCTATTGGCAAAATATAAACAAAAGTCCCTCCCCAGTGCTTCAAAAATTATTTGACCTATGACCTAACCTATCATTCTTTTCAAAAAGTACTAGAAAGACCTGTGTCTAAGCAACTCTTGGCCCACATATTTGACAGCAATCTTTTAAAACCTTGTCAATCTGCTTTTGGGGCCTGTCTCTCTACTGAAAATGCATTTTCTAAAATTTTAATTTTACTAGTTAAAGTGACCTTACCTATCTGAAAGAAAACAGTGCTTCCATTACATCAAACTTTTCTGATGTGAAACATGGAGTATCTCAGAGCTCTATTCTTTGCCTTCTGCTCTCCTCTCTTTATATTTCACCTCTTGGCCAAATTATACGCAGTCGTGGAATTGATTTCCACTGCTACGCAGATGATACTCTGTCTTCTGTGAAAAAGGGGATGTCACGTAATTTCCTGCTCCTAAATTCTGATAAAACTGAGATGCTGGTCATTGGCTCTGCTTGACTTAGACACCAGTTTGATCAAGCAACAGTAACTATTGACAACTGTGTGATTTCTCAAAGTTTGAAAGCCAAGAATTTTGGGGTTATCTTTAAACCTTCTTTCTCTTTTGACCTGCACATTAATGAAATGACCAAGATTACATTTTTCCACTTACGCAACATAGCTAAAATGAGGTCTGATCAGTCCTTGGCTGATCCAGAGATCCTAATTTACGCCTGTGTTTCATCCAGACTCATTGTAACATTTTTGTGTTCCTGTTGTGTGCTAGTACTAAAAGGCTTCAAATGGTTCAGAGTGCTGCAGCTAGAATCTTAACTAAAACTAGAAAATTTGTTCATCAATTTTACCTTCCCTTCACTGGCTCCCTATCCAAGTCAGATCAGACTTTAAGGTGCTTCTGATGACAAAATGGTAAATGGGCACACCCCTTCATACCTCTCTGACCTCCTTATACTTTTATATTTCAAAAAGTGCTCTCCACTCTCAGAATACAGGGCTCCGATCTGTTATATTTGATTAGACATTAAATGATTAAAAACTTCTAAAGTTTAAGTCCAACATTGATGGATTGCAGATCAGGACAGCTGAATCAGGGTACAAGCCCTGATAATTTTGGCAGCGTCTTCTGCAGTGCATTTGGGTTTGCAAAACAGAAATAATGCAGTATTTTTCCATAACAAATGATGCTAAATCTTTAAGAGTGTATTGCAATGACTGATGGTTAGGTGAGTGAAAAGTCTATTTAAAAAATCACTTCCATCATGTCTATTTTCTGCAAAGCCAGACAGGGTGACAGAGGACAGTAAATGACATTATAACAAGGCTTAAGAGAAATAATACCACAAACAATGTCATGGGTGTTTAATTAGACTACCAGTCACTTTGGTATGATTAGCAAATACATTTAAAAAAATGTATGACATAAACGTCGCATTTTTAATTTTAACACTTAACGTGAATTAACACTAATTCCTGACAGTAATTTCTTCTACTGGAACTGTCAGTTCCCTTTATTACTTACATGTGACCAAACATTTGTCATTTATAGATTTTTACTATTGCTAAGTCACATTGCTCTATAGTAGTTCACTTTAAAAACTCTTCGCACTGCAGCAGTCAATGTGGACTAAACTGTGGATCACTTTTCATTGCTTTTACATAAAATGCGTTCAGTGACATTTTTCAAACTTCATGAACTGTTTTCTCACTCAAACTCAACCACCACCAGAACTGTTTTTTTACTCCATTTTGAACATCAAAACTGTTAAATTTAAATTGAAAATATAACATAACTAAAAAGAAATTAAAAACATTTAAAATGCATAATCTCCTAATTGTGACATACAACTCTGAGCACCAATTTTCAATCCTTATCTCTATGAAAGGCTTGTGCCATGTGAGGAAAGGGGGCAAGTGACGCAGAATCCAGAACATTTTTTAATTGTATGGGACGATGTGGCGTTTCATAATCTCTTCCTGTCAAAGAGTTGTTTCACTTTTCTTTCCACCTTACTCACCATTCCTCAACCCCATAGAGGAATTAATTTCATCTCTATGACATTTACTGTAAGG
Source organism: Coreoperca whiteheadi (assembly GCA_011952105.1). Taxonomy (NCBI): domain Eukaryota; kingdom Metazoa; phylum Chordata; class Actinopteri; order Centrarchiformes; family Sinipercidae; genus Coreoperca; species Coreoperca whiteheadi. The sequence continues at coordinate 30,630,980 of CM022485.1, read as the reverse complement.
TAGCGCAATCCATGCAAAAAAAGAGATGCCTTATTGTAGTTGTAATGGAACATTGGTTTATGATAAATAAGATACTTTTACCACTTGACAATAGTGACACTAATTGTAATTCTACCTGTTGTTAGTGATTTTTACAGCCATTATGTAATGAGGGACAAAGTGTTACTAGTGGCAGACAAATGTTCTTAGTCACGAGTTGATTCTGTGATGTGTATGAAGTGTTTTGGCTGAATTAGTGCATTTTAGATGTGAGATTGATGGTTGTACTGAGCTGCATGTTGCTAAAGAGAACTTTGCGAAGAAAGTGAACTCCTATAGAGAAATGTGACTTAGCTTTTTTTTTTCGTCTCAGTGTTTGAGCTTCAACTTCATTCAGTACAGGCACACTTAAAATAAAACTCTTTTCAACATTTTCATTTCATCTACGATTTCAATTACTTTGGGTAATTCTGTTTTAACTGCAACTTCAACTTCTTTCAGTGGTTCTACCTCAGACACAACTTTATGTCCTTTAATGTCTTTAGCTCCAGCTTTTACTTTCATACAAAGACATTTCCAAATCTTAGAAGGCTTAACATGTTAATGACAAATGAAAGTATTTCATACACTTTGTTTCAGCTGCTAATGTTTTACAGGAAGCATAATTACATTTTCTTTAGAAAATCTTTCTTTATGCTTAAAATCTAACATGCTGCATTTAATTTATTTAACACTTTAAAGGTCCCATGTGTAGGATTTTGTGAAATCTAGCAGTGAAATTGCAGTTTGCAACCATTTGAATACGCTCGCATCACCCTCCAATTTCAAAACGCGAATGGCTCTATCTAGAGCCACTGTTTGGTTTGTTCTGGGCTACTGCAGAAACATGGCGGTGCAACATGGCGAACTCCGTGAAAGGGGAGATTAAAAGCGGCTTATTCTAAGTTAATAAAAACACAACGATTCTTATTTTCAAATGATCACACACTAATAAAAAACCCTCTATTAGCCATTCAACCAGAGAACTGTGCCAGTAAAAATCTCAAAAAACATTTGACAGCATCTGAAGCTGAGAATTAGGATTTCTACAAACTGCAGTTGGCAAACCATTGGTGAAAGACTTGGAGTCACCAATCTGGTGATGTGAGCTAAGGAAACTCAAATTGACTGTGTGGTTCTCTGCGGGCTCTGCACCAACCATCAGAGGTGCAGAAAATGGAGCAAATGAAAAGAGCAATTGGAAATGCCTCTGGAAGCTAAATAATTGCAGTGATGCCAGTGCACAGACTTTAAAATGTTGATGTTTCTTAATGAACCATTTATATAAAATACACAGTAACAATAAAACAAAAACAAGTATTTTTGGGGCACTGCATAGAGTAAAGGGGAAAAGAAAGCAAGTGGTTGGCTGTGGTGAAACTCCGTTATGAAACCACAGTCTCTCTGGATGAGTTCAACTTTGTGTGTGCTGAGCGTGTGCATCTCTGTCAGTGTGTTATTTTTTGTAAGACAGAGAAATAAATGCAATGAAATTATGCACAAAAAAAACCCATTCGAGTGTCTTTACATTGGGTTTGTGTGGGTTAATGCGGCTAACCATGCGTGTGTACTCATTGTGTATGCATACACATGTGTGCATAAAAGACCAAATAAGTGCTATTTATGCTCTTTGAAGGAACAAATGGATGCAGACTCCGTTTCATCTCGATAAACAAAAGACCATATGCAGCTAACAGGCTTCCCTGACTGCCATCTGTCTGGATATGGAATGGTAATTTGGCAACCCAGAGCTCACATTAAGCACAATGTTATATTTTGTGGATGAATGTACAGTATGTGTGTGTGTCTATCAGCGTGTGTGAGTTTGAGATGCAGATAAGTGGATGCAAAAGCATTCCATGTGCATTTTCGAGACTGAGGAGCCCAAAAACACAATTCATTTTAGCCATTGTGTTAACGCACCTGTTGTTCATATGTGTCTGCGTGTAAGTGTCTAGATGCGCGCGCGCGCGCGCGTGTGTGTGTGTGTGTGTGTGTGCGTGTTTGGTTTAGTTGTGAGTGGCACAGATCTGCAAGAGATCAGCTGACAGTTGTCTTGATTAAAGCCAGCTGTTCCTCTTCATTAACCAAAATCCCATCCAAGCTAGAACACGCACATGCACATGCGGTCCGCACACGCACATGCACGCAAACACACATGCACGCACACACACCAGCAATCGCAAATTCACTGAAAAACACTTCTGAGTCACCTCAGAGACAGAGCCACTTCTGAGTTTCTAGAATTGGGGGTCTTTTGAACAAAGTGCCGGTCAATTTCCTAGTATTCCTTTTTCATCTCTGTAATATTTCTTTCCAGAAAATGATGATACACATCCATAAAGAACCATTTACACAAATGTTCTAAAGTAATTTTAGTATGTTTCCAAATTGTTTATTAAAAAGTGTCTTTTATTCTACAGTATGCTGTGAAAGTCATTTATTAAAAACTCTAAAATTACATTTGATTTGGAAAGTGTTTTGCTTTTAAAATTAGCACAGTTAACAGAATGGTGACTTATATAACTGGTTATAAAAAATAGAACTGGTCTGACGAAGAAATTGAGGCACACAATTACATATAAAAAAATGCATTTTGTTTAATCAGCTAAATTGGGAAGAGTAGCTAAGTTATTATAACATTTAAGAGTTGTAATTTTTATGAATTTAATGTCTTGATAGACGTTGTATGAACACGTAATACAAATTATGCTTTACCTAAAAACAATTTTAGACATTTTTTGTTAATTACTCTCTACATAGGTAACCATCTCATTAGTTTAGTTTTTAGTTTAATCCCCTGACATCAGGAAGTCCACAGGCACTGTTTAATGACACAAAGATGACAGCTCTGTTACAAAGGCATGAAGAATTCTCTTTCACATTTAAAGTACGAACACATCTTTAGACTTGGCATTAGAGTAACCGGAAATAATTAGAAAGACAAAAGGAAGAAAGAAAGAATTGGACCTTCTTTACACTGATGTTGGCAAAGCAGTGACTGATGTTGACAGACAGCTCAAAGTGCATTTCAAAATACACTTCACATCACTTTCAAAGCATGTGTAAATGATGTGTAACACATCTTTGACTGAAGCTGAAGTGTCAAATGGCTGTGTATAATACTGCAGCAATTTATAACAAACATAAGAATTTCTGGGTTTACATTTTAAGGGACTTACTTATGGAAAAATTACGAAAACAATCACATTGGAAACAAGTGGAATTAGTTTAATCCCAGCCAAGTGGCAGATATTTCTTTTAACCTCTGACAAACACCATTCTTGATATGAACAATAAAACAAATGACTTCCTGTAGTGTGAAAGGTTTGCTAATATTGCTGATCCCACAGAGAATCAACAACCCGGTGGCTCTGTGCGGCTTTCAGCTTGTTATTCTGGTTGACTCTTAGCGGTTTACATAGTAATACAGCATGTTCCCACTACCACAAAATTGTCAACAAGTGGTGAAAAAAGTCGAACGTAGTTCTGAGTATTGTTTGAAAATGTTTGATAGCTGTACTGTACTGAATACCGATGTCCAAATCCAAAAATGTTTTCCTTCCAAACCCCTCCTTTCATTTCACAAAAGAAGCCAAATTTCTCAAATGCTAAATTTTGTCTAAATACATGCAGACGTTCAAGAACTTTGTCTGGCATGTAAACTAGACTGCAAATCTCGATAGACATTCGATTCCAACTTTACAGTTGTTGACACTGGGTCACATTTTAGTCTGCGCCAAAAAAACTTGAGGTTTGATACGCAGCTCCAGTCAAACACGTGTCACTGGTTTTCAGGAGTTGGCAGATACGTTCTAAGATAAAACATAAGATAATTTTGGACTAAGATGTCACATGTGGCGAAAGTCCAGTGGAGTACCTGTCACATTGTTCCGCTCATCTGAATATTTATTTCAAAAAATATACACTCACAGAATATAAAGATAGAAATTGTTCATTTGTTTGGAATAAACTCTTTTATTCAACACGATGGGGGTCTCCTGTCATAAAGGTGGCGCGATCATGTGACCAGAGGAGTGTATTCTCTACAGAAGTGGAGCATTATAATCATCCGCTTAAAGAACTACAGTAATCTCTTGTCCATTTGATGCAGTGTTAGCTGGCTATAAATTATATAAGTATAGAAGATGGATGAAAAGAATGAAGGGAAAGCTCTGACAAAAGATGGACAAAAGACTTGTCTGTGACTAACTAAATTAATCATTTACCAAATTAACTAAATGAATCATTTCATTAATCAATGTGCCAACAGGAGTCACTGCTGTCAAAGAACACTGTCATATTGACTGTTTTAGAAGGGGAAGAAAAACCTTTGGGGGAAATTAATGGAGAACTCACTTTTTTGCTCTTGTAGGTGTTGGCACATTATTAAATGACTTGTGAAAATGAAGAGTTTGGGATGTCGGAGGCTAGATGTGCACAAATACACACACGTTTATGTTAGGAAAATAAAGAAAGCAGGGCGTAGTCCCATCTTGTTTTACATGAAGAGTAGCTGTGTATTAAAAAGAAACCTTGGCAAAAAGAATGGAAAAGAAAAACCTGTGTGACATTTATTTGTGCACACAGGCGAGCTCGTTTTTGTCACTTTCATGGCGTTGACTTTTATTCATTCCCTGGAGTTTTACCCTCATCCGAACCATAACCACTTGACGCCAAACCCAAAGCCCTAGCCTTGGCAATCTCCTTACCTAACCCAACCACACTTTCACTGAAAACCAACTCTCTCAAACCGGAGGTGCACAATGTGACTATATGAACGGATTTATGTTCCCACAATGTGAGTAATGCAATTACACACACACACACACACACTCCAACACTGCTGAAGCTCAGGAGCACTTGCGGAGTAGGCCACAAACGCTGACAAGAAGAAGTGATCTTAGATACTGATACCTAACGCTCCCAGCCTCTCTCACACACACACACACACACACACACGTCCGTCCCTCGAAGAATCATGTCAGAAGCGCTCTTTCCCTCTTTCTCGCTGTGTTAAACTGTGCCTGCACTCAAACTAAATCCCTGGAGTGAGAGTGAAAATAAGAGTGAGAAAGTAAGAGAGCAAGAGAGAGCAAGAGAGAGAGAGAGAGAGAGACGGAGAGAAAGCGAGACAGCGAGGCGGACAGAGAGAATGAGATGGGATTACAGGGATAATGCGAGCAGATGGAGGGAGGTCGAGGCTCCATCAGGACTCTCCACTCCAAACGGATTAAAAGACTTCAACCGAGCCACCGACAACCGAATGGATGCTGCGCTCCTCACGCTTGAGACACCGAGCTGAGCCGGGCTCACCCCCGCTGCTAAGCCCGGAAATGAATACTTGCCGTCTTTCAACACGACGCAGTAAACAGTTAGATCATGGAAATGTATTTCAGCCCCCTTCCCCCCTTCGTCCCCTCCCATCAAACACATAAAAGGTTAGGCTTTTAAAAAAAAACCAAAAACAAACCCCATCCATTTGGGAATCGCGTACGCGGATTCTCCTCTTCAAACTTTGTATCAACATGCATCCTGTTAAGAGCAAAACACGTTCACAATTCAGATATAGATGCACCCAAGGCACGTTAAAGATTCAGTCCCCCAAACCAGCACTGGTCAGAAAGGGATTTGGCCACATAAGCAACAATATGTGATGTGTCTCTAATCTTCAAATACACTAAGCCATTTGACACTTCAAAACTCATCCTTATTGTATCCGGTTGGATTTCGCTGGATTACGCATTAAAATGCACTTCCTATGCACTAAACCTTCGTTTCATAAAAAAAATGCAGACGGCACCCCTGTCACTGCCTCTCATACGTAGTATTTACATCTTTCAAAACTGACAGTAAAACCTTGTTTTGTTTTGTTCCCCCTCCACCAATACTGTGACAATGCATTCTGGAAAACAACGTTATTATTCGAGCTGTCTCCTGTGTGTTTGATTCCTGTTAATTTGAAAGAAAAATATAATAATACAGTCTTTCAGGAAAGATTAAACTAGTTTCACTTTTGACAGAGTGCAGCGAGAAACACAATCTACCAACGCATTGCATCGGCTGGGGAAATTTGTTCTACTGGCTTGAATTTTAAAAAGTTTGGAGACCTACAATAACGCAACTTGGGTGAATCTGGACGCCAATAGTCTGGACGGAGTGCCTCCTTAAAATCAAACAGCGGCAGAACATAAGCTATGTCTTCTGATGATCTATAAAGCAACTCTTTTATAAGGACACTGCAATACTGCAACAGTGAGGTAAAGTGTCACATTTAACACTGACAACTTATAATTTTCCCATCAATATGAATGTGTTTAAGAAGGAAATGATCGTGACAAATAGCCAACATTGCATGCAGTTACTGGGAGTGTAAATTGGCATGTCGTGCCAGGAGCAGGCTCAGCTCCTTTTCTGCATCAAGATAGTTCACATTACCAAGACCAATAGGTCACATTGATTGGGCCACTCCCCCAGTCAAGTGCTTTTAATTGGTCTTAATGGAACAAGAGGTGGAACTAGTTCTTCCAGTCATGTTATACAGACAGACAGACAGATAGTTAGATAAATAGATACATAGAAAGAAGAAAAGAAAACGAAAAACCAATTGCAAAGTCAAAATCAGACTTTTTCTAGAGGATACACATTTTTTTTAACACTATTTTCTAGTCTCCAGTGCTCAGTGTCACAGTCAATTAGCCCAGTGTTTCATCCCTTCACATATGCATGTATTAATGCGAATGTGGCTGCATGTTAACTCCCTCTCTGTCTCTCTGCTTTCACTCTACTTTATATCCGCAGGCGATAATTAACCTGTTGGTACGGTGGCCGTTATGCGGCGCGCTTCTCCCCTGACATCCCAGCATCTGTTGGCGCTGGCAGCGGCAGCAGACCAGTCATGCTGCCATAATTGATCTAAGCACATGAATCATCATTAATACTGATGAAAGTCACTCAGTTTAACCTCTATCGTAAACGGAGGGTTCTCTGACGCTGCTTACAGCCAGACTACCCTGGGGAAAGCCTGATCTTTTCTGATCCAAGCCGGATTGGTCCTGGTTAGTGCGTGGATGTGATTCGCGCCTGCGAATACTGATGTCGTAAACTGGGGCAGCAAGGTACCTGAGGTTTCGACCCCACGGGAGCGGTGTATATGTGTGGAGTTTTCACCCATTCATGTGGGTTTCCTCACACCTCAAAGACCCTCAGCCCCATGACCTTCCACCGCGACCCTGACCTCAGGATGCTGCACACTGAGCCTGCTCCTAAATAGTTGGTAAGGTTTCAAATACAGTGTCCCAGTGGGGACAAATTTCCCCCCAGGGATTGATAAAGCATCACTCAACACAATATAACACCTATATGTCGTTACTTTCTCATCTTTATTACCATAGCGACCACAGGCTGTATCTTGTCAAGTGTGTTCCAAACTAGGGTCCAAGGATCACTGAAACCCTAGGGGGAAATTCTGGGGAAGAAAATTCGCTTTGCAGCAACAATCAACCAAACATTTTTTTTATTCAGGGTTCCAGAGCATTCGATATTGGTCTCCGGCTACACTGTCTCACTATTAGAACTCCCCTTAGAATGTAGAGTGTTCATGACTAGAGTCGAAAAAGATTTTCCCTGGGACAATATCGTCAGAACTGATTAGAATCAAATGTACTTGTAAAGGCACTCTGCGTCTCCATGCGTATTTACGCACACAATGTGACAAATTCAACCAAATGGCACACACAAATGTGAAATGATATCAGAAGAGAATGTGTTGCTCGCAAGATTTGGGACAAATTACAATATAGTGCACAACCTGCCTCGCAGGGAGCGCACACGAGACAAGCAATGCGCGCTCAGCCGTCACGTCTTTCACTCTCTCTCTTTCACACGCGCCACCACACACCAGGTCGCTCACTCGCACGCGTGCGTGCTCGGGCTTTTCCTCACCTCTCTTATCCTGAACTTTGACGGAGATCTCCACCAGAGGCTCAGTCTCTCGGTCCAGTCTCCGTGATATGACTATATCCCCGCTGTCCCGGCTCACGCTGACCGGTGAGCTCTCCACGTCGGGCTCCACCAGCTCAAACGCTGCCGACTGAAACCTCACCGGGTTCAGGTTCATCACCACAGAACCGATCGCCGCATCCTCGGACACGTTGATGAAAACGGGGCTGTCTGATTCCAGCACTGACCTGGACTTTCGCGCTGGTACTTTAATTTGCGATTTAGGTTTCCGCTTTCCTGTTTGGGGGCTCAGCGAGGGCGCCACGGGCCATTGCCGTGGATTGATCTCAACAGCTATGCTCTGGCTCGTGCGAGGTGGCCACCCGCGGTCCCGGGCAAACACTTCAAACTTAATCGGTTCATCCAGACCGAGGATAGAGTCCACCAGGAGGATGTCTCCGGTTTTGGGAACAGCGTAGAAACTCCCGTTTTTGGGCATGGCGAAGTAGATGAGCTCCGCGTTCTTGCCGCTGTCATCGTCCCGCGCGGTCACCGTGTAGATCGCCGTGCGGAGCGCAGTGGCATCGTCCAGGCTCAGTTTCACATTGGCACCGGGGAAGGTGGGCTGGTGGTCGTTGGTGTCCAGGACGTCCACCTTGATGGACGCCATCTCAGAGACTACGCGAGACTCCCCTTCCTCTTCCCGGGAGAGTCCCGCGCATTGCCCGCAACACAAACCAAGACCCAGTGCGTATTCAGCCCGCTCCTCCCGGTCCAGAACCCCAGAAGTCTTCAATAAAATATGCCCCCGTTTGTGGTGCGCAAAGACACGGAAATTCTCGCTCCCGTCTCCCAGGAGTTTGAAGTGCGCTGCCGCTGAGCCGGTTTCCCCGGTACCGCACAACCTCTGCGAGTTGAGCCGCTTTAACGGGACGCTCAGTCCGTTGACCCGGGAGCCCGGAGACGAGTTCTCAAATACATGCCCGTGAAAGAACGGCACCTGATCCATGGTCCTGTTCCCGAAAGCGCATGCAACCAAAATGGGTAGAAACGCGACCCAAATCATGATTGAATATCTCACTGACTCCACTCCACTAAAGCGCTCGTGTCACACCGAAATCCATGGGTGCACTCTTTCCCTTTGTGATCCAACACATCCATTAAATTGGAACGCAGACATTTGTTGGCACCATACTTCATCTCGACGCAGGAGAACTTTGTCTCTGCGTGTGTGTGTGTGTCCTGTGTCCTCCTCCTCTCCTGCTCTCCTCTGTCTGCTGTCTCACCAGCAGCGCTGTCGATCTGTGCGCGTCCCGGGGAAAAAAAAATAAAAAATGCTTCTTACAGCTCGAGCGCGCGCTTACCTCCGCGCTCTCTTTTGCGTGCGTTGTTTCCGAGCGAGCTCACACTGGGATCACACTTAATCCGTCTCGCATTTGAGTTGCTGCGAACAACACACCGCCTTGCTCTGAAAGGTGGGCCAGACCTCTTCTCATGAAGACATTAGTTTTCTTTGCAACTCAAATGTACAGATGAAACGTGGCCCACCACGAGGATATCGCACCGATCCGGCTGTTCGCGGCTGCTTTACGCACGCATTGCCAAAGCATCCAGCGCCATACATCTGTAACAGAGGGATGCAGCGGTGACGGACTCTCCCATCTGAAAGGAACTCAGCGAAGGAGCTGCGAGTCGAATCAACTCGAGCTCCCGCGCACACCCACACTGTCACAGCCACACTGCGTGTCTGTGTGTGTGTGTGTGTGTGTGTGTGCGCGTGCGCCAGGGACATCCTCAGGGAAGCAACCCGACCTCCCTTTTCCCAGTGATCAATGTCCAGTCTTGCACGTCCAGATCCATCACTCCTCTTCCCAATAGCACGCCAGGCCATTGGATTAAAATAATGTAAAAATCGACCATTTTTAAACGCCTCCCAGAGCGGAGGGCTGAGCAACAACAACAACAAAAAAAAGGCTTCCAGCTTCAGGCAGGGACTCAGAACGACTCCAAAGCTGACTTTATGTCACAGAGAAGTGCCCTATTTGAACGTGTTCATCACTCGCTATGTTTTGAAGCTGTAGGTCTCCAGGGGTCTGGTCTCCAGCAAAATGAAGAACAGTCTCAATTTTAATATAACAGATATTCACATTCATACATCAGCTTTCACTTTCATATCTCCTCCCCACATGTAGATAGAATTCAATACCAAATCTACAAGACCCACAATATTTCCTTGCAGGACCCCTGCTAATAAATCTGAGACTGTTTGTGGATCCAAAGCATGCTGCATGCCGGTCATTATCTCATCCAAAGCACCAGTCTTCTGTGTGCGTTTTGTGCCTTTGTGCTGTTTGAACTCCTACTCACTAAAACACTGCAACCTGTGCAGTTTTAAAAGTTTAAAATCAGCAGTCCTTGGATAACACAAGTTTCAGGCTTCACACCAAAACTGCGTTCACATATTCAGTCAAAGTTTGGTTTTGTGTGGGAGTGAATTTCCATCAGTGTTTAGCATAACATTTAAAATCAGTATGTCAAGGTAAGTTCACTCTGTGCTGTTTCACAAGTGAACAAAATAGTGTTAATATTAAGAGATACATACAATTAGGAAATCATAGACAGGTTTTCCTAAAATGTAACACGGAGAATGATGTGGTTCAAGAGTGAGCCATTACGTTGACTTAAAATGTCATCATTATATTATACCATATATTAACACCCCAGGCATCCATCCAATGCTCTACAAAATAAATAACTATAAACGAGTGTAAATGTTGTATAATGCAGACTGTGGCCTTGGCTGTGCTTTGTTTCCACTTGAAACACATCAAATCCACCAGAGAGCTGTAATAGCTTTACCAGCTCAAATACATTTTCTTTAAAGGAGTGACCATGGCGACCACGTTGAAATCATATCATTAGTAATTACTAATGACCTTAGCCCACAGGCATATTTTCCCCCCTTGTTTAAAAATACTTGACAATATTAGTTTTTATGAGTAATAATAAAGAACATTTTAATTACACCATGTATGCATGGATTTGTTGTGATATATTGCCCAATAAAATCAGTATGTGCCCTTCTCATGGTACAATGATAAGAAATGGTGTATTATAAAGTCTTCAGTGGAAGAAAGGAACTAAGTACATTTACTCAGTACTGTACTTAAGTACTAATTTTGAGATTCTTCTACTGTATTCTTTTTTACTCCACTACATCCACAACTATGGTTACTAGTTACTTTACATATCATTATCTTACATTCAACTTTGTTTTGCTAAAACGTCCGTACTTTGCGTCAATGTGTGCATCTTTGTTGGATTTAGTAGTTTCATATTAATAATTTAATATGAACGCAGGACTTTAACTTGTAATTGAGTATTTTTATATTATGGTATTGCAACTTTTAATTAAATGATGAATACTTCTCCCACCATTGCAAGTGTCATTCAGTTTCTTCCTGCACTAGTTATTTCACTAAAACAGATAATTATATAAAGTAGAAATTACACAAGTCAGGTTGTTTGATTTTAATATCTTATTGGCTCATTAATTTTGCATGGCTGACTGGTCAAATTATTTCAGCAATTTGTTATGAATGGAAGAAAAATAATTCACTTCATGAATATGATTTTGGACTTGATGTGCTGTACCCTGGATCTTATCTGAGCCGGAAGATCCTATCTGCATAATACATATTGTGCAAGAGCTTTGCTCTGTACCTTTATCCCCCGTGTTGTTTTTTATTACATTGTGCGGTACAGTTTTGCACTGTATTGTATTATTTTGGATGGATTTGTCCTTTGTCCTATTCAAAATTTTAAATCTATTAATAGACAAAAAAGACAGCTATTTCGCTGTAATATCATATCTGTCATATGAAGCACATCGCCATGAACACATTTTCAAAGCAAAAACAAGCAGAGGGAGAAAAAGAGAGAAACCAACAAAGATAGATTTGGTCAGCTGTTAAGCCTGACTGTGGAGTAATACTCCCCACTGTGGCAGTGACAATGGCCCAGTGAGCACCAGACTGAATCATCTCTCCCTCTCATCTCTTTGTGTCAACGTGTGCATCTTTGTTGGACTTAAAATAAAACCTGATATGTAGAGAGCATCCCCTAAAACTGTTTGCTTATTCATATTGCAGTCCTGAGCATGTCAGTATTACAGACGGGTTTTCAGCTGAACACGTCTCTGGAAAAGTCACATATTCCAGTCAGCAAGCCAAGAGACATTTGAAGACGGGTACTGACAAACAACACTGTTGCACACTCGCTATTAAACAGGACTTTTTCGAGCATTCTCTGTGCTGAAATGACATTGGGCAAAAAAATATGGTTGCAGAACCACTTTACTTCAGCACAGTCAAGGGGGTTTGGCAGGGAGAGCAATGTTCAGCCCAGGGTCAAAACACTTGTGGGTTTCAAGTGTTTGTAACTGAGTCTACCTGGCAGAATTATGTCACAAATAAGAGCACCAACAATGCCATAGGGACATTATTTTTTTAACAGTGTGCCAAAAATGGACCAAATCCAGTTGAGCTACTATATTTTAAACGATAAAGCGGGCCTTAAACAATATTTTTTTTGTAACTGTCAACAAATTTAATGAAGAGAACAAAACCAGCAATGTGTTAGTCTATCGCTCACTCAGCCCCCAGCCCATTGGTTCCTACTGAACACATAAACCTTTAAAACAGGTCACAAATATAGTTTCATTTTTGTAAAGACTCAATAATTTCCTAAAACAACTGGGCGCTGTAGTTTTTAGCAAACATTAGTACATTTTTGGAGACTATTTTCACTGGTGGATTAATACACATTTGTTGCCCCAGTGAGCATTTCAGGGCAACAGGAGGGTGTATGTCGGATTGAGTCAAAATAAATAAATAATAAGTGTGGCTCATTTATGTGCTTTTAATATTTCTTGGACAGCAGTGGGGATCTATGGTACAGAAGAACAAACAATATAAGGCTTTGGATACACAGACAATACTTATTAATTGCAATTAATCGTCAGGATGAATATGTCTCTAGAAGTGTTATTTGCAAAATGTGGGACAGTAAAGCTCTAAGTAAACCAGAATTATCTGTTCTTTCATATTTGTGTGGCATCAGATTACAATGATAGAGCCAATTCAAGTTAGACCTTCCATGCACTCGTATCATATGTGATATTTTTGTGATCATTCAGAAGGCATCATGTGTCAGTGTTGGATGTCATTAACTGGCCAAATCAGATTTCTTATTTATTAGAAAAGTTATATATCAGCGTAACCCCTCGGTAAGAGGTAAGATCATTTACATTTTGTCGTAGTACGTAGTAATGTGCTGGAGTAATGTGATTAATTTTTCAGCAGCAAATAGGGTAGGGATGACAATTTTAAATTTAGTTACATAATAGTTACAAGTCCCAGAAATTATTTGTTATTTTGACATTATGGGGGTCGGCTGTTACTTTGGCATTATGGTGGTCGGCTTGTTTTCTGTCGTCACGAGAGTTATATGGGACAGTCGGCACTTAGTGAATATCCTGTACCGTGCTAGATGTGAAGTCGGTGTGGGACGAGGCAGCTACCTTCTGCAAAAAGACAGGGAAGATGCCTTCTGCCAACTACAAGACTGCATTATTTCCATGTTGTGTGTTCTTAGTTGACTTGCTAAAGTTAGCCAGTAGTAAGCCAACATGCAGGAATCACCTGGGTCAGTGAATACTATCAACAACTGGCTCAATTCTTAATGTGTTAAATACAGAAGCCGGACTGAGTATCTACCTAATTAGTAACAACTAGTTAGTAATTAATCACATGTTGCCCAACCCTGATTATATTTGATCTGGTTCAATTGTCTGCGCAACAACTTAGCGTTTCAAGAGATAAAATATAAAGTTTTTCACCAGTACATCCAGATGCATTCTAACATAATATGTAGGAAGCCATCATTCGTTTTTTCCTTCTAATCATGATTCTGGCCGACCAATATTGTCATATTTAGATCCCTTGGCTGACCTTGTGAGAACGGTTGGCACTGAACCTGTCATCTTCCATTCATTATCGTGTCAACTGACAGACTGTGCTGAGGATCATTCAAATCCATGCAGACCCACTAAATCTCAATATAGTGGAACGTCAGTCTGGCTCTGGCTTTACCAAGCAGTTTTCACATCTGGGGTTTGTTCCCCTAGAACAAGAACAAGCTGTTAGATTGACACAACACACACTCTCCTAACTGCTATTGATTATTCTGCCCGCCCATTTTAACAACCTACCCAATCTTAATTCTCTTTCTATCTGTGTTTGTCCTCTTGCAACACCAAATTTCAATTAGCGGATTATCAGTGTGGAACACTGTTGTCCCCCAAATCAGACTTTTTCACAAGCCTGTTGAAGATGCATACGTATAGGGAAGGGAGAAGAGATATAGCATTGCTGGGATTTATAGAGTGCTTGGCATAGAAAAAGGAGGAAGGTGTGAGTTCATTATCCAGACGTACAATTTCTCTTTCTCCCACCTGCAACAGGCTAGCCATCAGGGGAAATATCTTGATAGGATGATAAAGAAAACAGAGACGGGGAATATGCTCAATAGCGCTTTGGAGAGGAGCCAATTGGACTTTGCTGCAAACACAATCTGGAGATCCACTGGGCTATAAATTGGCTGGGTATAATGTTTCTTTGTGTGCTTGTGTATGTTAGCTTGTGGATGTGTCAGTGGATAGGGACATTCGAGTATGCTAGCCTGAAGCCTTAAGTCTACTAATCAAACAAACAAACATATAGATATTTTTGGATTAAAATCCTCATCATTTGTGGACATGAGGCTTTCGTGACACAAGTTTTTTATCTGACATGTTGGATCTTTATAATGTTACTCGACAAGAGTGTTTTTCATGAAGGCATCTTGTTACATTACAAAACAACAAACAAACCAAAATAAGTAAAGAGGGTTAGGGTTTGATAAATTCAAGCATACTTGGTAAAGTGTCGTTTTAGGTTGAGCATTAAAATGCTATCCACATTAAGTAAAGCCAACAAGACTAAAATAATTTTTCATTTTCACTTTATATGCAAATATTAATGTTTCCTGTTAATGACTTACACGGTCATATTAGTAAAAAAAATTCAGAATTCATGAATGCAAAAGCCATACATACTGTACTGATGATGTATAAATACAGGAGGAGCTGATCCGCTTTCTTGTGGTCACAGCTTTTGACAGGACAAACTTAATTAAAACCAGAGTCCCTACTAGAGTCGGATATCGTCTTCAAAATCATTCCAGCGTTGTCTGAAATGTCACTGGTGCAAAGCTCCTACCATTTCTTTGGACCTATCAGTGATGTGGAAACAAAAAAATCTGTCAAGGGTCAAAGTCAATTGGACACAACACACCAATCTTCTTTTCTAATGTTTTTTTTTTGTTACTTTTTATTGGACAGCACTGTGGAGATCGGCGGGAAAATTAGGAGAGAGAGGGAGGGAAGGGCATGGATCCCTGGCAGGATACAAACTAGGCATGTAGCAGTTATGTGGTACAAGCTGCACTGTTTTAACATACAGACCTTTACAGCATGTCTGACCTCACTAAAATCAGTGATATTCCTAAAATGGCAACAACGAATGTAAAACTTAGGGGACTTCCACTGGACATCATTATGCAAGAAACAAAAAACCTGGTCAACTCTGTGAGAGAGCATTTAAGAGCTCCTGTGGGAAAGAGTGCAGAGCATGTCAGGGAGCATGGTGCTATCTTTGCAGTCACATACACCCTGATGACAATAGTGGAGCCTGGCATCAGTTGAACAGAGCGACTGTTGTTCCATCTGATTCCACATTGCAAATGGTCATAGTAGCCTCATTAGTGATGAAGATTGATTTGAAAGCATCCCAAAACAAGAGCAAGTGCTTCTGCAAGGAACTTTCTTGTCAGATCACGACATGATTCTTGTTGTTACACAGAAGCCCAACACTGGTGTATATGTGTATGTGTGTTTCTGCTGTATGTAAATGTACTTGATAGACATGCCCTGACAGTAACAATATAGCTACGCGTTGAAAAGAAATGGTCAAATGCAGGAATTCATTTGCTTGGCAACGTTGTGTAACTTTGATTAACACCGTTTCCCCTCACCTCAGGTTCAATAATGTCTGCTAGCATGATCTGAAAACTGTAAACATTGCCACTAACTTATAGAAGGCAGGATCCACCTGAGTGTCTGACCCATCAAGCGCAGGAAAGCTGGCTGAAGAAAGATGTGGCCGTAAGAAAGCAAACCTCATGCAGCATCCAACCTCAAGTTGAGTTGGACAAGCCTACAGCCCTTCATCTTAAAACATTGCTGTACATTAGCATGCTGGCTGTTAGAATGAAACATTTTGTGAGAAAAGCGAAGAACTTAAGATCAATCAGTCAGAAAACTAGCTCATTCAAACTGACTGGTCCACTCAAGAGTGCACATTTACAAGCAAACCAATCATCATCATACAGTGTCAAGCAGTGACATGACACAGACTCACCTGTGTTTAGCTCTCCATCAGGCTGCAACTTCTGCTTCTGCTGCTCTGTGCTGTCATGCAAGTCTTTATTCAGCCACTTTCTTCCTATCTTGTGCTTTTATGTACCACAGGAGGATTATTCACTCCTGGTCAAAGTCTAATGCAAGTGCAGCAGTTAGCCATAAAAGCAGTTCTAGCCATCCTTATTGCCATGTTTTTGCCATCAATAAACCTTTTAATATTAATACGCCAGTGTGTGCCTGCAGCCATTGCTTTCATGAGTCAGTTACACTTTTACACGTTTCAAAAGACATCATCACTACAATAAATGAAGGATTAAATCAAAACAAAGGAGTCATCATAACATTTCACCTAATGGAACCTATGAGGACCTTAAGAGCATCAGCCTGGAAAGCTATAAAAATGAACTGTACCACCTGTCAATTTCACTGGGCAGGATGTGGAAACTCATAGCTCTCCAAACTGCTCTGACTACTAATGGAGTCAGAGAAGCAAATTTCCAAACTCCCTGTCCTCTCACTTTGGAGAATAGAACAGAAACTCAGTGGATACAATTCTGTTTTGACTTCCTTTTAATAATGCATGAAAGCGAATAGATTCATTTTCCCACTCTGTTCAATATTTAAGTGCACAAGGCTACCACTGATCCTTAGTGAATCCGTGCTGCTGCTTATGCTGAATGGAGTACCTCCTCAGTAAGTGTCCCAATATCTATCTCTTGCTTCTCTGACACCATCTGAGGCAAAGGAGTAATATTGTATGGATTCCCTAGTAAAAGGAACCTATATATCAAGGGTACTGGGTCAGCGGATAGTGATGATGTCTTTTGAAATGCCTCTCCTTAGCACTCCTGCTGGGGTACTAAGGAGAGGCACAGTTAGGCTGGTGAACTGAAACCCATTACAACTGGATCAAGTCTCTCTCCACACCTCTCTCTCTGTCTACAGTATCTAAGCAATCTAATATTGTACTCTGCCCTGCCTATACCATGCCTTAAATAAATAAAAAGCACTGCACAGTGAATAATTTTTATTTTATTACATTTTGTGGGAAATTCTGCTATTTATAAGAAATTGAGAACTTATATCAGTTTCCATTGTTCACAATATAACTGTAAATCAAGGGTGAGTGTACATTTTCAACAGAGTTTGAAACCTTATGTGTGATCTGATTAAATGTATGGTCTCTTTGGGGCAATTGGGAAGATAGTGTTTCAGTATAGGAGTAAAATAATAGTAAGTAGTTGATGAACAGAATAATAAAAACAGAAGATAAACAAGAATATATGAAAATGACAATTTGAAATATTAATGCTTTGTGGTCGCTTGAGGCCCTTAGTGATAATACATTATGATGGCTGTCACTATACACAACAACACCCCCAACCGCAGATGGCAGAGTGGAAACACGTATACACAGGAGGTGATGTGAAACTGGCATAATGCAAACTTCATAATGGAGCTGGAATAAACTTGTGAAAGGAGTCAAGTATGTCATATTCACATATAATCCATATTCAGGGTGGAGAAAAAGAAGGCATATTGTGGTCATTTCATGTGTTAGGAAGAATATTTACAGGAAGCTTACATATGTCTGTAACTAAGAAGTCCTCATACAGTAAACAACATGACACAATTGTTAGCTTGTCAGTGCTTTCCAGAACAACCCATATGAGTGTTAAAGGGCCACTTTAACGATTTAGTATTGCACTTGCATAAAGCTGGTGGACAAGACAAGAGACAGATTTATAAAAGAAAATAACATTCGTCAAAATTGAAGTAGCAGAGGTCGAGATATCCTGACGTTTAGTGTCAGGCATAGGTCAAGCCCCCAAAACACTGGATCCTACATTTCCCATAATTGAACTCAAGTACGATCTTTCATTATACCCTATTTGAGAAACTCAAGGTCGGGTCTGAAGGGAGGGGGCAAGGAGAACGTGATTTACATCTGCATACCTAACGTCATTCTTCCTGAACCAGCCATCCTCTCGTCCGCTCTGAAGCCTCTGGCATCACTGCAAACCAACGGCAATGGCATCCATGAGTTCACAGGGAACTCTCAAACAAGTAAATCTGTTTCTCTCTACCGTTGTTTTCTCACATAGAACCGGTCTGGGTTAAAGTTAACCTTTAACTGACGTTGTGCTGGTCTGGCAGATGCCCTTGGTTAAACCATCACTTGACCCCGTCATTCAGTTTGCCTACCAGCCAAAGGTGGGAGTGGAAGAAAGCATCATCTTTCTGCTTCACTGTGCCTACGCTTACCTGGACAGGCCAGGTAGCACTGTAAGAGTCTTGTTCTTTGATTTCCCACATGTGTCCAACACCAACCGGCCTGCCCTGCTGGGGCGTAAGCTGACGGCGATGCAGGTAGACGCTGTCCTGGGCCACAATATGTTAGAATGCAGGGCTGTGTGTCTGACACTGTGGTGAGCAACACTGGGCCCCACAGGGTATGGTCCTGTCACCCTTTTTGTTCACCCTCTGGAGCTCGGACTACAGGTGAAACTCCACCTACAGAAGTACTCGGTCGACTAAGCAATTGGGGACAGGATCAGTGAGGGGAAAGAGGCTGAGTACAGTGGGTACAGTAGCGGACTTCTTGATGAGTGTTGTGGGCTGAACCACCTACTGCTTAACATTGGTAAGACGAAGGAGAATTGGTGGTGGACGTCAGTAGACAGAAAACACCTCCTTCACCTACTTCCATCACGGGGTGGACGTGGACACTGTGCAGAACTACAAGTACCGGAGAGTACACCTGGACAACAAGCTGGACTGGGGTAAGCTCACTGAGGCTGTGCACAAGAAGGCAGAGCTGACTCTACTTTCTGCAGAGGCTCATTCAGTGTCTGCAGTACCATGCTGAAGATGTTCTACCAGTCTGTGGTAGCCAGTGGAAGTTTATTTGCTGTCGCGTGCTGGGGAAGCAGGGTGGGGTCAGTTGATGCCAACAGAATCATCAAGCTTGTCAGGATGGCTGGGTCTGTCCTGGGGGTGGAGCTTGATTGTTGGTGGTGTCAGAGAGGTGGATGCTGTGCAAACGGCAAAGCATGGACTCTCACCCTCTCCACGATGTGCCAATCACGCACACAGCTAAATGCCACTTCTCAATACTTATCTATGATCCTTACAGTTAACCAGTTCATATTTTTTGTCATTGTGTATATTTTGGATTTGCAGCTTATTGATATTGTATATTTTATCATCAATATATTTGCACTCTTCCTACATTGTACTGCAACTGCTGCACAACAATTTCCCTCAGGATAAATAAAGTTCTATCTTATCTTATGTTATGTTATCTATATTTGGGCCAGTGGGCTCCCAAGTCGTTTCTCTGGGACCATCACCATCGTCATCATCATCATCATCATCATCATTGCTGTTATGGGACTGTTGTTCTGCCTAAGTGACTCCATTTGGCCAATTAGCCCCCGCCAGGAAGTGCTCCTATATTATTTTTCTCCCTTCCGCTCTGATGTCAAGTAGAGGCATTTGTTAGCTGATTATACTACCGTGACATTCAACCGCATGACTCTGTTTAGGGAGACAAAACCTCATAAAACATGTAGGGGAATGAGAGTCGACAGTCGGTGATAGATTGAGGGAGAGAGATAGGCAAAGGGTGTTTGCCCTTGGCTGCATGCGGCAGTTTTTACAATAACAATTAGAGTGTGTGAGATATAAAAGCTAATGATCAGGTCTGTCATATTTGCATATGCAAAGAGCAGTGGGCTGATTGCTTGCACGAAACGGCACTTAGAAAGCGTAATTAGAGAAGTCTGGCGCTGGTGATGTCGACAGCCAGAACAGTGGAGAGATTCCCTCTTAATGAGGCTTGTCACTGTATGCTCTGCCTCGAGTCTTTGCTCCATGATCTGACACACACACTCACACAACCACACACACACACACATTTTAACCCCTGTCTAGTGTGTGTAACCCAGTTCAGAACACATTTCAGTTCACTTATAGATTTTTACATGAAAGTGCAACAACTCCTCAAACACTCACAGGACACGCGCACACACAAACACACACTTGGAGTCAAATCAGGCACACATGCACAGACAAAGCCATACAGACATCCGATCCAGCTATATGGTCTAATCAGGATATTCAATCAAGTTACTGGACATGCTGATATGAAACAGAACTCCTTTAAACATCTTCCACTTTCTCCTTCTAAAAAGGAACTGATGATTTATTTCCTTTTTTATGTTAAAAAATATTTTCTTAACATAAATTTTATAAATTCATAAATTTACATGTTTTTTTTTTTGTCTGTTCATCCATGGTGGCCATTACTACTTCTGTTTACTCCAAACAAACCAGAGACTAAAAAACTGTCACTTCCTCAGCAGCGGAGCATTTGTCTGGCTACCAGACACTGTGGGCCAGGCTCATAAAGCTCTGTGGATATTCAAGGCTTAATGACTGTATGCACAAAAGCAGAAGTAAACACATTTATAAACTCCTGCATTCGGATCGTTCTGTGTTATACATCTCAGTCTTTGTGAAATGTTCTAAACATGCATCAGCTTTGCTGCCATTGCCTTAGTTGTCATTCATGGATGTCCACACATACAGCATTTGTATCTAGTTTTGGAATGAACCAGGCCTTTTCTGCCCCTGGTCCATCTGGCAACGCCAACTAAAGCCTACTTTGCATCAGTTCGCACAGTCATTGCAGTATTTTACAAGTATATGCTGTGACAGTGCATAACCTTTACCTTCTGATGTACATTATTCTTATTCAAGACTCCTCACCAGACAATCCACAGGTTTGGAGGTTTATTCCAACACCAAATAAGGACTGATATCTTTCCAACCAATCACCAGACAAGAACATCAATATTGGATGTTTCACCAAAAGCCTGCATTACATTCAATGACAATGTTTTTTTAACATCCAATGCCAACATTTAAAAATGTCTTATTTCTTGCAACATCTGTGCATGGAAACTTCCATATGGTTACTGTACTGAAAAGCTTGAGGTCGCAAATAAACGGTGGTTAAGGAGTATTTAAGGTTAGGCAGCTAAAACACCTGGCTAAGGGTAGGGAAAGATCATGGTCCTGTGTAAGGAAAGATTGTGGTTGTGGTTGGAAGAAGCCAATGTTGACTGTTGGTCGGAAACAGAATGTGAACAGCACACTCCCATGTCAATGGCTATAGGATGCTCTTGGCCTACAGTGGTTCTGCAGCAACATTGTTACGTTCCAAAGAGTGCTTCCTCCCATCCTCTGTCCTCCATCCTCCAGCCCATGACCCTCAAGGGACATCTGACTGTGATAGCTCAAGGGACTATAATATTCTTTAATAGTCTGATGGCTCAATACGTTAATAACCCAATAAGCTATAGACTTTATTTAAAACATTTAAAGCTATTTTTTATTTCTCCCTCTTACCTCCCTTGCTTCTCTTCTGACATTTAAAAAAAATGTTTTAATTTTCTTTTTGTGTTATTTCTATCAGTCACACTCTATGAAGCCTTGACGTGTCAAACTATTTCTTTAATTCTTAAAATTCCGCTATCCTCGCATCTCTCTCTTAAATCGGAGGAGCTAAGGTGTGAGGAAGATGCGTGAGTGAGGGAAGCGTGGAGCCATGTTTGCACCCTGTGTGTCTTCCTGTGTGTACATTCCAATTCCCATAGGTGCATCCACGTTTTCTATACTTGTGTCTATTCTTTGCATCTGAGTCCCAACCACTGAAGATGCGAGGAGAGAGGAATCGTGGAAATTGTTTTTAGAGAAAGGAGACATCCTTTCCTCTCAAACGTCATCTAAAGTGACGTACATTTCTGATGACGGCAGCGTAGCTGGATCAGCTGTCAGTTGGCTTTGTCCTGACACAACTTTTGACAAATACTAATAAGGGGACACAGTTAGTCTCTCTGTATGTGTGAATATTATGTTTAAACAGTTTGACAAAAATCTGCACATTTTTGCAGAAAAACAAGACTTTCCTCCTCTCCATGACTAATATGCTTAGGTATTAAAAGGGGAAATAACATATCATGAAGAAAAAAATCTTTCTAATGAACGAAAAAACTTGTTTATGTGACAATCAGACCTATACAGTTAACACAGACGGACTATTTTTAATTAGATGGTGAATCTGAAAACAAATAAAATCTAAAACATGGGAATTTTGAGTTGTTTTCTGTTTTTTGTCTGTCCATTTTGATATATAACTGCAGTGATGTTTTGATTTAGTATCAGATCATCCCAATAAGCTGCAGCGTTCAATCAATAATATATTTCCAATAAAGGGGTGTGTCGGTCTGATAAAAGACTTCTGCCAAAGCTGGTCTTGCTCCTTGATCCTGGCTCCCCAGAGCAGAATTAAGAGCAATGGACTAGAATGATGTCCAGGTCAAGCGATGGGCGAGGAAGGACTTAGGTAAATTGCAGTCCCCATACATAGGTGAATTTGTGTTAGAATACGCTAATGCTAGGTCCTCCTCAGTTATAGCTTTGAAATCTTTTTTGTAGTAAAGTTAGATTAATTGGATGTTTATTATCTAGTCATACCTACCCCAGAGAACAGAAAGAAAAGGATTGGACAGAAGAGACAGACGTTTATTAACATTTACTGAACAGCTGCCATCGAACATGGGAAAATAGAAACAGACACAACAAGGCAACCAAACCAATGACACTGTCATTTTTACATTTTTAAAATATTTAATAATAATAATAATAATAATAAAAATATTTGTAAAACTCTAAATGGCTATAGTAATTCAAAATCTAAACTTTGACCTTCAAAAACCCATATGATTCCAACCCTTTAAAAAGCACAGAAATACCTCTTCCTGTAAGCAGAGAAAACCAATGGTATTCTTGCAGCTTTATCCTCTGGGGGGCATATTCTTGCCACAAGATTGATTTCTCTCTCCCTTTACCTTTATCAATCTCTCTCCCACCCTTTGCAACCCCTCGTTCTCTCAATCCATCTCTCTCTCTCTTCTACCTTGCCATTTATTCTGCCTTGCCTCAATCTATCTTTCTCTGTCTCTTTTACTACCATTTATCTATCTTTTGTTTCCTCAATCTATCTCTCTTCCTCCTTCATATCTATGTCTCTCAGTTTATTAAAATGCCTCATTTGGATCCATTCTCAGCTCGGTCAAAACTAGAGAGCATCTCATCAGCTTCGTGAAGATCAATCTGTCTGTCCTTTCTTTCCTCTGTTTGCCTCAGCAAAGAGATTAACAGATTATCCCTCCCTCCCACTGAGGAATGTCTGTTTGTCATGTCAATTCAAGACAAGACAAGAGGTGAAGGGAAAGCAGATGTAGGGTGTTGAAAGTGTAGGACCCATTAGAAGTGGGGTGGAAAACTTAAAAGTGAGCTTGTAGCAGGCCTCAAAAATCCTGAGGATGCTTAATTTCCCCCTTTGATTCTTTTTCTGTTGTGATTTACCAATTCAGGCTGCACAAGCAGCAGAAAAACAATATAATGAATAGCCATTTAAAGACAAGAATTATGACACTACATTTCCGTATGTTTATTGATTTTATCTCTTCACTTTGACTTACCTCTCATTATTCATTTCAGCCTGACTTTGTGTCAAGCTTAATGTTCACAGAGAAAGTGCTTTCACTACTTGGCAGCCTGGAGAATGTGGAAACACTTTATTATTGAACTTGATTTCCATAGCATTAACCAAGAATGCATATTCAATATCCTTACTTAAAAAAAACTGTATATTAGTCCTTGATAAAGATTAATTATTAGGCACTCAGTTATTTAACATCAGGGAGGTAAGCTGGATAAGTTGCTAATTCAGGGTCTAAGAAAGTCATAGTATAAACACATGTAGGGTGGTGGCTCCCTGATGATGCTTGTGATGGTGTTAACCAAACCAGTGATTAATCCCAGGAGGGTGAAGGAGTCTGTCTAGCTGAAGAAGGCCTCTGGCATTGAGGACTGAGCAGAGATGTGTCACTAGGCTGCAGCTCTGGTAGCTGCAGAAATAAAAACTTGGATGTAAGAATGACTGCCAGGTGCTTCTGTAGTTTTTTACTTGTTTTACTTGTTGACTCAGGAGGGGAAGCAGACCCTTTACTCAGGCTGAGAAAAGAGAGATCTTTAATATTGACATCATCAGAAGGTGTGAAGTAGCTCTCACAAGAATCCCTAAGCAGTCAGCTTAAAAGGACTAAGGTCATAATGACTAACGCTGTGTCTACACAGGCTGCGGAATGAAAGCAGCAAGTCTGCAGAGCAGCAGCTTCTGTCCTCTGTTAGCAGCTTCACAGGATGAGCCATACTGCTCTGTAGGTCACCTGCATTTTGGCAGTTTTGGCAGTGCTATGAGCCCAATACATTGTTCCACAGCCTGAGTAGTGAGCTCTCATTTATTGAAATAGAAGTATATTTGTTCGGTCAGATGACTGAAAAGCATGGCTGAAACGCATCCCATGCTGACAACCTGTAAGTGGCTATGGTCACTCATAAAGTCTACCTACGGTATACTGAAGGTTCCTCTGTGATCCCTTGGGACTAGAAAGAAATCATGTTAAGATGCTGAAGGCTGTGTTGTTGGGTTGTTGTTGTTCGAGTTGACATCTGTACCACATGACCAGAGACTGTGTTCTAGCTATTGATAAGTGAGATGACTTATCAATAGTTGGATAGACAATCTTGAAAAGTGTTAATGATCTTGAAATTAGACTTGATTGTTGATTCTCAGACCCAATTTCGGTATTAACATGCAGTCTGTATATGCCTATCTAAATGAGGAAAAACTCATGTTAATGCAAGAACCCAATACAATCGGAATGTAAGTCTGCTTCTTTCAGCTATCTTAAGGAAGCCTGGTTAAAAGCTTAAGACAACCCCTTCCTTGACAAAGCAAAAATAAATAGAACTGAAGCATCCCTTTGGTAGACTCTCGAGGGACCACTTCAAAGTGCTAGACAAGGGTCATGAGAGACAGAGGTGGCGAAGTTAGCACTAGTGCTAGCAAGCTTCTCCACTGGCTCTGATTATATTCTTACTTTATCCACCTTATTCCTAGTGCAATGATACCTTATGTGAATTATGGCCACAACTTCCAGTTAATCCTTTTCCTGAACCAGCGTCTGAAATTCTGTTGCTACTAGACATGAAGCGATGAACAATCTGAAAAGCTCTGAGGCTTATCAGTACTTGTACATTATTAAACTCGAGCGGAAAAATCCCAATTTTTAGAAAAGCCATTAGGATTTTTACATTGGATTTTGGATTATTGCAGAAAATAAGCTCTGTGTCAAACAAAAGTTTATGACACTTACAGGTTTTGTTCACCAAGTTAATCTTCACAAATGTACACCGCTTTTATGACATTTGAAGCATTAATACAATCGCCATAAGTAAATAGCTAAAGCTATGCTATAAATGTACTACACCAGGGTCGCATTTCTTCAACGTTCCCACCACTGAGTTTCCAACTTGTAATTTGATTTTGCGCGCTTACCTCTTTTACAAAAGCCTTTCCTCTTAGCTTGACCTAGAATGATGACATTTAATATGTGGGGCGGCTGTGGCTTGGTGGCAGAGCGGGTCCAATCAGAAAGTCGACGGTTCGATCCCGGCTTCCCCCATCCATGTGTCGAAGTATCCTTGAGCAAGATACTGAACCCCAAATTGCTCCCGAAGCTGTGCCTTCGGTGTGTGTGAGTGTGTGTGAATGGTTAGTTTAATGTGTACTGATGGGCAGTTAGTTCCTGCCATCTGTTTATGAATGTGTGTGTCTGGGTAAATGTGATATGTAATGTGAAAGCGCTTTGAGTAGTCGGACGACTAGAAATGTGCTATACAAGTACAGTCCATTTACGTTAATATTCCCTCTGTCTCATTTAGTCACTTGTTAGCATCAGCCTTTTTAAGACATTGTCAGGTATTTGCTGAAATATTTTATGTCGTAGAACAAAATGTGAAAATCTCTTGTTTTATCCACAGACCTTATTTCAGGGATCTAACCCAAACCCATTGACTGGGACACGGGACACGTCACATTCTGTTGAATCTAACATATTGCCTCTTTAATTCCAACCTGTGTCATCCCAGGGAATCATATAGGAACATTTCCAGGGCGTCATTAAGCAACGTTTTGTCCCGCCCTTTGTCACGTTGTATACAGACTCACATGGTACCCTTTAGCTTCTGTCGGAGACGCCCTCAGAAACTCCTTTTGCGTCCGTAAGAGACGCCTTCAGAAACTACTTTGTTGCTGGGAAGTCCCGTGAAGTAGTGTTGGTTTAGGTTTAGGCAACAGAACTACTTGGAAAGGCAGTAGGAAGTCACGTGACGTAACTCACGTAACTCACGTAACAGAACTTAGACATTCCCTTAAGAGAAGGGAAGTGCAGGTTGCCAGAAATACGAGGGTTGTCAGAACTTGAAATGTGGGACTTGCACAACTTGGTTTCTGTGATTTTTAGGTTGGTTTTTAACAGGCTAGCTAGTTTTTGTGGCAGTGTGTCGTTTTGTGTTTCCGCTTGGTGGTTCGATCCCGGCTTTCCCCAGCCTAAGTGTCCTTGAGCAAGATAGTGAACCCCGAATTTCTCCCGAGGGCTGTGCTTTCAGTGTGTGTGAATGGGATAGATTACTTTGTACTGATGGTCATTTAGCTCCTGCCATCAATGTATGAATGGGCTGAATGTGATGTGTAGTGTGAAAGCACTTAGAGTAGTCGGAAGACTAGAAAGGCGCTATACAAGTGCTACACATCCATTTACCATTTGCCGCTACCACTTGCAGACTACTTGCTCAGTAAAATGAATGACTGGAGGTCTTGCCCATAGGTGGAAAAGTGATGTTAGCCTTAGTTAAGGATATGTCATGATGGTTGACAAGTCTGCCAGCTTAACCTACAGTATCTAATTAGCATATTAGGTCTGAAGGGTGGCTTGTCCCCTTCAGGTTGGTGGAGAGCTCCTGCCTCAAGTGGACGAGTTTAAGTATCTTGGGGTCTTGTTCACAAGTGAGGGAAGGATGGAGCGGGAGATCGACAGGCGGATCGGTGCATCCTCTGCAGTGATGCAGTCAATGTACCGGTCTGTCGTGGTAATGAAAGAGCTGAGCTGCAAGGGAAAGCTCTCTATTTACCAGTCGATCTACGTTCCTACTCTCACCTATGGTCATGAGCTTTGGGTCATGACCGAAAGGACAAGACCCCGGATACAGACGGCTGAAATGAGTTTCCTCCGCAGGGTGGCTGGGCACTCCCTTAGAGAAAGGGTGAGGAGGTCAGTCACTCAGGAGGAGCTCAGAGTAGAGCCGCTGGTGTGGTCGTAGAACAGAGGCCAAGCTTTTGGGGTTCATGGGAATTTCTTAATCCTCTCTGCATGTGTTGTCTAGGCTCCTGCAGGTGCTGCTGTATGAGGCACCATTCAATCAGCCCACTATCAAAATAAGAACTGCGGTTCTAGTCTTCACATAAAGTCAAGCTCTTTCAGGGTGGACAGGTGATGTTGGTTTACGTTATTGCAGTGACACAGAATTTGAACATGCAGATGTAGTTATGCGCTACCTTGATTATTCATAAAAGCACTGCACTGCTCTACTGCTCTGTAATGCAGCGATTCACAATAGTTTCTATGTGTGAGGCCACATGGAGCAAATGAAATGTAATCAAATCTTTAATCAGGGACTTTTGTCCCATCAAGAGATGGAGATGAAAAAAGGAATTTAGTCTAATCAGTGGGGCTGCACTGTACACAGTGGCCACATATATATTTTGCATTATACATGGATGCAAGTGACTTATATGAGTTTATTTACTGCTTCTGATTCAGTTGGACACAAACCACTATATCTTTTAAATTCCATCTTCACTTACAGATGCATGATGCAGGGTCTCTAAAAGCTGTTTTTGTATGGACTTCTTGATCATGTAACAAAGTTGCAGGAGGACCTGAAATCACTTGATTAATCAATGGAATAATCAGTAGAATACTTGATTACTAAAATAATCGATAGCTGCAGCCCAACCCAGCAGTTGAGGCTTCCCTGGTGCAGCATGAAAACTCTTGTCATGCATGAAAGGACTATTAAGGCCAGATTTTTTCTTTCTTTTGGACTATGTTTTCCTTCAAGTTCTGTGCATGCTTTAAACAAGTAAATTTGGATGTTGCACACTGGGGGCATGTCTGTGAGATTTGCTGATTGGTGTTAGACCTGCTACACAGTTAGTAACTGTGCCTGCTAGGTTATGATTGGTCGAGAGCACTATCTTGATTATGAGCAACTCATTCAGTCTGTGAGAATACTGTAGGCCTCCTTATTACCATTTGTAGTGTTGTTTCATTCATGAGGATGTTCTTGTTTTTATCTTGTTACTCCCTCTGCTGCCGTGCACTCAGCATGTGCAAATAAGGTACAAACTAAGTGTTAATGTCACCAGTGAGAGGGATGCTAATGTAGCAGGCATGCTAAGCCTATAAAAGCCCAGTTGCGGTGCTTTACAGGCGCACATTGTGGGTGAAACTGGTGAGCTGTAGGGCATCATGTTCTTGCATTGCATCAGACTGTTTGCTTGACTGTTGGTGGTGATAGTTCCTAGATACCGACGTACTGTATAAATTGAAGACAAAATGAAAAGTGAAAAAAAGAAAACAAACAAACAACGACACCAAACATGTTATTATGCAGTCACACATATAGTATCTGATGCATAAAGCCAATAAGAGAATCTGCATTACTGTGATGTTTCCCGTTCTTGCAGAAGAGCCTAATGAAGCTGCAGGCTTTTAAAAGGGGGTTTACATTACACATTAGAGAATGCATAGGAAATCCCAAAACACACAGTTATTGCAAGTTACCTTTATACACTATGCCACTACATTTTATTAAAATGTTGGTGTATCTTTGTTAACCATTCTTTGAGTTTCTAAAGATAGACACGGAATGTTGTGCACATCCGTATCTGAACCATTCAAAGGTCTTAATAGTACAGACATGTTATTAAAGTAATTGCAATTGTGATTTGTAGTATTTCCATATTATGGGAGGATATATTGATGCAAGAATTTGCTTTTTATACCAAAGTATCTTAGTAATTATTAACATAACAACTTAAATTTTCTATGTTTAAGTGTAAACACCGTAGCCAATGTAGCTAATAAAATTGGTAACTACTTATTGTATATTGGAGAAGGGTGCTGGTTTCCAAACTAAATGTTTTCTTTGCTACTTTTTACTGTACTGTATGAATGCCACATGGTCCGGTAGTGTGATGGAATTGTTGTAACATTTAAATACATACTAAAGGTTTGCCTTTGATGTCATCCTTCGCTGTGCAAGACATTTGTGGAGCTCTGCTCACATTTTTCTCCTCTCACTCTGGGTTTTCTGTGACACAGTATCAGGAAATCAATCAGAATAACATAATACTTTGACATCAAAGGAAGTGTACCTGTTCATGTCAGAAAAGATTGCAAAGTAGGAATTTTGAATCAGTTTCTCATCATCAAAGATTCTCTGGAAATGTCTAAATTTACAGTACTTTAAAATGTACTCCACTCTAATCAGGTCCAGTCAACAATTACAACGGAATAATAAGACTATAAAAGGGCAAAAGAGCCACAACTGTTATCCTGTTATGCAATTACCTCTCTTATATACCTCAAAACTGCTTCTAAGTGTTTACTGGATCTTACAACCATTTCACTACTAATGCTGTGTTAGGTATTTTTGTGAAAAGAACACACTTTTGGGAGACAGATGGTATATATTTTTTGCAGTGGAAATAGTTGTGGAAAGAGGCATGTTTAGGAGAGGTTTATCACAAGCTGTCCAGATAAAAGCTCAAAATACAGCATGAGTAAACCAGCATTGACCTTGACCTTACAGCACCTCATTGGGCCTTTGTGTGTGTGTGTGTGTGTGTGTGTGTGAGAGAGAGAGACAGGGAGGGAGATAGCGCTCTAGATTGATAGAAGTAGAATATGTCTTGAGCAAGTTAGAACATAGAGCACACACCCATAACTTCTGAGAGTGAGCTATACTGCGGCATTGGAAAAAACAGAACTTCCTTAATCTCTTCAATACATTATTATGTCTCAACAGAGCCTCTAAAGCAGTGTTCATTTTGGCAGTCCCGTCCCGTCTCCGTCCATTTATTGATGTGTGCATTAACACCCTTTACTCAAGAGCGATTTTACTAGAGTTCATGAAGAGAGCTTGTTAACCAATTTGTCAGAATTTGGAAACATTAAGCTAGGACAAGTCCTCATACCTAAGCAACAATATAGGTCATTTTTAATTGCCTTCCAAAACAACACATGAGCATTTTCTGATGTGGTGCCCCTATTGACAGGATGATGCTGTGGGCTACAAGGGTGTGTAGCGAGTCCTATGTCCATGTAGGAGTTTGCATCCTATCACAGACAAGCATTTAGGGTCTGCCTCTTTATTCCCCGTAACCAGGTTCTTTCCCTAACCTTAACCAAGTAGTTATTGTGCCTAAATGTATCCAAACCTTAATCATAAAGATGCCTGATCAGAAAACAGTCATGTCAATCATTTTTTGTAACGACTATAAGCGTTTTGGAAGCCACCGACAAAAAATGTAGACCTGATGACATGGACGCCAGATCAGAAACTGCTCATCGGGGTTGTTTTGGAAGGCAATGACAAAGGCGATATCGGAGAGATGATCGTGATTGGCCGGTATCTACGTTTTAACAAAAGTGCAACATCAGATTGTTATATCGGCAAGGCAATTAAACCATAAACCTATCAGTGGCCAGTGATTTTCAGGACAACCAAAACGTTAAACAATTGAAACAGTTTTCTCTCAACAATATTATGAGTATTTTTTTTTAAAACTGTGTGCTGAGTAAGGAGGAGGAGACACCCATTGCCATGTAAGGCAAAGTGTAGGGATACTTTAGGGGCACATGGTACATTTCCCCCTTTAGCAAGTTAATGCAGCAATGATTACATGCAAGAATTTGGCCACAGCTCCACAGAGGTGCTGCAACAACAAAACCTCAGGGCTTTCAATAGCACAACCCACTTCACTGTTGTGTCAGTGGCTGACGTGCAGCACCTCAGAAGCAGTGTCCTGGAACTGCCCCCTCAGTCCTCGGGTCTGATCACCACTCAGCCTTGCCCTAGGTTTACCCTCACCAAGAAATACGTGTTTGTTTGTGCTTGCATCCTGGCAGATGCAACTCCACAGCTGGTGTGATTTTCATTCTATTTTGGCAGAGTGCTATGTGGAAATATATATAGAACTTTTGAGGCAAAACGACACAGATCAGCCTACTGCAACAGTTGATGAATCATTGCAGTGGCGTCCCAGCCACCAAAGCCCTCCTACTCCGTGACGAGACTTGTCTCTCTGCTACTCCATCTGCCCGTCTCAGCAACAAACTTACAGCAGCGTCTTCATTTCGACTAGCTCTTCTCTGTGAACAGCGCCCTAGGATTTTTACAAACTGCTGTTTTTCAAACGTATTAGAAGGCTTGATGTAAACCCGTAATGTCAAAATCTTTTACTTCCCTTTCTCCATTTTACTTGCTCCCTTTATCTTTTCCCCTCCTGTTTCTCTCTCTTTTTACATTTATAAACACACAGAGATGACAGAGTGATACAACATAACACATCCACAACACACACATATCATCATACAGTTCAGAAAAGAGCCAACACAAACACCCCCACAACACGCAGCTGATATACAATAGGCAGCTCTTCAGTGCAGGCACTATTTGTCACTTCCTATTCCACCGCTGCTTGGTTTAATCTTGGCCTAAGGTGCCGCATGTATTAAATCCACTAGAATTTAGTCTCAAATGCTCTGCGGTTTTTCTCCAACACAAAAGCAGCAGGGCAATTTTCGTGTGTGCAGGCTGTATAGGGTGTGTAGGCGAGCCTTTCTACATGTATTTGACATTGTGGAAAAACAAGAGCTCCATGACAAACAGTGTAATATTCCAAAGTCACATTGGTAATAAATTGTATGTTTTGAATCCCAAAATTCCTGGGTATGGCTGCTGAAAACTTAGAACGTCAGTTGGAATATCAATACATTTTGTGTACTTTTATTCCCATTGCTCTCATTTTTTTCACAAGCTGCATAAAGTAAGTGACATTAAGTCAAAGCATCATGTGTTGCAAGCAGTAGTCATATGTAGAAAACTGCCTGCACAACATTCCCGCAACCTGATAAATAAATGGAAAACAAAATCAAACCTACAATATATTCATTTAAGTTTGCTCATAAAATAGATACACAATGATATATTTGTTAAATGTTTTGTTTCACTGCATTCAGATTGGATGGTTTGTATTTTGGCATGAAATTTCACTCTGCCTTTATGTCAGTGTATTTTGGCATTAAGTCAGACACAACATGTTATTATAAGTGTATGAGTGACAGGTAGAGAAGCTAATAAACATAATTTTGCTCTGTCTGGTGCTCTCAACACCAGGGGGTTTAAGGTGATGGAGAGTATTGTCAGTGTTAGTTACCACCTTGGCTTTCAGCACACAACCTCACACTTCGAGAGCACTATCAGCTCATTATCTCCATATATGCATGTACACACACACACACACACACACTGCATCTTCCACAATGGAAGCAGTATACTGATAGTGTTGTACAGAGAACTAATGAGAACATTCTTCAAGTCCATAACCTTTACCTGGGAAACTGTGCGTATTTGTGTGTATGCGACTGTGTGTGCCCGAGATCTTGACAGGAAGAGAATAGGTTGTCATTCAAAAAGAAAAATAACAATAGGTGTTTACGGTTTGTCAGCAAATTGAATCTGTAGTGGATTGTTTAAAAAAGAAAGCGAATACGTTCTTTTTCCTTTTTGTACAGGGTTTGCCATGCGATGAATACTGTTACCACCTCATCAAGTAGACCTATTGCAATATAGTAATTGTCAGAATTAAATTGGCTGGTTGACATACATTTATCTGGAATAAACAGCTATTTCAGCAACAAAATTCTGTATCTATTCAGTCAACAGTGGTGTCTTTTTGTTTCCGTCTCTCTTCCTCTGCCCAGATCCATATTTTTACTAACGTCTGGTTAAACCTTTTATCCTGTTTTCTGCATATTTAGCTTTGCACTCTGCACATTTGATGTCAGCTGTTTCACAAATGGCATTGTTTGTCTCTTTTTTGTCTTTCTTTGCCAAGCATTTTTGATTTGAGAAATTTACTAACTTCCTAAGTCTTTGTTGCGTCATGCTAATATCTAGAGATTACAGCTTGTGCATGATCACTTAAGCGTTTCTCCAGTTGTAGGTGTCCAAGCAGTGCTGGCTCCTCTTAATCCCTTTCAAGGGATTTTAGCTTTAGGCTATGCTACCTACACGCGTATGCTGCTGCCAGTTATTTAATTTGGAGGATCAACAGAACAACCTTGTCGTGCAACAAATTTGGTGCTTAAGGAGGGCAGGATCAAGATACTGACAAGAGAAATGGAGTATGAATGGTTTGACAGAGCAACATATCCTTTACTTAATCATTTTGTAAATAACACACCTTATCACTGAACCTAACTGTAGCTTTAGCTCTACTTGGTGGGGTTATAGCTACAGCATGTTCCTGGTTTGAAACATCCAGCTTAGCTGTTTGAATCTGAATTCTGCCAATGATAATTGCCCTATTTGCTATATATTAAAGATGTGCGATGGTATCAACTGGGTTGAAGACTTGCAGCTTTTTTTGCCCCAATAACATGTATTCTGAGGAGAGGCAATGGTGGGAACAAATGCAAGGGAGAGTGTTAATGTGAACCCATCCTGTTGATTTCTGAAACCAAAATCCAAATAACTGCTCACTGTTTTTAACGACAAGAGGAATGTATTTGAGCAAGTCATGACTGCTGTGTTACTGGTTCACAGGCAACAACGAGCAGCACAAGGATATAATAAGAAAATAATCACACACAAAGAAAACAACCTGGGGCATTTCATAAAATCAAATGTTACACAGCACAGTAGATAATTTGATGTGAGCCAGCTTGTTGGTAAGGCCAAGTGGAATACCCTTGAAGCACCAGTATATGTTGACAACCAACAACATGCAGATGTCCTAAAGAAAAAAGCCTACAAAAAAACATTGCTTTAATTTTGGCTGACAAACTTTCCCCTGCTAAACAGTTAGATTATATGTGCAACATTTGGTGAAAGCCCAGTGGGGCACGTGAACTGTCCCAAGTAAAAAGAAAAAACACCGAGAGGACATGGTCCTTGTTATTTTATTAAAGAAATTGCTGTGAGAAATTTTACACAGCAGCTCTGCTCCTTTATCCAACCTGCTTGATAGAAAGATTCCTGTTGTTTGTTCAGAGACATGTTGGCTTAGCCATGAGAACCTGACGGCACTGCTGGCTAGTTAAGGCTGGTTATCAGTACTCGATATCTTTAGGGTATTGACCGAAATAACCCAGTACCAAGTATTATCAAAACTTCAGTCAAACGATACCTGCGTTAACAAACAAATTACTATTTGTTTGGTTTTGCTCGCAGCCAATCACCATGACATGTGATTGGTTCAGCTACAGCTAGCAGCTACAGTCTGTGGTGGTGGTGGTGAAGTCAAGTGCGGTGCATTTGACGAAGTTGGCGGTTCAGACTGCTGGTCTTCTCACGGTCACATCACAACACTTCCACACCAGGGGGACTCTGAAGACTCAGGCTCAGGTTGAAGATCTCCAGCAAAACTCCACTGAGCTGGGGGACACAAGCTTTCATGACTCTGGGGCTCACGCTGTCAGGGCCTGCAGATTTTCCTGTTTTGAGTCTCTGTAGCTGTTTCCTCACCTGGTCAGCAGTGAAAGTCGGTGTAGAGGTGTCCGGAGGGGGAGGGATGCCGGTGATCTCAAGGACAGTGCTGTCAGACGGGTTTGGGGACAAGGTGTGAGTGGGGCCGTCTTGCAGAGGAGTGGGGGGAGTGTGTCTCCACAGCAGAGTGGCTGCTGGCTGCCACTCTGCTGTGGAGACATCTGGAGTGTGATCAGAGACCGCAGTGTCATAACGGTTGAAGTACCTGTTAAACACATTGGCCTTTTCCATACTGCTCTCAATACCTCCACCACTGGTTGGCTTGTATCCAGTAATGGTTTTCATGCCACTCCAGACTACCCTCATGCTGTTCTGCTGGAGCTGCCACTCCAGCTTCCTCCCATACTTCTTCCTGGCCTGCGAGAGAGTCTTGTCCAAGCTCACTTGATTAATGTCTCCGGAGATTGCTCTTTGATAGTGATGCGGCCAGAGTTTCATCAGCGTTCATTCACAAGCACGGCAAGTCCGCCCCATTTGCGCTTACCGGTACTGACGTGGTCCCTGTCGGTACGCACAGTGTGGAAGCCCGTGATGGAAGCGATGTCAGCGGTAATATCCTGGTGCATCCATGTCTCCGTATTTTACGAAACTGAATGCTACCATATACGCGATGGGTATCGAAAGTAAAAAAAAAGTGATCAAATTAAGTACTTTAATGGAATTGGTATTACTTTAAGGGTACTGGTATCGCAGTGGAATTTTCAATTCAATTCAATTCAATTCAATTTTATTTATATAGCCCAGTATCACAAATCACATTTGCCTCAAAGGGCTTCACAATCTGTGACATACGACACCCTCTGTCCTTAGACCCTCGATTCGATTAAGGAAAAACTACCCAAAAAAACCCTTTTAACAGGGAATAAATGATAGAAACCTCAGGAAGAGCAACAGAGGAGGGATCCCTCTCCCAGGATGGACAGACATGCAATAGATGTCGTAAGTACAGAATAGATTTATAGCATCAAAACTATAACATATACAGCCATGATGGCAAAATTGTTGTATATATATATATTATTATGTTAGAAATGTTTAGGTGGTAAAACATAAGGGAAGATGATGGGTCCAGACGGACAACCGAGCAGCTCCAGGTGGAGGCCAACGAGCAGGACCTGAGCCACTCGTCCCCTGCACCATAGACACAGCAGCACTGCTCCAGCAGGTCGCCATAGTCACCGATCCAGATACATGTCCGGACACTGAAATACCTGCTGAAAGTGACAGTAAGAAAGAAGAGACGGACGACAAAGCACAAAACTCCGGGAGAGGGAAGAAGTCAAGTTAGTGACATGCATTTATGGGATGAGAATGCATACAGATGGAGAGGAGGACAGAGGTGAAGAGAGAGAGGTGCATCATGGGAAGTCCCCCGACAGTCTAGGCCTATAGCAGCATAACTAAGGGATGGTTCAGGACTCTCCTGAGCCTGCCCTAATTATAAGCTTTATCAAAGAGAAAAGTCTTTAGCCTATTCTTAAATGGAGATGGTGTCTGCCTCCCGAACCCGAACTGGGATCTGATTCCACAGGAGAGGAGCTTGATAGCTAAAGGCTCTGGCTCCCATTCTACTTTTGGAGACTCTAGGAACCACAAGTAACCCTGCATTCTGAGAGCGCAGTGTTCTAGTGGGGTAATAAGGTACTATGAGCTCTGTAAGATACGACGATGCCTGACCATTAAGAGCTTTATAGGTGAGGAGAAGGATTTCTATTCTGGATTTCACAGGGAGCCGGTGCAGAGAAGATAATATTGGAGAAATATGATCTCTTTTCCTAGTTCCTGTCAGTACACGTGCTGCAGTGTTCTGAATCAACTGGAGAATCTTAAGGGACTTTTTTGGGCTGCCTGATAATATGGAATTGCAGTAATCCAGCCTTGAAGTAACAAATGCATGGATTAATTTTTCTGCATCATTTCGAGACAGGAAGTGCCTGATTTTTGCAATGTTACGTAGGTGAAAAAAGGCAGTCCGTGAGGTTTGCTTCATGTGGGAGTTGAAGGATAGATCCTGATCAAAGATAACTCCTAGGTTCCTCACAGAGGTGCTGGAGGCCAGGGCAGTGCCCTCTAGAGCAATTATATCTGCCGACAGTGAGTCTCTGAGGCGTTCGGGGCCAAGTACAATAACTTATGTTTTGTCCGAGTTTAACATCAGAAAATTTCTGGTCATCCAGGTTTTTATGTCCTTAAGGCATGATTGAAGTTTAACTAACTGATCAGTTTCATCCGGCTTAATCGATAAATATAACTGGGTATCATCTGCAAAACAATGATACTTTATGGAGTGCTTTCTAATAATATTGCCCAAAGGAAGCATATATAAAGTAAATAGAAGTGGTCCAAGCACAGAACCTTGCGGAACTCCGTGACTAACTTTGGTGTGCTCGGATGTTTCATCGTTAACGTAAACAAACTGAGATCGGTCTGATAAATAGGATTTAAACCAGCTTAAAGCGGTTGCTTTAATTCCAATTAAATGTTCCAGTCTCTGTAATAGAATTTTCAATGTGTATTTTTATTTACTTGATTGCTGTCAAATACAAAGCAAATTTGATGCACAAGGACTCCTCCAGTGAGTATTGGTTTGCAACTCTTCACTACAAAGTGAATAAAAAAACTTTTAAAAATATTTTTCTGATCAAATTAGCTCATCTGTATTCTTCTCAAGCAGCAGTAACGGCACATTTACAATATGCATATCTAAAACACAAGTACTAATTTTATATTCTCAGGTGCGTTTAATCTTGAACGCATCAATCTGGGAAGCAAGTCTGTGAGGCTTGTGATGTCTCAGATCTTACTGGAAGATTCATCTGCTTGTGCTGTGTGACCACAATCCAACAAACAACAGCTCTTTTAAAGAGGGAACTCACACAGCATGAAGATAAATAAAACAGAAAGCATTTCCAGCCGCATTATCTCTGAAGTTTCCTTTGTGCATTTATTTCTAAGCTTTGAACTTCTGTGACGTTTTAGAAAGTCAGAGACTGTCTCTTACACTCACACTGTGATTTGTAAAGGCAATTTGACTTTCCTCACCAAGTGGTTCCTATTCAGTGACTAAAAGCACATAGCAGTGACAGAATATTTATTGTGATGGAAGATTTGCTCAAAAAGAGAAAAAAAATTCAAGTTGTTAAATTATATTAAATGGGTTGGCAGACCAGCCTTTATAATATCAGTCTTTATGTGAAATGATGAACAAAGGTTTTCATGTTTTCTAAACAATATTCTCCTGTATACCATAAATAAAAAGTGTAGACCGGAACTTTATTTACTCAACTGCAGAGAGAACGAGCTCCTTTATTTGAAACAGGCTTATAGTAGATAGAAGCCTTTATTACCAGCTGTGTATGTCTGTGTCTGTGTGTGTAGCATCATGGCAGAATGCGATCTTTGAGACACCCACTGTAGCGGGAACTACCACAGAAGCGGTTTTGAGTACTTTGCCAGGTGTGTATATGTCTGCCTGTCTGTGGACAGATTTTGTCAACACGATAGCATCACAACTGTGCAAGATGCAGTCACGAAACTTTACAGGTGTGTAGTTGAGATAAAAATTAAGGCTGAGTTCGAGGATGCGTGTGGCTTGAGAAACGCACACGTTACCCCACTGGTCCACTCACTACTCTCATGTCATGTGTCCCATTACACCATGGTCTCTAGTTTCCTATTTCATTCCATTTTGCTATTTCTCAGTTTGTGTTTGGTCTTCCCTCCTTTTCCAAACAACATACTAATTATTATAATGTACAAATAACTACCAAAGCAATATTACACATTACAGACACAGATTCATGTTTGCAATAATAAAACACTTGAAGCAGAAACACATTTATATTGTACCAACATAATAATTTAAAATAAACAAAACATATAAGGCTTTGGAGACCCACGGTTAGTGTCTTCATTTTTGTATTTCAAATTTTCTCTTCTTTAAAAATTCGGCTTATCGGCTTATCATATTTTAGTAAGATACTGTATCTTCCTGTTTGCTCTCGTTGCAATTTGCTTTGATGCTCTTTGCTTTCAAGTTATTTCAACACTTTCTCCATGTTTTCCTGTTGCCTTGATAAATTCATGATAATGTACAATGCAATGTCACAGCACTTAAAACAACATGTCATATTTCCCAATCTGTTGCTATGAGTTTCCAGAAATACGGTTCTCACTCACAAATTCATTTCATTTCAGGTTCCACTTCCATCTTAAAGGACGTAATCCCTCCCTTTTTATAGTAGGCTTTTAATGTGAAACATCAACAGGAAGTGTTGAGTTTTATTGACAGGACAATGACCTGAAGAACGACAAAGAAGGAGCGATTGGAACCGTGTAGTAAAAGGAAACAGAATTTCTGTTTAAATGTACTGTTACTTAACATAAGATGATTATGACATGACTGTTGTTGGACTGATGGAATTAGTGCTGTGGAAATGTACATTATGCTGAACTGACCATGTGAGCTATTAGCAGTAGTTACAGCCTTTATCATGCTTTTATTTGTAACAACTATTATTTGAGACTGTCGCTATTCGAATACCAGCTTTTGTTGTTGGCACAGTTGTCTTGAAAGAAGTAAATCCTGGCAATAATGGTTTGAGACTTTAGGCTTAGGCTGAGGGATACTATGGGCCTGGGTCACAATCACAGAGCTGTTCTCACCCAAAAGTATGGGTATTACCCCTACTAACTTAACATTATTCCATTGTGAATGTTTAGCCAACTATTAGCAATGAATGGTGGAATTGACAGGTAGCGCGCTTCCATGCGGAGCTCTCAGAAAACTAATACTCCATGTACAGTCAGGTCCATAAATATTGGGACATCAACACAATTCTAATCTTTTTCAACACCAAAAGACCCGGAAGACCACGGAAAACAACTGTGGTGGATGACCGAAGAATTCTTTTCCCGGTGAAGAAAACACCCTTCACAACAGTTGGTCAGATCAAAAACAGGAGGGCCAGATTAGAGTTTGCCAAACACCATCTAAAAAAGCCTTCACAGTTCTAGAAAAACATCCTATGGACCGAGACCAAGATCAGCTTGTACCAGAGTGAGTAGAGAACAGTATGGAGAAGGAAAAGAACTGCTCATGATCCAAAGCATACCACCTGATCAGTGAAGCATGGTGGTGGTAGTGTCATGGCGTGGGCATGTATGGCTGCCAATGGAACTGGTTCTCTTGTATTTATTGATGATGTGACTGCTGACAAAAGCAGCAGGATGAATTCTGAAGTGTTTCAGGCAATATTATCTGCTCATATTCAGCCAAATGCTTCATAACTCATTGGACGGCGCTTCACAGTGCAGATGGACAATGACCCGAAGCATACTGCGAAAGCAACCAAAGAGTTTTTTAAGGGAAAAAAGTGGAATGTTGTGCAATGGCCAAGTCAATCACCTAAACCTGAATCCAATTGAGAATGCATTTCACTTGCTTAAGACAAGAATGAAGGGAAAATGCCCCAAGAACAAGCAGAAACTGAAGACAGTTGCAGTAGAGGCCTGGCAGAGCATCATCAGGGATGAAACCCAGCGTCTGGTGATGTCTATGCATTCCAGACCTCAGGCTGTAATTACCTGCAAAGGATTTGCAACCAAGTATTAAAAGGTGAAAGTTTGATTTATGATTGTTAATCTGTCCCATTACTTTTGGTCCCTTAAAAAGTGGGAGGCACATATACAAACTGTTGTAATTCCTACACCGTTCCCCTGATTTGGATGTAAATACCCTCAAATTAAAGTTAAAAGTCTGCAGTTAAAGCACTTCTTGTTTGTTTCATTTCAAATCTATTTAGGTGTGTATAGAGCCAAAAAGATTAGAATTGTGTCGATGTCCCAATAATTATGGACCTGACTGTATGTCCCACTTACACCCCACCTTGAATACCGGCTTTTAATTGAAAGTTTATGGTATAATACAATATCTGAGCTGCTGCAGGCCTCCTCAGATGGTCACCAGCCTAGGAAGTCTGGTATGGATGTGAAAATAAAACACCACGATGCATTTTAAATAGGTCCGGGGAGCTAACTGTTCAGTCATGTGTGTTTACAGAGCCATTGTTCTGCCTAGGTTCATTTTACATGTGCTTTGCTATTGTTGCAAGAAAATTCAACAGTGGAAAAAAAATGATTTATGTCCAGAGAGTTTTGAATCTTTGTGGTCTGCTTGGTTTAGAAGACAGACGTTTGGGGCTTTTGTAAATTCAGGGCACATTTAACCCACACATCCACCAGGACATTTTGTGAGTCTTTATCAGTCTACCTATGTCCTTGGTGGTGTTTGCTTGTGCGCGAGAGTTTTGCAGTCATTACCATTTCAGTGTTTGTCTGGAGTTTGTTGTTTTGCTCTCACTGTGCCCATATCAAATCACCATGTCAAAGAGAAATATTGTCATGTAATTACTCGCTCCTGCTTACACGCACGCACACAAACACAGGCTTTGATGACAACCCCTATCTGCCTCGTTTTCACTCAGCTTTTACTTGCTGGTTAACAAATATTTTCTCCCCACGTCACTCCCCCCAACCACGCGGTCTCGCTTAACATTTTGCTTTCCCTCTTCCATGTCGGCCTTCCAGCCTCTGTGTGTGTCTGTCTCAAGACACACATACGGTGCGGCAGTAAAATTGATGCGCTTTCTCGAAAACAAACGTTGATGTACTAAGTTACAAAATCAAAACAACAATTTCCGAATGAATGAAACAGTCTCAATTTCAAATAAGACAGTCCATCGAGGACTTGCTCTTTAATGTAAGTAGTGTGGAAGTACATCTGTTGACATGATAGACATAAATGCCACAGTTTCTTTGTAATGCAGTTTGTACCTGGATTCGGATATTTCCAAAGGTTAACGCAAAAGGTTATCACACTCTTGTAATACAATACCCATTGTTTCTCTGC
This sequence comes from Coreoperca whiteheadi, assembly GCA_011952105.1. Classification (NCBI taxonomy): domain Eukaryota; kingdom Metazoa; phylum Chordata; class Actinopteri; order Centrarchiformes; family Sinipercidae; genus Coreoperca; species Coreoperca whiteheadi. The sequence goes on along the minus strand of CM022485.1, from coordinate 30,588,774 downwards.
TGGTCATATGATGATGAGCTGCTGCAATACAATAGCTGGTTCCATTTTGGATCCAGTTCCAGGTTGGCAAAATATCTCGATTTTCTGCTCTCAGACACTAGCAGATCTCTTTCTGAATCTTTTATTTCTCTTTGGTCTTTTTTATTCGCACAAATCATTCAGGTAGCAAACTTGTCATTCTCAGCCAGCACTGTCAGCCGCTTTTGATGGTTGAAATGAGAAATGTTGTCAGCGACAGACTATAAGTAAGTAAAGCCTTTATTTGTCCCGCAGTGGGAAATTGCATTTAGCAACAGCAGGGGTACAGTAGTAAAGCAATATATCGGCTGTAGCTAATTCATGTTAATTCCATAATTTCCCTAAAATGAAACTGTCTGTATTCGCTCAAAGATCCTTTGAGAGGGATAAAGAAAATATCGCCAACACCGTATGATCACACTCCGGTGTGTTTTAATATTATCTTCTGATACTGAGTTCGATCCGATGCTTATATTTACTCAAATATAGATATGTATCTGACACATTGAAACGACAGCTGTAGCTACTTAATATGCCACACCTTGTTTTTATACGTTTAAATGATGGATGTGATATGAATGAAAGCTTAACTGGAGAATGCAACACCAGAAATGCGATTGTGCAGTGGAGGTTCTTGCCGCACAAGCAATCACTGGACAAGTTCAGACACTGGCTTGCAGAGTGCACACAAATCGACAATAGCCAAGTTGCCCGAATCATTTTTCACATTCACACACTGTAATTTTCTCGCACACATGCAGCAGAATGCTTGGACTTTGAACTGTGGTAAAGGAGAGCAGCGCCGCAACACTAGCAGGCTGAGGTGGACAAAACGCAGTAGACTACAGTGAGGAAAAGAAAGTATTTTCATCCACTTTATTTTAGCTGACAATGATTCATTAAAATATGCTGGACCCAATACCGATCCTTAGGATTGGCTCACAATATATCTAAAAAACAGTGATGATGCTTTAGTTGCTACAAGCGGATACTGTAGTGAAAACAAATACATTCGTTGTCAGTAAATATTTTCCAGACATCCAAATCACGTCTTTTTTTTTTTCATTTCTGCACTAATGTGTGCTTCTGGCTTTGCGCTAGGAGACCTGTTTACTTCAGGTGATGAGCATGCATTTAATTCAAAGTTCACAACTTTGTCTAAACTTCAACTGCTAGTTAATTGGAGACGAAGCAAATGAGGCAGTGCTGTATTAATTAGGCTTTATTAAGTGAACTGCGTGGCCTTTGGTGCATTGTTGGAGTATGAGTTTGACCCTGCTGTTATTTAAGCAAAGAAGAAGCACCAAGCAAGCCCATGGCAGTAGTAGGACAGCAGGAAGGGAGAGAGAGCTGTTCTTGGGATTATTACAATTTGTTAATTTGACATGACCGACCCCTGCGGGGCTGATCCGACGACCTCAATGTAATGTTATCTATTACTTTGCAATTACTTTAATGATTGATACGCTATTATCGAAACATTCACTATTGTCACCTTATCGTGGTTGCCAGCTGCATCTATTTGTTTTTGAAGTTTCCCACCTTGGCAATAATTACTTCTTGCCAATACCAGCTTCTTTGAATTGTAAATTAATTAGACAAAGAGCGAACAGGGGAAGCTAAATATGTGTAGGGACAGAAAGGACATGAATTAGCAGAGGAGAGAAAAGGGAAACCGACAGGTATGGAGAGAGAAAGAGCGAGGTTCTGAAGCGAGGCAGGGGAAAGCGGCATGTGGAGGGTTTGGGTTTGATCGAGATGGAAAAAGAAAAAAAAGGGAGGCAGTTTCAGTTAGAGTGATTGCACTGCGAGAGGAGGAGGGGTTCACCCAGCCAATAGAGCACACGAGGGGAAAGCAAACTACTCTCTGCAGCTGCAAAAACAGCAATAAGCCTTTCTTCATCACGCAGCAGTGTTCTTGTGCAACTGTTGGTAGCCAATATTAGTGCGCTGGGTAATAATGGAGCTGAATGAATCATCTGAAAGCTCAACCTTTCATGCGTGCTCACATGCACACCTTAACAGCTCAAACATTTCTGAAACCTTTATTCATCCAGGTAATGTTGAGCTAATGTTGAGCTCCGTTCTGTTTTCCAGCAAGACTTTCTTATACTTTCATTTAGTTAACACTTATCCACACCTGTATGAGACCCAGTGCAACTACATCTTTCTGCTGGTTTCCACTGAAAAGGGAACTGGGCCACTAATCCCTGGAACAGTCAGGGGTAAAATGCTTCGTTCAAAGATATTTGGTTTCCCTCTACACGCACATTTTTCCAGTTCCTCCTCCTTTGATTTTAACCAGCAACCTTCTTGCACAAATCTCAGTCAAACTTCTTCTTTTCTGTGTATTTCAAAAATTTCATCTTTGGGTGGAATTTCTTCCAACACTTGTAGGCTATGTAGGCTACTCCTTAGAGTTATACTCCTTAAAATAGTAGCTCTGGTTGATTTGGCGAGAAGTTTGAATAGTACAGATCAGTTCAAGGGTGCACGGTGGCAGAGCGTTTAGCGCCCCTGCCTCCCAATAAGGAGATCGTGGGTTTGAATCCCAGACCAGACCATGATCTCCCTGGGTGGAGTCTGCATGTCCTCCCCGTGTTACTGTGGGTTCTCTACGGCTTCCTCCCACTGTCCAAAGACATGCATGTTTAGGTTAATTGATGACACCAAATTGACCCTAGTGGATGAATGTGAGTGTGAATGGTTGTCTGTCTCTGTGTCAGCCCTGCGACGAGTTGGCCGCTGTCCAGGGTGTACCCCGCCTAAGGCCCGAAGCCACTGGGATCGGCTCCAGTCACCCGCGACCCCTAACAGGAACAAGCGGTAGAAAATGACTGACTGAGATCAGTTCAAAATCAAATGTGTTCATAAACATTTTTTCAGAAATGCAACAGAAGAAAAAGGCAACAAACTGAGGGGATAAATCGCATCATGGTTGTTTCTAGAAAGACGACCAAACAGGATAGCTCAGTCGGTAGCGGTGGCGCCCAATTTACAGAGCTGTGTCCCCACCCACAGTGACCCGGTTTCAAATCTGACCTGTAGTGGATTTCTGAGCATCGGTTTCTCTTCAGCTCTCACGGTGTGAGCGTCTACCAGCTGTTGGCAGAGTTTAAAGTTTTTTTATGGTGCTCGTTAGGACTCAGGTGCTGCAGCAGAGTGGAGCGGGCTTCTTTAACCTGGTAAGAGCTGTTTTAGGAACACTAACAAAAGTTTCTTTCTTCAAGAGTTAAGTCTTTGAGTGTCTTTTGCTCCATCTTTCCATCACTATTTCTCCTTTGCTAATTTCTAATTTCGTCCAATAGAATTAATTTTCTAGGTTTAATTATCCCATGTTAAAACTTTATGACTAAAACTGGATATTATCGCTTAAATAGGTTATGCACACATATATCTGTATCAGCAAATGAAATAGGAAAATAAAAGCAGAATTAAAAAAAAAAGTCCATTTCAGCAATCTTTGAATCTCAGCGATGTCTTTTGTCTTAGTTTGTGAGAGTCATGCAAAAAGGGGGGGGGGGGTTATTTCTTCTCCTAAATAGACAGACACAGCACCCTGCGTGTGTGTTGGGGGGGGTGGGGGGCAGAGATGACATTTCTACTTGCATTTTATCTTATTGAATGCTATCACCAATTAATTTCTGTAAATGCATATTTCCATTTGCTGATTCATTGGCTATTCAAGGAGACTAAACACATCATAGAGGCTATGGAGGTTTGCATTTTTGTCAACTCAGAACTGTTTTAGATTGAGAGAAATTTGAAAATGACTCTCGGTGCAAACAAAACAGCCACTGAGGTTAAGGATAAAGACTTCCTTTACACTTACTTGCGTAAGTGTAGTGAGGACAGAGTAAGGCTATCATAATACATCATAATAGGCCAATACATAATATTAAGTAACCTCAGGCATGTTTGACAGATCAATATTAAAGTTAAGACAGCATTGTGTGACTTGTATCTTAACAGGACATCAGATTACTTTGACAAGCACACCCGCCCTAAATCAAGAGATTGCCACTCAACCTTCCACTAGTGTCTGGAGGTCCGGTGAAATCTAGGTGTTCGGGGAGGTTCTCCCTTGAGTCTTTCCAGGGCTCATTTCATGACACAGAGGCCATGAGGATAAAATGTTAATTATTTCTATCAATAAAGATACAAAACGTTCATCAGGATGGGGGTTGATCATGCTACACACACACTTTGGATAGCAATGGCTTTCCCAGGTACTATCGTTGCAGCAGAGAGGTTTTTTATCCACTGCTGGAGATGTAACGTAAATAACAGCACACCAGAGCTCTGCCTATTTTTTCCTTTCCTCCAATTACTTTAGAACACCAACTTTGTTATGGTTTTGGGTTAAGTCTGCTGTTTTGTAGAGTTTCTCCTCATGTGTTTTGCTTGTTTTCCTGCCTTTGGTTTTCCCTGTCTGTTTGCCCTGCAATAACCCCTGATTACCTCTTCACGCACACCTGGTTTCACTCTCTCTGAGCAGCCTGCAGTGAGCTGGTCCACTTCCCTCGTTAGTCTCAGTGAGTGTATATATACACCAGTTCACCTCCTTTGTTCATTGCCAGTTTGTCATCAAGTTACTGTGTTGGATCTGTCTGCCTGTTCCCTTGGCTAGTTTGCTTATTTATCTCCACGCGTACCTACCTGTCTGTCAGTCAGTCAGTCAGTCAGTCAGTCAGTCAGTCACCTGTTTGCTATCTGTCTACCTACCTGTAAGCCAGAAAATAAACATCCTACTCATCATCCTCAGAGCTGCCAGCGTATGGGTCCTTTTCACTTTTGTTTGTTGTCAAAACTAAACCACGACAAAAAAAACAAATGTAACCAGTGATGTTGATCAGTGAAGTTCACATTCATTTCGTTATCCTCATACTCAGCAAAACAATGAGCCGAAAGATGGTAACATTCTTCTTAAAGTGATGGGAAATAGAAGGTGGGTGATATTAGAGTGGTTTAGTATCCTACAGAGCCCTTTCACGTGACACACAATCATTGTTTACATGACACTTTTGCTTATTACTGCTTTAAATTGAAATTAAACATGAGTTTCAACAAGTCAGCTAATTTTGGTATATGGGGTTTTTACATTTTAAATTATCAAATTGTGACCTGAATTACTTGTATTTAATTTAGTTCTTCAATGGCCTTTTTCCCAGAAGACATTTTGACATGTCTCAGTCAGAAAAACACAGGTGTAAATTATATTAATGATGGGTGAATTCCATTGAGCTGCTTCAGTTTCAGGGTCTGGTATTGTTCCTGCTGGTTCACTGTCGTGGCTTACTTGGAAACTTAAACAGAACAGACATTATTAATGTTATTTGTGCTTCTGCTTTTCCTACTATATAAAATGTCTGCTGTGAAAAAGGCCTTTTGAGGCTGTCTGTAATAACTCTTCTACACCTACTAAGAACTAACCTTTATAGTTTATACATGCTGTTACCCTATATTGTTGGACAGCAGCGTTTTTTTCGACTATTTTATTTACATTTGCGGGTGGCTCAGTGGTGAAGTTTCTTTGTGTGGGTTTCCTCCCAACAGTCCAATATCTTGAAAGTGTTACTTTGTATCTACAGGTACAATTATTCTGTCTGTGTTAGTCATGTTATGGACTGGTGCTTTCTTTCTGTGCCTTTCTCCAACATACTTGGGAGGATCTGAAGGGCCTCAGCTTCCCCATGAAGGTAGAATATTAATGGATTGGCATTATCATTAGCCAAAAAGCTTACAGTTAACAAGCATATAGCTTGTGTTTAGCTAATTTTGTCTCGCTATTTTCTGTTACATTGTTAAAACCAACGAATGAAATATTAAATTCTGTTACTAGCGATCTGTTTTTACAGGCCAATATCTGTGCCTCTTGAGAAAACAGTGTCTACATTTGCTATTACATATGTTTCTGACACACCATGCTGACAGCGGCAATCATTTTGTGAAGAATGCAAAGAAAGTCCCTCAGGTCTTTTATCTTAAACAGTCAGATCCCCCAATCATTCAATCCTGCCGTCCCATGTTGTCGGACCCCTTGATTCCGTAAGCGACAGCTGCTACACTACACACACTTTATCTCTCACTGTGCATTCTCCTCATCTCCAGAGGGCATCGTTCTGTCACTTCCTTCCTGCAGCCCGCCTTTGCATCTTTTCTGCTCACATCTTTGCTACACTCACTCTGCTCTCTCTTTGTGTCTAATTTTTTTTCATCACATCTCTCTCTTTCATCTTTGAACCTTTCTCTTCATTGGGTCATTGATCTGGCTCTCACCTCTCCGCTGAGCTCTCTTCTCCTAAACTACTCTCTCTCTCTCTCTCTCTCTTCTTTCGCTTGCTTGGCCTTTCTTATCTGTTTTTTGCCTCTGCCTCGGGTTCGTTAAAGAATATCAAAAAGTCGTTGTCTCTGTCGTTTCTCTTTGTATCTCTGTCTGGCCTCTGTGTCGTTCCCTTTCTCTCTGTCTATGTCTCTCTCTGCCCAAAAGATCATCCAGGTGGGCCGTCTGCCAAGTTATACTAAACCTTTGCCAGCCAGGTGGCACTCATAGATAAAGAACCCATGTGTGCATGTAAGAGTGTGTGTCTGTACTTGTAGGTCTACTTGATTTTGTTCATCTGTTTCTCACTCTGTGTGTGTGCGTGTTTTGTGTTTGCATTTTTGAATGTGCTTGTGTGTGAGAGAGAGAAAGAGAAAACACAGTGAGATAGAGCTTTGATTCCACTGCATTTCTCTCCTGGAGGCATGTGCTACCTTCTCCCAATCTCTCTGTTTATCAAGCTAAGATGCTCAGCAAGCTGCTGAAGCAACTAGATACCCCCCCCCCCCCCCGCACTAACACATACACACTTTTCCCCGATACTCCCAGCATCCCTCTCAACAGCCAAGCCCAATAATATACAGAAAAGCACACAAAAAACACAAACACCCGCGCCTCTTCACCTACACACCCTCCCTCAGATGCCCGATGAGTGCTGTGCTATCCTGAGGCGGTGGGGCAGGCACCCATAGAGAAACGGAAGGAAAAAGGGGAAGGAGACATAATAACAGACTCTATCACCAGACATCCACCCTTCCTTCGCTTGTCATTCAAACACCGTCTACCAGAGGACCTAACGTTTTCACTCACAGAGACTCTCACACTTTCAGCTGCCAAATTGGGTTTGCGCCTCAGTTTACGAAGTGATGCAGCTGCCAAATTCTGCAGAGTTGGCACCCAATCAAAAAGAAAAAAGCATGATGTTTCAAAAGATGCACAACTTTGACTAATTTAAGGAGGAATGTCTGCAGAACAGTTTGAGAAGAATCACTATGTGTCTATATGTCAGAATGCTTGTCAGAATATTGATTGGGACTGGAATAACAAGTGCGGCATTGGTCGCCTGAATGGGGCTTTTCCAGACAAATGACATGAAATGGGTCCTAAAATGTTTCTGATTAACCAGCAGTGTCTGTGAGCATGAGCTTGTCATTTTATGACAGGAAAGATCTTCAAAGTCTAGAAAATGTAATTTAAAACTATTTGGACGTGTTGTCCAACATGCTTTAATCTGGTAATTATCTCTAAATCTGTTGATGTGTTTTAGAATTTCATCAACATGCCAACAAGTGTCATAAAAAAAAGCATGTATAGTTAGTGATATACTACAGAAAAATATGTTTGGGTAGGTCAACAAAGCATATCTGTATCTGTTATGTAAAACCAAACAAACTGACCAAAGCAAGCTGGAACCACCAGAAAGTCACTCAAACTAATTTTTAACCGCTCTTTGATGTCTGCAGAAAGGAAAAGTAGAGCGCAAAAGATCTCTCAGCCCACAGTGATGAGGCTGCTTGAGTGTGTCCATTTTCTGTATGCACATGTGCTTGTGAGCACATTCGTGACTTGCTTCAGTACATGTGGGTAGAGATGTTTTCGTGGGTGCTAATAATTACACGTTTCAATCCTAATGCATTGCAGAACAAAGACATGACAAACATGCCTTTATTAGTGTATTTTCATTCTACACTATTATGGCAAAAGGTAAAGTATGTGGACACCTCTGTTCACATAATAATAATAATAATAATAATAATAATAATAGTACATTTTACTTATAGAGGGTAAATAGCTAAATTATAGCACATTAACCTAAGTGTTTTACAAGGTTTTTTTCTGCCATTCACACACACACACACACACACACTCATACACCAATTGCAACTGCTACCATGCAGGCTGCTGGCGAACCATCGGCAGCGATTTGGGCTTCAGCGTCTTGCCCAAGGACAAATGTGGACAAGAGGAGGTGAGGATCGAATTGCCAACCCTGTGATCAGTGGACAATTGCTCCACCTTAAAGAGGGCTTATCAAGATACTCAAAAAATCTTTGAATGATGATGGAATAATTAAAGAACAACCAGAGCAGTGCAAGACAGAAAATCAAATATTGAAAGCAATTCTTCTTGAACATAGCAATATCAGAGCACACACGTGCTTGGGCAGAGGGAATGGGTATGGAGAAGGCCCTGTCAGGTTTGGTGCTTAGTCCTGAATAGTGGGGACAGGAGGTTGGCATCAGGGAAATGGAGGCTGTGGAATGAACTGTGATGATGGGGAAGATCTATGAGGTAGGCTGAGACCTGGTTATCGAGGGCTTTGTGAGTGAAGAGAAGATGTTTGAATTAAATCTGTTGTGGGAATGATGCGGTTATGGGAGTGAGTGAGCAGGTGAGAAGCAGAGTTCTGGATGTACTGAAGTTTATTAAGGACTTTGGAGGATGCACCGTAGAGAATGCTGTTGTCATAGTCAATTCTGGATGTAATGAAGGCAAGGAGCAGAATTTCAGCAGCAGAAAGGGAGAGGGACAGGTAGGATTTTCAAGTTAAAAAAAGGCTGCTATAGTGATGAGCGGTTACTTTGGAGATGTCTATGGTGAGGCAGAAGTTGTGCGTGGTTTTGGTGAGATCTTTGGGATGATGATCAAAGCTGATTTATCACAGTTTGGTTTGAGAAAGCTGTCTTGCGTCCATGATTTAATTTCATTAAGTCAGTTGGTGAGGGTGGAGTGAGTTGTAGTGATGATGGATTTAATTTGGACCTGTGGGCTGATTTATATGCGTTGCGTAGACACAAAACAAGTCATACACCACTTTCTAAACAAATGTTGCGATTTTTAAAAAACAAACTTGACCTGGTAATGTGCATTTCTCCATTGAAACTTTGACCCATGCATATGAAAATAAACTGGAGAAATGAGAAACTGCGACTTGGCAGAAGGATGAAAGCAAACTATGAAATTGACACCATTGTGTAAAATAACTTGAAATATTACCTCTGATGTATTATATATGAAAAAATAATTTGCAAAATCAGATAAAAGCCATTCTTAAAATGAATATTAAAACACCAGTTTGATATTCCCTGAAATGCCCAATAAAAAAAAACATTTAGGAAAAATAAAAAATTGAGATATCTTATCAGAACAACCCCTGTCAACACCTGTTTGATTAACTCCATGGAGTGCAAAAAAACCCAAACATGATTTAGGATCATAAATGTAAACAGAGATATTTGTTTTTGCAAAAGAACCCCTCAAATATGTTGTACACTTTATTTGGGATTTCTATTTAATTGAATCTAACTATTAAATCATACTTGCATGTTATAAAATGTATTCTCTTATTTCTCAATTCATCTTCAGAGATTCCCCTGAGACAGTTCATCACATAACAGCATATATGGAATGCCATAACCAAGTGGCTGGTATAGTGTACAGGAACATCTGCCATGAGTACGGGCTGGAAGTCCAAGGTCAAAATGGAAGACACCTCCTAATGTAGAGAATGACCGCGATCCAATGACCGCGATCCTGTGGGGCTTCCAGATCCAGACTGACAAACTGGTCATGGATAACCAACCAGACATCGTGTTGACAACCAGCAAAAGAAGGTAGTGGTGATAGATGTCCCACGCGACAGCAACATAAAGAAGAAGGAACACAAGAAGCTCGACTCAAAATGACTCAAACAGTGGGAGTCAATGAGGGCGATTCCAGATGGAAAGAAACTGTTTGGTGTCGGTCTTAGTAGATCACAGCCTCCTACCAGAGGGAAGTGTCTGAAACAGTTTGTGGCCAGGGTGGGAGGGGTCAGCCACAGTCTTTTCTGCTCGCCTCAGGGTCCTGGAGGCGTAGAGGTCCTGGAGGGAAGGTAGATTACAGCAAATCACCTTCTCAGCAGAGCGAATGATACACTGCAGTCTGCTCTTGTCCTTGGCAATGGCAGCAGCGTACCAGATGGTGATGGAGGAGGTGAGGATGGACTCAATGATGCACCATCATTGTCTTTAGCAAGTTGAATTTATTTAGCTGCAGCAGGAAGTACATCCTCTGCTGGGTTTTCTTGCTGAGGGTGATGATGTTTAACTCCAACTTGAGGTCCTGGGTAATGATGGTGGCCAGGAAGCAGAAGGACTCCACAGTGTCAACAGAGGAGTCACACAGGGTGATGGGGTTTGGTGGGGCCAGATTTTTCCTGTAATTCAAAACCATCTCCACTGTCTTCAGAGCGTTGAGCTCCAGGCTGTTTTGGCTGCACCAGGTGGTCAATCTCCCACCTGTAGGCAGACTCATCCCCATCAGAGATGAGGCCAATGTATCATGGGTATGCTGGAAAAAAGGACCCAAAGGTGGTAGGATGTTGAGTGGTGGTTTATTGTCCAAGTTTTAGATAATGGGCAAAACAAGATACAAACAGGCAAAATTCCAAAAACTGACATGCAGGTGACGAACAGGTAGCAGACAGGCAAAAATCCACGACAGGCAGACAGAACCAACATAGAAATGGAGTAGTGAAGTGTACGAACTGACACAGAGAATTGGAAACACACAGACTAAATACACTCAAGGAAGGGGAGCCAACGAGACACAGGTGAAAGCACTCAAAGCAATCACAGGAAGCAAAACTAACAGACATATGTTGGGCGTTGCCTAAGCTTAGCCTGGCAACCCTCGTATTTCTGGCAACCCGCACTTTTCAAAGGGATTTGGTCTGGGATCTCTCGGCCAACCTTTAGCTGCGTTATGCCAGACGTGTTAGGAGGTATAATTGATTTGACGCATCTCTACATAAGGTTTCCTTACATGGTGGGAGAGAAAGCAAATAAAAAAGCACAATTTGCAGCAACGTCTGGTTTCCCAAACTTAATCAGGGAGAATTAATTTGCTTTTAATCAAAAGCATTTTCATTTGATTAATGTCCAAATCATGTGTGATACAGACATGGTACTTATTAATGTAGTGGCTAAGTGGCCTTGGTCAACCCATGACACATTCATATGGAGAAACAGCAGTGTTGGGCGCACTCAGCTCCTGCTCAGCTGCAGAACCACTGACCATCCTAGGAAAAACTAAATGGAACATTTCTCATTTCTTTGTGTAAGTAAAGGTTTAAACATAACTTGAATGCATTTGGTTTACTCACTTTTCAAACTAGGTGAGACAAATTATGTACCTGGTCCATCTGCCTATCTGTGTCTCCCTCCACCCTTATCAATACTCCACTCAGGAGGGATTCCCCTATTATTCTCGGGTGCTACAGGTCTCTCCTTTCCCCACCTGTAGCACAGACACTCTTTTATGTTGGACCACTTCTATTTTATTTCGAGGAGGGTCCGAGCTTCTGAGCCATTCGCTTTCACTGCGCCTGCCACATGTTGCCATTCTAAAGTCTTTTTGCCATTTGTATTGCCCACACTGTGTCAGCCAAACAATCTCATCTTCTTTCTATGTTTCATCCGTATACAACCTTTTGACGTGAATGCTCCACACAGTTTTATAAATGAGGCCCCTGGACATCACATATTTGTCTGCATGTGGTCTGGGGTTGTTTTTCACAGTTTTTGCAAGACCTTTTCGTTCCTGGTTACAGTGTTAAACAAATCATGCAGTCCTCATCTAGAGAGTGTTTTCATAAACTGTAAACCGTTTTATTCACCATGGGAGTTCTCCTTGTTTATACTGGTGTGTATATCCCACCTCAGGTCTGTGGTAGTGAGGCGTTGCAACACCTGGCTGACCAGATACCTAATGTGGACAAAAAACATCCTGACTCCCTGCTCATCATTATTGTGGATTTTAACAAAGCAAACTACAGCCAAACTTCCAAAATACAGACAGCACATTAAGGGCCTGATTTATCAAAGGTTTGCGCACGTGCTAAATTAATAGGATGCGCAAAAAATGGAGCAAAGGGATTTATTATCCCTGTGAAGATGAGATTAGCGTCTCTCACCTGACACAGAATGGTGCCGTCTTAGGTTTGCACCTTTTGTTTAATGAGCATGGAAATTTGGGTGTATTTGCGACAATGCGCAAAATACTAGGCAGGGAATATGCAAATCCGTTATATTACCACCTGCAATGTGGTCATGGTTGTGGGTGCAATAAATGCGTATAAAACAAGTTAAAGAAGGACATGCAAGATTTTTTCGGGAAGATGGCAGCAGTGCTTATTGCCAGGAGAAGAAGGAGAAACCAAACAATACGCAGATAATGAGTATTTTGCACGCTTATAGATATGTTGCAAATGACTGAAAAACATATTATACAAACTTACCGTGTGCCGAGGCAAGCAATACTGGAGCGCTTGGCAGACCTTCGAAAACGATTTGGAGCCAGCCACACAAAGAAGCCGTGCTATGCCTGCTCAATCCCAAACTCTGGCTACCCTGCATTTTCTGGCTTCTAGTTTGTTCCAGAGGACAGTAGCTATTGCAGCAGGCATCTCTCAATGCAGTTTCTCAGCTATTCTTTCTGAGGTTCTAACGTCCTTGGTACGAAGAATGGGCAATTACATAATCTTTCCACACACGCGGAATGCACTGGATGACTGTACGCACATTCCATTTATTCCCCCAGCAGACATGGAACACATACAGAAATAGAAAACACACACACTCCCTCAATGTGCAGGTCGTTTGTGACTCCAATGGGATAATAACCAATGTTGTTTCCAAATATCCTGGATCTGTACAGGATTCGTTCATTATAAGGAACAGTGTGCTTTTTTCCAACATGAGAGATGGCGTGTACGGGAATGGATGGCTTTTGGGTGAGTTTTGCAATTTACAGTACATAGGGCCTAGTCACTGTATTTATTGAGTAGCTTTTATGATAATCTTTTGGTAAAATGTTTAGGTGATGGCGCATATCCTTTACATCCCTTCCTCCTCACCCATTTTAAAAACCTGAGACTCCAGCATTGACAGCGTGGTTCTCTAGGAGTACCATTCTGACATGCTGGGTGTGTTCCTCCAGGTTACAGGAAAAAATGAGAATATCATCAAGATATATAAAAACTACTCAATATAACAGGTTGCGGAGGACCTCATTCACTAGGTTCTGGAAAACAGCTGGAGCTTTATTAAGACCGAAAGGCATTACCTGGTACTCAAAGTGCCCTAGAGGTGTGTTGAATGCAGTTTTCCACTCATGCCCTTCCCTTATGTGGATGAGATGGTAGGGGTTGTGAAGATCCAATTTGGTGAAAGCAGTGGCCTGATGAAGGGATTCCAGGGCTGAGTCCATAAGGGGGAGAGGATACTTGTTCCTGAGGGTAATGGTATAGAGTCTCCAGAAGTTGATACACGGCTGTAGAGAGTTGTCCTTCTTTTTTACAAAAAGGAATCCCGCCCCCAGAGGGGATCAAGAGTGGCGGATGTGGCCTCGTGCTCAGGCTGGGACAACTGATAAAGATGGGTTGAGGGCAACGGGTCACCAGGAAGTAAATCTATGGCACAGTCCTAGGGCCTTCTTCTTCTTTTGCTTTCAGCTGTTCCCTTTCAGGGGTTGCCACAGCGAATCATGCGCCTCCATCTAACCCTGTCCTCTGCATCCTCTTCACTCACATCAATTAACTTCATGTCCTCTCTCACTACATCCATAAATCTCCTCTTTGGTCTTCCTCTAGACCTCCTGCCTGGCAGCTCCAACCTCAGCATCCTTCTACCAATATATTCACAGTCTCTCCTCTGTCCAAACCACCTCAATTTGGCCTCTCTGACTTTATCTCCGAAACATCTAACATGAGCTGTCCCTCTGATGTACTCATTACTGATCCTGTCCATCCTCGTCACTCCCAAAGAGAACCTCAACATCTTAAGATCTGCTACCTCCAGCTCTGCCTCTTGTCTTTTCTTCAGTGCCACGGTCTCTAAGCTGTACAACATCGCTGGTCTCACCACCGTCTTGAACACCTTTCCTTTATTCTTGCTGATACTCTTTTATCACACAACACACCTGACACTTTTCTCCACCCATTCCAACCTGCTTGCATTCGCCTCTTCACCTCTTTTCCACAGTCTCCATTGCTCTGAACCATTGACCCTAAGTACAAAGTCCTGCACCTTCTTCACCTCTGCTCCCTTTAACCTCACTGTTCCACCTGGGTCCCTCTCATTGACACACATGTATTCTGTCTTACTGCGGCTAAGCTTCATTCCTCTGTTTTCCAGAGCAGACCTCCATCACTCTAGATTCTCCTCCACCTGTTTCCTGCTCTCACTACAAATCACAATGTCATCCGCAAACATCATAGTCCATGGAGATTCCTGTCTAACCTCATCTGTCAGCCTGTCCATCACCAGAGCAAAGGGGCTCAGAGCCGATCCTTGATGCAGACCCACCTCCACCTTGAACTCCTCTGTCACACCTACAGCACACCTCACCACGGTCTTACAGCTCTCATACATGTCCTGTACCATTCTAACATACTTCTCTGCCACTCCAGACTTCCTCATGCAATACCACAGCTCCTCTCTCGGCACCCTGTCATACGCTTTCTCTAAATCTACGAAGACACAATGCAACTCCCTATGACCTTCTCTGCACTTCTCCATCAGCATCCTCAAAGCAAATACTGCATCTGTTGTGCTCTTTCTAGGCATGAAACCATATTGCTGCTCACAAATGCTCACCTCTGCTCTTAGCCTAGCTTCCACTAATCTTTCCCACAACTTCATTGTACGACTCATCAGCTTTATTCCTCTGTAGTTGCCACAGCTCTTAAAAATTGGCACCAGTACACTTCTCCTCCATTCCTCGGGCATCCTCTCACTCTCCAAGATCTTGTTAAACAAACTAGTCAGAAACTCTACTGCCACCTCTCCTAGACACTTCCATAGCTCCACAGGTATGTCATCAGGACCAACTGCCTTTCCACTCTTCATCCTCTTCA
>CM022485.1:30480784-30573285 GCA_011952105.1 Coreoperca whiteheadi | reverse complement strand
TCTAAAGACAGAGGGTGTCGTATGTTACAGATTGGGAAGCCCTTTGAGGCTAATGTGATTTGTGATATTCGGCTATATAAATAGAATTTAATTGAATTGAACTGAATTAAGAGACTCCAGCGTGTCTTCCATCTCCCTGTAAGCTTGTTCGAGTTGCTCCACACTAGCATTCTGGGCTGTCAGCGCTCGACATAGCGCCTCAGAGTCTGTAGGGTCCATGTTGGCCAGATTGTTCTGTCAGGCTTTAGTTAGATGGGAGACACAGGGGCAGGGGAATGTAGGAAAAATTGTTAGTTTTATAGAGGCTTGGGATTAGAGTCATGGAGAAGGTGAGTGGTCTGGCGCTGGCGGAGCTTAGGTGGCAGAGGAGCAGTGTGAAGTTGGCTGAGACGCCGGCAGTGGCGATGCCAGAGAAGCGCTGGTTACAGAGTCCTGGAAACACAGGGAAAAGAGTCTTAGTAATCCAGCAACTAAACAAGTGGAGGGAAACGGAACAATCTGGCTATGAATGGAGATCATGCCCTCCATTCAGGACTTCAGGAAACATCACTGCAGATCCTTCACACCCTACACACAACCTGTTCCAGTTTCTCCCCTCTGGTAGGTGCTACAGAGCGCTCTACGCCAAAACGACCAGACACAAAAACAGTTCCTACCCACAGGCCATCATTCTGATGAACAGTTAACACCAGTCACACAGTTTTAGAAACAATCCCTGTGCAATAACCCTGTGACACAAACATGTACCTGTACATTTATCTCATGTTTTATGTAAATATTAACAATTTTTAAGTCTACGCACGCTATAAAGCAACCTGTTACATTAATTCAACAATTATTTCAACACCATTTGCACTCTGCACCATTGCAATAATTATCGTACTGTTTACTAATGTTACTGTTGCTTTAAAACCTTTTAACCTACTGCTGTGTATGTACAAAGAGCGGAATTAAAAATACGGAGTCAAATTCCTTGTTTGTTTACACATACCTTGCCAATGAAGTCGATTTCTGATTCTGATTTCAGTTTTATCCATTTTATAGAATACAATTACTGTTCTGTATTATTGGAATAAAGTGGAAATGTGGAAAGTACCCCAATCGTCAGTTGTCTATGGCGTCCAACCGGAATTCAAATACATTGCCCTGTGAAGTGCCATTTAACTGGACCTTTTTTTCTGTATTAAGAAATAACATCTTGTGCAAGCTCTTATAAATGCTGATGTGTATGTGTGTGCACAGTAGTAAATGTGAGCCGACAGGCTAAAAACAAACTATATGAATAAAACATGGAAGATAGTCTTTTCATCTTCGCTCTGCTTTTCTAATGCTCATTACTTTGGCTGCAGTCTCTTTCTCTGTCTGTTTTTGCCTCTACCTCTTTCTCCCTCTCTTACCTCCCCTATATCTCTTTGTTGCTCCCTCTTTTTCTGCTCCTAACTTCTGTTCAGTCACTCTAGGCCCAAGGGCACCACCTTGAAACCATGGTAAACTCTAGCACCTTCATTAGAAAGCTTTTTACAAAGAATATGACTTTAAAAAATACTATTAGTTAGGTATTGTTGCCCTGAATCTGTTTAATGTATTATTTATTTAAAAAATTACAGTTTAGTGGGTATTATTGAGTGTAAAACATTTTAATATCCTCAGAGTGAAAAATAAACCATAAACTAGAAAGGACTCCGAGAGCACATCTGCCAAGGCTGCACAATTCTCTGAAGTGTTTTTAGTAATGGTAATGTTTAAGTTTTTAGTTTGCATCTGGATCAGTATTGAAATACTTATATTAAGTTAATACATAAGTAATACAATGATGCTGTTCTGAGAATACCGAAATCCTGTAAATATTAGGGCTTTTACAAGGACAAATTATGAAAACTGTGGAGGTATGGCCAAAATCAGAGTCAGAGCTTTTCAGCATTGGAAAAATTGGTCGCAGTTGCGCAAGGCTTTCAGAAATGTGTATTTTTGTCAAGAAACACACAGAAAATAACTTTTTGTGGTTGTGTAAATATGTTATATACCAAGTTATAGGCTAAGGTGAAATCTGTCAGAGTGCTGAAGAAAGTGCTTAGTAAAAAATTCTAAAATCTGTGTAAGCAAAAATGGCCTGTATGTTTTTGGACAATGATCTTTTGCAAAAGAAAAAAATATAAATGGACTAATGGAAGTGCTATCTTCAACAATAATTGATCAGTCCTTCTCTGACCTGAAAACTAACTTTCTACGAAATTAAATTGACTTATTGATTCTTGATATAAATTACTATGAAAGCCAGAAAATATAGTAAAATGGGACATAAAATAGCCTCCTTAACAGAGGCAATAATTTGGGTTTCAGCCAGAGGCACTAATGTCAAAGAACTGATCATTTATAAGAAATGTTTTTTGAAGTTAGATTGGGTGGGAAAAAATGCTCTTTAGGGGAACTCGCAAAGATTCCAAGCAGCAACAAGGATTCTTCTGAGAAAGCTAATCCCACTCAATAAACGCATAAATGAACATTAAATCTCAAATCCCCAAAACCACACACATAGCATGCAAGGAGGAGGTTGGGATGGTAGAGGGAGTTGTGGCAGCAAACAGTGTTTACACAAGCGTATCTGCAGATTAATAGTAAGAAGCTTCAGGTTATAATGGTCACTTTGTACACCTGCATGTACTGTATATGGTTGGACACTGCTAGACAGTGATGGCCACAGGGCTGTGAATGAGCCCTTCATTGTGCAGCCTGAATGAAAAATCTGATGCCGATCAGTTAATACAAGCGTTTACTTCACTGCTGAAGAAATTTGAAAAAGGGAACATCCATCCATCTATGCATCAATCTAACCATCAATTTTCAAGTTACTTATCTTGGGCAGAAGCATGGTGGAAAAGAGCAAACATAGCATTTCAAACATCCCAGCAACTTCCTCCTGAGGATTCCCAAGCACTCCCAGGCCAACTCAAAGATAGTAGTCCCTCTGGCATGTCCTGGGTTGTCTTTTTCCGATCGTGCCTGCAACACCAAAGGAAGGCAACAAAGGGGGTATCCTTATAGGTGCCCAGATAATTTCAAATGGTTTCTCAATGCAAGTCCAGTGGCTCAGCAGTAGCAGCCCTCCCACTGCTGATCTCTTCACTCCATAACAGACATGGTCAGGGTTATGGTAGCATCAGAGCAAGGAGAGCAACCCAAACATCCCAATCATGTACTCCAGTTGCTCCTGGGCTTGTTGGACTTTGGGAGAGAAATATTAGCTTACAAGCTCAAGAGCAAAACCTTTTAACTTTTAATTAAAAGAGTTGGTTGTAGTGATGTACTGATCCAACTTTTTCACTCCCAATACCAATTCCAATAACTCAATTCATTGTACTTTCCAATACCGCGCCAATGTCATTGCTTTGAAAAAACTTTTTTTTCCTCAAATTTAAAATGTGTAGAAATCATTTTTATGTAAGGTAACATGAGACCAGGGATTGTTGTTGGACTAAAATTGTTGAACTAAAATCAGTAGCCTGCTGTGACTGAATGAATGTAACTAATACTGTTGCAGAAACTCTGAACTCTATTTTGGCATTGATAAGGACACTGTAATTAATGTGGATCGGCCATGTTATGGCCGACAAAGACTCTCTAGTCTTAATAAGTCTAAATCCCCTTTATGTTCAATGCCATTGTTGGGTCATCATGTGTTACAACATCTGCTGGTACCATATTGCCCATGTAGTGCTGTTAATGCATCAAAGTCAGGATTCTGCGCTACGGGTTTCAACTCCAGGGTTTCAACTTCAGGTGTGAACTTGAAGGGAAAGATTTTGTTAGCTCTTAAGTCACAGAAACTCAATTGGAGGGTGCCAGATGAAGACTTCCAACTGAAAAATGTATTTCTTAAACTTGTCCTTAACCATTACAGTGAAGTTCCTCATAATATGTTGGCTGCCTATGCTTTTCCTCTTATGTTTTTCTGTATTGTGGGTTAACAAAGGTAGCAAAGGTAACACTGTGAGAAGCTTAGAAAATGTATACAGTCATACTGTTTTTGGAATAGGATTCAAGATAGCAGCATGCATCAGGACGGCTATTTAAAAGTCTTAATGCATTGCACCTTTAAGGGCTTATCTGCAGGGAACCTCTGAGAAAGCCTCATCTGGTAAGTAGTAGCAGTATACCTTTCATAGAATATATTTTTAAGTTTTTAGCTGTGTGTGTGTGTGTGTGTGTGTGTGTGTGTGTGTGTGTGTGTGAGAGAGAGGAAGGGAGAGAGAGATAAATAATTTAGTTGAATCAATGCTTATTGGGATAGAGGCAGCAGGTTTCAGGGTATCAAGGGCAGGGGTTAGAAAGCTCAGATATATCAAAGACATGGCCACAGAACGAACTTACTCTGTGTTCGTTCATAACCTGTGTTTAATATCAAGAAGTGCAGCCTCTCCCTCCATACTGTCTATTGTACACTTCAGTTCAATTCAGTGGGGCTTTGTTGGCATGGGAAACAGATGTTAACATTGCCAAAGCACGTGTGAAGTAAATACATAAACAGAAGAAATGTGCTATTAGCATATATACAGATAGTGTGTGTCTAGGTCATTCACTTTCCCTCAGGCTGTGGCATGCTGATACATATTGTGCAGCAAGATATGCCTTGTGTCCTTCTCCCAGGAGTATTTTTAATTTTGAGAGGTTGTTTAGCTCTTTGAAATCTGAGATTACAGAGTAAGTAAACGTTCTTTATTTCATTGAATGTTGTATATTGTAGGAGGAAGTGCATCTCTGTCTCAAACCTCACCTGTCGAACAGTGAGAGCCTGTACTTGGTTAGGATCTGTCTCTGCTTTCTATCTCTGACAGTAGAGAGATAATCTGCCAATTCATCATCTCTTTTTAGGGCCAGATAACATTCTGATCTGCTTTTAGTTTCTTCTTTCCAGTGTTGCAAACAGGTTTCTTTACATTGTGTTATAATTTGGTTTACGCTGATTGGTGTTTGGAATGCATTTTTGTTGAGAGATGGGTCAGAGCGTGTCTGAGAGGGGGCAATTAGTCTAAGCACCAACTGGCATAGGGGACTCTTTTCTGGGCTCAGCTCTTGGGTTTGGAGGGCTTTGGAATGGAGGGTGTCTAAGGGGGCTGGATTTAAGGTGATTAAAACACGTGAGCACTCTCTTTTGAATGCTAATTATCAGTAGGTATCTGCCTATTCTGCTCTACATGCATTTGTTGGTGTTTTTCTGTGTACGTGTAAAATGTATCTGCAGATTTTTGCATGTAAAGATTCTGTTGAGTGTTTGTCCCAGCGGGTATTGCTGTTGTGACTGAGTGGACTCCAAGTATTTTGAGCCAGATTTTAGTTGGAAGTTGGAATTTATAAAATGTTCTTTAATTGCATTTAGAGCTCTTCGAGATTTTTCTTTTAGTGCATTCACTGCCATGTTGAAACTCCCTGATGCTGTTATGGTTATACCAAGGTAGTTATTACTCATACTGTGTTCAATGATATGAACTATTAATGGTGAACTGGTATTTGTTCTCCTGACATCTGGGGTGTTTTGGAAAATCATGACAGTATTCTTCAAGCAGTACATAGAGCCAACTGTAAAGCAAGTTCTTTATATAGGCCTATACATTAAATAAAGTCAGACTTAAATTTCAGCCGTTGACTTTGTACACACGAAAGCACACACACACAAGCATATAAGGCAATTGACTTATTTGGGCATTTACTGAGAAAATATATTGTCTTGTGTATGCATGGAGATGTGTGTGTGAGAGAGGACAATGAGTTCACACACACACACACAAACAACAATTATTTAAAGAGCAAAGAGTTAATCCGGATTTGATTGGACCCTCACTATATCTCGCATTCCTTTTCCACAACAGGATTTGAACACCTTTTGTTCACCCCTTTCTGGATTTGCCTTTATATGAAACAATGAGGAAATCTAATCTGTAGACCATTCTTTCATCTTTTTCATCATACATGCACACGTGTGGTTATCCACACACAAAACACAGAACTTAAAGCAGTAACATGCTTCTCTGTTCAGAGACACTGGCGTGGCAGTTTTCTTGTAAACTTGTATGGAATATGGGTTTAAAGCATAGACTGTATAAAACATGGACGTAGTGTCTGTCACCCATAGGTTTTTGAAGAGCAGTTGTGAAGCACAAACTAGGTGGCTATCACCATCTTGGTGGTCCCTGACTCCAGCTAAACCAAAAATGGGAATAGAGGTGGAGCTGAGGCAGGTTGATTGAATCCTGGTCTCCGAACCACCGTAATGGCTATCTGCCTGAGAGGGCACCCACCTGTCACACAAAGTGGCCATGTCCTTAATTACATAACTTTAAGCCTTAATATAATTAAACATGGGTACCCGTAATTTTATAACTCACCTAACACCCTTCTCTGCATTGATTCATAAAGCAATTTTCATGTATCTTAACAGAAATATGGTTTCGACATGAAAGAGTTCCAAATTACCATATGATTCAAACGTAAAACAGACACAAGGTAAATGGAGTTTTGGTGTATGGGATGTAAATGTAGGGATAGGTATATCAAAACTCAAAAGGATGTTCATTCCAACAAAAACAAAACAAACAAAAAAAGAAGAAAAAACCACAAGAGTGGTAAGTACCACAACGGTTCAAAATACCAAAGCTTCTCCGGGCTGCAGGTGGGAAAACATGCTAGGAGACGTGCCTGTTTCTTGTTTACTTGTATGTACAATTTGTATGTCGTTTGCTTGCCCCCCTCCCGACTATGGGTGAATTAACCAATCAACGTCCTTGACGTGCGGGTCTGCGCAACGCATTGTTGACATTTTGAAGCTGTGGGGGTCAGTTCCTCTGTGACCTAGTCACCCATATGACACCTTTCTTTGCGTATGTTTTACAGAGATGTCTGCTTGTGCCATAATTCAAGCTTAAGTAATCTCCTAGATGTACACTTGCATGTACTGTATATGATTGGCCAAGGCAGTGGTTTTCCAGATGTCATAGTCTTGTCTTGTGGAAAAAGGTTAAGGTTGGTTCAACTTTCTAGATGGGTGTTACAAAAACCAGTAGGTCAACTAGCTAAATTAGAAAACAAGATGGCTTTGAGTTGCAAAAAGATTGAGGTGCTTTTATTTACAAAATCGGTGAGGAAACCAACTTCAAAGGGAAACAGAAAAACAAAAAAAAACCCTATATCTAATTGCCAATAGCCATAAAGTGTGTTTCTTGTCACCCGTCTGATTTACAGCCAACCTCAGACGTACTTTCACTCTCAGCCCTGGTGGCCAGAGGCTTATAAATGCTAAGGTCCTCCCCCTAGGCCAACCAACCACTGATCAAATCAATCATCTGGCATTTTATACAATCTGTAAGTTTACTGCCATTTCTTACCTTAACCAAATACAACTCATTATAGGATTCACCACTTCCCAGTAATCCATCCATCCATCCATCCATTTTCTACCGCTTATCCAGGGCCGGGTCGCAGGGGCAGCAGTCTAAGCAGAGACACCCAGACCTCCCTCTCCCCAGACACTTGCTCCAGCTCTTCCGGGGGAATACCGAGGCGTTCCTAGGCCAGCCGAGAGACATAGTCCCTCCAGCGTGTCCTAGGTCTTCCCTGGGGCCTCCTCCCGGTTGGACATGCCCGGAACACCTCCCCAGGGAGGCGTCCAGGAGGCATCTGGGACAGATGCCCGAGCCACCTGAGCTGAATCCTCTCGATGTGGAGGAGCAGCGGCTCTACTCTGAGCTCCTCCTGAGTGACCGAGCTCCTCACCCTATCTCTAAGGGAGCGCCCAGCCACCCTACGGAGGAAACTCATTTCGGTCGCCTGTATCCGGGATCTTGTCCTTTCGGTCATGACCCAAAGCTCAAGAAAATAGGTGAGAGTAGGAACGTAGATTGACCAGTAAATAGAGAGCTTTGCCTTTCAGCTCAGCTCCTTCTTCACCACGACAGACCGGTACATCGACTGCATCACTGCAGAGGATGCACCGATCCGCCTGTCGATCTCCCGCTCCGTCCTTCCCTCACTCGTGAACAAGACCCCAAGATAATTAAACTCCTCCACTTGAGGCAGGAGCTCTCCACCAACCTGACTTCCCAGTCAGATAGCTTAAATAACCCCAAACCTTTGACACACAGACCTATTGATATTGGACCGAAAGAAAATAAATGTTGCCTCCCTAATAAAATGATGCAAAGCCATGCTGAATCCAATGTTTTTCTCCATGTTTCTTGAACGTATGTGTTATCCTAGAAGCTATGTGATTATATTGTAAGATGATCTAAAGGCGGAAAATTATAAGTGGTGGTGGAAGTAGATGTACACAATGGAAGAAAGAAATGAAAGAAAGATTATTCTGTCAAGACCAGCTTTTTTCTTCATTTCCCACTAGTTCTCTTTCATTGCTGTCCTTGTGCTAGTGGAGAATACACAGCAAGGATCAGTTGAAATAATGAGGCAGTTTAATGTATGGTAAGCCAAGCTCATTTCAAGAGTATTTGAGAAGGGATCAGTGCAAGAGACATTTCTCAGATTGATAATCACTCCAAACAGCATCTGCAGCTGTCCAAGATATGCAGGCAAAACAAACAAGTCGAGAGAAAGTAAAATCAATATTCAGTAGCCTGTTGCACGTACAGAGAGAATGACACCTGTCTTTTAATGACAGAGAAAGAGAGAGGGGGAAGAAAGACAGAACAGTAGAGGGGAGAAAACGCACACAGAGAAAATGACTAATTTTTTTGCAGATAAATTAAGAGAAAGCCTTATCTTAATTTTCAGCATTGTTACTTGACTCACTCAGCGGCTGGAGACTCAAAACCCTTTTTCAATTAAGAGGGACAAGTTTTTTCTTTCATTCAATATTTCCTTTGCATGTTCTTTACTTCAGTGATTTCTGCTTTATTATATAACAATGGTGATGTACTGAATAGGGTCATTGTGTCCTTCCATCCTCTTTCAAAGGACAAAGTATATCAGGCAGACTTTTTTTGAAGAACAGATGCATGTAAAGTGTTGGCCAAGATATATTATACTCTCTTGTGGAGATGTTTATTGGAAAACAAGTGTGTTTCAGTATCAGCAGATCCTCAGGGCAATGTCACGTCATGGCTGCTCTTTGAATGATAACCGATTCATGTTGGCATATTATTGTGGTGGCACTGGAGACTGGCACTAAATCCAGATATCCTGACTATGATGCCAGCATTCATGTCCAGATTTCTGTAAGGCTCAGAGACAAGGGAAAGACATGGAAGAGATGGATAGGTCAAAGGATACAGGCTTGTGTTTGTCAGGGGTCTTCCAGTAGGTCACATACTGTACCTGCCCAGCTACTACTATATTTCAAAAGTGTAACAGTTTTATTTCTTTGGAAAGACTTATACTGAACCTGCAGGTCTGAAATGGAAATGAAACTCTCACAATAACTACATTCGTGCTGCCTTTAAGCAAACTGCTGAACTCCCCTGACCGCTCCAGTGGAGCTGCTCAGTGGCCGACAGTAGAAGACTATGATTGTACTAAGCAGCTGTTAAATGTGAAGCTGGGCACTGCCAAAGGAGTACTTTGTCAGCCTTCTCTATAAAGTTTTAAAATAGATGGCACTTCTGAAACATGCCGGTGTATGCCTGACATTGACTTTGGGTTAACTGGAACCCAAGCTGCTTGTGATTACAAAAGCATTTAATCCTGGATAGTGCAGTGTAGTTTTACAAGAGAATTTCATTCTGCACCAGCTACCAGACTAACATTAGGAAGCTAATGTTAGCTGACTAGTTTTGTAGCTAACAATGAAAATAAACTTCTCAGCAAGATCTAAAAGGCTGAACTTGCCAGGCATAAGTTTATAAAAAATGTGTGAAACATGAAAACATGTTGCTGAAACATTATCTGTCTTCTTGCAGTTTTAAACAGTCTTGAAATGTTTTAAATTTGATAAATAATAAGCCTTAAAGGTCATTACATAGTCTACATTTGAATTGATGGGGTCTTCATTACAACATATACACAAATTTCATTCAAACATCTATTTTTTTTCTTTACTTTTACATACAAAATAAAACATATTTTGTTGTATCAGTAGAGAAGATATCAAGAAAATCCTTACACTTAACCTTTCCCACTTTATGTGGAATAAAGTCCTGGTTAGATTTATTACAGTAGTTGCTTGCTGTATAACCCAAAGGAAACGTACCAGGTTACGTAGGTAACCATGGTTCCCTGATAGGGAACGAGACGCTGCGTCAGCTGACGCTATGGGGAACGCCTTCAGCGTGACGGCCTCTGAATCTCTGTAACAACTTAGACCAATCTTGATTGGGTTTAACGTCAACACGTGACGCACGCTGGCAGAACCGGAGGTATAAAGGGAGCCGGCTTCACTGTTGTCGTCAGCCTTCTGACTGACTGAAGCAAGGCGCTCACAGGCATGTCGGAAGTATGGCAGCGAGACGCAGCGTCTCGTTCCCTATCAGGGAACCATGGTTACCTACGTAACCTGGTACGTTCCCTTTCAAGGGAACTTCAACGCTGCGTCAGCTGACGCTATGGGGAACGCAGTACCAACTCCGCCATGCTGAAGGGATGCCTTTCACGAGTGTGAAGCCAGCAGGGCACACTTCAGGACAAGAGAGGCACAGACCCCGGATTATTTAAGCGGTCTAGGCTGTAAAATCTCACAAAAGTGTTAGGCGAGGACCATCCCGCAGCATCGCATATATATCGGAGAGGGGGGTTCCCGATCACCAAGCTCTGGAGGATGCCATACTCCGTGTGGAGTGGGCTCTGATCGACAGAGGTGAAGGCAAACCGCGCACCTCGTAAGCCGAAACGATAGCCTCAACTATCTACCTGCTAATAGTGTGTCAGCCCTTACGAGGGGGCCCGAAGCATACCAGCAATTGGTCTGAATTGCGCCACTGGGATGTCCTCCGGACATAAATCTCCAGGGCAGTTGCAGCCTCTCACCTTCCTGTTCCGCCGATACTGAAGGAGGATGGAACGCCTGTCGGACTACGGGCCGGGCCACTTCAGTGGGTACTTTAGGTACATAACCAGGCCTAGGATGCAGGATGGCTCTAACTGCTCCTGAAACAATCTCCAGGTTAGCAGGAGCCACCGACAGGGACTGCCAATCTCCCACTCTCTTGAGAGAAGTCATGGCCAGCAAAAATGTCATTTTTAAGGCCAGACACCTGTCTGATGCATCGTCCAGTGGCTCGAACGGTGCTGTGGTCAATCCATCCAGCACCACCGTCAGATCCCACGGAGGGACTCTTACTCGAACCGGAGGCCTCATCCTCAAGGTGCCACGAAGGAAACTGGTAACAAAGCGGTGCTTCCCAAGCGAGCAGCCATCCACCAAACTGTGGAATGCTGTAATTGCAGCCACATACACCTTTAGTGTAGCGGGGGAGAGTGGTGGGGATGGAAGATTTCGCCTAGGCCCTGCGACAGCAGGTCCCTCCTGACAGGAATCTCCCATGGGGGGCCATCCAGGAGGGCTACCAGGCCCGAGAACCAGATTCTGGTGGGCCAGAACGGGGCCACGAGCAGCAGCTGGGCCCCTGTTCGGTGAACTCTCTCTAGAACCCCCGGGAGCAGAGCGATCGGTGGAAAAGCGTACAGCCGTAGCCTCGGCCACGGCTGTGCCATGGCATCCAGCCCAGGGGCGCTGGATACACAAGGGAGAACCAGAGGGGGCAGTGAGCGTTGTCCGGGGACGCGAACAGTCTGCACAGAGGCCGCGACCTCAGACCACCATGTCGATTTATGTAGGAGTCCACTGCCGTGTTGTCGGAACGGACAAGCACGTGGTGGTCTCTGAGGTCTGGGAGAAAGTGCCGTAAGGCCAACAAGACCGCTCGCATCTCTAGGCAATTTATGTGCCATAGATGCGGGGTCAACCACAGACCTCGGGCTGTGCGGCCTTCCAGAACCGCGCCCCATCCGGTGCTGGAGGCTTCCGTCGAGAGTGTGCAACGGTGGTACACCATGCCCAGCACTGGGCCCTGGGTCAGGAACACCCGTTGTCTCCACCTGTCTAAGGCACGCGGAATCCATGCATTTCGTGAAGGTGCGGGGGGAGAGTGCTAGGCCGAAGGGAAGCACCCGATGTTGGTAAGCTTTGCCCCCAAAAGCGAACCGCAGTCACTTCCGGTGTCCCGGAATGACATTGAAGTAAGCGTCCTTTAGATCAATCGTGATAAACCAGTCCTCGGACTGAATTTGACTCACAATCATAGGGATTGTCAACATCCAGAACCGAAACCTCCTCAGAGGCCGGTTCAGGTGACGAAGATCCAAAATGGGGCGCAGACCACCGTCTCTCTTCGGAACTATAAAGTACCGGCTGTAGAACCCGGTATACATCTCGCTGTCGGGGATCTGTTCTATGGCCCCTTTGTACAGGAGGGAATGAATTTCTTGCTCCATCACTTGTGCTTGTACTCGGTCGACCCTCGTTTCCAGGATTACTCGGAATCCCGGGGGTCGAGACCGAAACTGAAGCGTGTAGCCTTGTCGGACGGTGCGCAAAACCCAGTGCGACACACCGGGTAACGCTTCCCAAGCGGGCAGAAAGTTCCTCAGGGGGACCAACCGCTCGAGGCTGGTGCCTGGGGGACCCGGAGTGGCGGCCTCGGTTACCCGAAGCGCTGCAGCGGCGGGAAATCCCAGAGGATCGGCAGGAAATCCCCGAGGATCGGCATGTACATGCCTGACCGCCCCCCGAATCTGCGATGTGAGAGCTGCGGTATACCGAAAAGCCAAAGCGGCGGGATTTAACTGGGAATGAACGGCTACAGGCCTCTGTAGAGAACGCAACTGTGGCTGGAAAGAACGGTAAATCCCGACGCGGGCGAGGAGGTGGGGCTACGAGGAAACGCTCGTCGAGCTTACTCCGGCGACGAATGTCCTGCTCTTCTGCTGGCCAAGCGATATTGAGCCTAGCCACCGCACGGGAAACCACCTCCAGCAGCTCGTCATACTGCGGAGACTGGGCTGACGAGCCACCCATGTCACCGCCTTCCGCTCCGAGCACATCCAGTTTCTCGGAACCGTATTCTCGGTGAGCGGGCTCCCGCTCCGGGACGAAAGAACCCGCAGACTCGGTGCGGGCTTCCGAATCCCGAAAGCAGGAGAAAGAACCCGCGGATGAAGGGAAAGAAAGAACCGAAGCTGTCTCACCTTCGTCACCAAGGTCCATCTGCGATCCCCAGGAGTGTAGTCGCCGGGATGCCTCAGCAACCGTCGGTCCCTTACCGCGTGGGGAGCAGATCTGGCCGCCTTCCTCAAAAAGCCCTAGCCGAGAGCGGAGCTTCCTAACCGGGAAACGCTCACAATGCACACAGCCAGCCCCCTCGAGGGTTGCTAGTGCATTCTCTCTTCCCAAACAGGCCGCACACATATCGTGTGTGTCACCGTCGGGAATATAGCGTAAGCAGGGATACACGCACTGCTGAAACCGCTTCGCACTCGCCGTTTTCTTTCAGAGACCCAGAGCGCTTGCTGAAGATCAGAAGACTGACGACAACAGTGAAGCTGGCTCCCTTTATACCTCCGGTTCTGCCGGCGTGCGTCACGTGTTGACGTTAAACCCAATCAAGATTGGTCTAAGTTGTTACAGAGATTCAGAGGCCGTCACGCTGAAGGCGTTCCCCATAGCGTTAGCTGACGCAGCGTTGAAGTTCCCTTGAAAGGGAACAAATGTTTCCCGGAATAGTATGTTTAAAAACCAACCATATTACTAAAATAAAACTGATCCTCTGCATTGGACAAAATGTTTAGCGCTGACCTTTATAGTTAACTTGCAATGCTTTTTTGAATAAGAAAAATATGATTCTTCCTTAAAGAAGAAATACATTTTATAAAATGTCATAGAACGCATCAATTATAACTATTGTATGCATATAGACACTTTGTTACATGAGATAACTGTTTGTGGTCCTTGAAAATCATTGCTTTTTTTCATGCTTAGCAAGCAAGACCCTTATTATTTTCCCGCAGAAAGTGAGTTCTTAGGATTAGAAGATTCTATCTGCATGTGACCTGTTCCAAATAAAAAATATTTACAAATTTGATATGATTTTAATAGTTTAAATTTAGAATATATTTAGGGTGTCTGTCATTTTCATGTATGAAAGAGACAATTTTTTTTTTTTATTTGGAATGCAAATATCTCAAAATCTCAAAACTACTCAGAATGCAGATGGAACCATATAATTCCAAGGTGGCAATTTAGAAACAAGGCCCACTTATAGGGAGGGAGTAGCAAGCTGATTAGTAGCAGAGCGTAATGGACAGGCTGGGGTGTATGGTTTGACCAGGACCAGCTACTTAAATCAGATTTGAGCAGCCACTAGTAGCCAGTGCATTGTGCAGAGGAGTGGTGTAGTGTGGGAGAACTTGGGTAGGTTGAAGACCTAGGCTCATGCATTCTGTATATGCTGCAGAGGTGGGATTGCACCAGTCAGGCAGTCATGCTGCCAACTGGATAAAAGCATCCGCTGGGGCGCGGTTAGCTCAGTTGGTAGAGTTCCCGCCCCATGTGCGAAGCTACAGTCCTCAACGTTGCAGACCCGGATTCGACTCCGAACTGCTGGTCCTTTGCTGCATGTCGTCCCCCTCTCTCTCTGTCTCCCGTTTCCAATCTCTACAGCTGTCTCTGTCAATTAAAGGCATAAAAGCCCGTAAAAATATACTTTATTAAAAAAAAGGGTCTGCTAAATGACTAAATGTAAATGTAGTGAATAACCGAGCCGAGTGACTTTGTGTAAAGAGAAAAGAGGAGGGAAACCAAAACATAACCCTGAGGGACCCCAGTAGTAAGGCTACAAAGTTCACACACAGATTCTCTCCAAGGTACCCTGTAAGCATATTGCTTGAGGTAGGATGTAAACAAGGAGAAGGAGTAGGTTGAGGAGATGGCTTTAGGGGTGGAAGTGTGATACAAGTCTCAGTAGGTGCAAGGAAATGCAGAGCTCGCAAGATGGCATAGCCAGAAATGAACTGAATGGCTGTTCCAAAAGCCCCCTGTGACAAGGTGTTGGGTGTGTGTGGAGAGGTGGGGTAGGTGGTCACTTGTATCTATGAGAAGAGCGGTGTACAAAAATGAAAAGCATACACATATCAGATAAGGAAAAAGAAGGTATATAGACAAAGCAAAAAGATACCTATTCCTGAAAATGTTGTCCTCCCATGAAGGCCTTCTGCGAAAGACTCCTTCATCTTTGAATGTCTGAGTATAAACAGTTTTTAGAGTAAGTTATCTTAACTTCTTAGCTCTTAACTTCCCTTAACTGGTTTAACTGGTTCACCACAAACCTAGGTGCAGGTAGCCCTCGCTTGTACAAACCCTGAACCAAGACAGAATATAATGTATACACTAAGAATATATTATATTCTATTATAAGAATAGATTAACTGATAAGTTACCTGACACCATTTACTAATACCAATGGTTAAAATTCAATTCAATTCAATTCAATTCAATTTTATTTATATAGCCCAGTATCACAAATCACATTTGCCTCAAAGGGCTTCAGAATCTGTAACATACGACACCCTCTGTCCTTAGACCCTCGATTCGATTAAGGAAAAACTACCCAAAAAAAACCCTTTTAACAGGGGAAAAAAATGTTAGAAACCTCAGGAAGAGCAACAGAGGAGGGATCCCTCTCCCAGGACGGACAGACATGCAATAGATGTCGTAAGTACAGAATAGATTTATAGCATCAAAACTATAACATATACAGCCATGATGGCACAATTGTTGTATATATATATATATATGTATTATTATGTTAGAAATGTTTAGGTGGTAAAACATAAGGGAAGATGATGGGTCCAGACGGACAACCGAGCAGCTCCAGGTGGAGCCCAACGAGCAGGACCCGAGCCACTCGTCCCCTGCACCATAGACACAGCAACACTGCCCCAGCAGGTTGCCATAGTCACCGATCCAGATACATCTCCGGACACTGAATAAATAAAACAGAAAAAGCTGGAGCAGGAGACTAAACTAGATTGTAGTCAACTGACACCACAAGAACAGTTGAAGAGAAAATTAGTGCTAAAATCTTGGGGTGTAATGAGAGCATTAATTGGCTAGTAAATATTTTGGAGGACAGTGTAATTTGTAATCCTTTCGAAAACCATAAACACAAGAGCAAAAGTGTAAGGAATTAATCAAACAATGTGTTTTTATCTGTGCTAATATAAGCTGCAAGTATGTAGGTTACTGGTCATGGCACTGCCCTGCTCTTTATTAAACCCAGCTAATCTTTTTATCCAAGATAGGGTTACATTTGCTGAACATATTGTTTAGTCCACATCCTTAAATTATTTTCTTTTGTAAAGTTAAATGTGCAACATGCTGTTTGAAAATACAAAAAATAAGCAAAAATCCAACCTTTGTCTTGATTGTCCAAGGAAAAAGCTAAACAGGGTTAAAATGAAATGAAACAGATGACTTACTTTGTTCATAAGTATTATCATACTAAGACCAACTACCTCTACACCGCAATGCAAGAACAATTTTCTGTTTCAAAACAAATCATTGGAAAAATATAAAAAAATCATCCAGAAGCCGTGTTTTCAAGAAAACTTAATGGAGCTAAGTTACCTTAATTAGTGAGCTAGTTACAGCGGATACTATCTGCTGGTGAAAGTTGTCATTTCAGCTGGTAAAACTCATATCACCGGCTTGAAATGAGAAGCTGCTTTCGTATATCTCTGTCTAAAATCATGGACACATTGTTTAAAAAAATTCCATTTAAAAACTTTAATAATCTGCCAGCATTATCATTGCAAACTGCAAGTGTTGTGCAGAATGGAAAGTGTAACAGTAACTAAGGGGGACAAAATGTCTACTGAAAAATGATAATTATTAGACCTTATATCAATTCCATATCTGTGACATTGTCTGTTTGCGTAGTATTTACATAAAAAGTATTTCATATCCAAATATTTTGTAAACAATTCTATCTCCAAAGTATTACCAATATATGTAAGGCACTTATATTAATACTTCTTTATACTTTCATACTTAAAGAAAAAAAATATCTCACTTAAAGTACAGTAACTGCCATTCCAAGTTCTTCTTATTCATTTCACGATTTATTATGTCCTAATATGATCATCAGCTTGTACAGTAAATATTTCTACTCTTCTGTTATATGTTATATGTAACAGCACTTTGCAAGTCATTTTCCACTAATCTAATTGAGGTTTAAGAACTATGCCACAACTTATGGCCACAACTTATTCTTTTGTGCCACAGAAGAAGCAGACTGAAGGATATGTGCTGTTTTTAATCTTAGTTTTATTAGCGGTGTTTGCTAATGGATTCTATAGTCATTGACCACTTTCGTCACACATTCAAATTAAAAAATTTACAAAAATATTCTATCACTACAAAAATAAATATTTTACTAACTAGCCAATCACAACATGCTACCAACATTCTTCAGCCGATATAAGTCAAAAGAAACATTTTACTAACTATCCAATCACAACATGCTACCAACATTCTTCAGCCGATATAAGTCCATGGACATTTTTTAACTGTTTCACACATGTTATACCTTTTTCGTCTCCATATGCCTTATGGTGCCTTGACCAAAAGCTTCACTAAAAATGTCATGACATCATTACTACCTGTGGCAAAACACGTCATGGAGTTATTATGTTTCAATATTCCCGTTCAGCGGTTTGAGTGACTGCTGAATCTTAGGGTCTACATTTGTAATTTCTGGGATAAATGGAATTCATGCCATTTAAGACATACACATTATTTTGACATTCCTGAACAAACAATAATACAAAACCAAATTCTTCGTTTGTGCATTAAATGACAGGAAATGGACTATCAAATGATAAAATATGTAGCTATCCTATAATAATAATAATAATAATAATAATAATACTGTATGTATAGTGTATAGAAGGCTTGTGGTGGCAAATCTATTTTCACAGTGTATTTCTCTCAAGTCCCTCAAAGTCTGTAATTGCCCTCCAAAACGTTACATATTAGTTTGTTTTGATCTGTAGGACATTTTGTCTGTGCCTTCAAAATAGTTACAAATCACTGTTGCAAAACAACAATTATTTTCTGAGCTTTTGTCACTTTAATGATAATGTTGTGTTTGCAAACATGACTGATGCTATCTTTTTTTCTGGGGAGGACAGTCTGGTTTCTCAATGAGCAGTGTGGGAAACAGAAAATGAAGCCAGTCATCTTTAATTATTTAAGAAATTATTTAAGAAATTATTAGCTATTATGCTTTTAGTCAGAATAAGTTTTGAAAAAGAATAATCATATAAATGGAATAAATGGTTACTGTCCATTAGTAAAAATGCTTTCTTGTTGTATTAACAAAGGTTACATGTATATATGTATGCTAACTAAAACATATTTTTTTCTAGTAAAACCCTACTTAAAATCAGTGTCAAAAGTGTTAAGATCATTGTTCCGCTGCTTTGCTTAAACTAGAAATAATCAAGAGTAAATTACCTCTAAAATCCTGATGTGAATTGTCTAACACTAGAAATTATGTTAAAATTGTAGGCTCCACTATTACCAAAACTGAATATAACCAACATTAATCATGACAAAATGGTAGTAAGAATGTTTTGATAACAAAATGAATGTATTCACCAGAACTGAGATTATTAAATATTTAAAGCACTGACAGCCTAGTTAGGAGAAGTAGGTCAGGGGTGAACGTCCGGTAGTAAGATGGTTACACCATATTGCCAAATACGGTGATAATCGAAGCAGTGTGTGCCAACGGCTGCAAGTGAGTCTCGGCTTGAGTATGTGACAGAGAAATATCCGTTGTAATATGGGTGAGAGGTGAGAGACAGTTTTTTGTGTGTCATATAAAGAGTGACACAAAACACAGTGAACGAGAGAATTTTGTGGTTATTTCCTTGTGCCTTTTCATCGGAACCCATCTTATGAAGGAGAACGTGAGCTGTAACATCAACGAAAAAGGACATCAAGGACTTTGACACTGTCAGAGGAATTGAGCACAAAAAGGATGAACCATTATGCAAGTGACAAAGAATCACAAATTTGGATTGAAATTTCTTTGCTCACACTGTGATTTTGGACTTGAGACTTTGTGATCATTTTGGGGACTTCTGAAGGAGTCACAAGCTTTTCTTGAGAGAATTGGTCTTCAGGAAGAGTGGGGTTGCTCTAGCCAGACAGGCCCTGCTCTCTCCTTCACCCAGAAACACATACTCTAAATATTGAATTGAGACTCAGCTCAGTTTATTGATTTTATGATTTATTTTAAGATTTGTTCGATCATTTAATTGAAGATTGAAATGTGGACTGAGTTGTTTTCTACTGCCCTTGCTAAAGCTTATTGCAATAAATAATCAAATTATAGCTAAAGTAGTTGTGTGACATTGATTTTGAGTTCATCGATGGTAGTAAAAAGTTAGGTTGCTGTGTGTGTAACATCTTAACAGGTTCCTACAGGTTACTCTAGCCAATTAAATTAACAGTGCCTTGGGGTTCACATCCGAGCCACTAAAACCCATCCTAGCACCATAACAAGAGCTCAGATTATTTAGAGGAGAGCTGCTGTTAACAAGCGCGGCTGGTATTGGTAACTCATGCATAAGGCCTATTCGATCAGTTGCTATATCAGAGGAAGCAGGGCAGATGCTCGGATGTAGGCAGTTAGAAGCTAGGCGTGTCTCCTTGCCACCAGCTTAAACAGTCCATGCTTTAGGGTAATACCCTGGGAGTCTAAGGATCGGACCCCAGAAACGGAGAGCTGCTCCAGTACCTCCCGTACGGGGTTTTACCGGGATCTGACATCAGCAACACATTGTTGAAGCAGTTTTCTAAACATATTCTTTAACCTGCAATAGCGCTGTTGCACTACCACGGTTATAATAACATTTACCTCCTCAGAACACCCCGAATTTGCACTTTAGAGTCGGGGAACGTAAGCCTAAAAAAAAAAGATCCTTCACTGTAACATAACAACACAAAACTAGTTAGAGAATATTCCAGTTGTTTACAATCCCACAGTTCCATGGCTGTGGTGGTGAAGCCAGCTTGCTATTGCTGTGACACCACACTGACACAGAGACACATCGCTCTGCACCATATGACTGTCATTAATATTCAGTGGAGGGACTCCTCTCTAC
Source organism: Coreoperca whiteheadi (assembly GCA_011952105.1). NCBI lineage: Eukaryota > Metazoa > Chordata > Actinopteri > Centrarchiformes > Sinipercidae > Coreoperca > Coreoperca whiteheadi. The sequence continues at coordinate 30,553,119 of CM022485.1, read as the reverse complement.
CTGCCACCCCCCCTCTAAACTAAAAACCCCTTTATTCCCATAATAACACTCAAAAACATCCCAGTGGCCTTTGGGGAAACTGTGGACCCAGCAATGGACCCTTCACATAAACTCTCTCAGCCTCGCTGTCTCACACCCATACACACATACATTCACTCAAACACACACTGGGGACCCCTGATGCATTTTTTGCGACGGCATGTGTTATTACAGAGACTGCACTTGTGTGTGTTTTAGTGTGTGTGGTTGTGTGCACAATTGCTGCATTATTCATTAATCTCTTTGTTTTTACAGATCCTCCCATCAGACCACCAGTCTACTTGCATTAAGATAAGACTAAGACAGGTTCACGCGCACACACACACAACTCAGCAGGTATACATCTGAATCCCGGTTTCATTAGACAATTCCTAATAGTTGTGGTAAAGGCACAGTAATTAATGGCCTCAGGTGGGAGCACTGTATGCCTGAGGGAGGTATGTGTACTGCCTGCTTGCCGTTCACTTTACTATCAGGTACATACATAGGAACATGTTTATAACTGATAAAAAATTAGCGTTCCAAGCCACAATGTTAAAACCTTGTAAGCAGTTCCCTTTTGTGTGCTGCAGGTTAATGATTAGGTTTCGAGCTACTTTAATTTGGAGCTTCACACTAACACAAGACGGCAACATTTTATGCAAGTCAGGTATAATATTTGTTAGTTGCAGTACACAGGTACCAGGCCATCCAAAGCAGATACAATCCATTAACAGTAAATTGGATCACTAATTAACCTCGCATGCTTCCATCCATCCCTTTGCATTAGTGCATACCTGCATGGGCCTCCATTGAAAATAAGTTTGCTTTATAATCCTCAAGGGTCAATGTCAGAAGGAACAAGTGGGATAGTTGTCTTGGACCCTATGGTGTCCAAGCAGAGTGCATTATCAATCATGGAACAATTATATTTATAAGTCATAAACAGAGTCCAAAATATATTTCACTATGGCTCCTGGGAAAACTAATATCTCAGTGACAGATGGTTGCCTTCCACCTTTTGTGTGCCATGGCATACACATTCACCCAAGTTCCAGTTTGATGTTGTTGTAGTCAGTGTACCATACACTGTATAGGAGGCAGTTCTAAATGGTCACAAAGTGCTGGATTACAAACAAACCAACAAAACACTTTTCGATCAATCAGTCAACAAGCCAACCATCCAAACAATCAAGGGGAAAAGACTCCCAATGGCTCCCTAGAAATAAAGTCAATTGTATGCTCAGCCTTTGCTCCACCAACCTTGGTGGAACCATCCGCTGCTACTTTTGGAGTGCTCCAGTGAGGACTACGCTCAAAATACCAATTTCAAAAGCTCCTTGAGAAACTTGAAACATGATACATTGCTGCCAAATAAACAAGAATGAAGTGATCCCATTAGTCAGTGAATTGCACGACGCTTCTTTATCATTCTTTGGTGGCATCCCACAGTGTGTTGAGAATACAGCTTTAGTACTGTGGCCTTATTTTCCTAAAGGAGATCAAAACATGTTTGGTCTTTTTTTGTGTTATTATTGTCTTAGTGTAAATTCCTAATTCATAGGATGGTGCAGCATTATCCCACACTATTGTATTCCGGCAGCATGTGCTTCAAATAGCTCTCTCTGTTAATTAACTATACACAACTGAGTGTAGACAGAAGCTCTGTCTGCAGGTTCAATAACTACAGAAAAGGTGAAACTAGAGAATGAATGGAGAGTGGCTACACTGAATTGCCTCATTTACATGTGAAACCTGCATAACCTGAACCTGAGTTGAAGCTGTATAGCTGTATAATATTATACTCTTAATACAGAAATAATCAGGTTATGCTGAGGTCGTCTTCGGTGTATTTTGTCTGGGGAAATTGGTGTTTTAGAGACCAGAGTACATTTTACAATCCATAATCAAAAGTTTAACACTACTGGTGTTAGGAGAAAACCCTGTATCAACAAAATGTCAACTTTTAAGAAGCTCAGAAAAGCTGTGTTTTTTTTTTAGCTTGATGAAATTGCATTTTCGACATAATCCAGTGGGCTTTGATAAGGTTGTATTATCCTTTAGATGAGCATGTGGAAATGGACAGTGATGGCATGGTGTTTTATTCTTTTTTTCATATAAAGGTACATGTAGGAAAACTCCAGAGCAAACTGCCTTTAAATGAAAAAACATTTACTGAAAATATAATTAAAATAATTAAATGAATAAATAAAAACGAGAAAAAAACAAACACATTTGGACCATTTTCAGTACATCCTCAAAATTGCAGTTTGTGTGTGTGTTTGTGTGTGTGTGTGTGTGTGCGTGTGTGTGAGAGAGAGAGAAAATTTCCCTGGGTTAAATGTTTCACCTGCAGAAAATCTTTGCTAGGGCCCTGCACATAAATGTTTGGTAATTTCTGCATTTAAAACGACTTTAGGTAAAAGTGAAATGTAACATTCCTAATCACAACGGGAATCAAATACTAAAAGCAGAATATGACTGAAATCCAATTGTGTTGGTGAAACGGCACAAAATGCCTGAATTAACAGCTCTCGCTGACACGTTTCTTGTCTGTGTTTACGTCGTTAAATGGGTTGGCGCCTCCTTCCATCACCGATCATTCATCATTGCACACTCCCTCGAGATCACGGAGGTCTGCTGACCAGATGCTTCTGGTCGTCCCAGGGTCCAGATTAAAGCATAGGGGAGGTTGGGCCTTTGCTATTGTTGCTCCCAAATTATGGAACGACCTTTTCCTCCAAATCAGGACCTCACCTACAGTGGACACTTTTAAAACTGGTTTGAAAACCGTTTTTTAATTCTCTGGCTGTTGAATCAGACTGAGTTTGACATAATTGGATTATATTTGTTTATGTCTTTATGTGTGTATACATATGTTTATATATATATGTGTGTGTGTGCGCGTGTGTGTGTACATACTGTACATATTGTACATATATTTTGAGCGCTAGGTATATTTTCTTGAATTGTGGTATTATATCATATATTTTGTCCCAGCTGTGTACAATTTGCTTCTTTGGTCAACGTCTGTTGTTTTTAAATGTGCCTATAAATAAACTTGACTTATTTACACAAGGAATGACAAACCAAAAATCATGCAGAGCGGAACTTAATAAGACATGAGCTCCCCTAAAAACATGATTTGTGACATTTTGGGGGTTTCTCTAAAATATTGACAATAGCTGTTTTTGCCATGCATTTTTATTGTTCTGTATCGTCATAATCATGGATCATGTGTAAAATTAGGCTATTGATGTATGATTCATGCATGAGGGTGATTCATCACTAATTAACTCTTAATAAAGAAACCATGGAAGCGTGGCGGCGCATTAAACAGCAACAACATGAAAATCCTTCCTTGAAAAACTTCTCTAACTTTAACTCAAAAATCTGGGGAAAAAAAACCCCCGGCCTCTGTGCTCACATCAGTTCCCAGGTAAAGGCTATTCCACGTTAACTGTATTATTCATTGTTAGCCCTGTAGCTTATTGTATGTGATGGGTGTTGATGAGGGCTGGACCCCCTGGAGGCAGCCTGGACTATTTTTGTTGATATTTAAAAAGCTGAAAGTGATGTTATAGGCCGGTTTGTTGATACTGACCCTCATATTAGATGTCTTAATTGTACCAAGGAATGATTGTGCTGATCTGTATGTGATGCCTACCTTTAACCGTGGTTCATAGTACATCACTCTGCAGAGTATACTGTGCCCTGTTTAGTTTATTGTATCATACTTGTTTGTTTTTGATACTCGGTCGGAGGTTTGATGTGGTTGATTATTATATATCAGATGACAGAAAGCAAGTAGGCCTACATGTTTGCAACTAATGGCGCTTTTCCATTACACAGTACCAGCTCGCCTCACCTCGACTCGACTCGACTCGGTTTGGTTTTCCACTGTGTGAAAGTTGTACCTGTACCTGCTTCCAGTTACTTTTCTTCGTATCACCTCCGGCGAGGTTCTGAGGCGAGCTGAGGCGATACTAAAATGTGACATGAAAACACGGCAGACTGCTGATTGGTCAGAGAGAATCGTCACTATTCACTGCGTCATCATTGCACGCGCCAGACGGAGTCACCTGAATAACCCCGCCATTTTTAAATAGTTTGGCCACAGATTGCGTGATATACCCGTTACTGTTACGGCAACTCCGAAGAATACGCCGCGGTCAAACGAGACAACGTTTGTGTTCTTGGTGTGAGCAACAGCCACATCCCAACGATCAAAAACAGCACATACTGGACTTCCTCCATTGTCCCGTATGTGTGGGTAGCGGGTGTGTGTGGCGACAGTTTCCTGCGCCGTCGCTATGACGACCAGGTACTATTGTGGAGGTACTTTCTGCAATGGAAAATGGAGCGAAAAGCAAGCCGAGGCGAGGCGAGTCGAGTCGAGTCGAGCTGGTACTGGTAATGGAAAAGCGCCATATGAATGGTTTCTTTGCCAGAAGAGTCACAGTCAGTGACGAAAGCCATGGTATAGTTTGCACACTGCACAAATACCCACTAGAGGCATATAAAACAGCATCAATGAAAAAGCACCCTGCCTTGTCATACTACAATATGCAGTTTATAAAGTGGGGCAGACTCTCTTCCCAGGCTGAGACTATGTCAATTAACTCTATTGCCCACAGTTCAGTTATTGGTTTGGTTGTGAGCAGTGTATTTCACTAGTGAGCGGAATACCCTACAACCATCATGTGCCTTGTGCAGTACTTTCAGAACAGACCAGGCATACATCATGATCAGCTAGTCCATCCAAGAAGCTGTAGATCAGGAACACACAATTGAAACTCCTGTATGCCATTAAAAGTACAAACTGTCGCTGGAAACATTTTAAAACAACTTTCAAAATGTGAACACCCTTTTTCAAATGATCTGCCAACTCAACATGAGTAGCCCAAGTTCAGATGTGTAATTTTGTTATTGATTAATTGGAATGTAAATGGGCTTATGTTTTTTGGGCATGTCAATAGTAGCAATTTCAATTGAAGAAGGGTTTTGAAAGTCAGAAATATTAATTCATTAGCCTGTTTTTATACTTGATTGATGTTTGTTGAAAATGGGTTTCTTGGATAAAAAAGAAATACCTCTATTGCATTTACAGTATCATGCATCTGAGGGCTTTTATAGGTCTGCATTAACATAGTTACTTTGTGTTTTTGTGAGCAAGACTTAACTTGCCAGCGAGACTACTGCCCCTGTAGCACTGTCACTGTCAAGGTAGTTTCCTTTCAGCAAGTAGAACACATTTTCACCCATTGGTTTGAGTCCACTATCATGAACATTTGGAAGCGCACCTGCGGCAACCTTGTATCAGCTCTAGGGTTGGCGCCGGTATCCATGCAGAAACACACAGCCACGCAAAGCTCTCGCTTTCGCTGAAATATTAACTGGCAGGAGCTACTTAACTGCGTGACAGCAGCACATTGGATTCCCCAATATCTTATCTTCTTAAATACTGGAAATTACATTTCAATTCTGTAAATGGGATGGTTACAATATATGTTTTTAAATGTTTGAAACGAATTAACATTTTCACAATTACATAAAATAAAAGGGATAATGTAGATACATTTTTAACATGTTATTTTTTAGACTGATTAAGGCCTATATTCGTTATGGCTAGACATGTTCAACTAAAATCATAAGCCAAACATTCACAATGAACTGAGTGATGAAGGCCGCATGGGTTAAACATGCGGGTTGCTGGCTGAACATGCTGCAAATGCATCATACCCCATCCTTAACAAGCACACTGTGTTAGGATCTTGATTTAAAATGCACTTTGTGTTTGTGTTTCTGTCTAGATATGGCTAATGTGTCCAAATATGTGGATTTCATATGATTTCATATGATGGAAACTGCTGCATGCAGATTTCAATAAGACGCCACGTGACAGAGAGGGAGAAAGAGGTAGAAATAGAGCAGAGAGATAAATAACCTAATTTCTTAACCGGGGACAGGAGAGACTAATAATAATAAATTGCTTGTTGATTAATTGATTGTGATTTTAGGATGGCATTTTGCTCAGTGATTTATGATTCTTCAATATTGTCCCTATGTTCTTTGGCAAACGGATGCAGAAATATTTCGTGCTGATGAAGCTCATTTACATTTGAGAAAAGCGAGAGGGAGAGAAGCCATGGGTTATCAGACATCTGCAGTGTTTCTGATTTTTAAACAAACACAGATCAACAGATCAGCCAGATGAAACAAATGTGAAAAAGATTCAGTCACTTCGTGTGTGTGTGTGTGTGTGTGTGTGTGACTGTGTCTATGCGTGTGCATTTTTGTTTTCACTTATCTTGCTTACGTGTGAACCCACTCGTAAGCGCGTTCTGCTGAATCCCCATTTTCCTTTAATCTTCACACGCAGTTTTTGCTGAGATGAAGCATAATGCACATCAATCAGAAACCCGCGCACACACCAATGCATATATCAAAGATAAAATTAATGATATCAAACAGAGTTATAAATATGTAGATTATGTTCTTACCCGTTGCAGTGTGGAAACAAACACGCTATGCTTGCGATCACAACACAACACATTTTGACACCAGCACAAACTCTGGGACAAAAATCGAATCACATATTTTTGACCTACTTGAACTAGAGCACTTTTTCTAGTAGAGGTCTAGTAAAGTCCATTTCCTGCTGGATTAAAGTTGTCTGTGTCTTTTTTCTCTCCCGGACTAGTGCTTGTAAGGGTGCTCTCGCACCTCTAGTTCGGTTCATTTGGTCCGAACCGAGGGCAAACAATTATACATTGTAGCATTTTTCAGCTGTATTGGTTCCTTTTCACAACACACTGATCGCTTTGGTCCGAACCAGTTTGAAACGAACCAAAATGCAGTCACATGACAACATCCACATCACTCGTTGGCCATGGCGTATTTCCTAAACTGCCTTTCGATTGGTCAGAATTTACGTGCAGGAAGATTCCAATGCAAGAGGAAAAGCCAGCAAACAACATGGAGGCAACACAACTATGGAGAGACGACTGCATTGCTGGTTTTGTCAATGGCCATAATATTTTACATTGGTTGTACACACCACAATATGCAGACAATACATTTCTATAATGAAGCGCGGATGCGGCTGGAAAACAACGTTCTAATGCAAACGGCGAGCGCGCATCGCTCGTCACTTCAAGCGGAGGCGTGCATTAATTCATCTTAACTCTGACATGCTCATCTTCCGAATATATAACTACGGCAGCTGGTTGAGTCCAAAAATGATCAGTATGTTTTGCAGTTGGGTCGGTTCGAGGTCGGATCACGTTCTCACCACAAACGAACCGCTCCAGAGTTCGTTTGAAAGGTCTCGGTACGCTTGTTCGGTCCGCTTTTGGTGCGCACCCGAGCGCGATTGCTGCTTTCACACCTGAGCAAACGAACCGCACCAGCGGGGCAAACGAACTCTAGTACGATTCAACCGAACTAAATGAGGCAGGTGTGAAAGCACCCTAAAACATCCTGTTCTCGATATAGTTCAAAAATATCTAATATTAGGAAATGAGATTTCAGAAATCAGAGTATCACACAATAGCTTGAACTTGATGTTCCCTGTGTACATTGCATGGCAATGTTGGAGCCGTTTGACTGGAGTAAGTTTCACCTCCACTTTCTTTCTCTCTCTCTCTCTCTCTCACACACACACACACACACACACACACAATATGCCTGCCTCTTACAAGGGCACAGTTTAAAGCAGCCTCCACTGTAAAAACTCTTACCTTAAAATGTGCTTTATAATTTACGTTTGTAAGTTGTTTCAACTGAGCTGGGTCCAAAAAACTTGGTAGGGGAACAGAGCTCATAAAGTCTACCAGCTTTGACACAACAGAGGATATTAAAGCAGTTATTGCACTACGTCTTGGGTGTTGTATCCTCTCATATTTAAAGGCATCCTTGAAGAAATGGGAGACTGCTCGTGTGGCAACATTGCAAGATGCTGGGAAATGATAAAGACATCACAGTGTATGTGTGTGAGAAAGAGAAGAAGTTTAAATGCATGAGCGGCAGAGATAGACAATAACATTTGTATGGCCATGCTGTTGTGACTTGGAATGAGGGTTTTATGTGTGCACAAACTGCAGTCAAGTTTGTCCGCAACGTGTCATGTGTTTACCCTGAATATTCTGCCCTCAGGGTTTGACATAACTGATAAATCATAAGCAGTTGAGCAGGATCTTTTCACTTTTCAAGTTTTTCATTTGTGAGGAGGTTATTGCCATATTTATGCTTTAAGATGCTTGTCAAAGCTGCAGATTACCAGTTTGATACCCTTTACAAATACTTTAGAGAATATTGTACCATTTATATTGTGATCCATTAACACCCTTAATAGAGTTTGATTGTGAAACAGATTAATGTCTCGTGTTGCTTACAAAGTCACTTTTTACTACCTTTTTAGTAAAGGATTACTAGGAAAACTCTTTGACATGTCCATAGTCAGGATGGTAAATGGACCACACATTTTGACCCTTCTACATGCATGAAATCAAATAAGGTTTTCATATCACCTGTTTTAACAGTGTACTTGCATAAACCCTTTGTGAAAGAACATGATATTTTTCTCTAATTCTAAACTATTAACCAGAACCCTCCTTAAAAATAATTCACTTTTTTCATATCCAATGAAATTTAAATATATATAATGCACAGAGTCTGTACAACTGTACAGATGTCCGTGTCCTCCATCAGGGTACAGGGCTTCTTGTATACTGAAGTTGCCGTGGATGCACAAGCTTTCCGATGCTGCTGCCTGCTGTGTTGTCCTCAGGCCTTTGCTTGACTGCAGCATGACACCTGCCCAGCAATGACTTCCTCCCCTGATGGTTTCTCATTCTGTGAGGTGGGTCCAGGAACAGCTCGTCAAACACGTGTTTCGTCAGGTCACTCAGATGGTCTGTAAAACATGGCAGATTCAGTGTTACTTGTACATTATACAGTACAGTCATGTTTTATTAGGGCAAACCACGTTACACCTGCAGACAAATTTGGTCTTGAATGAAAGAGAAGCATGTATTTAACAGGGCGTGTAGTGATCACAGTGCTAATGTCACGGTGATTACAGTATGACAAGAAAGAATCAAAATGACGGCGCAAAATGTTTAATCCCATAAAGAGACCAGTGAAGGGACACAGCCACTGTAATTGTTTAATTCTTGAAACTAGCTTTTTATTCCACACTAGATATTTCATTTCTAGTTGATCCGACCATAGTTGCTGAAATTTAAATGCTTTTGTTCTTGAAGTCGGTTTCTATAAGGATCACTCCCAGTGTTGATGTAGCCTGATAAAAGTGTTGTGACATTTGTAAAGTTTTAGGATTTTAATTTTAGTATACTAATTATATTAGGCATGATCTATTTTCTTGTGCATTATTTTTTAGCACTGAGAATATTTTCTTTACATTTTTCACATTGTCATATTCTCTGTTTCTGTGACTATTCTCAGTGATTACACCTACCACGCACTTTATGTAGAACCATAGGATTACACTGTGGAAGGCCTCGGTGGTGTTGGCTCAACTTCTCCACATCACTGAAAGGCTGAGGAGCTGCATGGGGAACAGTGGATGTGCCATCACCAAAGTTTTTGCAGGGCACAGTAGCCTGGAGAGATTTTTATTTATTTTTTAATGAAATCCAAGCAATATGACATGAGAAAAATACATAGCACTATTACATCATAAGAACAACTACTAAAGGCTGCAACAGCTAATTGCTAACTATCAAAGGTAGTCACAATATATCAGGCTACAAACCTGTACTTCTGATGAAGAGTCCTCACAGACAATTGTGTGCCAACAGTACGTCTCTGTGGACGGTTGGTGTGGCAGGCAACATCCCTTGTTGCAGGTACAGTAAGTGTAGTGAAATGCGTGACTTTGCACTGTCTGCTGGCTATGAGCAGGTCTGCACATGCGACTCAACTGCGTGCAAACATTTTCATTGGTTGCACCAGTGTGTCTGAAATAAAAAAACAATAAAGTAAAAAAATATTTTTTTACAAAGACCAACAAGGTATGTTGTAGGGATGGGTACTGAAACCTGGTATTAAACTGGCCCTGGGGCTAAATTATTAAGGACCGTAGTACTGATAAGCTCCGGCATTGATGGTTCTTTTATTGGCGCTGTCTAATGGTTTTTGGTCTAAGTTATTATCCTGCTGCAGCCTCTCCCCTGCTCTCTGTGTCGGGGCTGAGCTCCTCCACAAACACACTCACAAACACACACACACACGGAGCAAAGTCAGCGGACAGCAGAGCAGAGAGGCCGCGGTGGAGACAGTGAAGTTAACCAGATGGAGTGAAGATACATCAAAGATTACTTTTGTTGACGACAACTATGTTCCTTACTGTAAGTACGCGCAATAAACCAAGGGCATAGGTTTCTTTTCAACTGGGGTCCCCGCCCAAACATTTGAGAGTTAAATACTCAATTTCCTGCATTTTTCAGTTCCAATTTATGACTTGTCTGCATCATTTTAGGGCTGATATTTCTTCATTCGTTAAAAGGGAAACACACAATTCAAGCAGCAGGTGACAATTCAAAATATAAGAATATACTGGAATATAATACAATAAGGCTGTCAGCCATTTCTTTCAAATATGGATTCTCCTTTACAACATTTCTCAATTAAAATTCCTGCTGAGTCAACACACATATAGGCATGACTTATTGTTCCGTCCTCTTTTGTGTCTTCTGTTTAAGGAAGTATCTTCCTTAAATGTGCATGTGGCACCTATTCACATCAATGACACATTCATTTATTTAATTAATTTAGAACCCCTGGACTTTAAATAGCTCCTGTGTTTCAGCAAGTTTTCTGCTCATGTTCAAAACTTTCTCCACATTCAAAATCCATCCCACATATCTGTGTTCGCTGAGATTTCGAGAATAGTCAGAATCATTTACAAAACTAAAGTTAATCCACTGGGCCTTCACATCCTCAGAGGATGGGAGTACATGAGGATTTTTGTGTTGGTCTTGCAGATAACAACAGAATAATTTACGTGCTTTGCTCGTACCGTCGACATTTTTGTGTTACCAGAGTCGGCCACAGCGAGGTAGACTCACTAGGTCTTCTGTGGGCAAGGATAGGCTGGAGCTGGAGATAGTGCTATGTTTAACAAAGCCCTGTAGGACGTCCCACAGGGAGGGAAATCTGACTGGTTTTCCGGAACACACATTTTCTGATAGATGTCGCAACAGAAAAAGAGAGTGGAAGGTCTTTTCTCATACTTTGGGGGTCTCTAGACACACCGGGGACACATATTTATGTTGAAAAGACATGAAAAAGTGCATTTTGCATAATATGTGACCTTTAATGAATAGACAAATGATAGCTTTTTATATTGTCCCCAAGGGGAAATTTGTTTCCACAGAGTGTGCATTATGTGTGCCTCCAGAACAAAGATACATTTAGAACATACAACATAAATATAAAGTACAGAATACATAGTGTGTTGTTGTGATTAACAAGCTATGGAATTTAGCATGGCTACGGCAGAGGGGACATAACTTCATACATACATACATAATACATTAGTATACTGATGGATGTTTGAAGACAGGCAGATTGACAAGCTGATCCAACTTGAGAGGGTGTTCCATAAGCAGATGGTATTGGTAGCACAGGCTTTGGCCCTCTGGGACTCAGTTTGGCCCATAATTGGACCAATTAGTGGGCTTTTCCACAAATGGAGTTGAGATTGGGTCTGAAGGTTTTAAAAGAAAAAAAAGGTTATTAGGTTTATTTCAATAAAGTCATAATGAAAGAAGATGTTTAACCTTCAGAAAATGTTATTTGCTTACCTAAGGTCATCAAACAAAGTATGTTATACGCTGTCTTCCTGACGTGTTTTTGCAACCCAGTTATCAATATTTAAGTAGTTTTCTGAATGATATTTAAAATTCTATTGACATTTCTTTTTTCAGTTTTCTAGATATTATTAATATATACTGTATGTTGAATGTAGTTCTCTTAAATCTCAATATAAAATGCAACCAACACATTTTCCCTGTGTTTTGTCATTTTTCAATGTTAAAAGACTTGATAAAAAAATAAACTATCAATTGGTAATTACTTACAATTTTAACTTAATAATCAAGTTATTACATTATTATGGTAACCATAACTGTAAAGTCAGTTTATAAAAGACTATTTTCATTAAAAAATGATCCTGAGTAACAGGGTTTAACTTTGCTTAACAGGGTTGCAATGAGTAACAGAGCTGAACAAATAATGCACTTTAACAGATTATATGCACATTTTTTATATTAAAACCATCACAATTGAGATACTTCTGTGTGGAGCAAAGGCAGCTAACATCACAGTATGCAATGTTTCCTTGGGTAAGAGTGACCACCTGGTGGAGCCTCATTGTGGATGCCACAGCAGGGATGTTCACTGGCATTTCCTCCACTGCCATTTCGACAGCTTCCTCCTCCACACAAAAAAGCTTGATGGTTGTTTGGGAGGCTTTCAGTACCTGGATAAGCATAGTAGCATCTGGAATAATAATTATTATTGTATTAAACGTTATTTATATAGCACGTTTCAAAACACACTTACATAGTGCTTTACATTAGAGAAAATAAAATGAACTAAAAGCCATACAATTAAACACATTATAAAACACAAAGAGAGTAAAAAAAAATAAAATGTCGTAAAACATTAATGAAATCACCGAACTGATGAAGTGATTTAAAAGATGAGACAGATTTTCCAGCCCTGGTCATTCCGAAGTCTAGGAATCCTGTCTGCAAAGGTTCTATCACCTTTATGTATTAATTTGGACCTTGGAACCACAAGGAAACAATGCATTCGAGAATCTGAGGGAGTGGGAAGAGACATAGGGCAATAATATACCTGATAAGTAACTTAGTAACAAGTAACTAATCAATAATATCTTGAAATTGTAAGGGAACCATGATCAGTGAAATGCGATCATGTTTCCTAGCCAAAATCAAAAGTCAATATCCTGGCAGCAGAGTTTTGGATGAGCTGGAGGCGGGAGAGGGATTTTTATGCCAGAGAGCAAGGAATTACAGTAGTCTAATCGACTACTTATGAAGGCGTAGATAACAGTTTGCAGATTTTTGGGAGAAACAAATCTAATCCTAAGACCGAACAATTGATTTAACATGTTTGTCTAAGCTGAGTTTTTGATCAAAAACAACACCAAAATATCTGCAATGCTGAGTTATTGAATGGGACAGTGAACCAAGACTGTTTGATATTTGAGTATGTGCACTCTCTTGACCTATGATCAATATCTCGGTCTTATCAGAATTTAGCTGCAGGAAATGTTGTGACATCTACTTGTGGATGTCATGAAGGCAGTTTAGCAGGTTGACAGTGTTCTGAAAGTTGTTTGCAGGTTCACAGCTTAGATAGATCTGCGTATAAATATAAACTGATATTATGTCTATGAATTTGGTGGCCCAGAGGCTGCATGTAAATAGAAAAGAGGATTGGACCATTGGAGCCTCAGGGCACCCCACAGTGAACACTTGTTGTAGCTGACATGGCATCAGCGATACCAACGAATAAAGACCTGTCTTTTAGGTAGGACCTAAACTATTGCAGAGCAGTTCCACCAATACCCACTCAGGTTTCAAGACAGTCCAAGATCCTCTTGGACCATCAGGGTCAGTGATATGGAATGCTGTGCTTGGATCTAAGAGAACAAGAATGGGTTTATGGCCAGCAACAGCTAACAGCGATAAGTCATTTAAGACTTTAAGAAGAGCTGTTTCATTACAATGGTTTCATAAAACTGCATTTGAATTTCTCAAAGATATTGTGTTCATGAATTTTAAAGCTAGTAGTTGCTCTACTACAACCTAAAAGCTTAGCTGAAAAAAGCTTAGAAATAGGTGTAAAATTGTTAAGATCAGAGGAATCAAGTAATAGCCTTTTTAAAAGTGGTTGAACAAGAGCAGTTTTAAAATTTGCAAAATAGAGGGTGTCACTGTTGACCGTCCTTTAGAAATCTTACAGGAATAATATATAAAAAATATAATAAAATATAATAAGGACAGTTTGAGGGTTTCATTTTCATTAACATATGTTAGTGTAAATGGAGAAATTGGATTAAATGAGCAGAGGGAAGCTGTGTAGGGCCTGCTGGTGACAGCCTGTATCTCAGAGCTGTATTTACAACCATAATTATCTGAGATTTCGAAGGATGGAAATGGATGAGGGTTTCATCGGGTGTGAGGTCTGCTTTATCTACAGTACAGGTACTGCTGCTTGATGTTGTATGTGTGACGTTTGTTCTTTTGGAGGACTATGTGAAACAGTTCAACACGTTCCACCTGAGTGCTCTACACTTGCTGTTTGAGGGTTTCCTTTGACATTTGCACATTCTTGTTCTCAACAGTAGCCCACTGAATGAATGAGCCATGGCTTTTGGAATTGTGTTGGCTGGACAGGGGCTAGCACCTGTTCTTGCAATCTGAGCACTGCCATACATACGCCTATGATTCAAGGTGTCACATCTGAGACAAGAACATTGAGATTTGACTGGTCAATGACACGAAGTTGTTGCAGCTTCTGGAAAATAATCCCTACATTTGAATGAATTTTGCAAATGCTGGTTTCTCTATCTGCCAGTGAGGGATGGACAACACAGAAAGGGTGCAGATGGCAAAACAGCGAATAGGTGGTGGTGCAGTCCAGATGTTCAGAGAGGAACTTGCGATGTTGATTCCTCAGTGTGTCCATAAGAAACCTCTTCTGCATCCTTTTTTTGGCTCTTGTTATTGTCTGCCTGTTCCCTGTGGTAATCCTACTGATGTTGCTCCTCTTAAAAAGAAGATAATAAAACAAAAAAGGGTAGCTCCATGGTATAACGCTGAAACCCGCAAATTAAAGCAAACATCACGAAAACTTGAAAGGAAATGGCGTTCCAACTATCTAGGAGAATCTTGTTTAGCCTGGCAAGATAGTCTTAAAATATATAAGAAGGCCCTCCGTAATGCCAGAGCAGCCTACTACTCATCACTAATAGAGGAAAATAAGAACAACCCCAGGTTTTTTTTTCAGCACTGTAGCCAAGCTGACAGAGAGCCACAGCTCCATTGAGCCATGTATTCCTGTAACCCTCAGCAGTAACGACTTCATGAGTTTCTTTAGTGATAAAATTGTGACTATTAGAGAGAAAATTAATCACGTCCTGCCCTCAGCTGGTGCCAACCGATCTTCTAGCATAGAGGCATTGGAGGGAGCTGTGAAACCTGAGGTGTACTTGGACCGCTTCTCTCCTGTCGACCATTTCTAAGGCATTGACCTGTCTCTTAGACCCAATTCCAACTAGGCTGTAAGCACGTCTTTAGTACATATGATCAATCTGTCTTTATTGACAGGTTATGTACCTCAGTCTTTTAAAGTGGCTGTTATTAAACCTCTCCTTAAAAAGCCCACTCTCGATCCAGGGGTTTTAGCCAACTATAGACCTATATCTAACCTTTCTAAGCACAGAAACAGCACTGGTGAAAATTACAAATGACCTTTTAATTGCATCAGACAATGGACTTGTCTCTGTACTTGTCTTGTTAGATCTTAGTGCTGCATTCGATACCATTGACCATCAAATTCTATTACAGAGACTGGACATTTAATTGGAATTAAAGCAACCACGTTAAGCTGGTTTAAATCCTATCTATCAGACCGATCTCAGTTTGTATATGTTGACGATGAATCATTCGAGCACACCAAAGTTAGTCACGGAGTTCAGCAAGGTTCTCCTTTATATACATTATATATGCTTCCTTTGGGCAATATTATTAGAAAGCACTCCATAAAGTTTCATTGTTATGCAGATGATACCAGTTATATTTATCGATTAAGCCAGATGAAACTGATAAGTTAGTCAAACTTCAATCATGCCTTAAGGACATAAAAACCTGGATGACCAGAAATTTTCTGATGTTAAACGCTGACAAAACTGAAGTTATTGTACTTGGCCCCGAACGCCTCCGAGACTCACTGTCGGCAGATATAATTGCTCTAGAGGGCACTGCCCTGGCCTCCAGCACCTCTGTGAGGTACCCCGGAGTTATCTTTGATCAGGATCTATCCTTCAACTCCCACATGAAGCAAACTTCAAGGACTGCCTTTTTTTCACCTACGTAACATTGCAAAAATCAGGCACTTCCTGTCTCAAAATGATGCAGAAAAATTAATCCATGCATTTGTTACTTCAAGGCTGGATTACTGCAATTCCATATTATCAGGCAGCACGTCAGTCCCTTCAGATTCTCCAGTATAAATGAACATTACACAGGCTAAGAAGCACCAATCCTAACATGCGTCATACCAAAACAAAGGGGAGAAACTCAACTAAAAGCCTGTACCAAGCATCGACAGCCGGATCGAAACACAATTACACCCTAGGCAATTATATTCATTATGATAAAAAACGCGTCTCCGCTCATACAGCTGCAGCAGCTGCATACAGAGCATGCCTAGGTGAATCTGACCCAGATTACAAGTTCAAATTGACTCAAAAACAATTGTTTTTGATGGCATGAATTACCATAATGATCTATCAGTGAAATATAATTAGTTTTCCTGCCTGGTACCTAATACAGGTCAATGGCACATATGGATCCAAATGGGCCCAAATGGCACATTTGCTGGTTCCACCTGAAAATATCTGTAAAAATAAATTTGTCAAACTGCTTAGGTTCACTTTTTTAGCATCTACTTTTGCAGTTACTTATCAGATATTATTTAATAATTCCTACAAAGCTTAGGCTTATTTATCTATGATTTAAATGTGTTTTCACTATAAATAAGGTGTGTTTTTTAAGGCGGAGGTAGAATTTTCAATTTTCTACTGCTTTCCAGATGCATTTTATTTGACAAAGTATAGATACCTGAATCCCTGACACTTCTATTCTAATCTCCCTGGTCTTAGCTTTCTTTTGAGACCAAGATTATACATATAGCCTTTGTTGTTGTTAAACAATACTCAATTTATTTGGGTATGTAATTTCGGACAAGAGTTTGTAAAAACTGGGCTCAGGGCTGAAGGTTTTCCCTGTTACTATCTTCACAATGATTTGCCTGACCCTATCACTCTTGGATTTTGTTTTTTGACTTTGTTGGGCTCTTTTACACGTCTCTGATCAACTTTTTCTTTCCTGCATCAATGTCTCACTTCCACTTTTCTCTCTCTTTCCCAAGGTACTCTGCTCTCTTCTCAGGGTCAGCATTCCATCGAGCACAATAAAGCCACTTCTTTTCAGCAGCAGTCAGTGGTGGCCAACCAGCCTTCAAATTTTGTATTTGCTGTGTTATGTGTACATGTAAGAACTACAACTGTCATGAAGGCTAATGCATTTATTTTAAAAGGGCTATATGTAGTTTTTTTTGTTAAATGAATCACTTTTTTTATTGCCTGTGTGTGACAGGGTTTTAACGTCACATAAAAATGAGACATTTGCCGGCTTTCTCAGTTGACTATCACGGCCAGTATCCCTCCTTCCTTTGAGAAGGTATCGGGTTGGGTTCGCCGCAAAATCCATTGGTTTACATAGGCTGTGACGCTCATATGTGCTTACTGATTCTGATGATACTGAAGCTAGCTAGCAATATAGAGTCCGCTAACACCAAAAAACGACCGGCTCCCAGCACAACACAGACTCCAACACAAACCCCACGCAATGAAAAAAATTTAAATAAATGTATCTGCTGAATCCCGTCATGCCAAACTAGAATCAGATGACGTCTGGTCAAAACATGGGTCAAAATCAGAAAGTCTAGCTCACTAACCGTTTTAAAATAAATTTGGCTATGTTGACATTACTGAGCCTCTCTGATGAAACATTTGTAATATTTTAGACTATTTAATATTTATGTTACCACGGCTTTTGTAAGTTTTTCTCATCCAAAACCTGTGATTTGCAACCTGTTACTACTGCGCAACTCTTTTACACAACAATGAGTAACAGTGTTGCACATGGCTGCAAGTAAGAGGCCTAAAGGATGCTATAACTCAGGAGGGGTTATCTATCTACAGAGCAAATGTTGCATGCTAGCAACTGATATCTTTTTAATAAGGTACGCTAAAATTATATTCAAATATATTGTTAAATATAACAATAATCCTGGTTGACAAGAGCAGCCAACAATGACATTTCTATGAAAATAGAGAAAAGGAGAAGCCCACCAACAATG
This sequence comes from Coreoperca whiteheadi, assembly GCA_011952105.1. Lineage (NCBI taxonomy): Eukaryota > Metazoa > Chordata > Actinopteri > Centrarchiformes > Sinipercidae > Coreoperca > Coreoperca whiteheadi. The sequence continues at coordinate 30,534,894 of CM022485.1, read as the reverse complement.
CCCCCCATCGCCCTATCCAATAACACTGTTTCTGCTGTTGTAGCCTTCAGGTTTCTGGGACCCACAATCTCCTAGGACCTGTGAGCGTCCAACATCGATAATATCATGAAAAAGACCCAGCAGAGGATGTACTTCCTGCGCCATCTAAGGAACTTCAACCTGCCTCAGGAGCTGCTGATCCAGTTCTACTCTGCAACAATCCAGTCTCTACGCACGCTGTACATACTGTCATATCCACCTACCTCATGTATATTAAGCAACCTGTTGCATTACTTATATTTATTTCAGCACCATTTGCATTCTGCACCATGGAACTATTTGTTACTATTTACAAATGTTACTGTTTTAAAAAAAAAAAAAAAAAAAAATACAGTATATATATTTTTACATGTTACATTTCATGTAGGATCCAAGAGCAGAGGATGACAACAGGTACGTTTACAGGATTTTCTTTACAACTGAATGAAGTGCTGAGATGGTGGGGTGACGGTTAGGCTGTGGCTGGAAGCTTCAGATGGTGTAGAGCAGATGACTGGCGGACTGAGTAGGGGAGCAAGGGCAATCTGGCAGGCAGTGTGGGCTGGGGAGAGAGAGCTAAAGATCCAAGCTGATCCGGCAGAGTTCCTTAACACAGAGAAACACCGTCAGGGCAGTCAGGCAAAAACGGGTAGACAAAAAACAGGTTCATAGAAAGTTTAGCAAGCTGGTTGCTAAGGTGTACAAGTACATCTTATCTGGCCTCCACTTAAGGAAGGCTGGAGCGCTGGGAAACTCGGACCAGGCATGGCTGATTAGATGAGCCACAGGTATGTCTCAGCCAGCTCCCCAATCCACAGTCATGCCCCTGGACCATGCTGCAATTTTAGTGTACTGTGTAGCTGTAATTTGAGAAAAATTTTTGACCAAGCACCGCCCCAACTTGCCTGTGTCACTCAGCGCTAAGTCATATATGTCGATGCTCTGATTGGTTGTAGGTCTATGCAATTGTGTCAGTTTTGGTCTGCACCCGTTGATAACGATTTAGTCTGGCAATGGGTGGGTAGTACGCATAAAATGTGCAGAATGCTGACGCCAGAGACCAGGTTTTGTGTCTTGAGTCCTACCAAGTGATGAGGTTAAGGCTACTAAAAGATTTTGGTCAAAGTTAGGAAAATATTTAAAAGGAAAAGATTGTGAATGTGACTGAAATGTTCACTTTCAATAGAAGCAAGTAATATAAAAATATAATAAAGACCTTAACCAAGCACTTGAAACCATGAACAAATTAATGACAATTTACTTGCTATGAGTGGATATCGTAGGGACAACAAATGAAATAAATACAAGTATGATTGTATTTTTGCAGATATGTTCACATTTCCTCATTATGTTGAACAGATATAATTTAGGCAGTATTACAGGCATTTCTTTATGTTTTTGATGTTGCTAATTATTAGTATAAAAACAGAATTATGCAGATGTATTCTATAGACAAACCGCTGCCTCCACGCTTAAAGCCTTACTTTCTGTTATTATGCTTAAGTTCATGACTGAGCTGACCTCATCATATTAAATGCAGCGGTGAGTATTGTGACTGAGAGACGTAACAGCCACTGGTATTTATCTACAAAGCTGTTCCCATTTACCAACAAACAGTTGCTCATTTACACATCTGAAAACATATTTCTGGTCACCTGACGAATGTAGGTCATAAATTCACTTAACTTTGGGCTCTGTTTTTGGTCTCCACCAACTCCTGAGGGAAACAGGGGAAACAGGAAAACTGCTAAATGCTTCGCTATGTTTACCAACTGGTCGCTAAATGTGTCTGTCTGCTGTTTGGAGCATTTGTTAGCGCACAGTGAAATGTTTTATAACTTTTGAACTTAAAACAACTGAGATTGCTGAGAGTGAACTAAAACAATGAAGTAAGTACAACCACAACTCTGAGCTGAGACATGATAAAAAATTTCACCGAGCCAAGTTGGGTGGTCATTATCTATGGGTTTGTCCCTATTGACCCCTTTCAAATACAATCAGTCATGTGAATCATTTTTTAAAATAAAGATACTGATCTTTATATACCAGCTCCTTTTTAACTGCATGGTAGACATGACGGCCACATGGATTTCTCATAGAAAGTCCCTATCATTACAAATTACTACTTTTTACTCTTTAATTTGGCGATGGCTGAAATCAAAACCATGTGACCTTCATTTTTAATATGCTTTAATTTTAACATTATTTATTATTAATACAATATTTTGCAACATTAATATTATAATATTATTGATTATTATCAAATCATTGCTGGTAAGTTCGTTTATTTGATATTGGGGTTTTTTGCCTTTGTCATTTGTACTCCCAAATAAAACTAGACTGCATTATTACGGAGGTGGCATTCAGTTTAGCAAAAACATAGACACAGTTAAAATACAACTTGTCTCTCTGGACGGTTTTTAAACTATGAGAGGACATAAGAGTGTGTCAACAGTAGTTTATTAAAACTATAAGTATTACTATGGTAGAGTGAAAGATATCACATGTGTGTGCTCTGCACAAGATTAAAATCACTGATTAGGGCATGCAAATACTGAAGCAACCCAAACTCCCTTGGAGAAATAAATCTAGTCCAAATGGGGCTCCAAATAGGCAGGAACTTAACATGACCAGGGGAACAGAGGCAGACAACAGAGAAAAAGGGCAGTCAGTCCAAAAAACTTGCAAGTACTGTAAATCCAAACTTCAGGCTGTCAGACTCACAAGGTAGAACAGGACAACTTGTAAAACTGACAGAGGGTGGCCAGAGACACTGCTTGTAACACCTTGAAAAGCAGCTAGTAAGTAATCGGGGAGATGCAGATGCAGCTGGGGTTGAGACATCTCAGGGCAGACTCAGGAGCTGTCAAGTCATACAGAGAGCATGACATCACAATAGTAAATGTCGAAAAACAACTCTTTCTCTTTTAATCTAAGGAAGTGACACAAAAGCCTGAAGTCTCTGTCTGGAAGTACAGTGCATATTTGTCTCTAGATAAATATAAAACAACCAAATATTGCCATGTGCATGGCTAGTAGCTGGGCCATAAATTCTTTAAACTACAAATTAAATTAGCTGGCTGGTAACACATTTCTGAATGTTTTTGGGTTTTGGGCTTCAGAGGACTGGACACAATCTGAACAGATAGGGCCAGACTTTATTTAAATGTCAGCTCGGTCTATGTTTTAGTACATTCGGTGTAGTGTTGGTGTGTGTGAGGGAATGTAAGGTCACGTACTGTGTATCGAGATACTTGTGGGAGCTGGTGTATCTAATGCATTTCTTTTAGATTTCTTTCCCCTTGTTTTGTTCTGACTTGATTTATTAGAAATAATGCTGAAGGGATGTCTGTCAGCGTGTGAAGCCAGCAGGGCACACTTCAGGACAAGAGAGCCAAAGATCCTGGATTATTTAAGCAGTCTAGGCTGTAAAATCTCATAAAGGTGTGAGGCGAGGACCCTCCCGCAGCATCACATATATCGGAGAGGGGGGGGTTCTTGACCACCAAGCTCTGGAGGACGCTATACTCCGTGTGGAGTGAGCTCGATAGAGGTGAAGGCAACCCGTGCACCTCGTATGACGAAATGATAGCCTGCTAATAGTATGTTTGGTAGCCGGGCAGCCCTTACTGAGGGGCCTGAAGCACACCAGCAATTGCTCCGAATTGTGCCACTGGGATGTCCTCTGGACATAAATCTCCAGGGCTCTGACCGGACAGTCGCAGCCTACCTTCGTCTTCCGCCGACTCTGAAAGAGGATAGAACCCCTGCAGGACTACAGTGCGTATTTTAGATACATAACCCGGCCTGGGATGCAGGATGGCTCTTACTGCGCCTGGAATGATCTCCAGGTAAGCAGGAGCAACCGACAGGGCCTGCAGATCTCCCACTCTCTTGAGAGAAGTCATGGCCAGCAGGAATTCCACTTTTAATGCCAGACACCTGTCTGATGCATCGTCCAGTGACTCGAACAGTGCTGTGGTCAGTCCATCTAGCACCACCCTCAGCTCCGGCCCGAGACCTCTTACAACGAAGGATAAACCGCTGAAAGGCCGCAGCCTGTTGCCGCCCTGAAGCGCTCAACGACTGAGCCGACTGATTCCCCTTAGAGACCAATGGGCGAAAGTGGGTATCAATAAGGAAGGTCTTATCCCTATCCTTAACGCCCAACAGAGTCAGCCATAAGTGGTGCTCTGTCGCCACCAGCAGGACCGCCCGATCGCTCGGGCCATATCCTCCGTAGCCCTGAGCGCTAAATCTGTCGCACGGCGAAGCGCCTTCACATCCTCAGATGCGAGGGGTCCCTCATCGTCAAGGTCATCAAGCAGATCGCCCTGGTATGCCTGCAAGACCGTCATGGTGTGCAGACATGCTCTGGCCTGACCTGCTGCCATATAAGCCTTGCAACGTAGGCAGCTTCGGGGTTTTTCAGGAAGAAGGCGGCTTCCGGCAATAAATATGCCGTCAGCGTCTCCTCAATACCTGACATACAGCTATAACCATTCTCCTTACACCCACTGATCGAAGCACACTGGCAACCATTCGGGCTAGAAAGCAGTGCGGAATACGACCTGGACCAGGACTTCGACACCTCAGTGTGGAGGTCCAGAAAGAACGGTAAATCCCGACGCGGGCGTGGAGGTGGGGCTACAAGGAAACGCTCGTCGAGCTTGCTCCGGCGACGAGCGTCCTGCTCTTCTGCTGGCCAGGCGATTTTGAGCCTAACCACAGGACGAGAAACCACCTCCAGCAGCTCATCATACTGGGGCGACTGGGCTGACAAGCCACCCATGTCACCGCCTTCCGCTCCGAGCACATCCAGTTCCTCGGAACCAGAGTCTCGTCGAGTGGGGTCCCGTTCCAGGGCGGAAGAAGCCGCAGACTCGGTGCGGGCTTCCGGATCCCGAAAGTGGGAGAAAGAACCCGCGGATGAAGATAAAGAAAGAGCCAAAGCTGTCTCACCTTGGTCCCCAAGGTCCATCTGCAAGCCCCACGAGTGCAGGTGCCGGGATGCCTCAGCAGCCGCCAGCCCCTTACCGAGTGGGGAGCAGAGCTGGCTGCCTTCCTCAAAAAGCACCAGCTGGGAATTGCTCGCAATGCACACAGCCAGCCTCCTCGAGGGCTGCTAGCGCATGCTCTCTTCCCAAGCAGCTCGACACATCTCATGTGTGTCACCGTCGGGAATATAGCATGGGCAGGGATACACACACTGCCGAAACCGCTTCACACTCGCCATTTCTCAGAGACCCAGAGCGCTTGCTGAAGATCAGAAGACTGATGACAACAGTTAAGCCAGCTCCCTTTGTACCTCCGGTTCCACCGGCGTGCGTCACATGTTGACGTTAAACCCAATCAAGATTTGATAGAGAGATTCAGAGGCAGTCACGCTGTGGGCATTCCCCATAGCGTCAGCTAACGCAGCGTTGAAGTTCCCTTGAAAGGGAACTGAAGTTATAGTCCTTGGCCCAGAACACCTCCAAGACACACTATCAGCAGATATAGTTACTCTAGATGGCATTGCCCTGGCCTTCCTCTGTGATGAACCCTGGAGATATCTTTGATCAGGATCTATCCAACACCCACATGAAGCAAACTTCAAGTACTGCCTTGTTTCACCTACATAACATTGCAAAAATCAGGCACTTCCTGTCTCAAAATGATGCAGAAAAATGAACTCAAGCATTTGTTACTTCAAGGCTGGATTACTGTAATTCCTTATTGTCAAGCAGCCTGGAAAAGTCCCTTATGATTGTCCAGTTGATTCAGAACACTGATCACGTGTACTGACAAGAACTAGGAAAAGAGACCATATTTCTCCAATATTAGCTTCTCTGCACTGGCTCCCTGTAAAATTGATAATATAATTTAAAGTCCTCCTCCTTACCTACAAAGCTCTTAATGGTCAGGCACCATTGTATCTTAAAGAGCTCATAGTACCTTTTTACCCCATTAGAACACTGCACTCTCTGAATGCAGGGTTGCATGTGGTTCCTAGAGTCTCCAAAAGTAGAATGGGAGCCAGAGCGTTCAGCTATCAAGCTCCTCTTCTGTGGAATCAGATCCCAGTTTGGGTTTGGGAGGCAGACTCCACATTTAAAAGTAGGCTAAAGACTTTCCTCTTTGTTAAAGCTTATAGTTAGGGCTGGCTCAGGTGAGTCCTGACCCATCATCTTCCCTTATGTTTTACATCCCACACTTTTCATCATAACTTTATATACTACAATTTTGTCATTGTCATCATAATTTTATGTACTATGATTTTCTGCTATGAATCTATTCTGTACATACCACATATTTTGCATGTCTGTCCATCCTGATAGAGGGATCCCTCCTGTCTTGCTCTTTCTGAGGTTTCTATAATTTTTTCCATCCATCCATCCATTTTCTACCGCTTATCCGGGGCCGGGGGCAGCAGTCTAAACAGAGACAGCCAGACTTCCCTCTCCCCAGAAACTTCCTCCAGCTTTTCCAGGGGAATACCGAGGCGTTCCCAGGTCAGCCGAGAGACATAGTCCCTCCAGCGTGTCCTAGGTCTTCCCCGGGACCTCCTCCCGGTTGGACATGCCCAGAACACCTCCCCAGGGAGGCGTCTAGGAGGCATCCGGGACAGATGCCCGATCCACCTTAGCTGACTTCTCTCGATGTGGAGGAGCAGCGGCTCTACTCTGAGCTCCTCCCGAGTGACTGAGCTCCTCACCCTATCTCTAAGGGAGCGCCCAGCCACCCTGCAGATGAAAACTCATTTCGGCCGCTTGTATCCGGGATCTTGTCCTTTCGGTCATGACCCAAAGCTCATAACCATAGGTGAGAATAGGAACGTAGATCGACTGGTAAATAGACAGCTTTGCCTTGCAGCTCAGCTCCTTCTTTACCACGACAGACCGGTACATCAACCGCATCACTGCAGAGGATGCACCAATCCGCCTGTCGATCTCCCGCTCCGTCCTTCCCTCACTCGTGAACAAGACCCCAAGATACTTAAACTCTTCCACTTGAGGCAGGAGCTCTCCACCAACCTGAAGGGGACAAGCCACCTTTTTCCGGCTAAGAACCATGGCCTCGGACTTGGAGGTGCTGATTCTCATCCCCGCCGCTTTACACTCGGCTGCAAACCATCCCAGTGCACGCTGAAGGTCCTGATTTGATGAAGCCAACAGGACAACATCATCTGCAAAAAGCAGAGACGAAATCCTGTGGTCCCCAAACTGGACTCCCTCCGGCCCCCGACTATGCCTAGAAATCCTGTCCATATAAACAATGAACAGGACCGGTGACAAAGGGCCTGTTTATTCCTGTCCAATATGCACCGGGAACAGATCTGACTTACTGCCGGCAATGCGAACCAAACTCCTGCTCTGGTCATATAGGGACCGGACAGCCCTTAGCAGAGGGCCCCGGACCCCATACTCCCAGAGCACCCCCCACAGGTCACCACGAGGAACACAGTCAAATGCCTTCTCCAGATCCACAAAGCACATGTGGACTGGTTGGGCAAACTCCCATGAACCCTCCAGCAACCCGGCGAGGGTATAGAGATGGTCCAGTGTTCCACGACCGGGACGAAAACCGCATTGTTCCTCCTGAATCCGAGGTTCGACTATCGGCCGAATTCTCCTCTCCAGTACCCTGGCATAGACTTTTCCGGGGAGGCTGAGGAGTGTGATCCCCCTGTAGTTGGAACACACCCTCCGGTCCCCCTTTTTAAACAAAGGGACCACCACCCCAGTATGCCAGTCCAGAGGCACTGTCCCCAGTCGCCACGCGACGCTGCAGAGGCGTGTCAACCAAGACAGCCCCACAACAACCAGAGACTTGAGGTACTCAGGGTGGATCTCATCCACCCACGGTGCCTTGCCACCGAGGAGCTTCTCAACTACCTCAGTGACCTCAGCCCGGGAGATCGACGAGTACGCAACCGAGCCCTCAGCCTCTGCTTCCACAATGGAAGACATGCCGGTGGGGTTGAGGAGATCCTCGAAGTACTCCTTCCACCGTCCGCCGGAGGTGGGAGTTGAAGATCTCTCTGACTGGAGACTGCCAAATGTTCCCAGCAGACCCTCACAGTACGTTTGGGTCTGCCAAGTCTGTCCAACTTCCTCCCCCGCCATCGTATCCAACTCACCACCAAATGGTGATCAGTTGACAGCTCCGCCCCTCTCTTCACCCGAGTGTCCAGGACATACGGCCGGAGGTCAGATGAAACAACCACAAAGTCGATCATCGACCTCCGACCTAGAGTGTCCTGGTGCCACGTGCACTGATGGACACCCTTATGCTTGAACATGGTGTTCGTTATGGACAAACCGTGACTAGCACAGAAGTCCAATAACAGAACACCACTCGGGTTCAGGTCGGGGGGGCCGTTCCTCCCAATCACACCCCTCCAGGTATCACTGTCGCTGCCCACGTGAGCGTTGAAGTCCACCAGTAGAACAACAGAGTCCCTGGTCGGAGCACTTTCCAGCACCCCTCCCAGAGACGCCAAGAAGGTCGGGTACTCTACACTGCCATTCGGCCCGTAAGCACAAATAGCAGTAAGAGACCTATCCCCAACCCGAAGGCGCAGGGAAACGACCCTCTCGTTCACCGGGGTGAACTCCAACACATGGTGGCTGAGCTGGGGGGTATAAGCAAGCCCACACCAGCCCGCCGCCTCTCACCGCGGGCAACTCCAGAGTAATAGCGAGTCCAGCCTCTCTCTCTCTCTCGAGTTGGGTTCCTGTGCGTGGAGGCGAGCCCGACTATCTCTAGTCCTTATCTCGGCTAGAGACCCGGCCACCAGGCGCTCGCATGCAAGCCCCAATCCCGGGCCTGACTCCAGGGTGGGGCCCCGGTTGCGTCGTACTGGGCGACGTCACAGACCTAGTTTTCAAATTCGCCATAAGGGGGATTCGAACTGCTCTTAATCTGGCCTGTCACTCAGGACCTGTTTGCCTTGGGAGACCCTACCAGGGGCAATAGCCCCAGACAACATAGCTCCTAGGTTCATTCAGGCACGCAAACCCCTCCACCACAATAAGATGGCGGTTCAAGGAGGGGCATTTTTTTTCCTGTTAAAAGACATTTTTTTGGGTAGTTTTTCCTTAGTCGAAATGAGGGTCTAAGGACAAAAGCTTAACGTTATATATCCTCAAAATCATTAGGGAAATATTCAGTGAAATTGTACCCTGTGGCTAAAAGAAGCCGCTTGACGTGAAATAAGTGGAAGCGGAAAAACGTTAACGTCACACTCAGAACTTACGTTTTGTAAACGTCATGTAATAGTTCACCTTGACTTTTTTTTTTGGACTAACCTTGACATTTGTAAGAAGGTTTTTTTTTTGTGTGTCGTATGTTATAGATTGTAAAGCCCTTTGAGGTAAAATTGTGAAATTGTGGGTTTTGTGCTATATAAATAACATTTTATTGAATTGAGTTGAAGTTACCAACAAAGCCACATTTCTTAAAGGGAAAGGCTCGGCCAGTAACGCAGGTGCAGTTAGGCTGTGGGTAGTCTAACTGCTAACCAGTGATAGAAGAGGTATTCGGGTCCATTACTTAAGCAAAAGTTCTAATACCAACCCCACTGTGAAAATACTCCACTACAAATCTTAAAATCTTACTAAGGTAATAGAATGTAAGTATTATAGCAAAATATACTTATCTACCTTACCTACTTATTGTGCAGTAAAATGGTCGCTGTCAGTGATTGACCTTTATATATGATGTTTTTGGATTAATTTTACTGCTGCATTAATTGTATGTTGCATTTTACTGCTTTATAAACTTAATCAACAGCAATGCATCAATCTATAAGATCATCATATGTTTGCACTATTTGAAAATTTACAGTATGTTATTTTAGAGAAAATCTGTATATCGACATATATATCATATATTGTATATCGCGCATAGCCTAAAAATATTGAAATATTATTTATAAGCCATATTGCCCAGGTCTAGGCTGTTGTGTAGGTTGTACTTACAAATATTACCATTAAAATCACACTAGTGCTGAAACAATTAGCCTACATGGCCTTAGAGCTAAGAAATCATACACAAATATCTTCCAAATAATTCGTTGCATATATGTCACGATTTTGGGATTGTTTAGTTATTTTCTTTGTTTTGTGGAAATTCTGTTGTGGTTTTGGGTTGAGTTGGGTGTTTGGTGGAGTTTTTCCTACTCATATTGGTTTTGGTTTTCCTGCCTTTAGTTCTCCATGCCCTGCAATAACCCTGTCTGCTCCACCACTCACACACCTGTCCATTCTCACTCGTCAGCCAGCAGTTTGTTGGTTCACTCCTCACCTGCACTTCATTCCCTCGTCAGCTCTCCCTATATCTATCAGTTCACTTCCATTGTTTCCCTTTTGGTTTGTCATCATTGCTGTGTTGGTTCTGTCTGCATGTTCGGTTTGGTTTTGTACCTACCTACCTGTTTGTTTGCCGCTTGTCTACCAAAGAGACAATACATTTCCACTCCTCATCCTGCCAATTCTCTCTGTGTTTGGGTCCTTTTTCATTTGCCTGGTTGCCAAACATGACAGTATATAAATAAATAAACTCGCAGGCTATAGAAGTTACAGCAGCAACACGTGACGCATATTTAGACACACTGGGGAACAGGTCTGACAATTCAACACGTTTCTTTTCTCATACTTGAGCATTAGGTCAATTTATGATAATTTCACTTCTCCGACCAAAAGGTTTACTTGTCCCGGACAAGTTATAACCTTAATTGTCAATCCCTGCATGTTTCACTCACTAGCTTTGAAGCTAGCGAACTGACGTTAGCTAACACTTTAACCCAGCCAACCTTAGTTTGGTTTCCAGCAAGGCTAAGCCAATATTGCTTGCTAGTAGATTTGCCACAAGTTGACAGAGCTGACTGCCCAGTAACACTAACTTAACGGTAGCAAATTTAATGCTTAGTCAACATTAGGACTTACACTTAGCCAATTTACAGTGGCTCAAATAGTAGGGTAATGCACCTTCAAGTGTCCCTTAAAGTTGGTTGTATTCTTCCCACCTAATTTGTAGCCACAGGGTGTCTCTCTGTCTCCTGTTACTACAGTACATTGCGTGTTCCTTTCTGCCGAAATATAATGCACGTCCATAGATCTATTATTTTCTTCTGACCAAACTCATTTTGCATTGTAGCCATCATGTTTTTGTCATTAACTCGCTGTCGGTTTGGGACAGCATCTGCACACGTCACATTATTCTGCATATTTCAATAAATGACAGGGATGAATTGTTTACATTTTGACAGACAGACTAGATGCCCACTTGGGGGATAATGTTATGCATTTTCATGTCTGATAGCCCACCACTAACATTTTAGTCCTGTCTCGTCATTTCGTCATAGTTTTTATTATCAAAGAACTAATCTTAGCTTTTCAACATCTCTTCTTAGTCATGGAAAAAAGGGTATTGATCATTTTTCGTCATAGGTTTAACAAAATGAACACTGACCCAGAGAGTGGTTGGTCAATATTTAAGTCATGATTCAGATGTTTGAAAGCAGATTTTCAAAAAAATACTGCTTTTAGCTGCCTTCATCAGGTCTTTCCCTTGGCCAGTAAATCTAAATTGACAAAAGTCAACCACAGTCAATTATAAGTCTATTACTGTGTTAAGCAAGTATTAGCTTCAAAATATCTAATGCAACGTCATATCAGTAATGAAAGAGTGAAATATTGAATACTGATCATATTCATAACACACCATGGAATCAAACACAAATCAACTGATTTAATGAGAACCAATTAAGAACAAAATGGTCAACCTTAGTTCTATGCTAACATGCAAACCAGCCAAAACTGCTGAGAGAATCACCTCCATGGTGATAACAAATAACATCATGTTCATTAATGCATGCATAATGAAAGACGTTCAGGAAAAAGTATTGTGTAGCTAACCCTTTGACGTAAGTGTAGAGGGAGTAACAAAAGAAAGAAATTCCTGTGAGGGATCATTCAAGTACATTTGAATTCACTGTAGAATTGAATTAATCAATTCAAACAGTGTGTGTTAATGCCTAGTACATCCTCTTACCTCTAATTTCAATAAATGTCACAATCCATTTTCTAAGCTCTCTTTTTAGCTCATGTAAAAGAAATTTCTGTTCAAGAAATGTCCCTCCCCTTTGCTTATGAAGACCTTCAAGCAAAAATCCACTTTAGATTTATTCTTGTGATCTAAGTTCCATCAGTTTTGTAAATGTGAACATTTCTATCCTAAGGCTATGAACCCAGAAACACAAGGCTTTACTATGTAGTCATTAAAAGACAAAACCTGGGGGTGCATCATTAAATGAGGCATCGTGGACAGTGTGCTCTCAGCCAGATCACGGAAAATATGCTTTTAGCTGTCATGCACTTAAACAGTCGGAGGATTTTTCAAATACAGAATTGATCATACATGCTCCCTCTGTCTTAGGTTGTGTCTGTGACCTTTGTTGTGCCACCATCTTTATTAATTGTTACTGTTCTTGGTAACAATATTTATATATTAATCTATATTCTGTATTTAATCTAACTAAATGCATTAAGCTAAAGAACACAAGACTGGTGAAATGTTTTTGCACTCCATGTTTATTTGCCACAAGCAGCTAATTTACAGACTGTACAGACATTAGCTGGAGTGTGACTCTGTGTGTGTGTGTGTGTGTGTGTGTGTTATTTTTCTTCTTTTCTTTCATTTTATCTCTTGTCTCTCTGTGCAAGTTGAAAAGTTTAACTAAAAAAATTGGAGGATTTTTGACTTTACTTCATGACCGCAGTTTACACTGCCATTCATAAATTCTTGTCAACTTGTCTCTTTTCATCGACTTTGTATGAAATCTCACCACTAAAACACACCTTGACACTGGGCCTCATGCAGTGGTGGAGGAAGTACTTAATCTCAGTACTTAAATAAAAGTACAAATAACCAGAGATATATTTACTTTTGTAAAAGTAGAAATACCACAATGACAACCCTACTTAAGTAAAAAGTACCTTATTTTAAATATACTTTAAGTATAAAAAGTAAAAGTACAAACAAACAATTTATTCTCTCAATGTATATATTCTATTCTAGAAAATCTTTGGTAGCGTAGCAACCCATATCTATGGCAACCAAACGTCATTGGTGAGACAAACGTGTGACGCACAGTCACGAATACGTTTTGGCAGGCGGGACACAACTGAAAATGTTTTAAATAGCACTAAAAAAGCGTTTCCGAGTGGAATTCAATCCATTGAAATACTGGTTCAGAATTAAAACAAAGCTGTAGCATGAATCTCTTAATATGTGGTACAGAGCATTGGTTGAATGTAACTAAATGCATTTATTACTGTACAATTTAGAGCTACTTGTACATTACCTGAGTATGTCCATGGTATTTTCTGCTACTTCAGCAACTGACTGATACTGAACAGTACTGATGTTTAATAGCTATTTATTTTATTTCATGTATTTTTTTTTTCAAATGTCAGCAATTAACTGATATTGAACATACAGTGCTATTTATTAAATTTTTGTTTATTCTTTATGCCTAGAATTGGTTGACAGTATGTTAAAATTATTTAAAATGAATATTTGTTTGTAAAGTTTTGTTAAAGTCACTATATCGGCCACCATGTTGGTAATTGGTGATTGTTTCGCCTCTTAAATTGATATCACATTGGTCTCAAAAATCCCATATCGGTCGGACTCTGGTGTGAATACATAGGTCACAAAATTGAACGAAATTGTCGCCATTGTCCTAGCTCTGGCACAGGAAGATGATGTCCCCATTTTTAGTCCCACATACAAAGCTCTGATTGGCTCAGCTGTTTTTCCAACACCAGATCTATTTGAATTGCTCAAAAAAATTTAGGGATATTGGCATCTATTTAGAGGTCGGAAATCAGGTTATGTTTTCTATAGTCTTTATTTACAGCAAAATATTGTAAGAGTACCTGAGAGAACAAATACACAAAGCAAAAGTGAGTGAGTTAGTGACAGTGACAGGCCTTTTCCTCAGGCACACAAGACTCGTGACGTAATGTGTAGCCGTTCTCCCAGGTTCTGCCACTTTTGGGCGGTTGGATTCACTGCTCTCCCCTACCAAACAGCTCATAAAAACAACAATGTTTGTCCTGGCGTTGCCCTTTTAATGGCGTATATCTGAAGCGCTGTTGCCATTTCAATGAGGTGCATCCAAAATGTTTCTGTTTATAAAACACGGTGGAAACACGCGGCAGAACCTAGAGGCTGCAGCTCCTTAAAAGTTCAGGTTAGAGGACGCTGTAGGTTGCATAGCGGCCGTTCATTTTTCCTGCAGTGGAAAAGGCCCGTGTGTGCAGTTTGAAGAGAGATCCAGCTACATTATTCAAAGCAAGTTACAATGGGGTTTTTTAGGAGAATAAATACCAGATAAGCACTAGATGAATTAAGAAAAGCTACAATTTAGACACATTTATGGGTTGGGTTGTAGAGTGACGCAAACATGGATATTGCAACAAGTCATTTTTCTTTGTTTCAGTTTTTCTTTTCCTTTTACATGTCCACAGTGACTTTCTACAATCAATTTAAAGCCTACCTCATGTGGGGATTTTAATTCTGTAACATGTAAGCCCAATTGGCCCAAACGAGACAAAAACTTTGGACTGCCGCTGTCCCCAGCATCGCATTTTGTGAAATGTCAGTGGTGCACATGCTAGTTCCTTATTCAAAGCTGAGCCCAGGGGTCGTTAATATAGCTGCCAGTTTCTTCCTGCCAAATCCTAGTTTACACATAATTACCTATGCGTGATTAGTACACGTGCAATGTTCCTGCTGTGCAATCTCCATCTACTGCCAGTGGTTGGTGTGTATCACCCAGTCGTTTCACATGGGGGTGTAGCATGTAATCAGAGGCATGACATCCTGAATTTATGAATTTAGCATATTAAGATACTGAGCCACCAACACGTATAAACACACATAGTTATTTAATTATAGATTTCTTATTTGAATCTGAATCCCTTATTTTGAACAAGGGCACAAACACACTACCTTTCATCTTTAATGAAGACTCTAAAAAGAGTTAAAAAGTGGTCAATGTTTAGTGTGTGTGTGTGACCACTTAACCCTTAATAAATGAATAGCTGCTCTTTTTCCCCTTCTCTGTGTCTTCATCTGTTGATTTCCCCAGTCAGTGATTACAGGCAGATGAAGACGATGTGTATCATCAGCCACCTTCTCTGAAGACGAGTGCCAGCTTAACTGCCCTATAACTGCATTCTCAATATTGATCAATAGCGAGTCCTGCACCATCGCACAGACAGCATGTCTGCATCTTTAGGGAGAAAGAAGAGACAAGGAAATGGAATAAAGTTGGCAAACAATCTGGAAGGTGATAGGATTGTTAATGGCTCAGTCTGTGTGTCAGTGCGTTTGTGAGCTGCACTGGATATATGTAACCTGCTGCAGCGGTGTAATGGGGAGCTGCTCTGAGAGCAGCCATCTCACTTCACTCATTAGAGGGAGTAATGAATCGCTGACTATAGATCACTTTCAAGAGGCTACTGCACACTACCCACTGAATCAATGTCGATAGTAGGTATGAGTATTATCATGGATTTATTTGTGTCTGTCAATACGTGTGGATGTCAGCAAGTATGAGTGTTTGTCTGAGTGTATGCATACGTGTCTGTGTGTCTGTGTCTGTGTGCGTGTGTGTGTGTTTTTGTGTGCATGTGTGATTGTGTAAAAGAAAAAGTACAAATACATAGTCCACTCCCCTGACTAGGTGGGTGCACGTTCTGAATCAAACAAGCATTATCCTAAAGAGGAACTGTTTTTTTCTCTTCCACAGACAAACAGTTTGTCTGACTGTGGTACACTTTTTATTAGCTTCATTCCCCTTTCGCGTCTTGTCTTCCCTTGCTGCAGTGCCACATACCCTGGGCTCCATCTTGCATCTGTCTGCCACCAGTGTCCTTTTCACCATAGCTCTGTCGGTCTCATTAGGATCGGGGCTAAGGTCAGGTGAGGACTAAAGGCTGAGACGTGCAATGTGGGCGGCACAGGGGTCTTTCAGAGACGTTCCCATGGCCGTTTCTTTCATACTTGTGCGTTGTTTTTTTTCCCCCCCCTCTGTTTTCAAATCTGCCTCTCGACAGGAGTTGGATCAACCAATCAGCTTTCTTGATCCACGGATTTGCACAATGCATTTTGTGAAGTTCTGGAAGTGTGCCTTTTTTTGTTTAAACATTTATTACTGCATATTTGACAGGTGAAATGTTTTTGAACTCAATGTTTATTCGCCATAAGCAGCCAATTTACAGACTGTACAGACATTAGCTGCAGTGTGACTGTGTGTGTTATTTTTCTTCAGTTTCTTTCATTTTTTCTCTCGTCTTTCGGTGCAAGTTGAAAAGTTTGACTAAAGACATTTTTAAAGGATTTTTGACTTTACTTCATGACCGCAGTTTGCACTGCCTTTCATACATTCTTGTGAACTTGTCTTGTCTTATCATTGACTTTTTATGAAATCTCACCACCAAAGCACACCTTGACACTGGGCCTCGTGCAAGAACCACTCGTACTGACAGATTCGTTCTTATGTTGCAAATATTAGGGATTTAAGGTCACTTGTGGCACTCATCCCTTTTCTCATATATTGAATTTTCTCTCTGGTATGAACTAAATTCACGGGTGGTCCAGACCTGTCGTAAGATCATGTACAGATAATCTGTCTTTCTCCACAGGAGAGAAAACACAGCGATTAAATATGATTCAGCAATCAACTGCAGTAAAATATAAAGCCCATCTAAAAGAAACTTAATGCAACATTAGCACCAGAGCATCAACATCATGGCTTGCCAATTTACTGAGGATTTTCAGATTTGTATTGTTATATTTTGGCACAGCAGCCCATACAGTTCAGCGGTTGTTCGTGCCCTCAGGCAGCTGTCAGAGTCTCACTCTGACAGCTGCCCGAGGGCTTTAATGCAGGTGGCTGTCCACTATCGCCCCCTGTTGCACTCATATTTACTCATGGACCACTTTGCTTCAGAAAGATGTTTTTTTAGCATCTAACTTCATGTCAAACTACTCCCTCTTTCTTTCTGTCACAGTACAGTTCTGCTCTGATGACCCGTTGTTATATTTTCTTTTCAGGTCCCTTAATACGACTCCTGACACTGCTAAACTTGTTATCTTTCAGTATGCTGATTTCTGACAGCACATGAAGCTCTGTAGTGGGAAAGTCTCCATTTAACTCTTTAGTAACAATTTTGGGAAGTGGGGTGTCAGAGCGCAACATAAATAAAGACACACAAGCAGCAGCTTCAATGACAAAAAGAAGAGGAATATACACACAGTGATTGTTTCAGGGTGAACCAAGGCCAAAATAATAAACAAAAAACTCCCTATCTGCTCAATTGAACCCTAACTTAATTAACCCTATCTGAACAAAGGAACATACAAAAAGACATTTAAACATCACTCCCTGATCTAAATCAAAAACAGGAGAAAACTAATGTTCACAAAAGGAAATGGCAGTACACCCCTACGGGTTTGTGCTGTTAGTAACGAGTGTTACAAGCTACGGTAGGCCTAGCAGCAAAGCACTAACCACACGATGATACAGATAACTACTTCTCTGGTCCAAACACATGATTTTTCGATGCCAACTTGGAGGGAAGCGAGCGGCCGCCGTCGACAACAATCCTCCTTCTCCCTCTGCAGAACCAGGAAGCTAAATAAGCCGGCTCCTGAAGTCAGCCAATCAGCAGCGGTGACCCTATTTGTCAATGACACAGAGATGCTCGGGGAAGGGAAGGGCCCTCACCCTCCCTCAAAAGCATTTTTACGCGCACCCAGAAGAAGCCCCAATACGAGCAGCCGTCACAGTGAAGAAAACGTGCCCACAAATGGAGCCGAACGATTCACGACAAGTTTATGCCGTTGGGAGAGTTTGGGGAATCCGACTTTAAGACAGAGCACTTTAAAGACAGAAGGATGAGGATACGATGTACTTACATGAGGCCCAGTAACACTATAGCAGGCATTAATGTTGATGAGACCGCTGCAATTGCACAGCAGTTGCCCGGCTCTGGCAAAAGGCAGTTGGTCCTGGAGCTACTTCTGCTGTGGCACACAATGCTGTGTCATCAGGCGGCCCACTACGCTGGCCAGTTGAATGTAACCTTTGGGTCAGTGTCGCTCACCCTCGCCCCTCACAGTGTTTGTGCATCTGTCTGTCTTGGCCTGTGTGCGCGATTTGTGTTCGTGCACGCCCCCGGGCACGTGCGAGCACATTTTAGGAGCCCCATCACGAGATTTAATTTATGATCTCAAAAAGCTCCTTTTGAGCACAATCATCATGTCAACTTCAAAGCCTCTAATAGGTCCTCTCTGTTCAATTTGTGGATTTCACATACATCTTTTGAAATGACGGTTTCAGCCGTGGAGAGACATGGAGTTGGAATCAAAGGCATGGATCAATTATCCACAGTTACAACAAGAACACAGCTTCAAAGGAGACATATCAGATCGCAATCTCTGAGGGTTATACTTTCTCCACCTCCTCTCAGATTTCACAAACACACATACAGAGAGCGAGAGAATACACGCACACGCATGAGGTGTGAAAACATTACATTTTTACGTCCTTGCATTTGATATTACTAATGTCATCAGAGCAGGGGTACTTATTTGGTTGATTAATCACGCTGATGAATACTCTCATTCATAACTGCAGATGAAGTATTAAGTGGTTCGTTAGTTTATGAATCTGACCCACTTACGGAGGAAGAGACAGAGGGAAACAGAGAGAGCGAGAGAGAGAGAGAGAGAGAGAGAGAGAGGGTATGCTGAAGAGCCCTCGAAACCAAACTAACGAACCTTGTGGAAGTGAAGGCAGTGTCATACATCAACACATGCAAAACCACGGGAGAAAGGAAGGCATACTTTTGTTGGTGATGGAAATGTAAACGTATTAACAGAAACGACCTAAAAGAAACAACAGCAAAATGTAAGAAAAGACATGAATGGGGCCTGAGCAGTGGGGCGTCGAACTCTGGCTCTCGCTGAGGCGCTTCGGTTTCAGAGGAGAATAAACGAGGTTGAGAAAAGTGGGCCTCCAGATGTGACTCCTTGTTCTTACGCCCCCCTTGGCATCATCTTCTGAAGGCTGGAATGTGTTCAATTATATTCATAAATATAGGATAGTCTCACAGCTGACAAATATAGACTGGATTTGTATTATTTAAATGCAACCTGGGAGGAAAATTACAGCGTGGATATGCAAATGGGTTAAGAAGATTAAAAAGATCAGCAAAAAGTAGGAGTGTATGTGGCATGGCAAGGCTTCACAATAATGGGGAGAGGAGAGGAGCGGAAGAGAGTGAGGGGGAAAAAGAGAGGAAATGAGAGCAGATGAGCGATTTAAAAGAAAGGAGAGGAGAGGAGATTTTGAGAGATGGGAGGAGAGGTGGGATCAGAGGCAAGGAGACAAAGTAGTTTCGGAAAGGGTCGGGATAGGACAAGAAAGGTGAATGGAGTTGAAACAGGACAAAGGCAGGAGATAAAGAAGAGCAGAGGTGTTATCTGTAAAGAGGAGTAAGAGCATTATGTGCGAGGAATACAATGGGGCCGCAAAGCTCTCTTCTTAAAGAGCAGAGTGGGCCGGGCATAAAGGCTGATGCTGATCTTTATTGTCGCCAACTTGGAAGTCTTCAGGCTTCAACCCCATTACTGCCTCCGCACACACACTGGTTCGCTCTGCTCTCCCAGTTACGTACAATTAATCTCATACTGTCATTCTGAGAATAAAAAATAAGAGGGGGAAAAAAGAAAAAGGCGCCCTCCCCTCCTCCATTGTTTTCTGTTTTTGAAAAGACTTTCCTAAGAATATTATTTGCAACTATTTCTCACTCTTATACAGCTAATAGAGAAGTTGCCATGGCGACGCCTAATACAATTCTTCCCTATCTTCTAAGTGTGGCTCCTCGTTACTATGGTAATAAACGTTGCAGTATTGTCTGGTCGTTATCACAAAGCGAGATCGGCGGGAACAATATCTGTTCTTTTCCAAAAAAGCGGGCGGTAGTGGTGGCGGTTTGGGAGTAGGGTCGACTGAAGAAATGAGGATCGCCGGCGAGACAAAGGCTGCGGGGAGAGATGAAGCAGAAGATACGTACGAACAGAGAGGAGCTGTGATGTTCAAACTGGGGTGCTCAAAGCTTTAAACAGTTGCTATCGCTATCCAGATGTCATTCCATCGCGTCGTTTCATTTAAAATTACGTTCAGCAGGCTCTTCAATCTGCACTGTGGATTTTTTTTTTTTAACTGTATAAAAGTAAAAAAAAAAAAAAAAGGCTGTGATATTAAATTTGCATTAAAAATTAAAACAGTCTCAAGAGGAGGACTACATTATTTTTTTTCAGTGAAAGAATCACTGTTTCAGTGTGGCGCTGCAATCCCCCAACTCTGTTTATAACACAGAGGTGCATCTTCCAAGCTCACTGTTGGTTCAACTGACCTCTATGCACTAATTATAGTGTATTTATTCATGGGCTTGCAATCAGTTTAAAAATAAGTTCCAAGCATTTGAAAATGATTATTTCATAAGTCCTCTTTTGCGTTCCGACAAACTACATTGCACAGCCTTCCAGTAGAAAAAAATGTGTCAAAATCATGCCCAGACTCTTTTACAGCAAAGATCAAGCAAACAGAAATCCCTTCTTTAAGAAGAAGCCTTGTGATTTTGTCAATACATTACAGGCTAAACTCTAGAGAGTTTTTTTTCTTTTTCAATTCTCATAATAAATCACTCAGTTGCTTCTTTTTATATTGTCTCAGAAGACTAAATTACCCATAGTGTATGGACATCAAGAGAAAATACATCTATCCAGCAAATTATAACTCTCACGTAATTCTCACAGATATATGAAACAGAGCACTACTGAAGCTCTTAAAGCCTGTGTTAATGACTCTTGAGATTTTTTTTGAACCCAATAACATTTTTCGGGGGGTTTGCTGAGCGTATTGTTCACAAACACCAAAGGCGCAAGCGTCATGGAGGCAGGTGCAGAGGTTTTTGGCTTTCAAAAATCAAATCTCACGACCGGTAATCAGTTTTGAAACAATGTGCACAGGAACATCTACTTCCAATTCCCCCTCTCCGCCTAATTGTGTTTTTAACTGCTCAGTGATTGAAGATGGTGCGACGGGCGATCAAGGGAGAGTCAAAACACATTTCAACAACTAAAGCTAAAAAAACTTGTTTTCAAGCCAAAAACGGCAAATAAGAAGTACTTTGAGTTTTGACAAATTATGTCTTCCGCAGATATTTCTGTGGGATTTGTGCTCTAATTAGTTGGCTTATTTGTCTCTATTGTGAAGCTGTGACTGTATTATTTGAGTCAATTACAGCTGTCGCTCGAGGAGAAAAGAGCTGCGTGCCTGTGTGGGGTGTGTATGATCAAGGCTGCCACTGGTAAAAGTGGACAGAGGTCAACTGAGGTCATGTAACGACCGTAATGAAAAGAAAAAGTTTTAATCTTGTGTCCCTGTGTCAATTAGTTATCTGAGTTTCTGCCAAATATGTCACATGTTTGAGTGTTTTTATATCCAAATTCATTTTCACTTCCTGTAAAATATTAGGGGTCCAGTGTGTAAGATTTAGCGGCATCTAGCGGTGAAATTGCAGTTTGCAACCGGTTGAATACCACTCACATCACCCTCCCATTCCAAGCATTTAGGAGAATCTACGGTGTTTGGTTTGTCCATTCTGGGCTACTGTAGAAACATGGCGGTGCGACATGGCGACCTCCGAGGAAGGGGACCTGCTCCCTCTGTGGATAAAAACGGCTCATTCTAAGCTAATGAAAACACAGCGATTCTTAATTTCAGACGATTGTACACTAATGAAAACGTACTTCTATTTCTGCCAATAGCTTCTCCTAAATGTTACATACTGGACCTTTAACATATTTTTGATGGCTCGTTCTCAGCTTGGTGGTGTATACATAAATGGATCCAATCAAATGTGAATCGGGGTCACCAACTAATCCGGCCCATCCTCCTGACAATGCTTGAGAGGGAAATATGTATGGAGGCAGTAGGCATGGGCGGATCAATACTGCGGGAATAATACTTTGAAACTCACAAGCTACTCATTTGGTACTGATTTCTTTAAATAATGATCGATAGTAAAATGATATAAATCCAAAACTTGGGTGGCTGCCTTACTTCCAAACGTTTTCTGCACTTTTGTATAATGTTTGTGCCAATAAACAGCCCTGACATGTTTAGCCGGCCCATGTCACATGACTGTGGAAACCCATGTGACATCAAACCGAGCGTGCGGCAGGTCTTGGCGGCTTGTGACATGACAATGCCACAAAGGGCGGAGGTTTCTCTGGAAAAATCATGGCCTGTTTGAGAAGATTAAGAAATCTTTCAGAAAGTGCAAAGATCCACACGTTTTATATTGTTGGTATTTTAATTTACTCCATCGATATTTATGTAAAAATTATTTATTTAATTATTATTTAATCACAATATTTCTGTAAAACACTGGACTATTTTTCACACAATTATTATTTAATTATACTAATATTTGCTTTTTTAATACATTTAATAATGGCCAGTGTGTGTCATGTGATTTGACCTTAAGCGTAATCTTTTTTCTTTTTCTAAGTATTAGCATTATTTTGAAAAATCACATACCTACTTAGGAAAAGATCATCATTGGTATTGGTATCGTTAAAATTGTAACAAAAAGTATCAGTATCATAACAAATTTAAAAGTCTCACAAATCACATTTGCCTCAAAGGGCATCGCAATCTGTAACATACGACACCCTCTGTCCTTAGATCCTCGATTCGATTAAGGAAAAACTACCCAAAAAAACCCTTTTAACAGGTGAAAAAAAAAAATAGAAACCTCAGGAAGAGCAACAGAGGAGGGATCCCTCTCCCAGGACGGACAGACATGCAATAGATGTCGTAAGTATGGAATAGATTTATAGCATCAAACATATACAGCCATGATGGCAAAATTGTTGTATATATATATATTATTATGTTAGAAATGTTTAGGTGGTAAAGCATAAGGGAAGATGATGGGTCCAGACGGACAACCGAGCAGCTCCAGGTGGAGCCCAACAAGCAGGACCTGAGCCACTCGTCCCCTGCACCATAGCCACAGCAACACTGCCCCAGCAGGTCGCCATAGTCACAGATCCAGATACATCTCCGGACACTGAAATACCTGCTGAAAGTGACACTAAGAAAGAAGAGACGGACGACAAAGCACAAAACTCCGGGAGAGGGAAGAAGTCAAGTTAGTGACATGCATTTATGGGATGAGAATGCATACGGATGGAGGGGAGGACAGAGGTGAAGAGAGAGAGGTGCATCATGGGAAGTCCCCCGACAGTCTAGGCCTATAGCAGCATAACTAAGGGATGGTTCAGGACTCTCCTGAGCCAGCCCTAACTATAAGCTTTATCAAAGAGAAAAGTCTTTAGCCTATTCTTAAATGTGGAGATGGTGTCTGCCTCCCGAACCCGAACTGGGATCTGATTCCACAGGAGAGGAGCTTGATAGCTGAAGGCTCTGGCTCCCATTCTACTTTTGGAGACTCTAGGAACCACAAGAAACCCTGCATTCTGAGAGCGCAGTGTTCTAGTGGGGTAATAAGGTACTATGAGCTCTGTAAGATACGACGGTGCCTGACCATTAAGAGCTTTATACGTGAGGAGAAGGATTTTAAATTCTATTCTGGATTTCACAGGGAGCCAGTGCAGAGAAGATAATATTGGAGAAATATGATCTCTTTTCCAAGTTCCTGTCAGTACACGTGCTGCAGCGTTCTGAATCAACTGGAGAATCTTAAGGGACTTTTTCGGGCTTCCTGATAATATGGAATTGCAGTAATCCAGCCTTGAAGTAAAAAATGCATGGATTAATTTTTCTGCATCATTTCAAGACAGGAAGTGCCTGATTTTTGCAATGTTATGTAGGTGAAAAAAGGCAGTCCGTGAGGTTTGCTTCATGTGGGAGTTGAAGGATAGATCCTGATCAAAGATAACTCCTAGGTTCCTCACAGAGGTGCTGGAGGCCAGGGCAGTGCCCTCTAGAGCAATTATATCTGCCGACAGCGAGTCTCGGAGGCGTTCGGGGCCAAGTACAATAACTTCAGTTTTGTCCGAGTTTAACATCAGAAAATTTCTGGTCATCCAGGTTTTTATGTCCTTAAGGCATGATTGAAGTATAACTAACTGATCAGTAACTGGGTATCATCTGCATAACAATGAAACTTTATGGAGTGCTTTCTAATAATATTGCCCAAAGGAAGCATATATAAAGTAAATAGAAGTGGTCCAAGCACAGAACCTTGCGGAACTCCGTGACTAACTTTGGTGTGCTCGGCTGATTCATCGTTAACATAAACAAACTGAGATCGGTCTGATAGATAGGATTTAAACCAGCTTAACGCGGTTGCTTTAATTCCAATTAAATGTTCCAGTCTCTGTAATAGAATTTGATGGTCAATGGTATCGAATGCAGCACTAAGATCTAGCAAGACAAGTACAGAGACAAGTCCATTGTCTGATGCAATTAAAAGGTCATTTGTAATTTTCACCAGTGCTGTTTCTGTGCTATGATGCACTCTAAAACGTGACTGGAAATCCTCAAATATACTATTGTTATTTAGAAAGTCACATAACTGATTAGCAACAGTTTTTTCAAGGATCTTAGAGATAAAGGGAAGGTTAGATATAGGTCTATAGTTGGCTAAAACCCCTGGATCGAGAGTGGGCTTTTTAAGGAGAGGTTTAATAACAGCTACTTTAAAAGACTGTGGTACATAACCTGTCAATAAAGACAAATTGATCATATCTACAAAAGACGTACTAACTAATGGTAGAACATCTTTAAGCAGCCTAGTTGGAATTGGGTCTAAGAGACAGGTCGAAGGCTTAGATGAAGAAATTGTCGACGTTAGTTGAATAAGGTCGACAGGAGAGAAGCAGTCCAAGTAAACATCAGGTTTCACAGCTCCCTCCAACGCCTCTATGCTTGAAAATCGGTTGGCACCAGCTGAGGGCAGGACGTGATTAATTTTCTCTCTAATAGTCAAAATGTTATCATTAAAGAAGCTCATGAAGTCGTTACTGCTGAGGGCTACAGGAATACATGGCTCAATGGAGCTGTGGCTCTCTGTCAGCCTGGCTACAGTGCTGAAAAGAAACCTGGGGTTGTTCTTATTTTCCTCTATTAGTGATGAGTAGTAGGCTGCTCTGGCATTACGGAGGGCCTTCTTATATATTTTAGGACTATCTTGCCAGGCTAAACAAGATTCTCCTAGATAGTTGGAACGCCATTTTCTTTCAAGTTTTCGTGATGTTTACTTTAATTTGCGGGTTTCAGCGTTATACCATGGAGCTACCTTTTTTTGTTTTATTATCTTCTTTTTAAGAGGAGCAACAGAATCAAGTGTCGTTCGCAGTGAACCTGCAGCACTATCAACAAGATGATCAATTTGGGACGGACTGAAATTTGCATAAGAGACTTCTGTTATGTTAAGACATAGCATTGAGTTAAATTCAGATGGAATTTCTTCCTTAAATTTAGCTACAGCACTATCAGATAGACATCTACTGTAGTAGTATTTGACTATTGGTGTGTACTCCAGTAGTAGGAGTTCAAAGGTTATTAAATAATGGTCTGATAGTGAAGAATTCTGTGGAAAGACTGTTAGATGTTTAATTTCAATGCCGTATAACAGAACAAGGTCGAGGGTGTGGCCAAAACAGTGAGTGGGTTTATGTACACACTGAAAGAAGCCAATCGAGTCTAATAATGAGATAAATGCAGTACTAAGGCTATCATTTTCAACGCCCACATGAATATTAAAATCACCTACAATAATTGCTTTATCTGTTTTAAGGACTAAACCTGATAGAAATTCTGAGAATTCAGATAAAAACTCAGAATAAGGACCAGGAGCGCGGTACACTATAACAAATAGGATTGGCTGTCGTGTTTTCCAGGTTGGATGTGAAAGACTTAGAACAAGGCTTTCGAATGAGTTATAATTTAGTTTAGGTTTAGGGTTGATTAATAGGCTTGAGTCGAAGATGGCTGCAACTCCACCTCTTCCTAATAAACGTTCAAATGTAACGTTATAGCAGATAGTTAGTCAATGTAATGAAGAGTCGCACAAATTAGCTGTGTTGAGCTAGAGCAGCAAACTACACGCTACAGGTAACAAACAAACACCTGTAACCGGAAAGGAGACAAAACGCTTACGTCAGCACGTCGTCAGCACGTCCTCTTACTGCTTGCATCATCAGACCTGCTCCGTTACAACTCCTCTATAGAGAGCCAAAGTTATACCAGAATTTATTAAGCATCCAAGCAGCCTCTAACCGTTTCACTGTGACTTTGATGCCCTTTTGAGAAGAGCGGTCAGCCCTGAATCCTCTGTCTAGTACGCCCCACACTGTGTTCCTTTTCTTTCTTCCATATGTAAACCCTCTCTTACCCTTTGATTGACAGCCTACTCCAAAAAACGCCCGCCCAAAATGAGTCATGGTTTTTAATAAACTGTAGGGGAAGGAAATGTTTATGATTTCAGGAACATAGATGGAAAAGTTGATCTTCTATCTGCAGAAAAACAGAAAGTGAGGTGTGGCTAAGGTTTAGCACTGCAGAACGAAGCTGAGAAAGAAGCTGTTTTGCGGTGTTGTGGTGGTCTGGGTTTAATCTGTTAATCAAGGGTATAATTATGCAACATCGTCAGGTAGAAAATGAACCAGTTTCTAATCCCACCCACCCGAACTTCCTTATTGAAAGAATCAGTGGAACTGATTGGGGAGTACATTGTGGGTGAAAGAGCCAATTGAATTTCCCGCCCCCTCCCTCCTCCCAAGAGACTGCGCGCAACTTCCCCCCTTTAAATGTTATTGCATTTACAAATCCATTAAAATATGTCCTAATTTTTATCTTTTAAATCAGTAATTGGAGATGCCAGCTCTACACAGTGGCTTCTGCAGCAGCTAGTTGATATAATTGCAATGCATGCGTGACTTGAGTATAATACCAATTAGCTGTGTTACCTCCTTGAAGAGCAAACTGTGTCCAAATAAACACATCTTAATTATGCCCGCAGAGAATAGGAGTTGGAGAACACACAATTAAAGTGGCTAATTAATTCAGTGTTTTATCATCACAGTTTTTCTTTTTTTACACTTCTTGCTTTAGCCAAGAATCATGCAACTAAAAGATTAATAAACCGTTCGTCCTTTCCACAGGATATCGGGTCAGCCTTTGTAGTTCACTGTCCTGGCAGCCATTAGCCTCTATGGGCTTAAGAAAAGGGGACCAGTGAAAAATTTAAAATATAAAGTGCCACTGTCACTGAATATGGGCTGTCCTGACCATACCACCACCAAATGAGTTTGAGGAGCCTTAAAATAAATTGTATGGACATCATTTTCTTTTGCTTTGAGCTCATCCATAGCAGTCCAGCCCTATGCTTAGCCTCCACTGAATTATCAACAGCCTCGGGCAGCAAAGCCTGATGGGGACTTGTGACAAGGTATCGGAGCGGCCCGATGACTAACTTAACCATAACTATAACTTACAATCACTTTATCTTACCATATTCACTTTAGGGGGTGGGGCACAGTGTTGCAGTGGTTAGCACTGTTGCCTCACAGCAAGAAGGTTCTGGCTTCTTGGCCTTTCTGTGTGGAGTTCCCATAATTCTCTCCGTGCTCGTTTGGGTTTCCTCCGGGTGCTCTAGTTTCTTTCCACATTGCAATGGCATGCATGTTAGGTTATTTTACTTGACTCTAATGGCGCTTTTCCACTACACAGTACCAGCTCGCCTCGGCTTGACTAGGTTTGGTTTTCCACTGCGTGAAAGTTGTACCTGTACCTGCTTCCAGATACGTTTTTTCGTATCACCTCCGGCGAGGTTCTGAGGCGAGCTGAGGCGATACTAAAATGTCACGTGAAAACACTGCAGACTGCTGATTGGTCAGAGAGAATCGTCACTATTCACTGCGTCATCATTGCACGCGCCAGACGGAGTATCCAGAATAACCCCGCCATTTTTAAATAGTTTGGCCACAGACATTATGGCAACTCGAAAGAACACGGATTCAAACGGAACAACGTTTGTCTTCTTGCTGTGAGAAACAGCCACATCCCGACGATCAAAAACAGCACACACTCGATTTCCTCCATTGTCCCGTGTGTGGGTGTGTGTCGCGGCAGTTTCCTGTGGCGTCGCTATGACGACCAGGTACTATTCTGGAGGTACTTTCTGCAATGGAAAACGGAGCTCAAAGCGAGCCGAGGCGAGTCGAGTCGAGCTGGTACTGGCAATGGAAAAGCGCCATAAATTGCCTGTGGGTGTGAATGTGAGCGTGAATGGTTGTCTGTGTCAGCCCTGTGAGTGACTGGCGACGTGTCCGGGGTGTATCCCGCCTCTTGCCCCAATGTCAGCTGGGATTGTCTCCAGACAATTATTACAATTATTGTCCCCCCCCCCCGCAACCCCTCAAGGATAAGCGGTTATATCTAATGGATGGACGGAGTCACTTTCGAGTATTTCCGCAAGGCTAACCCTCTCTACTCTGCAGTGGAACAACACCTCTGACTGGTTAATAATGGATTAAACAAAACTTGATTTGAGTGGATCATTATGAGACACATGTGAATGCACAGTAATTGAACTGAAGCACAAGTGAGCTGGTAACCAGATATTCCTAAGCACAAAAAGTCTCTCTCTGAGACAACAGATATCTGTGAATAGGCTTACATCAGATCAGATTCACAATTCACAGTAGGCCGAGGCTCAACCGGAGCAGTACAAATGCAGGTTCAAAGTGTCAGTCCCCAGAGTGTCAGCTGTGCTCTTGACATTAAGTTGTGAAGAGAAGTGGATCACATAGTGTGTCAATGAGTCTCCATGGCTTTGTGAAATAGCATAGTGAAAAAGCTTGCATCAGAGAGAAACTGTATACTCTATGATGCAAGCTCTTGCATTATTTTATGTCAAGCAACAATGCAAGGACAATGCAAAGAAGCACTGCAGGGAGACTAAAGCTTCCTTTTTATTAATGTTTTATGAGACTTCGCCTTGATCTTCCTGCTGTAATAATTATGTAATACTGGTTTCCGTATTGATAATGCTAATAATGAATCACTCTAGACTCCCCTATGTCTGTATTTAAGTCCTGAATTATGTAGTAATTTTGACTGTGAAGACACAAAGACCCCATTTACACCTGGTATTTTATGAATGAGGAAACCATCGGCTATACTAATGAAAGGGAAATGGACGGACAATACATTGCAACAGGAATGCCAACCCGTTCTTATTCAAAGGTCGCCAATACCGACGTTTTGCCATGGCCCTTGGCGGAAACACTTCTGTTGTCGTCGTGTGCTTTTGCAGCACGTTTGTATATTTGGTTGCAGCGGCCCTTGTCGGCCGATCTTCGCGGTTCTTAAGCTGCGGTAGGATCTCAAACAGAGATGCGCAGAGGGGGACTTTTAGATCCTAGTTTAGTTTCTGTGGTTCTATAGCTCCTGGAATTACAGTAAGTGGTCAAAGTAATATTAGCCTACCACTGAAACGTAATCTACAGACACGTCTGTCTGTCACGTTATGCCTTGCATGTCATCGAGGTCCCCTGAGAGTATCCAGCATCACCACACTTGACCCGAGACGTACAATGTTCGTTGACAAGTCCGTCAACTCCATCTTCCGAGGTTAAATATTTAGATTAGATTAAAATTTGTGCAGAATCAAGATATCAAGAACACTTATTAATACCAGGTGCAGATGCAAATGTTCAGATGTCATTATCACGATCACATCTTCCGATACAGATCGCACGTTAATACTAGATGTTAACGGGGTCAAGATGACAAGTGCAAAACAGTCGACGTGTCTTTTCCTGTTTTCTAGTTACCTAACTAAGCCTTGTATGGCACTGCCGAAGAGAGATAAATTATCCGTATAAAACACAAGACTTAATTCTTTAATTACCATAGCCACAAGAAACGGCAATAATCTCAGATAAGATATTCAGGGTGTATTTAAATATTGCTCATGTGCATAAATCAGCAACGTGCAAAAGAGAGAGATTAGGGAAGGCCACGTCATACATCATGTCACTTCACACTGACAATAATTATAGTACCTAAAGGAATTTCACAGTAGGCTATTTGACTATGTTTAACACATTATTTTAGAGATTGTAGAGATCAGTATTTAATACATGATTATGGAACATATTACCTTCGTAAGCTCTTTGCCTGATACAGCCTGTATGTTGGCGTATATTGGACTGCGTTGCCCTTTTTCCTCCTCCGAGCAGTCTCTGCGTGGCTGGTAGGGGACGCAGCATCACGGACAACTCAGCAGCCGAGCAGAGAAGGAGGGAGCCTTTATTGATATGCTAATGCTGTCGTTCATTAGCTGTCTTTAATTAGCGAGTGTGCTGCTGTGGGCTTCTGGCTAACTGCAGCCACCAACCGACCACCACAACAGACAAGAAAAAACACACCATTCCCACACAGCCTGGGACAGAGCGAGCTAAAGCGCCATCATGAAAATACAGAATGTTGATGAGGAGCCAAGGTGGAGGAAGAGGGCAAGATTTTTGGGAAAAGGACGGCGGAAAATTTGATAGTGAGAAGGGAGTGGGGAGTGGGAATGAAAGTGAATCATTTTGCGAGGAAATGAAAGTATAGACTAATACATGATTTTCTCTCCCTCAGTAATCAGAAAACCTAATCACATCCATGGCACAGTTTGATCTGTTGCAGAGCAACTTCATTATTTTGCATATTAAACCAGGCAGATGTTATTTGGTTTCGGAAACCAGTGGCTCTCGACATGCAGTCAAAACACTGATGGGCCCACCTATAACCAGACAGGGAACCAAGCTCTGCACTGATTGGACGAAAAAAAACGTCCACCTTGGTGGGTAAAAAAAGAGGTTGGGAACCACACTCTCAAGCATAGTTTTGTGTTTTGGGCTGATTTATGACCTTCCCTTGCGCTCTGTTGAGTTATTGGCTGCCTGTCTATAGTCTTATCACCCAGTGTTTGGAAATGTAAATGAGTGCAAAGAACGAAAATGTGGGGGCGGATAGTTGGCCAAGTGATTTGTAAGTTTGTACATTTGCCCTCACTTTGACCCCAACAAGACTGACGATGGTGTGGAAAATCTGGGGACAGTCCAGTGGTCATGCGAGGTTTTAGTCCCAAGCTATAGTGTATCACATTAGTGAATGTGAGAGTCAAGACAGACAATTTTATTTTCCAATTTATCGTCAACAAATGTTTGGTACTGCCAATAACGCTAATTAGCTTGAGTTGTAGCCTTCTGACACTTTCTAACACCAGGGCTTCACTACAACAACATGAATGAAAACAATGTCATAACCCATGAACCACATGGTTCCTAAGAGTTTGGTGGAGATCTGTATAATCCTTACAGTGACCCGCGTCAAAAATGAGCACTGGGCCTCTCTGCGTGTTGTATGTTGTACAGTATGCAGGCTGAACAATAATCTTTAACTCCCACCATATACAGTACACAAGGCGAACAAAGCATCACCAGCTTCAGTGTATGTTGCCCGGAGCCCATACACCAACCAGTACTCCGATACTGGAATACCTAGCCTGGGTTTCGGTGTGTCCGACCCCAGTATCATTGGCTGATTAGCCTGCTTGATAATCCAGACTGGATTTTTACTTGTCAGCTACGGGACAGTTCACCCCAAAATCAAAAGTACATATTTCTCCTCTTACCTGTAGTGCTATCCATCTAGATTGTTTTGGTGTGAGTTGCTGGTTTGATTTCATGATAATCGTGAGGATTATAACTTTAAATTAAAAGTACAGTTGATTGCAATTTAGGTTTTATTTTCCTTCCTCTGACCATCATTTCTATCAATTATGCCAACATGGTACTCACTTTATTTGCTACCAACCTCCCTCTGAGACTGCAGTGATTACTTTGGTGAATACAACGATATCATAATAGACAAAACCAAGAGCAAAACCCAAGTTGTATTGAACCCAAGTTTCCCTTTAAACTTATAGCGCAACTGAAGTCTAACAAAGTGCTGGTGAGGCTAATGAAAGTGGAGCTGAGTCTGACAATCTGACCCTGAGATGTCTTACCAAGGCCACCATACATGGGACTCACAACTTGAAAGATTCTGTCAGATCTCCAAAATATTCAAGCTCTTGTGTTTCAATGAACACTAGGCAGTTTATATTCTGTTATGAGTTATGCATGTTTGTGTGTTCGTTGTCATCGCTCTCACCTCAGTGTCACTCTTCACGAATGTACTTTCTCGTATTGTTTTTTTCTTTGTCATTCACTCTGTTGTGGACATGCTGTGAAAGCATACGGCACGTCATTTACTGAGACAGGCTTTCCTCCGTCAGGCTTCTCTTCTTTCTTCCTCCTCTCCCGTCCCCACTCCGCCTCGAGGCCACTCGATATGCAGACGAGACGCTCTTGATGGTTTTTGCTGTGAGCTGAGGTATTCTGTGATTTCTGATTTGGCTTTCAGCAGCTTCAGACGAAGGAGCCCCCGTTCTCCCTGAAGCCTGACAGCCATGTTAGGATGTGATGAGAGCCACGAAATGCAGAGAAGACCGACATTTTTCTGTCATCCTTTCAGACACCCAAACTCCAGACATTCTTTTCATCTCCGGCAACCTTGCTTTGTTATTCTCTCCACTGATTCCTCCCTCCCAACCCCACACGCACCCTCCCTCTATTTTCAGTAATATATACATTTAAACATGAGATCTGCCTGATTCATTGTGAGGTCTCGCAGTAGGCCACCTATCAGTGCGATAATCAAAACATGTCACTCTGTGGCCTTGTTGCTCCATGATTAGAATTACATTTCACCACAAGCAAAACGGTTCGCTCTTTATTTTCTTCCTCTCTTTTTCTCTCCTTTGCCTCACAGTCTCTTTCTCCAACTGTCATCAGTGTGTCCTCATGGCGCGTCCACTTTTGAGTTTTTTTTAAAAGGTCTTGAATGGATGCTCGAAGAGGTTGGTGTCTCCGGTAGCAAACGGTTGATGTGCATCGCAGTAGCCCGCAGTAAAATCGCCATTTGCAAGATGTTCCACGGGGCAGACAGCAAGAGAGAGAGAAAGAAATCGACAGCGTCAGAGACGCAAGCCACGATGGTATTAGATAGAGAGAAGCAAGCCACAAAAACGTTTGATATATTTCTAGAGGCCAGATTCGCACCCCGATTTATCAGATTATGCAACTGTAGGATCTCACAGTCAGATATAGAGGGTCTCCCAATCTCAAATTGCTGGATAAAAGCAACAAATACTGCAAACGACATGCTGGTGTTTAATGTGTTTGCGCGGAGTGTAAAGATTATGGACTGGTACCACTATTTTTCTTTGGCATGAGTTGCCAGCTACCTTACAATTCAGTTTCATTGGTTTATTAGGCTGTAAAATACTTTGAACCGCTTCTGTGAGTCTGTGCTCTACAGATACATTTGATAAGGTAGTTTTATGTGTCTCCTCCGTCGAATCTTCAAGTTATACTGCGTCTTCCAAATCTGTGGCGGCGACTCATTGTTCGTGACTTGCTGGTCTTTTCGTGTGCGTGTTTGGGACCCTTCAAGGGGTTTTCGGGGAAATGGTTAAAAAAACCTTACAGTCACACCAGGAGAGCACAAACGGCACAAACCAGTGTTAAAGCATTTAACAAGACAAAAGGAAAAAGCTGCAGAAAACATTTAGTATAAAGGACTAAGACAGTAACGAGTAAAAAGACATTAAAGTTTAATAAGATATCAGGTAAATGGTGAAATGTTCAAGGGGAAATATTAAAGTGCCAGGAAAATATGAAAGTATTTAAAATATATGAGAATGCTATATTAGAAATATAATAAGGTATACATTGTATACCATTGAGAATAACAACATAAAATATAAAATGAAACAAACACAAAAGAAAAGCAAAACCAAGTAACACCATGTAACACAAACTGAGGCTAGACTGTGCAAGACTCGAGGTGTGGAGTCAAAAACCTACTGGAACAGCGTGCAGGTGGACCAAGTGGCTTATGTTCAGACTGGACGTGGTTAAGATGGAGGCACTGTGTTGTGTGTTAGCAGGATGGTGGTGATATGGACGCATGGTCAAAATGTAATCAGTCAATGTGCGGCCTGTGCCTCAGCCACCAGCAGCACCAGGTGACATCATCGATAACTTCAAAGCAATGAACAGTTTCACTTCCATTTCATAATGTGGGTTTACTCTTCACCGCCAAATGCCTTTAATTCACATATGCTGTAAAAGCCCACAAGGTGTTTTCACTTATCTTTTCTGTTAAAACTTCAACCAGCATCCACCTGGCTGGAGGTCTATTTAGCAAGTGAATTGAAAACCCCTGTGTTGGTATGGAGGGCCTTTAATTAATTACTTGACCTGACATTGTTTAATCCTGTAACTATAAGTGAATTCATAGTTAGATGTGGTTATTAGCAGCGTTGTAAAGTAACCAAATAACTTTACTCAACTCACTACTGCACTTTATTATGATATCTCGACTTGCCACTACGTCTACTCCATTATATTTCAGGGATTCAGGGTATTGTACTTTTACTCCACTAAATTTATTTAACAACTATAATTACTACATACAATATATTTGATCATTTTATGAAATATTGTCCATTGTTTTAGATTAAACTCCCCAGCAGTATAAGGCTGTTAAAATTTGCTCCACCTTGACAAACTGAAGCATTAAAGGAGCTATATGTAAGAATTTTGCTTTAAAACATTCAAAAATTCTAATTATCAACAGAATGTTAAGAAGTAACAGTTGTGGCACTATGTCAAAGACATCTATGCATTGCAGAGGTATCTACTGAAGATTATGGAAGCGTATACAGGACTATATTCCAATGATAATGTACACTTGAAAATGGAATTCCACAATAGCTTTGTAATTTTCCACATGCGTTACTTGAATAAAAATGAAATAATCCAGTATTAATTTTCCTATATGGGCGTTCGTTGACCATATTAAAATTAAAATGGAAAAGCTTTCATTTTCGAAGTTGTAACCCGCTGTACAGTGGACAATATTCAAATGCTAATTCAAAATTTGAAAATTAAAATGCAATATAAACAATGTAACATGATTTTCCATTTATGCAAGCAATATTTAAGTCAAAAAGAGAATGCAATTTTCTAACAATTTAAATATGATGTCACCATGCTCTTATTGTCTAAAAGAAAATGAAAATGAAAAACAATTTGAAAATTTAAATAAAAACAGCATTTGACATTTAATTTTCAAAAACTTAACCTGCTACAGAGGACAATATTCAAATGTAATAAGCAAAACAGTGCCCCCAGTCTATTTCATTTACGTTTATGCCACCATGCACGCTTTGGGTCAACCTGAAAATGAAAATGCAATCTGTCAATGCTCTCATTTGCTTGAACATCTGCCGCTTTGCTCATGTGCGTAGTCCACTCGTGGCAGAAAGGTGGCCAGGGCTCACTGACTACTGGATTACTGTACAGAAACACAACTTTATAACTCCAGGGGAAACTGGATGATGATGATGATAATACTGGATTGTCAGATCGAGTCTGAAAATATTTTCTGGTGTTCCCTCTGATGTCCTCCGGGTGCTCTGCCTCAACTCTGCGGTTTATGGAGTTTTCTGATGGACCGATAGCTTTGCTTGCTAACGTAACCCCTAACTGCTGCTTAACTAGTTAGCGGTTCCATTAGCGGATTCTGCCCGGCCTGGGAGCACAGAGCGCCGGCTGAGGGATGCGTGCTGATTGTGTGAAGGCCTTTTGAAAAATTGAACCCTCTTCAGGCAGTCTTAGTCTATCTTTCATCGAGACGATTGTGAGGTAAGCAACAGAAATGCAGAGTTCATGTTACAAAGTCATCCGCCAGGAACGTGCCCTCGCATGCACAGTAGCCTGTGTGATTGGCCGATGTGTCAAAAGCTGAGCCAGGTCTCACATTTTTTGCCAATTCCCTGCATTGTTTTACCGGAGCCACCTGCCTTGGCCCCCTTGCTGCACTGCCACACTGGCCTCATTCAAATAAATGAGAGGGTTGTGTCTTTTCCACAGAGCTTCTGCCGGTCTGAATGCCGCCTTAGGCTTTAGGTGTAAAATATGAAGTTAAGTGACCCATGTTTTAAGAAAAGCTTTTCAATATTTGTTTTCTCATTAATAATAATAATAATAATAATTAGGTTCACATTATGGCACAGCAGTTGGTAAAATGCTTATGCTCAAAACCTGGAAAAGAATTGCTGCTTTAATAA
The DNA here is from genome assembly GCA_011952105.1 of Coreoperca whiteheadi. Classification (NCBI taxonomy): domain Eukaryota; kingdom Metazoa; phylum Chordata; class Actinopteri; order Centrarchiformes; family Sinipercidae; genus Coreoperca; species Coreoperca whiteheadi. The sequence goes on along the minus strand of CM022485.1, from coordinate 30,498,532 downwards.
TTGTAAAATCCATGAGTGATGAAATGTGACTCTCTATCCAAACATTTTTACCAGTGATTTGCCTCAGATCTCATCAAAGTCAAATTAAATGTTAAATTGGGCTTTTTTGCCCGTGGACACAGGACACATACAGTATATCCCATGCATGAAATTATACACAGCGGATGTTATTACTGCTCACTAGAACAAAGGACATGGGAAAGGTTCCGATTATGAAGTAGAGTATGTACAATAATCATGTTAAAAGTTGTTACCATGGTTCCAGGCTTCACATGTTGCATTCACATTTTAAAAGCCATCAGTGTCTATACAGTAGCATTATTCATTACTGAGCAGAGACTCCTTTTCTCCGGTTTCATCCTCACTGTCTTTGTGTGTCAGATAAAGGGACGCCTTTAAACCGTTAATCTTCAAGGAGACTAAATGGACATCACACACACCTACTGCACCTACTTACCATCTCTAGAACAATAAGGTGTGTGAGAAAGAGGCAGAAGGCGAAACAAGTTTATTTATAGTACACCAGTTTCACACTTGTGCACTTCAAGGTGCAAAATGAAATCGCAATAAAATAATGTGGGCGAATCGATGGAGAAAAAAGAGGGACACATTAATGAATAATAAACACATAAGCAACATTTTTTTTTAAATGTAGCGGTAAACATGAAACGTTCATGGCAAAAGACATTTTTTTCAAACTTTCATGCCACTAAAGCCCTTTAAATTGGATTGATTTTAAACGAAGTAGTCGAACATTCAGGAGATAAAGGCATGAATATGTTTTTCCAGGACTTATTTAGGCACGAATCCTTGAAGTCTTATCATAAGTTTAAAGGATAAAGGTGGTTTTATTGCCATCATTAAATTCCATGAGAAGACCAAAACCAATAATACATTTTCTCATCTGCGGGGGAGTTGCCCTTTCACTCCGACACTCTAGTCAACGCTGTGGAGTAACCTACAGCAATACACAGGAATTAGAAGAAGAAAGCAGGCAAAGCCGTAGACTTTTACAATGTCTGTACGGTATGTCGCCACTTTCCAGCATATGTGTTGTTTTCGCTTCCTCGTTCTTCTCATCTTTAGACATAAACTCATTTTCTGATTTTCGGGGTGTCTTTGAAGGCGACGGAAGAGGAAGTGTCTGGGTACTACGAGCCAATAATAATAAAAAAAACAGTTAAGGGACAAAGAGTTGACGTATGCATTGCACTTCAAGCCTTTGTTCAGCACCAAACACAATTATTGCAGGTTCGTGTGTCTTTAATTGGAGGACATCTTTGCACGTTCAGCCACTTATTTGTGTGGCTTGATTGTGAAGCCCTTTGAGGCAAATGTGATTTGTGATATTGGGCTATATAAATAAAATTGAATTGAATTGAACATTGTTTCTTTGCAAAACTTGTATTCACGAAAGTGTGTAAAGGTTGAATAACAAGGGGTCCGGGATTTGAACCTTGGGGAACTTCGTATGCCAACGTAGAGGAGTAAAGAGAAACATACACATATCTGTTTGAAAAACTCATTGCAGAAAATAAAATGAGCTGTTCATACATTTCTGAAAAGCAAATTACGGCACCCATCCGCAGTCTGTGTGCTGCTTTTCTGATTAATAAACAACAACAATGACGAGTGAGTCTTTTCAGCATGTCATTCAGCGGCTCGCTACTAGTGCGGCTAATACTGAACCGCACCATTTAAACATCTAATTAGAGTCCCAACGTGACAAAAACAGAGCAGCAGAGACACACTCCCACTCACTTCTCTACTGTTTCAGACGAGCGTGCGCACACACACACACACACACACACACAAAAGACAGTACATCAGGCTTACAGTCTCAAGCTGCTGTGAGTTTGAATGAAGCATGCCTCTCTCAGATTAATTGTGGCCCACTTATTTTTAATTAAAGTTTCTTTGTGTGGTCCCATGCTGGTAGCGTGGGAGTAGGTGTTAAGTAAAAGAAGTCTGTCCTTGTTCTGTCAATGTGGTTTAATCAAGACCGGCTGACAAGATTTGGTTCAGTTAGCCAATTGACTATTCATTGATTCTCAGCAGATGATGGCTTGCAGCAGCAGCTTTTGTTGGTTCTTGAACTGAACATAAAGTGCGAGAAGCAGATATAGAATGAAAGATAATGAAAAATGTTTTGTCAGTTTTTATGCATTAAGTCCTACTTCGTGCTTGAGAAGTTATTAGCTCTTTAACACCTTCTGTATGGAGGAGGGTTATTTTTGACATTTACCCTTCTAATACTGTGTTCACACTATAAGCTCACAAAAAAAATTAAAAATTTCTCAGCAACCAGAAACTCAGGCAGCCTGAGGACGTCGGCTGACATGTTGGCTGAAGAAAGTGTAGCCTGGCTGCCTGCCTGACTCCTTCCTGAACGGCTCAGGTTTCTGACATATCTGCATAGAATTGGTCTGTCTGTATATTAGCAGCCTATTATCACTCCTCCGTATGCCTCAGATTTGGCTTCTGCATGGGCAAGTTAAAGGTCTTGGGCGCCTCCACCAGGACACAATACAGCACAAAAAAATTTAAGTGGAGACCAAACATTCAGCGTTCACTTAGGAAAAAAAACTGTAATATCCACTAAGGTGTGAGCAGGATCTGGTTTAATCTCTCAATTCTTGTCATTCTAATTAGTCTCTGTAGGGTTTCTTCCCAAATATAACTGAACAAGGCTTTTCCATTACTCTTTGTTTTTTTGTCACGATGAATACAAGGGTTTCTTGTTTTACATTTACAATTATTAATATTAAAACTTAGTTTTCCTTTTGATTCAAGTTTTTTTTCTTCCCAAAAGAGCAAAATGGACTTTGTGAGGTTTAGTAGACTCTCCTCAATTACAGAGTGCCTGATTATTAAAGTTACTGACTCTAGCAATGGTATAGTGGTCATTTAACACTGTAAACAACCAACCTTCTTCACTTTTGACCCCGTAAAGCAAAGCAGTGTCTATTTGCAACCTTCTATCGCAGGTTGCGTAATGTCTATCAATTGTGACCAGTTCAACAGTAGTGTTCCCTTCTCACATTGTTTAATATCGAGTGACCTGAAGAGGTAAATCTAGCTAGTATTCTACAATAAAAAAATAAAAAAAAAACACCAAAGATTGGAGAAAAAAAAGTTAGAAAAAGGAACATAATTTGGAGAGCAGAAATCTTGTTGATCACCGTGTGACAGGTTGGGAACCATTACTCTACACTTTCATTTAAATGACTTCACCCCCAAACTGAATGTAAATAAGGCAGCCAAGTAATTGACTTCTTTTAATATTTTATTAAGTTTTCATAAAACGTCAGTGCTGTATTAATGTATTAAGTTATTGAACACCAACTAAAAACTGCATAAAAAACTGAGTTATTGATAGATTGATCCAGCTACGTATGCTTTTGTGATTGTGCCATACAGCACAATTTACTTTCTGATAACTTTGAGATCCCACACTCAGCGAGGTGCAGAGCAGCGCGGCTCCTCCACTAATCGGAAGAGCGCCGGTTTGATCCCGGCTTCCCCCAGCTCGCGTGTCGAAGTGCCTTTGGGCAAGACACCGAGCCCAAAATTGCCCCCGAAGGCTGTGCCGTTGGTGCGTGCATGGGAGTGTGTGTGAATGGTTAGTTCCTCTGTTCTGGCGAGCAGTTGGCGCCTGCCATCAGTGGGTGAATAGAGTGGAAGGCATGTTGGGCGAAGCGCTTTGAGTGGTCTGGAAAGACACTATACATATAAGTACAGTCCAGTTAACATTTAATTGTGAAAGTAAGTTGTCAATCTTTTCATTCAGGAAGTCATGGAATTCCTTCAGCTGGTGCTCCGTTCCCTTAAACATTGTGAAGATATAATCCAAAAAAGTCATTTGTTGTTAAAGAATATTTCGAAAAGATGGCTGCAATATAATATTTTTTTCTATTCATGGTCATTTAGACATTTCTCCTAAATATCTGTATCATTTAAAAGTAAATATGGCATTCCATAAAAAGTATTTTTTTCAATAGTTATGATAATTGTGTTTATAGTATTTGTGGTATGGGTGGACTGGATTATAAGTTAACTGGAAACAACCTCAGACACCACCCTGCTGAAGGCAACAGCCCAACACATTTGGTGTTTTTATTAAACCAAATTATTATTTTGTAAGAAATAAAACCAGTTGATGCCTTTCTAAATATACTATTGCTTTATTTTAATATTGGTGGTCATCACTGACGTATCTTTATTTTCTGCAACATTAATTAACGTCACTGTGTAATCACGTGCCTTTTTTATTTATATTTATTTACATCTCATTTAAGTTAATATTGTTGCTGGGAAAAAATACAGCTATTCGGTTATATGTAATCTCTTCCTCACTGATTTTATTACAAAGAACCTTCACAGTGAAAGTGTCAGTGTCACACTGTTATTGGGGTCATTGACTACAGTTAGCCTCTCTGCCCCCTAGTGGCCTTTGGAATGCATACAGACAATTCACTGACCCATATTCATTCACTTCTCTCAGTGTACAGTGTGTACCGAACTGTGTGGTTTGGTTCAGGACCTTGACCTTGTGTCCCTTTAAAATAATAAGACCCGCTTCGCACAGCAGCACACAGTTTAAGTACAACTTTTATTAATACTGGAATCATCACAGTGCGTTTTGTTACATTAGCAGTGACTAAAGTTAACAAAAAAGGGTCCATTTTACAAAAACGGAAGACAGAAAAGAAAACCTTATCATCAGCGACAGCGGCGAAACAACCGTAGAAATCAATTCACGATAAATTAAAGAGGAAGAGCAGGAGAGGAGACGGAAAGTAGAGAGAAAGACGAGACCACAGTGCCTGCGGGGCTACTGGGGAGGAAAGAGAGGCGCAAAAGATTGGTTTGTACAGAAAGACAAAGCAGAGGTTGACTCCGTCATAATGTTATCCATTGAACAAAATAGCCCCGTGGAAATGGATATCAATGCCTTAGTGGTGAGTTGTGGAGAGATTTAATTGTAGAGTTCATATGGAGGTTGTAAAGGAAGAAGAGAAAGCGAGCGAGCGAGAGACACTACTGAGAACTGGAGTATTGACAGTCAGACATTTAGTTTAGTTACAGTGGCAGTGGCACCAGGAGGCCACTTTGGCCACTCTGTTCTGCATGGCTCTATGACAGATCGTTGCAACGTGGTCCATCCTGATCCCTTGGAGGACCGTCATGTAGCGTCCGAGAATCTACCTTAGTCATGTTCGCTTCAGACAAGTGTGTGTACGTAAGTGTGCGTTCGTTGGATTGTGTAGTGGGCTTCTTCAGCATTAGACAGCAGGAAGGATTGACAGATTGCGTGTGGGAGGTGGGAGGGAGGAACAGTAGGGGTCTTAACCACGTGTCCTTGCGCAACACACACAAACATGCACACACTCACGCACACATACATAAAGTACGCATTCACTATAACCTGGGCAGATGGCTGAAGGAGTGGGTTTTACATACAGAAAATACACAATACTTCTTTTGGTCTGCAACACAGTCCGTCCTTCAATTGCCAGCACAGGGTCTTTGTTATTTGTATCAGCCAGATAAAGAACGTCATGTTCATTTCAATTATTTCAAATGGGGGACATTTTTAAATCTTCTTTAGGACTTACACATTTGAAGGGGACCAAAGGTAGGAAGAGAAGAATTCCACACCACAAGTAAGGCTGTTGTCCAAAAACAGTTCTGCATAGATTTCTAACGGCGTGTTCATGCTGCGAGCAAAGGCTCACACTGGTCTGCTGCCAATTTCCTCTAAATCCGAGTAACCAGGGAAAGTCAGCTGAGGTGCAGACGGTCAGCAAGTTTACTGGCTGAGCGAATTTTGGGTTGGATTTTTTGCGGTCATCGTCCAGCGACAGGCAGCCTGAGCTTCCGTTGTACTCTACTTAGTCTTACTTACTAATCAGGGATGGAAAGAATACTAGAATATTATTCTCAAGTAGAAGTACTGTTAATTTAAAGACATCTTGCTCAAGTAAAAAGTAAAAGTACTTCTGTTTTCATTGGCCAATTGCATTTGGAGCCCTTTGACAATATTTCCTCTGCTGAAGACTTAGATTTACCAAATTATTTGGTAATGTACTCTTTTGGTGCTTTGACATTTGAAATTATGGTCTTGTTTTTAACTTCTACTTACACTAGGGCTTGTGAACTTTTGAAAGAAGAAAATAACACTTTTTTCCGCTTACAAATGAAAAGTCAAATTCGTGGCCTATGAAACGAACCACTTTCCCGCTACAGCCTTGACGGGGGGGGGGTTCCGTCCAGGGTGCTACGGCGGATTCCCCACTGAAACTCCCGCACAGTACAGCAACAGATGGAAGAAGTGCATTTTGGTTAATAAATCACTTAAACGGATCTGTTTTATTAACATTACCGAGGTCTGTATTTTTAACGTTTAAACTCTTCTCTTCTTGCACTAATACTATATTACATCAAAGCTTTTACCATTATGCTGTAATGGTCACTTGTGGCCACAGTGGCAGCTGTTGCCTAGTCTCCCTTTGAGTGGATTTTTACTTCAGCTCAATTTAACATAAGTACCAAAACTCTTTATCGACTAAGATACAGTGTTTTGGTGGTCTTACCAGCCATGTGTCTTTACACGTCAGTAGATTTCTTGTGATGGCAATGTGGGTAAAAAGGTCCACCGCATGTTGAATTGCTGCTCGTACTTGCATCTCGTAGGCTTCTTTGACAGAAGCTCACCAGGAAAGCATCAAAGTAACATAAGCTGCCTCAGAGATGATGCCAAAAAGATGTCTTAACAAAAAGCCCGGTCAAAATGTATTAAAATGTAATCGAGCACTGAGATGGAGGGTCAGACTGCTTGTCAGCTGCTTGCCTTGAAAGCGGCTCACGTTGCTGTGTACAGCAGGGAGAAGTTTATGCCGGGCGCTCCTAGCTTCCAGCCCTTCTTTGAACAACACACCCAGGACCCATAATGATCCCACCCGTTAGCCATTACCACACTCAACCACATTTGAACCGTGGCACACACGCATACCGACATACAGTGTAGAGACGCACAGACGGAGAGAGGGGAGAGGGGAGACGGACGGAGGGAGAAACAAAGCTGAGCTCATAGTCACTGTGGACTGTGGTGAAAATAAAGACTTCATCGGAATTATTTTTCATTATCTTTGATTGGCTGCGAGGCACAAAGAGACCGTACCAGCCGATGGGAGTCTTATCACGGCAAGTGTTGTTTCCTAGCGTGTCAGATAGACGGCCTCCCGGGGTGTACTGTGCCGAGCAGTGGATGGAAGCTGAGGGGCGTCGTAAGAGAAGAGGAAGATAAAGAGAGGAAAAAGAAGAGAGGGATACATAAGTGTAAATAAGTCTGGGATCAGAGGAATATGTAAATTCAGTTTTCTTTTGCCTTCTCCATCCTGGAAACACCAATTCCATAGTCTAATTGGCAGTTTTCGTACACCTCAGACAACGTCTCAATCCTACTGTAGTCACAGCATCTGAAAAAACGAATCACCAAGTTTTCGTGAAATGTTAAAGGAATAGCTCAACATTTTGGAAAATTCGCTTTTCAGTCTTGTCACGGGGTCCCAGGCAACCAGCAGAGACTACAGGAAGTCACTGTGCCTGGCTAAGAAATAATCCAGCACATTACCCGTCATAGAAACCGCAACAACTTGTCAATTTTACCCTTTGGCTTTTAAAACACAGTTATTTCTGAAATTATTGTTTCGACTTTTAAATCAAGTCTGCATGCTGTATGTAACTACCTGTAACGTGACAGAAATGTACCATGTTTCGTTTTTGTATTAATTCTCCGTCCGATTACGGAATTGAATGTTAAACTGTTGGCTTTTTACAGTGCTTGTTCCTTTTGGACATGCTGTAGTTAGGACTGTGTAGTTTTCTCAGTTGAGGAGGAATGGATTATTTTGTGTATGTATCCTGTGACGTGTATATGTGTGTTTGTGTGTACGCACGCATGCCTGCACGCATGTAAATCTGGCTATGTGTCAATGTATGTGCCTACAGAATGTCCTGTTTTCACTGTAGCTCCTGCTTTGCCCACGTGCCGGTAGGCCTACTTCTACCCACATACACGTACACTCATGAGCATATTGACACATATGTAGCAGAGTAGTTATTTCAGCTTGTTCAGACAGTTAGTTCACTACACAGTTAATTTAGCATGTTTAAAAAAAGACATTATTGTTTAGTTGGATAACATTTTGTGCTGTTAACTGGGAATTTTAAAGGAAAATAGCAATGTTGTATCTTACTCTCATTTTACACTCATCCTATAGCCAGTCATCCTGTTGCGTGACAGGGTGTGTGCAGTTTGATAGGACTGTGTTGATCCCATGCAATGTGAACCCCCCAACAATCTTAGCATCCTTGTCTTGTCCTGAGTTGTTATCCATGATTTGGAATCAAACAGCGTGTCTCTTCTGCAGGGCATTATAAACCCTTCAAGTAAGCAATAACCAACTGTAGATAACTGGCAGTGTTTCCGTTTCAGTTTGCACTAGAATTAATTAACTTTTCAGCACGTGCACATTCGGAATAGTGGAATCGGCTCTAGCAGTGTCCTTGGACGCACAGTAAAGTGTCTCTAAACTCCAAATCATACGTCAGAGCCATGCAATGTGGAATAATGTTTAGATGGGGAACACAAGTATCCTAGAGATGACAAAACAGTGGTATTTTCCTTTAACATACCCACACTGGAACATCATTGTGAATGTACGTACATGGACACAATCTCTGTATTGCTTTCCTACTGTTTAAACTGGTAACTCCATTCAGTTGTACAAGAACAAAGTTCTGACATTGCAATAGTTCAAGCAAGTCAAACATGTACAGTTCGATGTCCCCCCCTTCACCTTGCAGTACATCCGGCATACGTACGTATATTCATGTACAGTGTGACCTTGACAGGCCGGTCTTACACAAACATTTCAGATGAACATTTTCTCACCCAAAATGTGTTTTTTGGGGGATGGAGTCCATGCCCGCTGCTCTCCCATTCCACCCTCTCACCCAGTCAGATTCAGCTGATACAACACACAGCATCCACATGTGACAACACACATACAGTAGTATCCCCCAGACAAAAAAAAAAAAATATATATATATATATAATAATCACCCCCCTTGCCGAAGCACTGTTTCGCAGTTCAACCAAAAAATAAAAGAAAGTGTGCTGGCCGAGGGTGACAGTGCTCTATTGAAGAGGAAAAAAAGACATATATCGACAAAAAAGAGCATTTCATAGCGCTGATGTCACTGGCTATGTTAAGGTCACAGCTAGAAGAGCGTACAGACATGTTGGTGAAGAGTTCACTAGTCTACAGTTCAACAGCCAAACAAGGACACACTCACTCTCTGCCCACTCATCCTACATCCATATGTTACACAGCTTAGTAGTTTGTGTTACAAGTGGAGATTTATCTTCTTTTTACATTAATTAAAAGTAAGACTAAATATTCAAACAGTACTGCAGAATGAAAAATAATAAAACGGAATATTCCATGTAATATTTCTAGCAAACCATTATACCAAATTTGCGCGCCTGATTCTCATTTACAAGTACAGCACATAGAGTACATATTGTATGAACAGGCAGTGAAATGCTCATTCCACACGTTTTCCTGTCTTTGTCAGCTTCTTTGCCATCAGCGAGCGCATCAAACAGGCTTCACTTTTCTTCGCACATCTTAATGTCCATAAATAATCCTTTCATACAACCGCGTCCTGAGCTGAACCGGGTCATTTGTACTGAACTGAGCTGACTCACACCGGGGTAGCCTGGTGCATATTTTAGTTTAGACAGCCATTTTGGGCTCAACAGCAATAGTAGTTAGTTTCATTACTCGTTATCTTACAGCATGTCATCTTCTGTATTTGACACGTGGAACCAGAAAACAAGAATATCCAGAGCTAACGTTAGCCTGGCCCCGGTGACTGACCGCATGCAGCACTCCAGAATCGTATTCTCAACTGAAGGCTTGGGCAAAGGCAAAGCTAGCGGTTGTTGGCTGGCAGCTAAGAAGCGTAAATAAGACAACTTTGTTACCAAAAGGCGCCTTTTCTCGCCTTTTTGCCCCTGCGCCAAGCTGCAGCTGCCGTCACAGCAAATAAATTGATTAGTAACTGTGATGTAATTACTAAATTTCAAATTGTAATGGGTTACTCTATACTGAAATAAGTAATCACTATAATGTGTTACTTGGTAATGCATTACTGCCCAACATTAGCACCCACCTGCACGTGTTCTCTCCATGTTTTTCAGAATTTCTTGGCTCCTGTGGTAACATTGTTGCAACTTTAATCCTCTGTACTTCGTTTTTTGTGTGGTACCCTTTTAAGTGAAACATGAGATTGCTGTAGTCCGTTTTGTAAATGAGGAAGGTTTTATCTAGAGCGAATCTGGGGCACAAAACTGTTGTTGCTATGCTCTGCTATGCTCTGTTAAGCCTCGAACTGCTATGTTTCGAGGCTTAACTTTGCTTTCCCATAATGCACACATATACAGTATTTATAGGTAGGAATATATTTGCAGATAACCTGGTGTGCTGATATGTATTTGCACTTGAACATCAGTGACGATTACTTTGTAACATACAGTATTGGAACTATAGCATTCAGTGTTGAAAACTTCAGAGTACATTCATGCCACTCAAATGTATATCCAATGAACAGAATCTGCACGTGCAAATACATTTCAAGTCCATTGCTGATGTATGTTTGAGTGTTGTTGAACCCAAATTACAAATAAGCATATTTTCTACATGTATCTCTACAATATCTAGGCATGTTGATAGTTTTGGTTTCATTTGTCCAGGTTTTGAGATTTCTGCGTCCTCCTCGATTCAAAAGAGGTCAACGGAATTGAAGTTGTCGGGCTCACAGTATTGAAAAATTGCATTTAAAATGTTCAACAGTAATGTGTCTTTTCTGAAACAGTGTGTTCGTTACTCTCAACAATCCATCCAATGTGCTGTCAACGGTTTTTGAAGGACTATTATCGCAGCAGAAAGAGGTCAAATTAAGACGAGGTCTGTGGATGATCCAAAGTAATGGAGTCATTGTCTCTGGGGAGACCATTGTTGTTGATGTTGACCATTTTAAATGTAATATTTCAATGCTATGAGCACCACAAACAACACAATACAATCACCTCCATTGTTATGGGGTTGGGGCAGAAATCTCAGAGACAGATATCTTAACCTGTACAAGTAAACTATTTGTATGGCTAGTGAAACCGACCCTTTAAAGCCTATGTCCACGTAGTCTGACCTATCTGTGCGGTGTATGTTTTGCATTATGCGTTCACTCCTTCAGATACCAGTCTCACCACATCATAAAAAGCTTCAGTACTATTCACAATCCACGGCAGGTGATGGCTTGTAGAACCCTGAAGAGCCCTGACTTCCAGTCCATTTTTAGATCAATGATTTGCTCTACTTTCTTATCCCATCTCTCATTTGACCACTCACTCCAAATCCACAAGTCTTTATCACTTCCTCTTTGTCCCTTTATGTCTTCTTCTTCTTCTTCAAACTAAATAACTTCCTCAGGACACAGTCTTATTGGCAACCATCTCTCTCACTTTCACTCTCCCTATCATACAGTATGACTACAGCAACACCTAGTGGCTATTGTACATCCCCAACCACCTATCAAAGTGCTTACAGTTTGTTTGTTTTTTTGTCAACATTTTTGTAATCCATTTCCTCCACCAGAACGAGACAGGGACAGGGAGAGAGACACGCCAAAACCGGCTAGGCATGAATTCACAGTTGATGTGTAATTTAGCGTTCCTGATGATTGCCTGAATGTGACAAAGGAGGACCTACAATCCTCCATCGATCCTCTTCTTGGAAACAAGAAAATAAAACACATTTATTGCTCCATTTCTGATTTAACATTTTCTCTCTGGTTCTAGAAAATATATATGAATATATCTATACGCCTGGATTACTTCTCGTAACTTCTCGTACAGTGGTAACAAGGTAAATGACGTCACGATATGAACAAGAAAATACACGCACAACACACAGGAGAAAAGCCCTGCCCTCATTGGGTAACCAGCTGTCCTGCAGCAGAGCTCTACCCACCCCCCTCGCACACACACTACACACAATCAAACACATGTGCACACACATTCCCATTTGCCCACATGTGTACGCATGAGTAGGCGCACACACGTCATACAGAGAGAGAGAGAGAGAGAGAGAGAGAGAGGGGAAGGGGGCACTAGCACGGTTCAATGCCAACAGTATTTCTTTTAGACTCTTTTAGATTAGGATGAACCAGAGGAGCCCTCTGGCTTGTTAGCTCCCCGTGCTAATACCAAAGCTTCAGTTCAGTGGGCAAATAAGTACAGTATGTTGCTGCTGAGACAGCCTGGGTTCAAATCCAGCTTGTCACATGGCACTCTGACCTCCCTGTCTCTCGCCCCCGCTGGCCCCTCCTTCAGTCATCAGTCTTTCATCTGGAATTAGACAGTCGGGTTAGTTGGAGAAGATGCGGAAGGGTGTAAGTTGGCAAACACAACCCAGTCTTTCTTTGCCTTTTTTTTTTAAATCTTATCTGTTTTTCCTAAAAGTCTTTCCGTCCCTGGGTGAAGGTGTAGAGAAGACAAACATGCGTCCAACACACACTAGTTATAGTGGCCGGCTAGGAGCCTGTCAATATTCAGTATTTAACTTTTAATTGTCAGCATGGGTTAACATGATCAATGTCATCATTATATTATATATCATTTACTCTAATGTTGTCTTTTAACTTGTTTTTTGTGTATGTTTTCGTTTTCCTTCATCTTCTGTTTTTTTTATAGCTTTCCCTACATGGTTAAGTTTTTGTATGTATTAGGCGGTTGGGTTGCACCACACCAACACCTGACTCCCTCTTGGCTGACAAGTATCATCCTCTGCCTGCTTCTACTCCGATCACAAGATGCGTGGTGCTGAGCGGTCGTTGGAGACGGTCTTGCGAAGGCGGACTCCTCTCCTGATGGTGGTCAGCATGTCACCGGACCCTTCTGCCCCCTCTGTCCCTGTCTGAGTGTCGGTGGGCCCAGTTGGCTGCAGGGCCGGGTCATCGGGGAGGGCGGGGAAAGGAAACTGACCCTCTCCTAGGGCGTGCGCACTGGCTACCAACTCGCCGATCTTCTCTACAAGGCTGTGCCGATTCGCCGCGATCATCTGATCCTCCTCCGATCCGGCCCCTGAGCCCATTGCAAGGCCACCATGCTGCTGGGCGTACACCTCTAACGCCGCCCCTGATCCCCAGGCGGTGTTAGGCAGGCTGAGGCGCTTCGGTGACGCCTTCACATAATCAAGCGATCCCTGTGCATCCTCGACTCCAGTGAAGAACACACACTCCTCACTGCCCACACGCACAGGCACGCCACCCGAGTGGCCTCCACCTGCATACCCACCGCCACCTGCGCCAGCTGAATACGAGTCTGCGGGAACAGTGGGCGTCTTGACAGGCACAATGGGCGGTCGGATGGGGATAGGCCCCGCGTTGGACAGTGTGCGCCTCACGCCCGGTTTGGTAGACGGGGTTCGGCGGATGGTGGCAGTTCCTGGAGTACCTGCTCCACCACCACCAGCTCCACCAGCTTGTCCTGGTATCCCATGAGCCCCGGGACCAAGAACCCCACTGGGTAGACCGGCTGTGCTGGCTGGCCTTTTGGTCTGGATCATGCGCCGGTAGTTCTGGGCGATGTTAGAGTGGCGGGGAATGGTGGAGGACTTGTCGAACTCTGTTTGTCCATCTGGTCCTTCGGCATCACCGTTGACTGAGTAGCAGTCATAATCTGAACCTTATGTGGTGGAAATGGAAGAGATAACGATGACATTTTTAGAGAAGTGATTGAAAAGAGAACTGTCATCACAAAGGAAAGAGAGGAAAGACAATGTACTGTGGTCACGTTCTTGGATTAACACAGGGATGGCCGCATTATATGGGTTAGGGTATTTGGATAAAGGAAGCCAGAAACTGACAGCCAGCACTATGATGCAGCAACACATTTAATATTATTCAATTTCAACTTTATATTGTCATCTCCCAGCTGCTGTCAAGGAAAGTGTCAGAATACACCTGTCATATACTGTGCCTGCTGCGTGGATGATTAAATGGATAATTCACTTTGTGTGAACACTAAAGACATGGACTCTAGTGAAAGTCAAAATTGTGCAGGACTTGTACATATTGATATTTCACTTCAAACAAATTCATAAGACATTCCTTAGACAGGTTGGCTTTCCTGAGATTTTACAAAAACTAGGATGATGATTGTGGCCAGGAGAAATGTAATAAAGGCAAGCTCCTAAGGATGACCAAGATTAAAAGCTACAGTAGTAGAGTATAGCAAATTCATTTCACCTTGTGAAGGAATTGTGTCCTCAGAGCAGGACGGGGTTGTGGTCTCTGTGCTGTAGCCACTGGAGTACTGCAGGGAGTCTCTGCTGCTTTTCTGCTGCTCCATACTCAGTCCTCTGGTCAGCACCATGGCCAGGTCACTAGCTGCTGGAGAAACCTCCTCTCCATGCTGAGGACATACAGAGAGAGGCCGCAACTGGAATTCTGTCCTTTTGTTAATTGCATGTGGGACATGTAAGAAATTCCATGAGCTCACATCAGCACAGGCAGAAAATGTGTTAATAATTCACAGTATATATCCATCCATTTTCTACAGTATATATATTATATATATAATGCTTGTCAGTTTGACCAGGAGTCATATGTGGCTCCAAAACAAAGATACTATAGAAACCAAAAGTGTATTCTTGAAATGCGGCTGCTATCACAGCTCCAATGACAACAAATCTTTTGTTCCATACAGGTTGGTTCACTTGCTGCTATCGTTTATTATGTCGTCCTCAAATGAAAACAAAGTAGTGAAAAGCAAAAGCTTTTCAGGCATAAAATGTACCACAGACATTTGGCTGGCGTGTGCTTCCTGTTCATTTAGCGTGCTCTTTCTTTTCCTTGGTACACATCATGATCCAACATTGAACCCAGCACATCTTTGACCACTTTAGAGTTACTCGTGAATGCATCAGATTTTGTTATTTTATGCAGTTATTTTACTGGATAGGTTGTTTAGAAGGGATTTCAGTGTTGTCCCATTACTGTATGAGCTGTATGTCTCAATGTTGTATACTCACATTTTTGCCTGTAGTGGTTAGTATAGTTTATTAGGATTTAATGATTCCTTCATTAAACTTACCTTTAATGGTCTAATATGTAGTTGTATGTATGTATTGGGTTCATCGTAACACAGGCATGTAGAATTAGTCTGCCTATTGGTGTGGGTTCATTGAGGGTCAACAGACCCTGAGTAGGGCAAGTATACTGATACATGTTGGTGTATCTCTAAAATGTACTAGCCCATATTCATCACAGGTTTTTTTTTATTTCTAACTGTCCACTTTGGTGCATGCCATTGGATTTTCTAGGCAACAGTCTGTGGATGAGGGCATATTATTTTCTTTTAAAAAGATATCCCCCCCCCCCCACCAAGAGCACCAGTGAGTGCAGGTGACACCAGAAAGCACTCACGTCTGCACTATTTGGCCGATCAGATTGGTCAAGTCTTTAACTTATCAAACTTATTGCGCAATAATTGGATGATGAATTGCAGCATGGCTTATTATAGGCCATACTTTACATATATTCATGCACTGCTGTACAACCAGTCTCATTTTCAGCCTGCTTGTCAGCATCGTCCAGCGTTACCTTGGCAGCAATGGTAGCCGGGGTCATCCTGGATCTCTGCGCGTCATCGGGGTGTGACGGCCCGGCGTATCCCTGGGAGCCCGGCGATGCCTCGTTCTCTCTCAGTCTATCAAGAGGTTCCTTTCTCCTCTGAACTGCTGCCACGGCCACCGCAGCCACCGGCTGCTCATACTGACCTGCTTTTGACCAATCCTGAAGAGGTGAGTCGAATTAATAAACATGAAGGAGCAGGTAGGATAAGCACGAGAGACTTGTCCACTATCCAGCAGTTTGAAGCCCTTCATCTGAGTGCAGAGAGAGGGGGCCTTTATGGGTGGATTGTGTCTGGTGCTTGGAAGAGTGTGTGTGCGTGGGTGTATGTGGGCCTGAGAGTTTGACTGTGTTCGTGTTGATGAGTCTGATTGGTCAGCTCTCCACACTCGGCTTAGTTTTGGCCAGTCTCCAGTGGGTAAATTGCAAAACCAGTGAGTGTGACAGGGGAGGCCAAGAAATATGCATGCGCTCACAGCAAGTGAGGATGAACACTTTAAGGAAGCAAAGCAATGTGGTTATGAATGAGTTAATCAGGTGATGAGAATTAAAAGACAAACTAAAAGAAAGTAAAGTGCAACTGAGGAAATGGAAGCGAATTGGGAACAAACCTTCCAGATAGGAACCTTTGATGTGGGAGAGGAGGAGCTGGATCCGGGGGGGCAGTTATAGGGTGGGGACGCAGGAACAGGAAGAATGACAGAGAGAGGCCTGGTGAAGCCAGAGTGAGAGAGAGCGGGGCGGAAGGTAGCGAAGGACGCGCCAAACTGCAGGATGAGAGACATAGTCGCGTCATCAGAGAAAGAAAAAGCTCAGAGACACAGACCAAGACAAAAAGCAGAGACAGAGGCGGCCAGCTGTGGTGGCGGACCACACGCCTACAAGACACACACACACACACACCAAGTGTGAAACAGAAGAGCGGGAACAGATCTGACAATCAGTCAAATCAGTCACTGCTTTCCATGCATCAAATTGACTCTATATGCAAAGTAGTGTAATTACTCTAAGAACTAAGTTAGTGAAGCCTAGAACGCCTACATTTCACAAATAATTTATATGTTTATGTTTATATGTTTAGAAAGGTTATGGGATCTGTTAATGCACGTACCTAAAATTCTGATGGATTTGATTGAACAGTTACTACTTCATTGCAGTAGTTCTGCATAACTGTGACACAGAATATAGCAAATGGTCCCTTTTTCCATAACCTTGTTTCTAATGTGCACTGCAGTTTTTAGTACCGGTGTAGCCCTGTTTCAGGACTATCTCATCCAAAGCGTAGGAGACAGTCTTGGATGCTCCCTATAGAAAAGCTTAGGGAAGCGGCTGTGTGCCGCTCTTTATCAGAGATGGGGTTGTTAACCAGACGTGCATTTTGAAAACCAAGAAGTTAGCCCTCATCCTTGAAATCCTTTCTCATGTAAAACCTTCGCTATAATACTGTTTGAAACGTCTTCCGATATAGCACATATTTCACCTTTGTGTCTTTTGTTCAAGTCAGTTTTCAAAATTTGGTATCTTATTCGCCTCGTTGTGCTGCACAAAGCAGTCCTGGACTCTTTACTGCCCCCTGGGACACCCTGAGACCCCCTGAGACCCCCTGAGTACGGACCCACGGCAACTACAGTGGGCGGGAGCTGCAGCCTTGTTGACTGTTTTTCTTCCCTAACCGCCACAAGGGGCAGCAATGAGCCCATTTCACATCCCAAAACAATTGGACTAGCCACAAGAAGGTGAAACTTATCCTTTATTGTCAGAAGCATTCGGGACTGCCCCCCGCCCCCACGCAGTCCCAAACAGGCTAGTACTGGCGATGCTGGGAATGGGAACAGCAACCCTTTGGGTGCTATTCTTGTGAATCAAGGTGCAAGAAGCAAAGTGCAGTTAAGTGCGGTTAGCATTGTCTAAATGTGCCATGTTGCTCTGCCATGTCATGTTGTTACAGTTGCTGCTAGCTCTACGTTTGTGGAACCTGCTGAC
>CM022485.1:30450347-30480759 GCA_011952105.1 Coreoperca whiteheadi | reverse complement strand
AAATTTCCCTTCCAATAACAAAGAGTGTGTTGAAAGAGTATGGGGGAGGAAAAAAAAAAAAGTAAACCTTTACCATTTGTAAGGTCAGAACAGGTTTCAGCTGACATGGGGGGAAAATGCCCATTTCCCACCCCAAAACAATTGTGCAAGCCACAAAAAGGGGAAACTTTTCCTTTTTTGTCAGAAGCATTGGGGGCTGCCCCCCCCCCCCCCCCGGCAGTCACAAACAAGCTTGTACTGGCGGTGCTGGGTATGGGAACAGCAACCCTTTGGGTGCTATTCTTGTGAATCAAGGTGCAAGGAGCAAAGTGCAGTTAAGTGTGCCATGCACAGTGTGTGCTGACAAAGTGGCAGTGCACTTTTGTTTCTTTGGCTGCAGGTGTAAAGAGCACCCTGGCAGACAAATAAATAATTGTTTTCTTTAACTCAATTGATTATAAATGTTGAATTCAGTTAGCATTGTCTAAATGTGCCATGTTGCTCTGCCATGTCATGTTGTTACAGTTGCTGCTAGCTCTACGTTTGTGGAACCTGCTGATATGAGGAGTATCAGATATGCGAAGAGGAGAGAAGTTTTAATTGTCTCGTGATTTCCCTAGGAACTGAGCGTGTGTCAGACGTATGCAGAGGATGTCGCCACCTCCAACTCCCTGGTAATGTAAAGTATAATACCCAGACATAGCAAACAGGTTTGATGTGCAGAAGAGGACAGAAGATTGTGTGACTGTTTTGCAACAGCCTCATGGTGGTTGTGCAAGATTGAGTCAAGGTAACCCGTGGATGTGGGGCGCGCAATCCATCTTGACAATGCGTGTCACTCAAATGAGAGATGGATCACACAGTTACCGCCGTCAGATGGCTGCAAAGGGTGTTAATCAACTGAGAGGGAAGGCAGTCATAGATGCAAGCTGTTGTGGATGATACGTGCTGCTTAAAATCAGACATGTAAATTGTGTTCTTTCTTTTTGCGAACAGATGTGCACACGGGTCAAAGAATGTATAATGAAAGTGAAAAAGACAAGCTCTCAAACATAAATACAAGGAATATGTGATTTTGGAGAGGTTTATGTGAGTGCTCCTCCACCGTTTAAAGTGGTGAAAACAGGACAGAATACAAGTGTCCCGTGCATAGTTTGCTGTTGACCTGATCTGCGTTGCTCTTGAAACCAAAACGGTTATTGTCTCTGAATTGCCAGTGACACTCTACTGCGCCTCGTCAGTTTTCAAAATTTGGCTGCTTCTTCGCCTCGTTCGGTTGCGGAAAGCAGTCCTGGACTCTTTACTGCCCCCTGGAACCCCCTGAGACCCCCTGAGTACGAAGCCACGGCAACTACAGTGGGGGGGGAGCTGCAGCCTTGTTGACTGTTTTTCTTCCCTAACCGCCACAAGGGGCAGCAATGAGCCCATTTCACATCCCAAAACAAGTGGACTAGCCACAAGAAGGTGAAACTTATCCTTTATTGTCAGAAGCATTCGGGACTGCCCCCCGCCCCCACGCAGTCCCAAACAGGCTAGTACTGGCGATGCTGGGAATGGGAACAGCAACCCTTTGGGTGCTATTCTTGTGAATCAAGGTGCAAGAAGCAAAGTGCAGTTAAGTGCGGTTAGCATTGTCTAAATGTGCCATGTTGCTCTGCCATGTCATGTTGTTACAGTTGCTGCTAGCTCTACGTTTGTGGAACCTGCTGACATGAGGAGTTCCATTGGGCTATATAAATAAAATTGAACTGAATTGAAAATTGGAACCCCAAACCGAGAGCGCAAAATCAAAACGAAAATGAAGCCGGAGTTTAAGGGGCACTCCACTTAGAGATTGCTGCACTCACCAATGTTTTATTCTCTTTCTAATCTCTTTGCTTTACAGCATCAGCCCACAGACTGGCCAGGCTGGTAAATAAGGGCATGCTTTGTACAGTTTACTGATGTCACTTTTGGAGGATTTCTGGGTATTGACGTCAGTTTCCCAGTTATATTCCTCTGTAACTGATGGGGTTAATGAAATTCCCTTAAGTATTTTTTAATAAAAACTAACTACTTAAATGATTCAATTTAAAATCCAATCATTGAATTTTTAATATTTATTGGCTTCTGTCATGAAACTACAAAGGCAACAAAGATAAATAGATACCAACACGTACCGGTATTTTCCTATTTGTGCCACACTTGAATTGCTTTTCAGTTTTCATTTGGTTTGAATGCGATACTGCTGAGGACTCCATAAAGTAGCATATGAATAAGAATACTTACAGTGGTGGGGGAGCTGCATTCACTGACTGACTGGCATGTTTCTGAGGCCTCTGACGACGCTGAACTGGATGACTTCTACGGCAGAAAAAAGGGGAAAAACACATACCTTCGTTAAGTGATTTGCCAAATCCAATTTCCAGATCCAACCATATCTAAGTCAATTTGGAAAATAAAATTTAGATTTTTTTTTTAATGCTAACTCAGTGGCGTAACTGGACACCAACATTTTGAGGCACATTCCAACACTAGCTTTGAATTTGTGTACATAAATATGTGACTCTATTCCCTTGTGTGTGCATAAGGCATTTGTACCTGGCTAGTGATGTCCGAGGGCATGGGCGAGGGGGGCTTGGAGTAGATGTTCGCATCCTGGGACACGAAGCCCGAATCGTGAGAGGAGACGCTGCTGAGACGGTGGGCGGCGATGCCCCCTGGTGGCGGAGGCTGGAACGGCAGGCTGCTGCGGTAGCGATAGGAGGAGGAGGAGGATGAGGTGGGTGAGTGGGGCTGGGAGCCTCCACCACCGCCACTAATACCACCACTACCGCCTCCCCCTGACGAACGGGAGGCACTACTGTGGGCGCTGTTGACGCTGCTGCAGGGGGGTGGGAGGGAGAGGTACAGAGGAGCAGGGGGAGGGCAGAGTGATGGAAGGGTGAGGAGTGTGAGGGAAGGATGAAGGTGATGGTTGTCGATGTGGGGTAAGGACAGTATTCAGAGGGACAGAGCATGATTAAAGAGGGGCGTAAAAGTGATGGTTGGATTTAGGAAGAGGTAGTTGAAATGAAATTTGTAAGAGGTGAGGGGTTGGTTATTGGCGAAGATGGTAAATTGATGGTTGGAGGATGCATTGCAGGATTTGTGATGTGGTGAAGTTCAGGAGTAGTTCAAAGGGAGTTGTTGGTTTATCAGGTTAGTGAAAACCCATGATGCGATGACACATTAAGTCACACACCAGTCACCGTTAAAAGCAGACATCCCGAAAATGATTCGAGAAAGAGGGCAAATCACATGAGTGCGAACAAGCAATACACCAAAAATACAAGATTGACAAGTGAAGGAAGAGACAAGTACAGAGAATGATGGTTGCGGTGAGGGAAAAGGGGTTGGGGAGAAAAGGGCAGGAGGGTAGGGGGAGGTGGACAGAGAGTGTGTACGCTTATGAGGATCCAAGGCACGCACACACACACACACACACAAACACACTAAACACTGCAGGCAAAAGGCTGTGAACTCGCATGCTTTAGAACTTCGCCCTGAGG
The DNA here is from genome assembly GCA_011952105.1 of Coreoperca whiteheadi. Taxonomy (NCBI): domain Eukaryota; kingdom Metazoa; phylum Chordata; class Actinopteri; order Centrarchiformes; family Sinipercidae; genus Coreoperca; species Coreoperca whiteheadi. The sequence goes on along the minus strand of CM022485.1, from coordinate 30,477,250 downwards.
GCCACTGTGCCTTCATGCATACACTGACAGAGACTGGTTCACACACATACCAAGTGTGTTTTCTTTCAGACAAAGAACTGTAAAAATCCATTTTTAGCTCACAGTATTCCTCTTGTAGTATTAGTTTTGTTATTCAAAGATTCTGAATTTGAGTGTTGTATGCATTTACAGCCAAAGAAACCAGAGGTTGTGCATATGCTGATGATATCTACATCTTTAGATCAGCTGTTCATAGAGAAAATCCATACTTTTACAGAATGTTTCTCTGTCTGAAGGCTGTGGTTGATTTATTTGGAGATTTCACTACCCTGAAGATGACCGGACAAACAGTAATGATGGACTGGCACAGACAGAAAGACTGACAGTACGGTGAAACATAAACACCAGAGAAGGCTCCTCTTTCTGATACTGAGACAGTTTACAACACAAGGTGTTGGTTTTGTCTGTGTGTACATGTGTGTGTTTGTGTGTGAGTACCTGCACATGCTGCTCTTTCGGGAGCCAGAGCTGCTTGGGGATGAAGGAGGGGTCTGGTAGGACCAACTGTAATCTGACCCCTTCAGATCCTTAATCACCTGAGAGAAACAAAGAGAGTGAGGTAGAGAGAGTTTGTTTATTATTAGTTTTTTTCTTTAAATGTGTTCTGCATGTTGTGTGTGTGTATTTCACCTGTTCACTAGCTGGGGGCAGTTTGTGAGGATCGGTTGTCAGCACAGTGAGGTCATCAATGATGGCCTGGAGGTGGGTGATCTCTCCCAGCATGGCGATCTCTCCGTTCTCAAAAACAAGATAGAAACCAGGACTCTAATTTTCTGTTGACCTCCCTGCCATTTAGAGTTTTCCAAAATACATCAGATTTGCAATGCAATGGCATCTCAGGTGACTCGGTCTGCATCACCTGGTTTCAAACCTACATAACTGGCAGAAAATGTTATGTTAGTTTATGTATCTGTGAAACATGACTTGCCATGTGGTATTGCACAAGGAAGCTGTCTTGGGCCCCTGCTATTTTCCTTATATATGCTTTCATTAGGTTACGTCATCAAGTTCAACATAAACGTCCATAGCTACGCAGATGACACCCAGTTATATATTTCTAACCCACATGACCCTTCGTTTCTGACTGCCTGATTAGGCTCGATTAAACAATGGATGAGCGACAATCTTTTAAAATTTAATGAAGATAAAACAGATATTGCTGTTAGGTCCTAAATTTAAGAGAGAGACACTTTTTAACAGGTTTGATTATTGTAGGGCACTCTTCACTGGCCCACCAAAAAAGATGATGGGGAAACTTCAGCTAGTTCAGAATTCTGCTGCCAGACTTTAAACAAAGACTAGGCTACCCTGCATTGGCTCCCCATTTCTTTTAGAATTGATTTCAAAGTCGTTTTACGCACATACAGTCTTATTGGTATAGCACCTTCTTACATTTTGGACTTTTTAACTCCATATCAGTCAACAAGAGCACTTGTCCTCTGATGCTGCAATTTTATCTGTTCCTAAAGTAGCCCACAAAATGAGCGGGTAAACTGCTTTTAGCTACTACGCTCCAAGACTGTGTTTTTAATGCCATACTGTAAAGCAATTTGAGCTGCACTTCATGTATGGAAGGTGCTATACAAATAAAGTCATTATTACCGGTGGCAAACATCAGACATGGCAAAAAGTGAATATGGAGTGCAGTACTATAATTAGGAGTGAACTATTTTACCTGCCTTCTCACCAAATGTTTTTTAGTATAATTTTATTAATACTTAGCCTGTCACTTGTAAAGCTCTAGATATTTTTTATACATAAACAATACGTTCTCCTCATTTGTGACTGCTACAACCGAGGCGGATGACATGCTTTCACCAAACGAGAAGCCGAGGTACAGTAGCTGGGATGTGCCATTCAAGAGAGTGAATCTTAAAATCTCAAAATGAAATGAATATTCTGTTATTTTGCATCATCAAAAATGGACAGTGGTGCCGTTGTGTACATTCAGAAATGTAGAAAACAATAGGACTTAAGTTTATTTTTATTTCACATGTGAAAGAAGAGGTTTTCCTGATGTAACACTTAACAGCTGGACCCAGTACATTTCACTGAACAATTTGAATATTTTATATATGATTTTCCCTAATATTGTGATATTAATTTCAGTCATATTGCGGGGTCTTCTGTGCCATACCTCATGATTAATGAATTTTAATAAATAGCATAAAATTAGTGTTGGGCTTCTACTTTTCTTATGTAGGTATTAAAGGTGTGCGGGTATACCAGTTTTACTTTATACCATGATGAAACCATCATTACTATGACTACTGTCATTTTCAGACATTTTCAGTCATTTTACTGTCTAGCTCTGGCTGCCAAGGAAATGTTAGCATTAGCCAGTAGACCTACCAAAAGGGGGCTTCCATTTTACGTGACTGACAACTGAGAAAACTTGCTGCCTCAAGATTGTGCAAATCCTGCTCTTCCTTGCTGGTCATGTTTAGCTTTTCCCATGAAAAGTTTCATTTTAGCTTTGGGACATACTGCTCGCATCACCAGATCAGCAGGTGTTGACTGATATTTATCTACTGCAGAGCTAAGTTATAACTAACACAGATATAACTATGCTACGTTCCACCATTGTTGGATTTACAAACATTCTGCATTTTAAAAAAAATTTGAAGCAATACGACTCAAACATGTATGCAAACGTGAACAGATTAACAGACACAAACACTATGCCGTATTTAAAGTCATTCCCAGTCAACTGTCCTAAAGTTGCTCGTAACAATGCCGTTTTAAAGTGTACTTTACACTGTTGAGTGGATATAATGTTTTTGTAGATTCCAACATCTGCAGAAGCTGCATCAAGTTGCATCATACAGTTCATTTTTCAGTGTTTGGTTTGTATATCCAAGGCAAACGTGGTGCGAGGTACATTTCAGCCCTAATAGTAGTATTTCAGGAAAGCAATGCAATATCATAATAATACTGTTCACCATGTTTTTGACCACAAAAATCGTAACGTGAACGTTTGATACTGCACTATGTTGCCACCCAGTGGAAATCAAGTGCTCAGATAGTGTCACTTTTTCTATTTTGGCATCACACACGCAACAGCCCTTGAGTCACTTTGCCAAAGGCCCCCATCTACCCATCTTTCCCTCCTCCCTTCCCTCCACTCTACAACCAACCCTCCGCCTCACCACGACGGGCTGGAGGAAGCCGATGAAGGTGCAGAAGCGACCCCTCTCCTCCACGAGGGCCCGGCGCACTGCCTGCTTCTCTGTCTCCTCCATCAACAGGCACATGTCAGTCACATCCTGCATGGCGCTGTCCAGCTGAGGCTGCAGGTCCCCTCGCCCTGGGGTGGGGAGGGTATAGCGGTGGTGAGAGAAAAACAAATATGAGATAGAAGCGAGTGAGATAGGCAGGTCAGGAAGAGGATGATGGTAGACAAGTATGAAGGACAGAAGAGAGGTTGTCACCGGCGGGGGGGGGATGAAAAGGAAGTAGGAAAGAAAGATGGAGGTGCAGATAGTGAAAGTGAAGGGGAGAAAAAGTGTGTGTGGGTATTTACAGCAGTAGAAAAAAACACGCATTAACAAGATGTGACCAACAGCCTCTGCTTCCCATAATGCACTGCTCCATCAAACCACTGGCATACATTATGAAACGTAGACTGAGTGAGACAAAGTAAGCAGCAACACCCCATTTGATGTTTTGGCTCTGTAGTGTAAGTCCATCATGTTATGTCATTATATTATCATTATATTAGACAGACAGCAGCCACCCTAATGACATAATGTCCTGCATACTATGTATAGAGGCAAAAAGCATATCAGAAGAGCATTTAGCAGTGCTGTGCCCTAAGAGCCAATGGCTCGATGACCTATATACAATCATTTATGATGCTGAGTTATTAATAAAATGTTGTAATATTGGCTATTTCTCGCCTTTGTCCTCAGAAGCAGATTTGATCATGTTTAGCAATTTTGGAGGCAATTCATGTGAAACCCGCGATAACAGATTTTCTTGGCCACTTGGGGGCAGCAGAAACAAGCTTTGAACACAACACACTGACTTGATTTTGTTGTGGTGAATTTGCTAGCAAACCGTTGCCTATTTACACATCCAGCAGACGCGGAGCAACGTTAGCATTCATTCGGAGTCGTGTTCGGGTCAACCTAACAAAATGTAACTCAAATATTCACTCACTTTTGGCTCTGTTTTGGTCTCCACCAGGCCCTGAGGGAAATATTTGACTCTTTAGCTGCTAAATGTTCCACTACGTTCACCATCTAGTAGCTAACTGTGTCTGTCCGCTGGACGGGTAGCGTAAAGTAGGTTTCTAAGATCCAAAAACAGCACCGACGAGAGCTGTGAGAGTGAACCAAAACAGTAAAGTTGCAGGCGGTGAAATCCAAATAATGACTTAAAAACGGGGGAGGAACTGCAGAGTCAGACGACAACTCTCTGTGGGCTTGTCTGTATGAATATATAGAGAAAATATTCATTATAGCAGCTTTAAATAATAAAGTAAGTATAATAATATCTAATAATAATAATATTTTTGAGCATAGTCTCCCAACATAACACTGCAGTCAAATTCCGCAGCAAGACAGTTCAGTCCAGTGGATACTTAAATGTATGTAACGGCTTGTGTCTTTCGTGCTAGCTTTTTCACAGTAGACTAATACTTTTTCTGTGGCATCTCCTCGGGTAAACTAAAACTTGGGAACCAAATGTAAGCATAAAAAGTTGATCACGATGTGTGATGACAGTACAGAGCCAAAATACAAGTCATGTGTTTCTGTCTCAAAACTCCACTACTTGCTGTAAGTGCTCGGCAATCACTTGATGCAAAAAGGTAAGACACTGGTGAACAAGTATGGTGTAGAAAATATGAATCCTATCTACTGTTAACAGGGAAAAAAACATGAAATGCAACGAATGGAGAGCGAGACATGAAATAACGCTTTGTAGTGTTACACCATGCAAAAAAGTCGGCAGCGGTGCCTGCAGTAACAGAGTGACAGAGCGAACAAAAGAGGAGGGGTAGGATGAGAGCAGAATGAAAGCCTGCGGTGTGACAACAAAGTTAATAGTAGCAGCTACAGAAGTCATGCAGGAGTCAAGGAAGAAGTTAAATTACATCATGCATTGTCGGGGGTGAAACTGTACGACTCCACATTCTCAAACAACTACGAAACTATAGAAGCTGAACTCTTATCTGTCACCAAGAGACAAAACCTCTTTAGGAACTCGGGTGTTGCAACTAGTTTTCTTAGTCCCTGTAGCTGGTTTTCACGTCATTTTCGATGGAGAAAAAAAGATCGTTTTGACATCTTTTACACAACCTCGTGTCAGTGACTATGAGAGACCTACAACTACTGTAACTGCTTAATGATTTTCACTTACCAAGCACGAGTTAGTCAGCAGAGTAATCACAAATCACACTGCACGTAGCTGTCCACAGTTTTGCAGCCAAGCTCAGGTCCTCGGCGCTGCCATTGTCATACCCACGCAAACATTATACTTCTCCAATATCGGACCGAGCACTTGGCACAAAACTGCAACCCTCATCATCAGTTGCCTCGGGCACGTCTTCATTTTCTGAGCAACTGCCATCAAAACCTTCCGGTATCAAAGAACGTGCTGCTCTCGCAGTGAACCCAGTAACTCTTTGTACTGTTACAGCATTAGAATAGAATTGGAATTTAGACTTTGGAATACATATAACATATTCCGATTGAAAGAGAGAAGCTTTTGTTATTTTGGTTTATCTTGTGCATTCCACAAAATAAATGGACGTTTAATCAAGTTACCACAAACTAATAACTAATCACTAACTACTGCAATGCATGCACTGAAAGTGGGGAAAATAGGGGCCCAGAGCTCATTTTTGGGGCTCCCCGGTAGGTTAATACAGCGCTGATTAAATGGCTCCCTCTGTTGCCGAAAAGCGAACTTTCATTGACTTTTCCGTATTGTAAAACAGTGGCACAATTGCTTAAATAGCTGAATACGCACCGAACGCTTTCCATGACCACTAGAAACCCTTGTATCACAAATTCAGTAAGCCATATGATGAGCTCAGCTGGGTTTTAGCCCCCACTACGTACAGTACATGCTTGTATGGTAATCTGCAGGAGAAGGTTGGGAATGGGAGTAATAAAAAAAAAAAAAGGAGGTGACACGGCAGAGCCGTAGCGGGCGATAGGCTGATACTTACCCAGCATCTCTATTACAGGGGGACAAACACCACAGGGAGGGAGAGACAGAGAGACGGTAGCAATGAGAAGGGGAGAGGGAAAGGGGGAAGAGAGAACAGAAATAGCAGAACTCAGTGTTAAGGTTAGTACAAGGAAGCCATCACAAGACAGCCGCAGTGCCACAGGTTAGAGCAAAAAAAAACCCACTGCTGCAAACCAAAAACTAAATCCAGAAATAATACTACCACCAAGCAGCAGCACTGTGGGGGCTAATCAGACACTCCCAAACATAACAGCAAAGGACACTGCACTGTTTCATCCGATGTTGCATTCTTTTTATTCCTATCAATGCCGTTTGGGTGAATTTAATTTAACGTGTGTATTACATTGAATTTATTACAAGTTACTACTGTTGTGTTTTGCATAAAACAATAACAATTTGAAAGGGAAGTCATAGCACACAGCGAAGTCATCTGCACTGTTAAAGTGACCTTTAGCAAAAGACAGAATCTATACATAAAAATTCCCTTTACAGACATCTTGCATTCGTGTATTCATCCGCCAGGCTACTGAATGGAAGCTGTTCCAGGAAGAAAGCAGTAATTATTGGTTGCTGCATCACTGAGTGTTTCAGGACAAATGAGAAAAATGACCTGCAATACTATTGAACACCACTAGATGGCAGTGTAAACCTAATGTAAAGCTGCAATTCTTTTGACCAAGACTGTATGAAGTCTATGGCTCTTGACCTCAGTGAATCCCTCATTATGTGTCTGTTGGCATTGAATACATACACATATATATATATTTGTGTGTGTGTGTGTGTGCGTGTGTGTATAAATCAACATTCAGCTAGTTTTGGCCCACGGAACATTGTTGTTGGTCTTGATTTACTATTCACTAGCACTACATGCAACAGTGGTGAGATCATAGCGATAACGGAGGTAAAAATGAACCGAAAAATGTCCAAATGTATCCACAGCTACAGCCCACAGAAACACCACTGACATTAGTAGAACCGATGGTGTCTAAGTGACCTTGCAAAGCACTATTTGACCTCTACAATGTCACCTTCTGTCTGTTCTGGCAAACGTGAAAGGAGCCTGAGCTCAGCCGTCCGACTGCTGACTATTACCTTTACGAGCCTTCTTCTGCAGTTTCATGGTGTCAGATGACTTCTTCTTGATCTCGTGGCGTGACCTCTTGTACTCTTGAAACGGGATGAACAGAGATTAGAGTCAGCGTTGAACAAAATATTTGATTTGTGGAGTTCAACCAAAGGTGTGTTAGGCTGTGTCCTACTCCACGTATTTTCGCAGTAGCGACCACTTTCCCCCCGTAATATTATGGCACAAGATGCCACAATGTCGTCCTGTTTGTCCCTATTTTACAACGCATGAGGTCCAGTTATAATCTTGGATAATAACGCTCCCGACCATTTATTTAATTATGAGCTCTTTGTTACACAAAATAACATAAATGAACACAACGGTGGAATTTCATTTCCCCGTGTGGGTTCAGGTACTGATTAGGATGACTGTCCCACATGTGTCCAGTCAATGAGTTACCTGTCGGTCCATATGACTTCGTGCTTACAGCTCTTGGTTTCTTTGTTACAAGACAGTGTGAACATAAAATGGAAAAAAAAAAAACCCAGTTTTTTTAACGTGGTCTGGACCAACTACAGGTGGGAAAGCCCTCTGTCTGAAATGGGTCTGATAAGCCTTCAAACTCGCTGAAATATCACTCAAGCTGGACTTCCTGGATCATATTTCATTGCCTCACTGCTACTTGTAGCGATGTGCTCACAAGCACAAACGCAATCCCTTGTATTTTTGAACGTGCTTTTTTTGTTTGTTTGTTCGAAAAGGTAACACGACGGGAATACTTTTTTTGGAGTGTCGCAAAGTGTTTGTTTCGGATCACGGGCCGTTAAGGGATCTACTATCTGATTACACTGATCTCTTCTCTCATATCCAAACTTCCCAGTGGTCACTGAGCCGCAGAGCAGGAGGTGCTTTGTTTTAATGCTCCCTGGGCGGGGAGGATGTGCGGCGAGAACTTAGTACGTCAGTGGTTTCATGAATTAGCATCATAACCTGCGATGTGTGTGTGTGTGTGTGTGTGTACCTTTGGCATGGTCCTTGTCCAGCTGGTTGGCTGTCTTCTTCCAGTCCTCTATCTTGTCCTGGAGAGGAGTGATCAGACTCTCCATCAAAGCACTGTAGGAGAGACAGGGATTTAAGAGGAAGGTACATCAATTAAGATTTCCTTCAAAATAAATACCAGGACTAATATTTCCATTGTGTGGTGCCTTGACAAGACTTAGTGTAAACAGTAGCGATCCCCATATTCCGACCACCAAGCCCCACAGAAAATAAGAAGCTTCTGTATATTTCTGGAATGAGATCATTATATAAATTGCCTCCCCCGTGTCGTTCCAATTCATAATTTTAGTATCTGGAACACTGCCCCCCTCCCGATTCACACGTGCATGCATATGTAGATACAAATGGACACACATACAGTAAATGTGGGATTATTGGAACATGTGCACAGATATGCAGACACACAACAGCTTTTAGACTGACTCGGTCTTCAAACGGAGCCCTTACCATTACCATGGTCATAGATCATCATCATCATTATCATCTCCATCAATGTTTTGCCGTGGAAAAGTCATTAGAGGGTATGGAGAATGAAGCAAAAGGCAAACAAGGGTTGAGAACAGACTCCAGGTTTCCAGAGTGGTCTGCGTTGCGTGCCAATGGTTGTATTCATTTACGGTCATTTAAATATGTGCAGACAGCGCACTGTTCCTAATGGAATCCACACAGCTGACAAGAAAACCTCGCCGAGCATTTGTCCCAACCTAACCCCACAACAAGGTCAGCTTGAGATGAAAACACACGTGAGAGTTTGACTTCTGATAAACCCCAATGGGTGTACGGTCAACAAAGGAAGGAAAGGAAGCAAAGGAAGGCAGGAAGAAAGCAAGGAAGGACGTTTATCTTACTTGGTGAACTGGCGAAGTTTGGCCTCGATGCTGCGATGCCTCATGCACATCCTGGTCAGGGCTGAACCGATATCTCTGGTCGCCCCTGGAAACACAAAACAGCCTGGTTCATATGACGAAACACACACACGCGCACACACACGCACAGACATACATATGCGCGCAGACGCTACCAAAGAGAGTCGCATTGCACATTTAGAAGGCCCTTTTTAGTTCCCCAGAAACCACCCAAAGCTGCGATCAATATTTACATTACAGCTATTAGTGTGCTGTGTAAAGTGAATGCTGGTAAAAGCCTTGTACTCTTCAAACAGATGACCAAATACCAAGCTTTTGTATCCTTTTACTAACATCCACTATTTACAAAAGACACTGATCTGCCCTGTCGTAGATACTCCACACACTCCCTGCCGCGTCCAAATAAAGTAGTGTCTTGTGAGTGTGTGTTTGTGCGAGAGCCAACCGCTCAGGGACCCAGTTTCGTGAGCTGCTAACCTGCAACTGTAAACACCAGTCTATTTTAAGGCAGAGTAGGTCCGTGTGGAAAAAGCTGACCCTGGAGTTAAAGTCAGTTTAACTGATGGCAGACACTGCTAACTTCCAAACAAGGCGCTCAGAGCTGAGGCCGCCGCCGCCGCCGTACAGGTGGGGAGCCAACAAGTAAAACGGGATTTTAGTTTCACTCTCGTGCTCATGTATGTGCTTAAAGAGTTTCCAGCAGAGGTGAGGCTTACACAGTATACGGTGCCTAGAGAATACCGTAATCACTGCTGCCACGGAAATGTACACACTGGAAAATTCAGATTAAACAGCAGCCAAATGGGATTTCCTCGAGAGACACTGTTTATCAAAAGGGCTTAGCAGGCTTACACAGCAAAATGCAAGGAGTGCAGAGGGGGGAAGGGTGTTATTCCAAAATGTTATGCACCAGATTAATATGTTCATCCAAAACTGAAAAATCCATTGCTTGAAAAAAAAAGGGGGAGGGTGATGGTAACTTCTCCAAACTGATTCCATCCACAGTTTCAGAATGAATATGATGTAGCTTTTTCAGCTACACCACACATGTCCAGTGAATACATTGCTGAGGAAAGGAATCAAGCAGCCATTTTTTCCCTTTTTTGTCTTTAACTAAACTGCCAAAGTTTTTTACGTACGCTTTATGAGTGTCTGACAATAATCACATTTCAAAATTGCAAACAAAGCACTTTGATTCCAAAACTATACATTTTCTTTCAAATTGTCTCATTTACATTCCCTTTTTAGGCACACAACTCTCATTTCACCACATAAAATAAAGCACACAGAAGATTTGTAGCCACGCGCAGCAACATGCGAGCGATGGCAACGTCGGATGGTCGGTCGGTCCACCACTTCGGCTCTGGCCTGAAATATCTCAACAACTATCTGGTGGGCTGCCATTCAGTTTTACGTAGACGTCCCTTGCCACCATAAGGTTAACATTTTTGGTTAGGAGTAGACTGTCCAGACAACTTTAAGACTGGCTGGACTCCCTGCAGGCACAACCAAACCTCTGCAGATGATCCAGCGGCAAGAGTGGGCTCCTATGAACCGAAGCACGTGACCCCTCTCTTCATCAGGTCACACTGGCTCCCTGTGGTCGCCCGCATCAAGATCAAAGCGATGCTCCTGGCCTACAAGACCACCACTGGTTCAGCACCCGCTAATACAGACCTATGTTCCTCCCAGATCCCTGCGCTCTGCAAACGAACGACGTCTGGTGGTACCAAGCCAAAAAGCAACAAAATCCCTCTCGCGCACCTCCTCTGGATCCGTTCCACATTGGTGGAACGATCTGCCTGCTCCTACAAGATCAGCAGATTCTCTAGCCACCATTAAAAAGCGCCTGAAAACACATCTCTTCCGTCAACACCTAACTGACAATCACTAACCTCTTCTTCCTTTCTATCTCTTCTTAAAAAATAAATAAATAAATTCCTATCTTTAGCTTTGTTTCTGGTGTATTTATGCTTTTTGTTACCTTGTGTTGTTATAAGTGCTTCCATTGTCTTCCTCATATGTAAGTCGCTTGGATGACTAAATGCTGAATGACTAAATGTAAATGTGAGCTGGATTGTCATCAAGTTGGATTCAGCCATCAGGGTAAGGTTAGGCTTAGGCAAATAAAACGCTTGGTTATGGTTTGGGAACGATCGGGTCACGGCTTATAAAAAGGCAAGCATCAATTTCGGCGTTTATGATGGAACGCAAACCTCAGCTTCCTGCATGAAGTCAGACATGCTACACGCCAGTCCACTACCACGACCTCCGCACCAGGAAAAAGCACACTACTACCTGCATTGGCACTGAACATTGTTATTCCTAGGTATACTGGGTTGCGTAAATGGTATATATAACTGATATAGGTTACAAATAGTCATGTCAATTGGTATTTGCCTCAAGGGGCTATACACTCCCCCCCCCTCCCCTCGGGTCCTACTTGAAAAATAAATGGCACCCGTGCCGCCCTGGTCTGATCAACCTACAAAGCCTTGATCACGAGCACCTCAATGGTAATTACTGTTACTCGTTTAATTTCCTCACCAGCCAGTCTGCAGAGTCAAACCAGCAACCCTCTGATTAAAACAACCATATGGCACATACTCACATAAGTTACCACATACCCATACGCACACAAATGGCAAAATACACACACACACACACACACACACACACATATTTACACTGTTTGTTGTTCACATCCAGAGAGAAGTGCTCCATTCATAATTAACAAATTCCTCCCTCACGCCTCCTGTTCTACCCGGCAACCATTCATTAAAGCAGAGCCGCCCTCCCCCAAACACACACACACACACACGCGTACACGCACACACACACGATTAGTTATACAGCTGAAGCAGTATTTTGAACTGTGTGTTGATAGTGTGATCTAATCCCAAATCGATAAGTGGACCTTGAAACTGACGTGGGGAGAGAGCGAGGCAAAGTCACATGACTGATAGAGAGAAGGTGTGTGACATTTTGGATTGAAGTAAAAGGAAGATTGGGAAAGAAATGAGAGAGGAAGAGATGGAGGAGGGATGAGAGAGCATGAAGACGAGAAGGGTCGCCTTGCACATTTTAATGAGCTCACTGCTGGCGAGAGAACCATGGGACTGGAGTTACAGCCAAGTATTTGTGTTTGTGTGTGTGTGTGTGTGTGTGTGTGTTTGATCTCTACATTTATGATGGTCCTCTTCCTGTTTTTCTGTTATGCCCCTCAGACTCCATAGGAGATCAACAACCACAAGGGGGGAAGCACAGAACACACACTACTCACATCTGGAATACAGCTACTGTGTGTGTGTGTGTGTGTGTGTGTGTGTGTGTGTGTGTGTGTGTGTGTGTGTGCGTGTGTGTGCGTGCGTGTGCGTGCGTAAGTCAGTGTTAATTTGCTTCCACTGCAAATCAACATGTTTCAGCGCCGTATCTGATCTAAGAGAGGCCCAGCAATGGTCTGGATTGTTGTTGTCTCTTGCAAGCTTACCAAAACGAGTAGAGCTGCATTTTTAATGTTGATTCAATACTGCTTTATGTGTGTGAGGTTCAGTTGTTCCCATCCTCTGGGTCGGTGATGTAGTAATGAGTTGGCAAGAAGCAGCCCCAAAAAGAAAGAAAAAACTGAGCTGAGAGGCAGACAAATGAAAGAATATGAAATTCCAGTGTACTAGGGTTGGGCGATATGAAAGTATATACCGTGTGATGGTAGAAACGTGTCCACCGGTAGAGATTTTGCAATATTGTTTCCACCTTGGAAGATCAGAATGTTGGTTTGCTGCAATGGAAACGAATGTCTGAACTGCACTGCAAGCGAGAGAGACACTGAAGGACAGAGAAAACCGCACACACATACAGTATGTGGTCACTCACTCACTCTCACACACACACACACACACACACACACACACACACCATACTGGAAATAATTACCTAACTAAATTACCAACATTTCCAAAGTTAAAGTGCATGTACAATGACACTGTTATGGAGAGAGACCTCCAGCAGCCATCCAACTGTGGGTCAAAAAAGAGGGCCGTTTCTTAAGCCTTAAAAGTTAAAAAGGTTTTTGGCGAGATTTTTCCATCACATAATCTTCTAATACTCTGCCCCTTCGGCACAGAAGCAGGACTGCCCGGACCCCCCCAGCCATAACTCATCTTGTTAATATCCTGGAGCGATTACGTGTACTTTGTGTGTGGAACCGGAACTGTAGTCATACACACATATATGCTGTCGTATGCTGTTGCTTTCCCAGAGAACATCAGTGAGCCTCTTTAAACAGTCTGCTCTCTAATGATAACACGGCCTCTATCTTTTTTCTCTCTCTCTTTCTTTGCCTGGGGCATCTGTGGCCTTCCCACCCGTGCATCTCCATGGCAACTACTATCTATAATCTTGCAGAGGGACTCTGTCTCTCCATTTGCTGCGCAATGCAAGCAAACGTGCAACTGCAAAAGCGAATGGTAGTGATGACTCGATTCCATTTTGACTTGGTTAAATGCATCCAGCATGTGTACGCATGTGTGTGTGTGTGTGTGTAGTCCTCTTTTTATGTCACATCAGGTGACGGGGAGAAAGTCAATAGTCAAACAAAGTCAAATATAGTCATGTTTTCTAGGTTAGTTATACTGGCAGAGTTTGAAACAGGCAAACACGTTACCTTCATTACTCAAACTGTGACTTCATACAATGTCGTAATTTCAGCTCACAGCAAAGGGGGACCATTTGTGGGAATGAACACACACAAACATGTATGGGTGTACATCCCCACAAATGCATGCTACACATTTAGTTGTGTGAACATAAATGGCATACAATACAATATATTCTTTGGACATCTGTTAGACCTAAAGTTACGGTGGCACCAGTCCGTGAATAATTCACTCTTTCCCCTACTTACTTTAGTTAAAGCCTGTACGACTGACAACTTCAGCCAGCCAGAAGATTTCGGCACAATCTTCTGGCTGACTCCATCCAACTCTCAGGTCAGCGTTCACCTTTGTCCACATCTGCACAGTCAACCAACAGAAAAAGAAACTCGCCGCTGAGTTGTGTATGGACATGAAGCAGTCATTATTCCGGCAGTGTTTCATGCTGTGTGGGGGAATCTTGTTGGATGGGAGGCTAATGCGTCTGCAAAGGCACAGCAGAACCTTGAAAGCACTTTTTCTTTTTCTTGAACATCCATCCGACGTCTGCAGACCTGTCACCGCCACCCTGTGCATTATTGCCCAACCAATACTGGATTGGTTGATATCGCTGATCCCCACTGGGTTCCCGCTGGGTCCTTGGGTGTAGTGTGACCCCCCCCCCCCACTTCGAGAACATAGGGAATTCGGCGGCGCCTCGTAACGCCCCTAAGCACCACGTGTGGAAACCAGTTGCAATGCGTTATCCATCCACCAGCACAAGCAGTGTTTATGGCAGCTGAAATGGTTTCCTTCCATCAGACCGCTGTAGGGTGACCTTTTTACTTCAAGTTTGCCCATTGTCGCTGGCCATAATCATTGATCAAGTGTGTCTGCAGTCAGCTGCTCTTATACTTGATGTGTATGAGGGAGCATATTTTTAGTTAATATAATATCATAAGGTAAAATACTGTAGATTGTTGTTTTTTGCATTAGCTAACATAAAATATGGGTTAAAACATAAGGAAGAAGAAGAAGGCATACTTTATAAATCCCTCTAGGGGAAATAAAATAAAAAATGTTATCGTTCAAATTTAAAGAGCAAGCCAGTGTATATATTTCACTCCATGTGAACAACATGCAGCCTAACATCAGTGAAGAGCTGGAACAAGTTGATATATCAGATACTGTCAGATGAAGTGTTTTCCTGTTTTTCTGTGCGTTCATATCGAGCCGTGAGACAGAGTCAGCTAGAAGCAGGCACTTTGCAACCTTCATGAGGAGTGACACTCGGTCACAAGTACAGCCCACTTCCAAAACAAACACCCGTGTGCTGTTCTCATTAACTGAGACGACATCTGCTATGTTAGCCGGAAGGTTTGAAAACACATCAAAAAGGCAAATGCAGAGTTTGAACACGGAAAACACAACTCAAATGTTTATGCATTCTCGCAGAAGAATTGGTATATGACCTTGACTAGCATGCCAACAAGTGTGTCGTATTTGACTTTATGCATGGAGTTTTTACATATAGCAACCATTCAGAATATATGGCAAGGATCCAGTCACAGTTGAGTGCCTGATGCAATTAGGGATGAACCTATTATATTATACTTGAGAGAAAGGCTGTATTTGTTGGGAGGCGCCTGTAAACTGTACAAAATTATAATATCCTAATTGATTGCATAGTTCTTTGACACCTCATGTAACACGAAGTGATTGGAAGAGGGTCAGGTGCTGTTGTTGGTTGTGTTGTTGCTTCCACCAGGAGCCGTGGTGCATTAGCAGATGTTAATTGATATTCAGTGTCTTTGTAAGTGACTGTGGCACTTACATGGATCAAGGAGTCAGTTATAATGTCAACACACACACACACACACACACACACACACACACAAATGATCCTGATCCAGAGGAGCAGTCACAATGTCCCTTAAACTCTATGACCAATGCAGGGGCACTGTCCCAGATATCAGAAATGGTGTTAAATGTGTGTGTGTTAAGTGGCTAGATCGTATCCAATAAAAACACTGTACACTCACTGACCACTGAAGACTGGCAATAAGGCCGTGTTTAAAAGTAGATGGAAGAGAGCAGGAAGCATGGAAGATGGAAGATGATATTAGAAAGACGAAAAGGATGTAGTAGGGAGGGTTAATGCCAGAGCAGGTGAGGCAGCGGTTGCCAAGGTTACAGACGTCTGCAGCAACCGCCCATCTGCTCCCCTGACACCAACGTCTCTGTGGTGACACAGCAACAATAATGGATGGGGAGTGAGTAGGACCAAAGGAAAGACAGGCAGGGAAGAGCGAGACAAAGACGGGTAGAGAAGGAGGTGATGAGGAGACAGATTAAAGAGGGGAAGACGGGCAGAGCCGGAGAGACTGCAGTAGTAGCAGCGCCAGATAAAGCAGAATAATTCATGAGGCCTAGATTCTCCTCTTACTATGGAACCAAGTCAGAGTGTGCTTGTGCTTCCCAGACAACCAGGCAGCCAGTCGCCCAGACCAAAACAAGCCATCCGCCTCTGTACAGCAGCATCTTACACACACTGGAGTGTATTCCAGGGTAAATCCTGCGCAGCAAACCTCAAATACCGCATGCTGGAGGAATGCATTACAGCATGAAACATTATACTTAGGCAACAAGCCACAAGAGGCCGTGGTTTGGAAGGATTTTGATTGGGGAGAAAACTCCATGGTCACAGTGTAAAGGCTCATTAGGTTTACTAATCAATAATGTTGCTTAACAACGTGATGAGCAAGCAGTGTAATCGTGAGCGGTGGTATTTGGTGGAGTGAGTTAACAACGTGATGAAACATAAGGTAATATAAGCAGCTTTAAATGTGTCAGAAACTCAGGAAAGGACATCTTGTGATAGTCATGTCCAGTTCACGCAGCTAACCTGAACCCTGTTGAAACATATCATAGGTTCCGGAGGCTACAACTGTTGACTCGTGTGCTTTTACAGCCATTACATCAATTTTAAATGAGCTCCCGGTGATTCTGTTTACCTGTCTGCCTTCTGCCTGCAGCCGAGGCAAGAGGAATAAAGGTTTTCACAAGCATTAAAGCCAGAGTATGCTCAAAACAAACATCAGAAGGCATACTGCAGGGAGGTTTCCAAAAGATGGATACCATAATAATTTACCACTGGTATCTAATGTATGTTTAAAATGCAGCATTTCAAATATTTAAGTTAGCTGTTACCTCTGTTGTGCTCTATCAGCTGCTAGTAGGAACATGTCAACAAATCTGAAAAGATTAATGGACTGTGTACAGTCCATCGATGTTGTCATGGGCTGTGTCATGTGACTTATAGATCAGCATAGAAACTAAGTATAGTAAAGATGCTCCAACCATCTTTTGAAACAATTTTTTACCCATTCGTCTGTAATTGTAAAAACTATTTTAACCCAAACTGGGCCTTTTTCTGACCCCTAAATCCAGCTAAAATATTTTAAGCTTCAACGGGACTTGAACTGCAAGTTGTCCTCTGGGACAGACATCCTTCACCGCAACAGAAACTGCTATTCGCACACTCACCACACACACGCACACACACACACACACACACACCACAATCTGCCAGCTTTGAGCTCTGACATGCTCCCTGGACCCAAGACGTCACAAGGTCATGCCGAGGCCACTTCCTGTTTCGCGCACGTCTCGCTCCACGCCAGCTGCTGTTGCCATGGTGACACGAGGATAGGATTGCTGGCTGAACTGACAGCCTTTACAAGGGTAAAAAAAAAAAAGAAAGTCAGAATTTTTCCAGAAATGACCTGCTTTCCTGCAACTGTCAACTGAAGGTTTATTTATTTGTAAGTCACACTTTTCTGGTCTTTTTTTTATTTTTTATTCTCGATGCTGAAAATGAGTGTTACCCTTTACTGCCTAATTTCCCCAGAGGGTCATGTGAAATTGTATCATCTGTTTGCCTATCTATCACATTTTGCCTCAAAGTCTTGGCAATAAGCTCTGCCGCTGCTCGCTGCTTATCACACACTGACCTCGGCGACCCATCACGCTGGTAAACATGACCCAGATGACTGGCCACTGTGATGAACCCGAACAATCGATGTTCTGGTCCAGTCCACTTGATTTCCACGGCCAGTCAGCTCCGTCCCCAGTCGCCTCAAACAGCGCACGGCATTAATGAATCATTATGAAGTGGTGTGGCCACAACCAAAAACAACACGCATCTCTTCATCTGTCTAATCTATTTTTATTCACGGGGTGAAATCATTCAGAACACCGTGTATTCATCCCCCTGGGGTCACCTGCTGCTTTCACAAAACAGACGGATTTTCAACATCTTACTGATTTCACATATAAAATTGGTTTCAGTCATGGAGAGGACAGACCATGTGAGTTGGACATTCACGGCCAATGTCTGGAATTCCCAACACGACTGAAGGTGTCTGTCTTCTACTTTTACAGAACACCCAACTCTTATTTTGAGAAGAAACCCAGGCACGTGCTTGGCGATTCGCAAAAGTAAATGACATTAAGAGTGAGGAACCTGGCTTGACCAAAGGTTTTCAGACACTTTTTGTTCATTGATCTAATAAAAGCTGAGTCAAAAAGCATTGTCAGTGTTAGTTTACTGCACCTTAAAACTGAGCTACTGTAAACTGTGATGTGATTACAGCTTATTTAGCCCTGATGATCTACTATTAATGCCTCAGAGTACTGAAATTACCCTTTACGGCAATTAGCACTTCAAGCCTTTTCTTCATGCAATCTGTAATTAGATACTTCTAAAATGATAATACTTATCTTTCCTTTTCTTTTTGAGCCCTGGCGGCACAAGCTATGTTATGTTAATTGTGGTTAAAAGTAACTTTTCCTAACATTGCTCACAACATCAGCTGATATTGGCCTTCCACACATTGACGGTACATGTCTTACTGATACTAAGAGCATAAGATTGCCAGAAGTAAATGACACATTATAACATAGATCCAGCAGTCTATAACATCCAGGAGGGAACGCCCAAGCTTGTATCAGCCTAATGGCCTCTAAGGGTTAGGTGCCTGAAATGTCATGATCCGAAGGTTGACAGCAAAAAAACAAGATGGTTGCTTGAAAATGGGGGTATGGATCCACCGCACGTAGACAGAATAACATGAACAACTTTTGTTGTCATTGCGTCAGATCAGGTGATTTTTCCCAGTATAGTAAGAACTGTTATTCCTCTCTGGTTATTTTTGCCTTAAACAGTTTCTCAATTTATTATCCAGAAAATGTACCTTGTCAAATATAAGATTGTAATAAATACACTGATTGTGCAATAAAATATCACCCACTCTTATGGGGGTGACAAGACGATGGCAAATTGATTAACAGAGACGCAGAATGAGAACCCGGTATGTTAATATAAAAAGTCACCTTGATCACAGAGACAGGAGGAATGGAATCCAAAGTGCCTCTGTGTAGGGCAGAAAGAGGTCAAAGGTAAGAACCAGAAGCTTCAGCACGAAAAAATGTACTTGAAGGCACCTGACTCTATGTGTGTATGTGCACTGTTCTAGGGATAACAGCATTTATTACACACAGATTCCAGTCCAAGGGATAGATGTGTTGCTTTCCTGTCATATGGGAATAGCCATCCTAACTATTTGACAGCTCAAAGCAGTGACTTGAAAGTGTGGCAGCCATTTAACAGCATTATAGGACTTTTACTGTGTGATGCACTGCACCTTCTGTTTTTTCAAATCACATATACCAGTGGTCACCTCAATGTCAGCCACAGATAAAAATCTGAACTGTTTTTTTTCCTTCCACGACATTTTAAGAGCTGCCAAAATTATCTATTTCATGCTGTTCATGTGTTCATGTTGTTTCCTCTATTTTGAAATGAATGGCAATTCCATCACTCTTTGATGGGGGGATTTAACATGAGATCCCTACCTGCAAGAAAACATGCACTGCTCCAGGACTTGAGGAACCAGTTGGAAAACAACATTAACATAATTTAGCTTGCTTTAACATCAAAGAGGAAGCCCACTGCCGGACAACTTCCTTACCCGCCAAACACACGCATAGATGTACACACACATGCTCCAAAGCCCAGCGCCTTGGACCCATTAAGATGCGGGGTACTGTAGAACAGTGAGTGTTCTGGTGTAATGGTTTAGAGTGGAGTCAGCTGGGCCTGGGAAAGCATGCACATTCTCTGGATTTGGTTACAGAGGCTTTAAATCTCTCTTACACGCACACACACTAACACACATACAAAGACACGCACGGATATACAAACTGAAATGCAGATACACACTCTCTCCCCAGAGACAGGGCTGAACTACAGGCCTCCAGACAGGGCATATTTACTCTAAAATGGGGGTTGTTGGCAAAGGACAGTTTCTGCTGCTAAAAATACCAGCGCAGAAAGTGAAACCCGGCCAGGCCAGCTTGTACTGTCAAAAAGCGAGGAAGAAAAAAATGGAAGAAAAAAAGTCAATGCGCACAGGGACTTAAAAGGCTTTCCCCTGGATCTGTCTCCCTGTCTCTGTATGCCAGTAAGGAGAGAAATGTGTGTTGCAAAGCGAAAGGGAAGTTGATAGATAGCAGTGACAATTCTGGCCTGATCTTACCTGTTGTAGCTGCTAACCATGAGCGCAAATCACAGGCTACTGTGTCAATAAAAAACTATAGCTATTGGGAAGTTTGGCCCTTTGGTCTCCTACAGTGAAATCATGTCTGAGTCTTTGATGGAGGTGCTGCACAGCCAGTAGTTATTGTTTTTCTACCACACATTTTGCTGAAACTATGGAGGCCCAAAACTGACAAAATGTAGTCAGTAAAAATATAACTAAATACATCAATAAATAATATTGTTAGGTAGCTAGCTGACTTTGTTAGCATCAGCTAGCATGCTCTGATGCATTAGCTACTGTTACAAGAATAATTATACTACAATTTTGCCATTGTCATCATAATTGTATATGTTATGATTTTTAATGCTATGAATCTATTCTGTAATTACGACATCTATTGCATGTCTGTCCGTCCTGGGAGAGGGATCCCTCCTCTGCTGCTCTTCCTGAGGTTTCTATCATTTTTTCCCTGTTAAAAGTGTTTTTTGGGTAGTTTTTCCTTATTCGAATTGAGGGTCTAAGGACAGAGGGTGTCGTATGTTGTACAGATTCTAAAGCCCTTTGAGTCAAATGTGATTTGTGATATTGGGCTATATAAATCAAATTTAATTGAATTGAATTGAATATATACTGTATGGAGTACAGCATATGGATGCCTAACATTACGTGCACTGACTGGTGTAGTTTTATGGCAAAATTGCAAAATTTAGCTTCAGCTAGGTTGCTAGACACAACAAGACTAGTGATTTAGTGTTCATTTGCTCAGCACAAGTAAGTAAATCCAACCATTCAAAACACAAACTACTTGTGTTCATTTGCCTAGAAGTTCTAGCTTAATGCCAATTACAACCTACCTACAACGATCCTCAGGCTTTCACAAATTGGCCGCAAATTTTTATTATCTGTGGTTATTTTCTTGGGCAAACCAAGCTAACTTACTGATGTCATAACTAGCCACCATGTTGATTTACGTAACTAGCCCTTATATTTACAGTTAGCCATAATTCTACATTCTTCACTGCAAATAATTTGCACTGATGACTATTTGTAATCGAGGTTACTTGAGGAATCGTTTCACTCCTAGATTAATTAAGTGTTATGGGCTCTGGGATGCGGGGTGTTATATTCATGCTGTAATGTTTTACTGTAATGCAGTATGTTCCCTTGTCAATTAGGGCTTGTCCCCACATCATGCGCTCGCCTGGAGGGTTTTCCCTCCTGGCCAAGCCCACCAACGATTGTACTCCAGTCTTCCACCGTTTTTGGTCGGGTCCTGCCTTTATAGTCATCGTTGTCAGCTGCCAATCCAATCTAAGCCTCTCCGTCACGTGCAGCGTATAAAAGCTACGTTGTGAAAATGCTTGAGCAGCTGTGATTTAATCTTAGAAGTCCGCTTTGGTGCCTTTTTGTGTGCAATGTTAACTGGTGTAATGTTAACTGGAATGATTAACTAGTAGTGTTAACTCGTGTTTCCTTGGGAGTAAGGTTAACTAGGATGAGGCACTAATTTGTGGTTTTGGGGCCAGGGCAGTTTAGATTTTGTTGTTTTTCCTGATACCCATTGTTTACACCTCATGCCTAATCTGTATCTGTCTAGTAGCTTCTGGGTGGTTTTGCCGTAAATTGTTTTGGTTTTGACAGATCAGAGTAGAGCAGTCGGGAAGGTTTTTATTTCATTACTTTCAGCTATTTTAGCTACAGTGAGTCAAAGTAAGGGGTAGGAAGAGTGTTTTCCTTTGTGCTTTTTATGGTTTGGGGCCACCCGCCGCCCTTCCCCTTTTAGGGCTTGCCTTTCTGGTCTCCTCCTTGTTTTTGTTGTATTTAAGTATTAAAAAAATACCCCTTTTTGATACTGTACTTTGCTGTCAGCGCACTGAACAATAAATGGTCCTGCTGGCCTGACTACATCGGCTGTATGTTGCTTTCCTTACCCCTAGGCATCTTCAGGGTTGTAACATATGTTTTTATAAATTTAATTATAATTATAATTGAATTGTCTAATAACCTTTTACTACATTTTTTCAGTTTCAGGGCTCCATAGAATGCACATGTGGCTCTGTTAATCCACAACATTCATAGATAAGAATGTCCTTATGGCAGAGTTAAAAACTGCACTACAGAATCATATTGTAAAGGAAGATTGTTGTCAGGATCAGGGTTGTGTGCGACCACCACCCTGCTGATGTGTTCTTGAGCAAAAAAACCAAATCCCTACCAGCTCCAGGGTCAATGACCTTACTAATGCATTAAAAAACACCCTATCCTTCATCATGGAAGAGCAACATTATACAGTACTTTACTGTTTTAAATGCCCTTTACTCTAATCCAGCAACCTGACACTGAACTAGAATCAATGAAAAGGAAAATCAATTGAAAATACATTTGTGCACCTTAGCACCCTGATATTGATCTGACATCATTCCACTCATCAATATAAATGTGGAAGTTTGAATTTCAGTTTGAGGTCTTGATGCCAGAGTAGGTCGGCAGTGCTTTTCCTGGCTGTTGAAAGGCTGATTTTCTGAGCTGTCTGCACTTCCTAACCTCTTGAGGCTAAATAACACATTTTCTTAAAGAGCTCTCACTGCTCTGGATAAAACTTGAAAAGCCACTCTGAATGATGTTTAAGTTAAAGCTTATCTCGGTAACATATTTGTGCCACTCTGTTGGCGTGTGTGTGCATTCTCCAGTATCCTGTGCTGAGATGGTCAGCTGAGCAATATTGTGGCCGCTGGGCAGTTTCCTCATTTTGCACTCGCAATAGTTCATTAAGGATCAAACATTTCTGCACAAAGAACAGAGTTAACACTGGAGACACGAGACAAGTATTCTTATCCATACACTGTTGAAATACCTGTCAAATGAGTCATGCAATCCAGTCCAGAGTCTTTTTCCTTAAAACAACAAAAAAATTGGATGAGATAACTTGGCTTATCTTTTTCTCTGTGCAGTTTTACCATAGAAAAAAATATCCTAAAATGGTTTTGAAACAGGGAATATCACTGTATTTGTATATAGATGAACTCCCTCTATGGCGCACATGTCCATCCATCCATCCATCCATCTTCTTCCGCTTATCCAGGGCCGGGTCGCGGGGGTAGCAGTCTGAGCAGAGACACCCAGACTTCCCTCTCCCCAGACACTTCCTCCAGCTCTTCTGGGGGAATAGCGAGGCGTTTCCAGGCCAGCTGAGAGACATAGTCCCTCCAGCGTGTCCTGGGTCTTCCCCAGGGCATCCTCCCGGTCGGACATGCCCGGAACACCTCCCCAGGGAGGCATCCAGGAGGCATCCGGAACAGATGCCCGAGCCACCTCAGCTGACTCCTCTCAATGTGGAGGAGCAGCGGTCACTCTGAGCTCCTCCCAAGTGACCGAGCTCCTCACCCTATCTCTAAGGGAGCGCCCAGCCACCCTACAGAGGAAACTCATTTCGTCCGCCTGTATCTAGTATTTTGTTCTTTCGGTCATGACCCAAAGCTCATGATCATAGGTGAGAGTAGGATCGACTGGTAAATAGAGAGCTTCGCTTTGCAGCTCAGTTCTTTCTTTACCACAACAGACCGGTACATCGACCGTATCACTGCAGAGGATACACCGATCTGCCTGTTGATCTCCCGTTTCATCCTTCCCTCACTAGTGAACAAGACCCCAAGATACTCAATCTCCTCCACTTGAGGCATGAGCTCTCCACCAACCAGAATGGGACAAGCCACCTTTTTCCGGCTCAGAACCATGGCCTCGGACTTGGAGGTGCTGATTCTCATCCCCGCTGCTTTACACTCGGCTGCAAACCGTCCCAGTGCACGCTGAAGGTCCTGGTTTGATGAAGCCAACAGGACAGCATCATCTGCAAAATGCAGAGACGAGATCCGTGGTCCCCAAACCGGACTCCCTCTGGCCCCCGACTGTGCCCAGAAACATGCACCGACCGTGAACAAGTCTGACTTACTGCCGGCAATGCGAACCAAACTCCTGCTCCGGTCGTATAGGGACCGGACAGCCCTTAGCAGAGGGCTCCCAGAGCACCCCCCACAGTCGCCGCGAGGGACACAGTTGAATGCCTTCTCCAGATCCACAAAGCACACGTGGACTGGTTGGGCAAGCTCCCATGAATCCTCCAGCAACCTGGCGATGGTTTAGAGATGGTCCAATAATCCACAACCAAAAACCGCATTGTTCCTA
This sequence comes from Coreoperca whiteheadi, assembly GCA_011952105.1. Classification (NCBI taxonomy): domain Eukaryota; kingdom Metazoa; phylum Chordata; class Actinopteri; order Centrarchiformes; family Sinipercidae; genus Coreoperca; species Coreoperca whiteheadi. The sequence continues at coordinate 30,452,604 of CM022485.1, read as the reverse complement.
CTGAATCCGAGGTTCAACTATCGGCTGAATTCTCCTCACCGGTACCCTGGCATAGACTTTTCTGGGACACATGGAAAAGGCACGTCTTCAAGAAAATCACATCAAAGGAATAGATCTACATTTTAGGAAATACGAAGTAGAGATAATAAGATTGATACCACTCTCATAATGTATCTGCTTACTCTAATTATTTACATTCTTTCTCTCTCTTCCTTTTCCCACTTTCAACTCACTCGTTCAGTTAAACCAATGAGATTTTGCCACAACCTCTGTGCACCAGTCATATTATTGCTGTCAAGCTGTAAAACCTTTCTCGGCTGCCGTCAGCTGTCAGATCGATATGTCCCTCCTCCATATCCAGCTACTATGGGTCCTTCCACTGAGCCCCACAGAGGTCCTGCTCCACATCCCATTCATCCAGATCTTCAGCCATTGCTCTTCACCCCTCCACCATCACCACCACCACTGTCTAGACTCCATCAGGGGGATGTTCCTGTACAGGTCAAGTCCCTGCAGGCTTAAAATATCATGTCCCGATGGGGTATAAACACCAAAGACTCCTCTCATATTTCTTCAGCTTTCCTACAATATGTCAAATAAACAAATTTAATTACTCTTTAAGCTTCTTTTTCAATTAAGTTTCTCCACATTGAAATGTAGCTAGAGCGAGCAGCTGGAATTACACAAACATGTTACTCCCAAGAATGATGCAAACATTCTTTTGGTTGATCACAAAGAAGCTGATATCTCCAGCTCTGGTGCAGCAGTTATGACAGACAGTCGCAGACAGTGATACTCGCCAGAATGAGGGCAATGATCAGACTATTCCAACAAAAAAGGGATTGTTTTTACAGTATTCGGTTTGTTTGACAGCGATGTGGGAATGGTGAAGAGTCTGGTCTGTACTGGTATTTCTTAAATCGCACTCTATAAGCAACCAGGAAAGAAACTCTCTCTCTCAGCCCTCGGGGTGACTGCTCGTCAAGTGTTTCTTGCCCGCTGGTTTCCATGCAGAGCACATACAGAGGCTTGAAAACATGACTGACATACATGATCATGCGTTTCGTGGAAAGCTGTTTGGCATTTGCTGCTCATCCACGCTGCATATCGCCAGTTACACACTGCCACACAGGCCACACATGCACATCTCCCTACATACCTACGGAGACGTTGCTTCGCATGTGCATATGTGCGTGCCCAGTTTGAACATGCATTCGCACGCAGTCTTAAGAGCATTCACACGTTGACATTCACAACGGTAACCATTCATTCCAGAGATGGTATCCACTGTAAAACGCCATCCGCACGGAGGCATCAAACGAGCTGCTTAGGGGCGCGAGAGGTGGTCTGTGCTTCTGGGTGTGTCAGGATAGCAGAAACAGGATTACACACACACACATATACGCTTCCGAAATGGATATTAACCCTTATTGTAATTATAATGTGTGTTTAATCTTGGACTAATACATCCCTCTGTGTCTAACAAACGAACACACATACAAACACCACACATACGATCTCCATTAACCTGTGGATAGGAACCACTGTGTGTCACTGATTACAGCAAGCAACATTTGTAGTAATCCTTTGTTATCTTTAATTGTATTTTTAATGCATTTTTGTATTCTGGTGGCACAATCTATCACATAATATGGGAGTTTTTGTAAAGCCCTTTGCGGCAAAATTGTGATTTTTGGCTACTTTTGATTCGAAAGTCAATTTTATCATATGGTTTCTAGCAATTCTGGTTGTTATGTTGCTGCTTTCGTGACCTAGTCTTTCTGAAAAGACATATGAATTTAATGTGCATTTAACTGTACTGTGCATATCGTGTAGCGACATAACCAGTAAGGCTGTGCTGTCAGATCAGAGTTAGGTTTGGCTGTGCTGAGTCACACACTGCAGTGGTCTAAATATAGCATTGTGGGTAATGTAGTCTGGGCATCATGTATGCTCCCCTGCCTCTCTGCGCACTCCTGACCCCCACAGATAAAGCATTGCAGAGAACGGGATTGTAGGAGAATTAGCAGAATGAGAAAACGATGGGTCACGACTCCTACAGTAACACAGAGTTTTACATTTTAATTAACCATACTAAAACACATAAAGCAAAGTCTGGGAAACATCAAATAAGCCCTCTCACTAACTCTCTCTCTCTCTCACACACACACACACACACACACACGGTTGGGGGGGGGGGGGGGGGGCGCAGAGAACCCACCCCCCCACACGAGGCGGGGGGGGGGGGACGGGGAGG
>CM022485.1:30394677-30440334 GCA_011952105.1 Coreoperca whiteheadi | reverse complement strand
TTTAAACAAAAACCCCCTCCCCCCATTCTTCCTTTTCTTCCCCCCCCCCCCCCCCCCCCCCCCCCAAGCTCCCTCTCCTTGGCTTCACGGAGAAAGATAAACATGTCAGAAATGAGTTTTACAGCCTCTTTTTCTCTCCTTTCCACCATCTGCAGTTAAGAGAAACCTTAGCCCTGTTTCTGCCCACTTCTTGTGTAGTTGAAAAACAATCATTAAGCGTATAGGGTATAGGTAATCGAAAAAGCATCACGCCAGCGTGGCATCATCAGCGAGAACACCGTAAAGCTCTGGAACAGCGCGTGTGGCCGCATGTGTTCTCTTTGATTCGGGCTTCCGTACACACAAAGATGATGCTTTTACATCCCAAATAGTGTGCTTTTCTAAAACGCCCTCAAGACTGGATGAATCAGAAAATGCAATTGCGCGCCAAAACAGCCGATCGCACAGTACCGGTGTTGTCATTGACTGCACTTAGATTTATTTAGTCAGGGGACTGCACTCACTGAATGCAGATCTGTTTGACATCACAGTGCACCTTGCCGACAGGTAGCGTTACTGAGCCACAGTCAAATCATTATTCTAAACGTAGCCCGTAGAGATCTGGCAGAGTTTGTGACCAGTGCCTTTTGCCCTTCAGGAGCACGTTAAGCTTCCCTGGCTTTACCGTACATGAAACGGACCGAGCACTTGGCATTTGGAAGACAACCCGAAAAGGCAGGTTGTTTACACCTTACACCTTACGCCTTTTTTGTCTGATTTACTCGCCTCAGGGTGGCCGTACACCGTAGCTGCAACATTCCTGATTCTCCTTTCATCCTTAAAAATGCAGTAGGGGTCAGCTGCCAGCATGTGTTAGCGTTTAAACAATAGAGGTTAGAGGGGCGATCATGTCCTGATGAGCATTATTTGACAATGTATATACGGTTATAGGTGGAGAAGGCTCAGAAACAGCTAAGAGAGTGAAGATGTCCTTACACATTTTTTCATTTGGGGAACTTAGAAGCAGTTGAAGTAATAGTGAATATTAACTGTAAATTCATCGTTGTTGTTGTTTGAGTACCCCATTAGACATGCTCTCATCAATGTGCCTGCCTAAATTACAGTTTTTTTCTTTTAAATGCAACCAAACCTGTGTTAGAGAACATACTCTCACACAGTACCTCTTCATTTTGTCACCAACTGGCATTTAACTACTTTACAAGTCCAAAGAAGGAAGGGGGATTTCAGTTCTGTGCCTATACACATGAGGGCATGCATGCAATTTAGCAGGGATGTTTCCGTGGAGGACACATCACATCACGTCACATTTCATTCCACTCAATTTGTGTGTACCTGGGACAAAAAGCGGGACCCTGGATGCTCAGATATCTTTCATTTACCTCTTACCAAATATGTATATATGCAGTGTAATGTATATGTAATATTTTCAGATTTACCTGTCTGCAAATGAAATACGATAATATACGAATAATATTGAAAAAAAACAGACACATTAGAAAAGTAGAAGCTTTCAGCTTATTGCATTTCGTAAAGAAAAAATACACATTTCTGCATTAGACTCTCTGTCAGCAATTAAAAATGCAATATCAAAGAAGAAATAACTTATAAGACACAACTAGCCTACATGCACACAACTGAGCAGGGATAGAAAATGGGATGGGCGCTGGGCTAAATAGGGCTGAAAGTATATGATGATGGTGCCAAGGATTCAGTAGCTCACACGTCATCGGACTGTCATGTGGTCCTCGCCATGAAAGATATGCTGAATACCAACGCAATGGCACTTTCCATGAGTGAAGAGGAAGAGGGTGGTGACAGAACGCGGCAGATATAATCAGCCAAAGAATGCATAGCAGATGGCTAGTGTGGCACAAACGAACCATTCTGTAAAGATGCCCTTGAAAAAACGAAAGCTGTTTTACCAACTGCGGTTTCCCTGAACATATCAGTAACCATGTTGTGTTGTCACATTGAGCAAAGCTCTGTGTGGTTGTTAAGAAAACTAAGGACCTCCCTCTGCACTGCTGCGGCTGCTGTGTTCTCAAACGGTCAGACAAACTTAAAAAAGCCTTCTTTTTACGAATGTGTCTGTTTCAGATTAATACAATAAAGATCATCTGAACAGAGAGACAAAACAGTGAAAGGCCAGCAAGGCCAATAAACCACAGCTGCTTAAAACTACTGAAGAAACAGCAGCCGAAGTCGGACACGCTCGCTTTCATGCGGTTTCTGCTTTTTAGCAGAAATGTCTCAATCTGTTTGCAGCCAAAAGGAAAGTGACAGGAAATCACTGATGTTTAAAAAAAAAAAGCTAAATGAAGCATATCATGTTTTTATGTCTCCATTTTGAAATAATGCTGTATGCCTACAGAGTCTGGAACATGCCGTATGTGTGTGTGTGTGTGTGTGTGTGTGTGTGTGTCCTCACTCGTACTGAAGCAAGGATGAAGAGGAGTTATTAAACAGTGCCAAATGGACTAGTTATTAAACATAGGAAACACACCACACACAGGGCCTCCACCAACCCACATCAGGGAAGCAGGCGTCTTGTGTATACTGCTCATGCTGTCACACACACACACACACACACACACACACACACACACACGTTGTGTTTCCGTCACTTTCGGGGACATTACATTGACTTACATTGATTCCCTGGAGACTAACCATAACCACTACTAGATCAAACCTAACCCTTACGCTAGCCTAAACCGAACCTTGCCCTTACTCTAACCTTAAACCAAGTTTTCATCCTAAAATGTAACAATTTACATTATGGGGACTTGCATTTTGTCCCCATAAGAAGTCCTCACAATGTGACTGTGTAAACAGATTTATGTCCCCACAACATTAGTAATACCCGCCCACACACACGCACACACACGCACACAGCCAGTTTGCCCTGGGGAAAGTGACTGTTTGGGCTATAAGAGGGGAGTGGAGAGCACATCTGAAAGTGCACTCAAATTCACCCCTCACCAGGGAATTAACAAACACTTTTCGCGTTTCCTCGTGCTGGATTTCACCCACTTGCTAAATCTCTCTCTCTCACACACACCATCACAAACACAAGAGAAGCTGTTTCTCTCACCCTCTATGCTGCCTTCTTTAACTTCATGAGCTTGAGGGTGAATCTGAATATATCTGGGGCCTAAACATTAGGGTCCCAGCGGAAAACAAGGCATGGCCATGAGCCAGCGGGACAAAAGCACATGTTGCACCTTTGTGGGACTATTTCCCATTGGCGACCTTACACGGTACGTGATGCAGTATACGGCTTTGTTTAGTATGTGTGCTACTACTTTTGATGGGCAAATTTTTGAATAATCCAGTTTAAATTTCACAACTATAACACATCATAGTTGGGCCCAGGATTGTCTGTCCCTTATTCCCTACCTTTTCCTTTATTTTAGGAGGAACCCTCCTCCAAAAGTTGCTTGTATTCATCCTGACTTGTGTTTAAAACATTGGTTCATTCTTCTTCCGACCCCTGGGAAGATGGTTAAAGAGTACTGAGAGACACACTGAGCACAGCTTATACAGCAACCTCCAAAGTACCTTTATCTGTAAAATATGATGTATCACGTTATAACAAGACCTTATAGCCATGCTAGCATTGCACCAAGGCTGTGCTTGGGACCGTCAGTGCTTTAAGAGAAATGCTAACGTCAGCATGCTAACAATCTCACAATAACAATGCTAGCATGCTGATGTTAACATGAACATGAATGTGTGTACCAAATTTCATGGCAATATAATCCCGTAGTGGTCAATATATCTCAGTGAAAATCACAAATGTCGACCTTAATGGTGGCGCTACAGGATAAGTCGGGGAGTATGGTTCACCCTCTGGGGACCGTGTATGTCTGTACCAAATTTCATGGCAATCCATCCAATATTTAATTCTGGACCAAAGTGATGGGCCAGCTGACATTGCCATCTCTAGAGCCATGGCACTTGACTTGACACAAATGTTACAATACATAGACTTGGCATATTCAACCTTTGGACTGTAAAAATCGGCCCATCGGGACCCCCAGAAATATTCCATGTACAGTACCAGTCAAACGTTTGGACACACTTTCTCATTCAAGTCAACGGGAAAGCGTGTCCAAACCATCGACTGGTACTGTAAAATATTCAGCGAGCCCGTTTTTGTTTTCATTTTCACCCAGCTGATGAAAACACTTTGGTTCACATAAACTTCCGTTTGACGCGCTGAATGGAGAAAGAGCCAGTGGAGGCTCATAAATGGGGATGCGTCGGTACAAGAGCAGAGCACAGGATCATCAGTACCCTTCGGGCGTGATCCGCACACACGCGCTGTAATAAGTGCACATTGATATAGTGAATGGCAGGAAGACAGAGAGCATCATTATTGGTGCCGTCTTGTGCGTCCATCCATTTAACAAATCTATTAGAGAACATCCCACACCGAGAAAGAGCAGCAATTGTACAGCAATCTGGCAAATGGACTCCAACAGGAATGACTCATCTGCACAGAAAGTACAAAGAGCCTCTGATGCACAGTCTGCATCTTTGTGCCAACATCATTTAGGTTAGAGTTTCGCCTCTCTTGTGTGGCTGTTGTAGCGGCATGTGTAATGAGCTGACAGGGCTTGGAGATTTCCCGTCTGGCCTGTAAAAGCAGCACGAGCCTCTTCCTGCGTCCTACTGTGTAGGATACCACCTGGGGCCGCGCACACACACACGTCACCATCACACACACGGTCTGGCAGCTGCACCTAATAAGTCCGCAGGAGAAATTCCCCGTCTCTCTCTCGTTTCCCTCTCTTCGCTCAGTGGTACCAAAGCATTCGGACGGCCATCAGTGGGCGGTGAGTGTTTGTGCGACCTTCTCAGCTCTCAGCCCACGCTCTATTAAAACTAGTGCCGCGCTTTAAGCCTACACATAGAATATCAAGCGTGTCAAGCCAAAAAACGCAAAATACAACCCATTGACCAGAATTCCATACAGTTCAGTGAGTGTTTTACTTGAGCGCAGCACAGGAGAAAACACCATGCTTGAGCTTTGCATTCAAGATATCAAAGCAATCTCAAACCATGCAGAATGTCGCAAGGGGGTAGAAAGCACGTTGCCACAGTGTCATGACAGCTTAGCAGTGGACATTTTCAGTATTTAGAAGTGATGCAACATGCCAAAAAACCAGTCGACATATTGTTCATTACACGCAGCACGCGCCTTGCATTTTCTTTGCATTTCTCTTAAACCTATTGGCTCTGGCTTGCTAACATGCCACAGGGAACTCCAGTGAGAAACAGCAGGTAGCAGCGATTCTAATGCAAACAAAGACGTAACTCAAAATGAGAGCACTAAACTGTATTTGTTGGTTTTCCCTTTAATTTGTCACTCGTGATTGTCATTTTTTTAGATACCCGCTGAACTTCACTGATTCTCTATTAGCATCATAACCCTAAAATCACATTGTTCCAAGTTGTTCGAATCAGGTTCTCAATAAGTATTCTCCTTATTGTTAAAGTCATAACCTGTATTACACTTGTTTCCATGTTTCCACCCTGGCAATAATACGACTCTGGATTGAAAGACAGATTTCAGCTTCAGCTTCCACCCAAAAATAGCCTACTTTTATGAGCCTCGAACAGCCCCCGTTGTTTACGACACACTAAATGCAAAAGTGATCTTCCTATTGCATTGGGAAGTCTAGAAAACTACAACCGTATATATATCCTGCTACAGACATTAGCTTTTCTTTATTTAGACTCTGCAGACAGCTTTGAAGTTTGGGACAAAGTGTACCTTTAGGCTGCTGGAAACACTTTCATCCATCAAAGGAGAATTTAGCAGGCCGGCTGATAATATCTCAACAACAAGATACGATTCTCAATAGTGTTGCCATGTGGAGGGCGCACCGTAAGCGCAAAACAACACAACACGGCAAAGGGACTCATACCGATGCACACAGCTTGCACTTCTCTGAGCTTTAGAATCGGTTCTTTCTCTGAGACACTCGCACACCTAGCTACTACCCAGTCCTACCTCTGGTGTTGGTAGCCATGTCTGCCACCTTCTGAAAGGCATCCAGGAAGGCCACGGCAGCAAGAACCGTGGTTCTAGATGGACAGAAAACGTCATCACGTCAGACAAAATGGTATTATGATGAAGCTTTATTTAATGAGCACCTGCTTCAGCCTTTTTTGTTACGTTGTCAAAGAAACTTACCGGAGCTGGGAATGCAGCTTGGTGGCCTTGGCACTGAAGTCCTCCCACACAGGATAGGAGCACTGGGAACAGACAGACATCAATACACATTAATATCAATGGGGTGGGGGGGGTGGGGTTCGGGAAGGCACACAATTGACATTGGTTTGGATTTCATCAAGTCAAGGGTTTGAGGTAGTTGCTCAAAGCAGACGCATGTCTCTCACGCTGTGGCTCTGTCCATCTCACTCACTCCCTTGATGCAGCTCAGCCAATTTTGAGTTACACTGGCACTGGCATGAAACTTAGAGTTGTTCCGATTCCGATACTAGTATCGGATATACCACCGATACCACACCAAATCCTGGCATTGGTATCGGCGAGTACTTGAACTCATGTACTGATCCGATACCATTTTCTTAAGCAAGACCTAGTTATATCCCCGCTAGCTGTGCTTAACGCTGCAGATCGGAAATCCGAATCAAATCATCTAAGGCCACATTTACACATAGCCGGGTATTTAGAGAAACGAATATTTCCCCCCCTCCGTTTTCAAAAATAACATCGTGCACACAACATTGTTTTCAAAAAAGTTGTCCTTTACATCATCCCACATGAATACGCCGTCGAGCGCCATCATAACTGTGCCACACCTGTGGGCGGCAGCGTTGGGAGAAGGATAAAGCCATGCAAGCCAATCAGAATCCTCAAAATCGACAACAACGAATAGCACGAGCGACTTCCAAAACCGGCGACTCCGACGTTGGCAGGCAACGTACCGGCGCCTTGGAAGGGAAAGCTGCTGTAAAAATGCTGACCTGCGTGTACTCCTTCGCCTCTGCTCCTCGATAGAGTCCAGCAGTTGTGTTTGCAAATGCAAACAGGCCAAAAGCGTTTGCACCAAGGTAAAAATGAGTTCCTCCTTAACAGCATCCATGATCAAACAAACTCTAAACATACAGCGCTCACATGACGTAAGCATTTTCTGGCGCATAATGTGACGTTTGAGAACCTAAAACCCCGTTTTTGCCAGTTGACATGGCAACAAATAACCGGCGTTCTCCACTTTGGCCGGAGTTTTTAGAAATAATCGTTTTCTGGGATAAAAACGGCGTTTTCGTGTAAATGACAGGCCAAAACGCAGGGAAATACCGGCGTTTTCCCATCGTGTAAACGGGGCCTAAATTATCGAGTTTATTGTTCTGGATGACCAGCCGCTGTCAGTCGTCGAAAACGTGGGATTCCGCTGCTTAATTGCACAGTTGGAACCCCGGTACAGTTTGCCGGGTTGCAAATCCATCTCTTAAACAGCTAACCTATATGAGCGGGTGAACACATTTCATGTGTGCAAGCAATAAGCTCTATTCATACAGGGCCAGTAGTATATACAGCTGCATATACAGATACACACCCAAGGTAACAGATCAGTACTCGGTATCAGCCGATACCCTAAGCGCAGGTATCGGGATCGGCATTGGGAAGGGAAAAAGGGTATCGGAACATCTCTACATGAAACACAAAAGTAGTTCATGGCAAAGCAAAATCATTAAGAATTGCGAGATGCATTAGCTCGGCGAACATGACAGTGTGGCATTAATAACTGCAGCGTTGGATATTAACTAAGCACATTTACGCAGGTATTGTACCTCAGTAGACTTTTGCGGTACTTGTACTTTATTAGAGTATTTCGAGTTTATGCTACTTTATACTTCAACTCCCTTTTAATTCCAGTACATTGATCTGACAGCTAGTAGTTATCAGTTGACTTACACAAACGTGATGTGGAGACCTGAAGCCTCCAGGGAAAATGCAGTGCACACTGAGAATGGAGCTTTCAGTGAAGAGGGAGACATCTTTTGAAATGTCCACTATTTGGATATTCATAGATTCTGGATTCTCCAACGAGGGAGAAGTAGGTGCAATTTTTGGCATTTTTAACGAGATCATTGAGCCTTTTTGTGGGGAAAAAAGTCATGACAGACACAAACTATTATTCCAAGCAGACGTTTTTTACATGTCTTCCAACATTTCTGTAGAGAATCTTTAAGTAATCTTTTCTGGATCCACCTTTTTAAATTGGAGGATTTTTTTGATTTTTTTTGGGGTACTCTTAGTCAGACTAAACAAGCGATTTCATAATGTCACCCTGGGCTCTGGAAAAGTGTGATTCTTCACTTTTTTCCTGACGTTTCATATACAGATCAATTTGACTCAGTGAAAAGTGAATTGCCTGATTAATCGACGAATAGTTGTAGCCCTAAAAACAAAATGCCCTATCCCATCCAGCTGTAACATTTAAAAGCTGCTTACACGTTAAGGCATCAGTTATAAGAAAAGAATAATAAAATATATACCAATAAAACAGTATAAAGAGACTATGCTGAATAATGACTAGTTTTATTTTGGAGATTTTAGATGCATTTTGCTAATTTGTTATACATTCATTTACTTAAGTAAAATTTGGAATTGTACTGAATAACTGCTTTTATTCAATACTATTAATCAATAACCAGTCATTTAGTTAACAAAATACTCTTTTATTTTCAATTTATACGCTGTTTTTTCAAATTTAGACAGCTTAATACAGGCACTACAGATCACACTCTTTGTCTCCCCAACCCCCCACCCCCTCCCCACCCCCCTCTCTCCTCCATAGGTACCCGGCATCTACCCCTTTTATCACCCTCTCTCAGCAGCCACCCCGCCTCTCCACCCTATGCAGCCATATAATCCATCTACCAAAACACACACACACACACACACACACACACACATATGTATACAGAACACTTGACAGCCATTGGCACCAGGCATCATGAAAGGGTTTGACTAGAGCAGTCAAGATTGCTAGCACAACTCAAAGCTGAAACTGTGTCTTTGATGGATGCTAGCCCTCCCCCCACCCCCTCCCTTAGACTGGGTTGACTGTAATACGTGCTGAGGCTGGATGTGTGTGATAGAGCATGGTACTTGATCCAGCATAACCTATAACTTAAATGCTTGCAAATTGTGAGCAAGTGGGTGAGCGGTGGAATTCCAAATACCATTATAGGCACAGAAATATATGGAAAAGTCTGCCATTGTGAAAAAAGAAACTTAAGGAAAAGCAGGGAATGATTACAAAAATAACGTGTGTCTGTGTGTGTGTGTGTGTGTGTGTGTGTGTGTGTGCGTGCGTGCGTGCGTGCGTGCTGGGGGGTGGGGCATCCTGTCGTGATGTCAGACTGGCACAGACAGTAAAGGCTGTATACTCTTTGATCTGGCCTGTTTGATGTGGCTTAATTTGGTCTGAAATCACAGTCCTATTTCCCCTTGGTACCAAAAGCTACCCCTCCACCATCCACTACCGACGCACACACACACACACACACACACACACACAGACACACACACACACAGCCTGATCCCTCCCATTGCAGGCTCGTTTGAAGTGCCGTACGGAGCTTAAGTAGTGTGGATGGGAGACGCGAAGTGATGCCCTCCTCCTTGCACACACACACACACACACACACACACACACACACAAACACACGCGCATACATACTCAGCCCTGCATCTCATTACATCATTTCATGCATTTCAATCCAGTACAAGCTCCTGGTGGCAAGTGAGCAAGTGATGATTGAGTGTGCAATGTGTGATTGCTTCCTGTTCTTTAACATGCAGCCCCCCCGCCCGCTGTACTGCAAACAGCCAAGATATAAATGACTACCTGAAACATTTTTTTTTTACTTTGACCAAAAAGATTAACAATCACCCGGCCACACTCACTTCAGTGTGAGGGAGTAGAGCAGAGGCAGCAGAAACGTGTACACGTACCATGTTAAAAACATACCATGCAGCTGCGCTCACATGCCTGTAGGACTTGGGATGTCACAGTGGCAAATACATCAGCGTGTGAGAGACACAGAGCGCGAGACAGGGAGTGTGTGAAAAAGCTTTTGGATTGTATACTATTACATCACCACTTCCTGTGTCACTGGAAAACTCAGCTGGGCGTGCATGATTACCACTTGCGCACACACACAGAAACACACACACATACACAGATACAGACACACGCAGACTGCGCCGATTCATCCCAGTGTAAACATATCACGACTAAAAATGGATCCTAGCTTTCTTCCCTGCCTGCCTTTGGCTCGCCTGGTAGAGTGTGTGCCATCGGGGCTGGGTCCTTGCTGCAGCAGTCCAGGTTCGATTTCCGGCCCTGGAGGCTTTTTGCTGCGTGTCATCCCCCCCCCCCTCTCTCTCCGCTGTCTTTCCTGTCTCTCTCCAGCCATCACTGTCATAATATAGCTGAAATGCCGAAAAAATAATCTTTAAAAAAAACAAAAGACGGATTCTAAGCACTCAGTGTATTGTAGCAAAGGGTGTGCACAATCATGCAGTCACAATGTTTTTGTCTTCCATTTATGGAATAAAATGAGGGACATTTCCAGCTTAGTACAATTCACCTTTGATACTTAACCTTTCCGTCTTCCTTTATACCCTCCCTTCCTTCCTCCTCCCTTTGTCGCTGCCTCTGTGAGGATAAAGCCACACTGAGTGTGGCGAGCTGTCTCCCATTCATTTTCAATGAAGAATGGCTAGTGGCTTGTAACGAGTATACCAGGCGGTTCAAATCAGAGAGCTTTGACAATCGCAGAGTGATAACCAATCACGCCTGGGATCTGTAGTGTTTTTATACACAAGAATTCAAATTGCAACCTATGGCTTCTATTTCACTCATGAACCGCCGCATTGTCACTTTTGGTCCGGCTTTAGTCCTAACCCCCCCCCCGACACTGTTGAGGACTCCTCCTCGGTCCGTTCTTCCTTCCTTCCAGTGACTGTCTCTGATCTTCACTATGTTGATTGGTAGATTTTTATTTCCTTTCCGATCAAATATCAACTCTTAAATTGACATATTTATTTGATCGATGTGGAAAAACGACAAGTGAAGCGCTCATAGCAACCGCTACTGCGGAAAAGAAGGTTGGCGGTATGGATACGTCACTCGCTAAACACACTTGGACAAAGTAACCCCTCCCCACGCAGGACATCGGCTGACAGTAACACAGTGTCAGGCTCAATGAATGAAATGAAGAACAAAATGGCAATTCGGTCGGATCTACATTTTCTTAAGCCTGTATTTGTTTTGCCTCTTGGTGAATCTGCACCAAGAAAAGTCCCGCCGTGTTTGTTTCAGGGAGTCGCCAATCACCTGGATTACTTTTGAGGCTGAAGAAAGCATCGGGACGTGATGATTCTGAGGAAAGATCTGAAATTATGAGGATTGTACTCTTTATATTATTTCTAAGGAGTTTGACGGACAATTTACAGAAATCAGTGTAAACGGGGTGTGTTTCCGGGTTTGACTGAGTTATGAGTTATGCCTGAGAAAGAAAACGGGGTGAAATTTCTGACGCAAATTGTTCAAACTTTCTCTTTTTTACGTGTTTTAAATCATCAACAGTGTACAGGGACCCTTCCATCTTCCTTGATCCCTCCAACAATAATCCCTCATCCCTGATAAAGAGCAATATATTGACTATTTTTTAGCTTTTCCCCTTTCGCCCTGCCTTCCAGTAATCCTCCATTTCATCTGGTCCTGACTCTGGACTATGGGGTGCTGTCAGCAGTCCCCTGGCCTAGTTCTCAGAGCACCACCAGTCCACCCAGTCCGCCCAGCACTCCATTGAGAGCTCCACTCCACCACTCACTACAGTGGATGAGAAGCTTACTGTCTCCTCTTGTTCTTTTGTTCCCTTTGTCTCCCCCGCAGCAAGACAGAAAAACAGAGGAAATCCAGCAAGAGAGACAGAGGGAGGGAGAGAACGGGCGGGGGCAGGCAGAGAGGGATGCGAGGATTAGCCCGATTTATTTTTTTTGTTGTATAATCGGGCCAATTCACACGTTGTAAGAGAAATGCAAGAACCAAACAAAAGGGGCTAATTTCACCGAGCTTCATGTGCATAATCGACTGGCTGGGAGTTTTCAAAAAGGGGATCAAACTCATTTCTATCAAGGTTGGGGATGGATGTAACCCAGAAAGAAAAGTGCTACATATGATCTGCCTCCAAGAAAGAATGCGTCTGTTTTTTTGTCTGCACCGTTACATGTCATTTAGATTTTCTTTAAATAAAACATTAGGTTTATTAAGCTTCAGGCAAAGCGAGCTGTGGGGCTACACCACAGGGCAAAGGGCACATATTTACTGAGTAGGGCGATTGTTTAAGCTGTCATCTAATGACTACATGACAACGGGATGACATGTCAGGATTTTTTCAGATTTCGGCCGGGCAGGTTGATTGATTGATCCCATCATACGTTCGCTTTGCTGTAATTATTTAGAGCAGAGGGCAAAAGTAGCATCAAATTACAGTGTAATTAAAACCTTTTAGGAAGGGGGTTGGCTTGGACTCTGTCTCATTCAACGCTGGTTTCCTCTGACCATGGCCACAATCTTTCCCTAACCCTAACCTCAGCCAAGCAGTTTCACTTTCATAGATTGAACCAAAGCGTGACCACAGAGGCGGGAGATTTAGAAACACTCGTATGAATAATCTCCAGTCAAGTCTATTTTAGAGGGTATGAAGATAGCGTGAAGATAAGTGGAGTCATGAGTTCCTCCATCATGCTGAGTAAAACACTTCTCCCAGCACATTGGCTGGCACGTTGTTTCAAAGGGAAAAGAATCAGCATGCAGATGAGGAGACGGAGGCTGCCTCGCTGCATAATTGATGAAGTGCAGCAGCTAATTCCAATCCAAACATAGTGATGAGGGGAAAGAGGAAACCATCTGTGTGTTGTTGTGTCTCTGCGCTGCAAGGCCAGGGATCATAGACGCCCTATCAGTGAAACATCTGGCCAATAAGGTGCCCGCACCATGTTTTGGGTAAAACGAGTGTCGTGTAATATGCCAGGCAGGGGTTGCCACGAATGTACACGCGTAATCAGTTGCTACATCTCATGCTACTGTATCACAGCAGGAATGAAAGACGAGAGCGGCTACAACCATATGGATTTGTTGGATCGAAGGATCCGTAACAGTTTGTGTTCGTCTGGCTTAAAAAACCAAAGTCTGTCTAATCGACAGGACTATTTTCTTCCCACTTTGCTTATTATGACTGATAAAGCGCCCAAAGGGAAAAGCCACTGGAACCTGGCCCACCCAAACTGAGCTGTTATGGTGGCGGCAGCTTAGAAAAGTAGTTTATGAGAAAGAGTCCTCCGGCAATTTGGCATTGCACTTCCATGAGGTTTGTGGACTCTGCAACATCGGTCTTGATCAAAGCAGCAGTGGCCGCGATATCCTCACTGTTTGTAACACAGGATTTTCTGTTAAAAGTCTCCACATGTAAGCCGCGATAACCCTAATGACATCGTCTGACTGGGTAGCTTTCAGGCCAAAGCAGCGTTTCATACACAGCGTCAACCTAAATACTCAGGCGTGAATCGCGAAATGTAAAGCGGGATTTACACCCAGAACAGACGGCACTCTAAAATCCAAGAAGACCGAAGCGGGGCCATCTATATTATCTTTCATTGGTCGGTATGTTGACAAGCAGCCATCAATCATCCAGGCTCCTATGGGTATAAAGATGTCACTTAGCTTCATTTTTTTTCTTCTCCTTCCTCTCCTTTGCTGGGCTGACAGTCATTATTACCTGCACTGCTCCAATCATGTGAAAGGGCTGTTGATGGACACTGAAGGTGTGTCCGTCTTACCACTTAGTGTAAGTGACGGCAGCCGTTACTGTGACCCTCAGCACTGAGACAGATACAGCATGTATGCAGAGTTAAGGAGGAGGGGACCTTGACGGCGATGGCTAACCCTGATGAAACCCAAACAGATTAATCTGAATGTGTCCTTAAATCTCAACACCGTGAGCAGATTTGGTTGAAATTGAAAAACATATTGGGGAGCTACAACATTATCTAAGCCTAATTTAATAGTGGTTGCTGTCGACCTCCAGAATTAGTCTGTGTTGTGGATTAAAATATTACAGTTTCATACGGAAGAATTCAAATAAAAGGAAAAGATTTGATATTAAAGCTTCACTTAATATTTTTACATTTCCAATGGATCAAATGACTATGTGCAATGTGAAAGAACTGCCAACTGACCCTCAGGTTCCCCTCAGCTCTTTGAGGCATTTTGTCGACTTTCAGCTCATTGTTTCGGCCTTACCACCTGCAACTAAGCTGTTTTGGTTCAGTCTAACCGCTTTAACCAGCCAGGTGAAGCTAAAAGGAGAGTGAACATTGGACTTAAAATCATCATATGGCCAGAAAAACAGCTCAGAATTAAGGCTAGTCCATATCTGTTGAATCAATAACTAGGTAATTGTTTTCTAACAGGTTAGCCATAAAAAGTTTATATGAAGCTGTTTTCAGCTTCTTCCGCTGCCTCCAAAAAACTCAATTAATTCAGCTTCAAGAAGAAATGATGAAGGTAGAATCAAACGAACATTACCATGTCATCTGCCGCCATTAGTAGTCATTTGCAGTACTGATACTGGATTGACTGATACCAATATTGATGTGAGTTATTTACATTTTTTTTTACATTATTGGCCAATATATCGGCCTGGCTTATCAGTCAGGCTATAATTTAGACATAAATACCTTTCTGCTGTCTGTTCAGAACAGTCTACACCTTACTGTTGCGTGACCACATGACGTTAAAGGTTTGTTCATGCATGGGTTGTACTTGGCCGCCGCGCGATGCAGTGGGAGACGTTCTGATGCACAGTTATTTCAACACCTGACAGCAAGCAAGGCAGGGCTGCACAGCACTACAGTATCTTGTGAGACGCAGAGGCTCTCAGTGCTGATGGAGAGGCGGGGCGGGGCGGAGTTTCTCCATGGCTGAATGCAGATGCTGCATTGTAATTTTTCTCCGCTAAATTTCGACAACTGTTCCACTCTGCTCAATTCCGCAGCTCCCGGCATGCAAGCGGAAGCGGGCATTGACATTTCACGTACTGATAACTTAGCTCTTGCGCGGCCTGTTGTCTCATACAGAGTTAAAACCAACACAAACGTATCTTTCTAAAATGAAGATGTGATATATAGAGCGTGAAGCCAACTTTCTGTTCGTTCGGTCGTCCCTTTTTGAAATGACCACGAGAATATTGATTCGCCACATTCATTGTTGCCACATTCATTGTTGTTCTCTGTCTCCGTCTCTGGCCTGCTCATAATGATCAGTGTGTTTTACAGCGAACAGCTGAGTTTGATGAGAAGGCTTTGACAGGCCTGACAAAGGGCTCAGTGAGAGGGGCTGTCTTGGCTGGCTCCCAGCAGCCTCGCACGGCCAGTCGTCCCCATTCATCTCGACCGGCCCTAACGAGCCCCGGGGCTCTAACGAGCTCAGAGACTTTAACGAGCTCTAACGAGGGAGATGCTCCTTTTCGCGTCCTATGCTTCGGCTGACACGTCGGCACCTTTCACTTACGAAGTGAACTAAATGTTTTTACGCGGTTGTTTTTGCAGTGGTAAAGGTTTAACGGTCAAAAGCGTCTGCGTCATTTAAAAACCCGAGCCGCGTCAATGAGGGTGATTTCCCTCCAAGCTCCAAGACGCACAAAACGTGCTCTCGACTCGCTTCGTCTCCTGGGACATTAAAAGAAATCCGTTTCTCTACAAGCGAGGTTGCCTCTTCATCTTGTCCTCAATCCAACTTTTGCCCGCAAACAGAATTTGCTTGCGATACGAGGATGTTTTAGGAAAATCAGAGGCGAAATATCCTGAGACCCCGAAACAGCAGCATTTACAGTAGCGAAATGTCTGGCCAAAATCAGTTTATTTCAGTGGATGTTGCCACAGCCGGTGTAATCGCAAAGGGGGGTGAAGTACAACTGTGCAGTTTTTGCATGAAGTTCAATTTTGTTGAACTTTAATTTGACCCTCAAATTTGCACATGTGAACATTGCAAACTGCCCTAGAGCTGTCATATACTGTAAGCTGCGACACACACATAACCCTGTTTCACCAGAGTAATGGCCCAACCTGCTCTACATAAGAGCATGGTTTGATTGGTCGATGGTAGGCGACCCATACCTATCTTGATCTTGTCTAAACTAATAATTGTTCGGTTAGCGACCAAACTAGCTGGCTTGCTAACTGCCAGTGTACAAAGGGCCACCGGCTCGTCGGGCTATTTTGGCTAGTTCTAGTACGCGATTGGCTAGCCAACATGTTACTGGTTAGGTCGCCAACCAAAGTGCCTTGCATACTAGCCATGCAAGAAGTCACTACATCATTTAGACCACAGGTGTTATAATAATTAAACCAATGATGGCTGGATTCCATTTAGCTGCTTGGGTTTCTGGTGTAGTGCATGCTGGCTCACTGTCACACCTTCATGGCTTACTGGGATGCTTGATGTTAAAGATACACCTGGGCTTTTCCTGCTATGACTTGCCAAAATGTCTGCTGTGAAGAAGGCCTATTCTGCAACACTGCAAACCAAACAACAATAGCTTTTCTTCACTTGTTGCAAAAAAAAAAAAAAAAGAATTATGTTGAGAGTGAATTCAACTAAATGGCTGCTAAATGTGCATGTCCATGAGCCACAGGGACGAGAGAGCTGTCTCTGTCGTGTCCCTCTTTCTTCCCATTGACACACACCTCGGCCTCTGTTTCAAACAACAGTGCTGTGGTGGGAAGTCCCCCGGACCACACAGACACAAACGCACCACAGCTTCCGTTCCGCAGCATGGCCCAGAGTCATCGGACATAATTGCCACAGGTTTTTAAAGGGCTGGACAACAATGGCCA
The DNA here is from genome assembly GCA_011952105.1 of Coreoperca whiteheadi. Lineage (NCBI taxonomy): Eukaryota > Metazoa > Chordata > Actinopteri > Centrarchiformes > Sinipercidae > Coreoperca > Coreoperca whiteheadi. Next base: position 30,423,380 of record CM022485.1, on the reverse strand, counting down.
GTTTAGTTTCAGTTCTCCTGGTTTGTTGATGTTGTTGTTGTTTTTCCAGTTTACTGCTTCAGCGAGGAGGCAGACAAGCCTCAGACACGGTTTCCACTGAACTCCCATCAATTTCCTTCCCCCGTACTGCTGGGATTTTGTGCCCAAGTTCCCAAACATACAAATTCAACGTTCTTAAAGCCAACTGATAAACGAAGGCATTCAATGCATTATACAGTGAGTATTGAGTCCTAATGCACTGACAATGGCAACCTGTCTTCACGGACACAGTGTGCGGGTTAGTTGAGGTTCTGTGTTACATGGTAGGTTACACACACCGCTGTGTGAAGCTTGGTCATGGCCACGGCCAGAGAAAATGAGCAAAGCTGTCCAACACAAGTCGCAGTCTCTTCCTGGTTTCCACCATAAGTGAGCTGTGGGCTTTACTCTCAGAAGGCCTCTCTACACCAAGAAAAAAAGTCTTCTGCAAAGAAAAACAAGGCCTCGATTTATGGCTGATTCATGGAATTAGTGAACTGCTCGCATAGTTATTTGCAGTCCTTGCTATGAATCAATCAGGGAACTTTAATAACATAAAACAGTAATTATGCTGGATTCCAGCACAAAACACAAGTATTTAGTTTGGATCTTTTATGTTCGGGGAAGCCCTCTCTGTCTCCTATTTTCATGTAAACACGATTAACATGTATCTCATGTTTGAAACTAGGGCTGCAACTCATGATTTTTCATGTATTAATACATTTAGTCGATACACATCAAGTGCCCATCACAAGTTCCTAGAGCTAAAAATAATGTCTTCAAAACTCCTCATTTAGGCTGAACATCAACGCACAAATTCAAATGGGTTCAGTTTACAATTATATGAAATAAAATGTCCCAAATTAACTTTCTGAGTCACCGGCAAAGCGTATGTTTCACCGGACAAAATAATAAAATGTCTTTTTGTGTCACATATACATTGTTTCAGTACATTTCATTGAGATAGCAAGGTATTGAATACTGACTTAAAGAAGAGGCGAGAGCAAAATTTGAAGCAAAATTATTATTGATCAACGGTAGGGCTGCACAATTAATCGAAATATTATCGAAATTGCCATACGGCCAGGTGCAATATCCAAATCGCAGAATCGCGGAAATGTTTTGATAAAAGTAAAATGTGGGACAAAACAGCATTATAATAAGGTGCTGTGGTGCGACAGGGATGCCCCTGGGCCTACAAATCCTGTCCTCCAGATGGAAGAAAACATGTTTGTTTGCTACAGACCCCAACACATGTTGCGTCACCATGATTTCAATAGTTTTTTTCAGTGAAAAGGAAAATTGCGATGCAAAAACGATCAAGCCCACTAACAGCGAATCATATGGCAATTGTCATATCTGTCAAAATAATTGCAATTTTTTTCACCATATCATGCAGCCCTAATCAACGGTTAGTCAGTCCAAGCCTGAAAACAACTCAGGACGTCTTGACCTGCTGAAGTGTTTGCTATTAGATGGACTTAAGGATCAAATATAGAAGTAATGGGTCATGATACCGGGTTGCAGCAGCAAGGGATAGTTTAGCAGTAAACGTCCCGCCAGAGCGGAGCGTTCCGTACGGTGAACACTGCCGCAAAACTAGGAGCGCTCGAGACGCTCAGTTTCACGGCACTGTTTGGATGCGAGTAAAAACAAACATGGTAGTGTGTGTGTGCGCGCGTGTGCGTGTGTGTGTGCACGTGTGTGCGCGTGTGTGTGTGTGTGTGTGTGTGTGTGCGCGTGTCAAACCCCGACATAGACAGCAGAGGACAGAAGCAGCGCCCCCGTAAATGACTCCAAAACGTGAGGGGTGTGAAACAACACGGACTCGGGGGCGCTCTTGTACAGAAAAGTAACCTGCACATTCGTTTTAGCCGATTGCAAGTTGAATAAAACACATAAGTGGTGACGGTGTTAATCATTTGCTGCCGATATGGGCGAGTGCGAGCTTGCAGTGTGTTCAGGCATCGCACATGCAATCTCCTCCCTTTACAAGCATGCAACAAAAAGCCCCCTTCATCCAATATACTGACCCGCGTTCTGTGTTCTCTCATACCCTGTGGATGTTTGGGATTATGTAAGATGCACACAAATGCACCAGGGTTCAACAGAATCCTGTTGACCAGCGCTGCGGGGGAGACCGAGAACTATCGCGCTTGGACTTGGACTGCAGCGAACGTGCTCAGTGTAAAAACACCCATTTCCTTTATTTCAACCTGGAGTCTAATATAAGTTAAACATAAAAAATGGTAGCTTATGTAGGCTACATAACGTCACTTGTTTCAGAATAGTAATGTTAATGTTAGCCCTTTTCTCTCCCCATTTCTGTTTGCTGCTGCGTCCTTTACGTCTGCGGCTGCTCTCCATTTCTCCAACTACCGGCAAGGCCACGGATCAAACAGGAAACAGGTGCGTTAATCACGCGTTAATAAAATGAGTGCCGTTAAATACGAATTTGCGTTAACGTGTTAATTTGACAGCCCTAATGGCAACACTTTGGATTGTCCGCCTACAGATAGCTTATAGAGTATATGTAACGGTTTTTCGCTTTGGCTGTAGATGTTTAACAGGTTATCAATAGAGTATACGTGACGATGAACATACCCTAACCAAGATGTTTTTTGTGCCTAAACCTAACCAGAGCTAGAAAACGGTTTAATTTGTGAAAGAGTTGAATTGTTGAATCTCAACTAATTATCTGTAACATTACAAACACTCTGTAAACTGTCAGTAGGCAGACTATCCAAATAAAGTGTAACCCAAGACATGTAAATAGGAAAATATCTGCTGTATGTATGGAAGTGTAGACACGCTTCCAATATCTTGCGGCACTGTGCGCAAGCATGTATACCTGTTTCCTAAAAGTTCTTAAATGCAATGCCAGCTGTAGTTTAACAATGTATCATCAGTATGACTAAATACAACTTGTGCTACTGTGTGTACACATATGTGCGGCTGTGTGTGAGTATTTATACGTGGGATCTTTTTTGGAAGTAAGTGGTTCGGCTACATAACTGCAATATAAAAGATTTGCATCCATCAGTGTGGCACATAAATTAAAGCCTGACCGCTGACTGGATATCTGAGGTCGATACTGGTATTTGGAAGTTTGGAAGATTATGGTGACGCTGTTTCCACCTTTCTGTACGGCAGTTTCTTCTTACTTATTGCCCAACACACACACACACACACACACACACACAGATACCAAACTATCTGCAATAAGCTAATATCAGCTGATATATTGGCCTGGCCAATTTACTGGTCTAGCTTTGCTTTTATATCTTTCCATCTGAATGCATGTATACAGTATACTAAATATGTGCTTTTATATATGTGCCTCCATGACATTTATATATGTTTTTCTCTTTTTCGTTCCCTTTTTTTCCTATATATGTTTTGTTAGCATTTGGAAGTTATCGTGACTCCTATATAAACAAGGACAAATGCAGCACATCGATACAAACAGCAAATTGGGGATTGTAGCGCATGAATTCAGTTCAATTTAAACACAGGGATTTTTTTTTTAAATGTATTTATTAGTGATTTCAAAAACATGACTGAAGCTCCGAGGCAAAGACTGACTTTGTGACTATTTGCTGTGTCTTCCAGCTCGAAATGGAAAATACGAATAGGATTTGCATGAAAGAAAAAATAAAAGTAAATGCTCTCAAGAAATAAGTATGAAAAACTACGTTTAGGAAACAATTATTATATATTAAAAGCATAAAACAATTTTATTTTTCATATTTGAAATCAAACTGGATCTACTGGACATATTATTAACAATTGCGACCATAATAACTATTCAATGCTATGCTATAGAAGTGATTTCATTGGGGAAGACATTAGAGGACGGCAATCATCAAACTGCTTATGATGTCTGTGGCAAAGAAATGCACCAGTGTTATTATATAGCAATTCTCTCAGTGATTATTGTAGTACTTTGTTGCAAAAATGGCCAGTAAAAGCATGAAAAATAGCAGCGATGCTGGAGTCTTTAACACCTGAGACAAAGCATAGTATATTTTCTGTGTATCTATTAATCACATCCAAGGCGCCTATTGTACAAGTAATGCAGGACTCAGCACAGAGGCATGCAGGATAAAAAAGTAAACGACTGCAGTCTTCCAATCCATATATCGACAGATGAGGCAGTCTATTTTCAGCCTTTCTCTCCTGTTTCTTAAGGAACCAGGGAATCATAATCTTCTTTATTCCATCCTACTGCTACTGTCAACAAAATATTACCCAGGAACCACTGGTCCGTATAGCCAGCTGACCGTGAATATGTCCTCTGAGTCTCATCCCATTACCCCCCTGTGACCTGTGTGTGTGTGTGCGTGTGTGTGTAATTCACTAGAAAGTCGTAAGACATAGCCTCCAGGGATACACATTGGCAGACGACTACATAATGCCCACACACACACACACACACACACACACACACAATTTACTGTATGAGCATATGGGAAGATTTCATACTGTACCTATATTTCAAACGTCCTCATTTTTAAACGCTAGGAAGGATCACAACAGCCACCAAAGTCCAAGCCTCTGACTTTATGACTGGTGTTTCGTTACCATGAGCTTCTTTGTAACTCCCACTGTGCACTATTTACAACTATCAGGTCTGTGCAACCCAAAAGAGACCGAGGTCAGTTTGCATACACACACGCACACACATAATGCAGACACACAAGGAGTGACTGGTTGCCCTCGGTGGAGGATCTGCTGAGGAAAGAAAGAGGAAGGGAGGAGCAGGAGGAGGAATAGGGAAGATGATGGGGAAAGAGGAAGAAAAAGTGCTTTCTAAACAGCATGGATTCAATCTGCTGACATCGGCGGACAGCAGCATTTAGCTTGGCTCTTCTGAACATGACGCCTAAAACCACTACGGCATCCCCGATTGAGACAGTTCACTTCGAAATGCTGCAAGGATATTGCACTAGCGGGATGACCTTGAATCCCATCTACAGGGCAAAAACAGTCTTCATAATAGTGTGTATCGATAATTCCTGCGGGAAAAACCCATTTTCAGACTTTGTCAGAAATACCTGTAACTGGCATTTAAAGGTGAAGTCTGCCAATTTTGGACCAGTTGCTTAGCAACGGCAGGTGCGTGTGTAACCTCCCAAGCACCTTGGACAAAAGGATGAAAGCGTTTTCCACGCGGTTTAAAAAACGTTCTGGCTATGCAGAGCGCTGAATATGCGCAGTAGTGGTTCCCTCTTGGCCCACAGACTTTACATTGTGACGACGTCACAGATTTTTTTACTTGATTTTCTCAGCTCAAGGAATGTTTTACAGATATAAAACCTCCATGGATCAACAATTCATAATATAAAGAGTCATAACTGACCTTGTTTGCAGTTGGATGTGTCCTGTCAGCAGTTTTACAGACGTCGCTTTTATTGTGGTGGCCCATGGGGAAAATTTGTTTTTGGGTCGCAATACCGTGAGTGGCCACTGGTGTCGTATACAGTTCTCATTATACATCTATGGTTACAGCGTCTCACTGCCTCCCGGCAGGCTTCCGGGAAGTTGGCCAATCAGACGAAAGTGGGCTTTTAGGGCTAAAACAGATTGTTTTTTGAACTGTGAATCATACAATGCTACTCTAGTGGAATCTCAGAATAAAAATATAGAGCTGGGAATGAGCATAATAAGTCCTCTTTAATGTAAGGAAAGTGTGGAATACAAAACTATTTGTCTGTCCATCGCGGGTCCGACAGTGTGGGAGTGCTATGCTAAACTGGCAGTGCACTCTTTCAAGACAAGTTGGGCCACAAAATAAAGGACACTAAAATGAATAACTAAGAAATAGATATCGTTGTCATTCAAATTCCTAGTATATCAGGATAAACCCCTTAAGATGCACCATGGTGTTTTTGTGGGGCTGCAACTAACAATTATTTTCATCAGTTAATCTGATGATTATTTTCTCAATTAATTGATTCAACATTTTGGCGGAAAAATGCTGATCACAGTTTCCTCATTTCCCAAGGTGATTTCTTGAAATTGCTTGTTTTTGTCCCAGCACATATTCAGTTAACGATCATGTGACATAAAACGGCAGCAAATTTTGCTGCATTGCCCCCTTGGGCTACAGAGCAGCGTGGTGTCACATTGTAGTTTAAAGAAAGCGGTGGTTTAAGCTGACTCGTCGACTTTCCCAGGAAAATGTGTCGTCTACAAGCCCTTATTTCTAAACTTTAGAAAGGAGCCTCTACAGCTGTTTGCACAGGCTGAGTAGTACGCCTAATAAGTAAGTATTTCATAGGCAAAAACGTCAAGAACAAAATCACCAAAGCTTCATGACTGAGATCACACTTTATTCTAAACATTGTTAGTCTGTACTTCTGTCTTGTACTTCTCTTGCTCTCTCAGGCACTGCTGCTCAAACACAAACACAGCACAGAATAAAATTGGGGTGATGTTCAAGGAATGCCACTTTAAAGGCATCTCCCTGCTTCCACTTCTCTTGCACTCTCTTTTTTGATCTATTATTCATTTGGTTTCTAATGGTTGTCTTGTTTTATGTTATCCATCTCGCTCTGATACATGTGGGTCACTACAGCGTGGGCCAAGAAACACTGCTGTCCTAGTCTGGAATGGATGAATTCCTGAATCCCCAAGGAGGCATTGAATGAACATCAGTGAGTGGATGAGAATCATTGAGTCATCAGCCCCCAGACTCACTTTGACTCAACAGGAAACAATGTGGCATCAATCAGTGTTTGTAGCTCAACGAGGAGGAAGCCATTTGTCAGAAGAAACAAACGGATTCATAGATTTTCTTCATTGGTTCTCGGCAACAGGCTGGCGTTGACAGCTGTGGTTATTAAGTGTATGCGAGACTTGGGCAATCATGAAGTAACTCAGTAACTGCAGAGGAGACATCTTTAGAATACCGATGCACAATTTGTGTACTACGCGCTTTCTGGCCAAACCGTTACCGTCCAACAGGCCACACCATCCATGTTCATTTGCTGTATCCCAGTGTTTCCCTCAATTTTGTCACGTACGTCGGATATGGTCGCGGCGAACCCCGGTAATCCGAGATTAAGTTCATTCAGGTGAGAAGAAATGCCACCTCGATAAATGAGGGTGCTTTCACACCTGCCTCATTTAGTTCGGTTGAATCGTACTAGAGTTCGTTTGCCCCGCTGGTGCGGTTCGTTTGCTCAGGTGTGAAAGCAGCAATCGCGCTCGGGTGCGCACCAAAAGCGGACCGAACAAGCGTACCGAGACCTTTCAAACGAACTCTGGAGCGGTTCGTTTGTGGTGAGAACGTGATCCGACCTCGAACCGACCCAACTGCAAAACATACTGATCATTTTTGGACTCAACCAGCTGCCGTAGTCATATTTTCGGAAGATGAGCATGTCAGATTTAAGAAGAATTAATGCACGCCTCCGCTTGAAGTGACGAGCGATGCGCGCTCGCCGTTTGCATTAGAACGTTGTTTTCCAGCCGCGTCCGCGCTTCATTATAGAAATGTATTGTTTGCATATTGTGGTGTGTACAAACAATGTAAAATATTATGGCCAGGGACAAAACCAGCCGTGCAGTCGTCTCTCCATAGTTGTCTCCGTGTTGTTTGCTGGCTTTTCCTCTTCTATTGGAATCTTCCTGCACGTAAATTCTGACCAATCGAAAAGCAGTTTAGGAAATACGCCATGGCCAATGAGTGATGTGGATGTTGCCATGTGACTGCATTTTGGTTCGTTTCAATTGGTTCGGACCAAAGCGATCAGTGTGGTGTGAAAAGGAACCAATACAGCTGAAAAATGCTACAATGTATAATTCGTTGCCCTCGGTTCGGACCAAATGAACCGAACTAGCACCCTGAGTCGTGTTAGAAACGCTTCATCATGCAAATGGTCAGCCAGGTGAAAATGATGGTCAATACAGAAACGTTTAAGGTCATCTTTCACCTCAAAGAAACGTGCAAACACTTTGCCCCTTGATAAGTAGTGCACGTCCGTGTGGAGTAATAACCAAGTAGAGGGTACACGAGTGTATGTTCGGCAATGTGACTGGGCTATTCAGAGTCTTTAAGATTGCATGTCTATTTATATGTCAGTTTGGAAATGCAAATCGGCGTTTTTTTCCCACCCGCGTACCGCCTGCATCCCTTACGCGTGCCTCGGTTTGGGAAAACAGCGCCGTGTACCCAACAACAGATTTGTGATGTGACTGTTTAAATATCTCTCGAATCAAACAGTCCAGTAATTGCAGGATTTGTTTAAATACGTTTCATTTTTATGCACATTTAAAGATGTGGGGTGTGCGATTCTAAATCCAATACGCATCGTTTAGTCAAATTCAACGAACATCTCCTCGCCGTCCGCCAGCGCTCCGTTCTGTGTGCGCTCAGAAAGAAAAATGCGGCGTTTGAACACAACCCTGTTTCATTCGTTCCGGCCATGATTTGTGTCAGGTAAGCTTAAAGGACATTCAGCCTACTTTCTAGTTTGCCACGATATGCTGCTGTTGTGATGTTAGCTTTAGTAGCGGGAGAGTTGTGAGTATCGCTGTCTGGAGCTGCTGTGCATGGCTCTGGGAAACCGCCTCGTCCTTCTCTGGCTTCGCAGCAGCAACTGTAGGTACCGTTTGTTAACCCACAACCTGGCTAACATTAGTTAGAACACTTGCTGTGTCGTTGTTTGCTGTACGTCATTGTATTTGCCATGGTATTGGATTTCTCTAGAATCGCACACCCCACCTTTAGTGCAGATTGATCTATTTAGCAAAATGCAACCATTTTGAGATGATAAGAGACTTTTAAAAATGTTCATCCCTGCGAAAACCATTCTGGTTGGTTGCATAACAACATCAGCACCTATGACACAGCATCTGTACGGGTCCCTGGCAGAGTACATGATAGAGGTGTAAAGTGAGTGGCACACAGAGGCACTGCGGTGCCGTGAGGTGTCAGAATTGTTTCTGAACATTTTAAAATTGGGACAGTAAATGACATCTCAGTCGCTTCTTGTCAGGTGACCCCATACAGTAAGTGTCTGTTCTCAGCAGTGGTAGGTTATGATTGAATGAATGATGATTTCCCATTAGTGGGAACCCTTGAAAACCTCCTTCATGTTTACCAAAGTAATGATGAATGGCCTATGGAGCTGGAAGTACTGATTTCCCAACACAGGCAATGCCAGTAATGGCACTGTAGACCAGGCGGCTGTGGCTCAGGACGTAGCGCAGGCTGACCACTGATCGCAGCGTTGGCATTTTGACTTCATTTGGACATGTTAAGGCTCAGAGAGCTTTTAGTTTTTTTGTCACACCTAAAGAAAGCTTTCACTTCACCGTCAAGTTGAACTGATGTCTCGTAATGTCAGAAAAATAGCGAACAATCCCCTTTTAGAATTTCCCAGAGCCCAAGGTCATGTCAGGGAGTTGCTTGTTTTGTACGACCAAACCGAAAAGAAAAAGCCCAGAGGCATCCGGTTCACTGTCACATAACACAAAGACAAGCAGCAAATCCTCCAGAACAATGCAGAAGCTGGAACTAAGGAAGGGTAGGCTTCTTTCAAGCTTTTAGCTTGAAATTTTACTTTCACTGTTAATTGATTATCAAAATAGTTTTCACGTAGTAGTCAGGATATCTCGGCCTCCGCTGCTGCAATTTTGACTTTTCTTTTTAAAAAGCTTTATTAAGGCAAATAAGTAAATCCCTGGAGTATCCCTCTAAATTGCCCATGTTAACTCTAATTGGGATGTTTGTTTTTTAGCCAGTCATTTCTCAACGCACTTGGGTAATGCGAGATGCTGAATTGAACAGAACTGAAATTAGGTCTATAGGTGTCTTTCTAGATTCACTTTTGGAAATATTCTTTGATCCAATCAGCATGCATTAGCGTTGACTTGATATCCAGGATCCGGCTTGTGTATCTCTTCCTCCTGCTCCCACACGTCTCACTCTTAACAACGGAAAGTCAATAATCTCCCCTTATGGCACAGTAAGAGTGAAGCTCTGGTCATGACCGCTACCATGTGGGGTCATACAGATGACAATAAAATGTGCAGAGTTTGGAAGATAAAAGCAAGAACAAAAAAAAGACTAAATAAGGGGGGGTGCACAGGCTACAGGGCAACAATGTCTATCTACATTTCATCTCTAATGGACAAAACATATACAGATACCACTGCTACCCATGTTACAGTATTCCCAATAATGATGCAGAGGTGCACAAGCAACAACATTTAGAATGTGAGAGACAAAGGCAGAGGGGAGCCATGGAACGACGTGCAGGGAGCTGCATGGGCGTCTGACAGGCAGACATGTTGACAGAGCCTGTACCAAGAACCATTTGATGGACGCTTTCATCCAAAGCATCTTACCAGCAGCACAGAGTGAATGCAGTGCATTCAGCATGGGTGGGTACTTGACCACTTAAAAGGCCGGCAGGAGCCGCTGCTAGTGCCATGCTGGAGCCGCCAAGCCGCGGGGCCGCTGCCTGACAGGCGGACAGACGCACGGGCTGGCAGACAGACAGACAGACAGAAAGGCAAAGAGGCAGGGAGGCCGGCTGTCTTGACGGCTGCGCACGGCTTCTCACGCCTTCCTGTTTTCCTGCCAGATCAGCTTGCCACAAAATCCGTGACGCGGCAATCTCAGGGAGACGCACAGTAGCCGAATCATTTCAAAAAGGCGAGAACGACGCAGCGAGGCTGGATAGGCGCTAGTCTGTAGCCTATCCGTCCTCACGCAGCGGCAGAATTTGGCTTGGGGGAAAACAACGATGAGGTGTGTAACGGAATGTTTTCAAAGCTGTGGCCGAACCCTCCTATGGGGCCATTATCGGACACAAATCAGCTACACAGATTTTTCTTGCAGACCTCACTAATAGGCCAATTTGCTCCATAAACCCACCGAGATGAGTGGAATTGCTAGTGAATCTAGACCCCGGCCACTTCTTATAGGGCTTTGGGGTTTTTTAATGGACCCTCAAATGATGTGCGCATCATCGCACCATTGCCAGACGCATTGATGAGCCTGTGTGAAAACCGCGCACTGGCTGTTTGGTGAGTGTGGCCGTCCCGTTTTTTTTTTTACAGGGGGAAAGGGAGTTGAGCGTCACGTCAAGCGTGTCCGATAACGGATGCATTGGCGATCGCGTGCGCATCCAATGTTCTGGGGATGGAGCAGGTGGAGGGTGGAGGGTTTCGCCACCGACAACCCACCGGGGCCGCCGCACCACTGTCAGTAAAACGGTGCCATCATTCCATTCCTTAATGTTCCATACGACCGAAATCAACACCGGCTTATCAGGAGGGGTTGTGTGTCCAGAAATTCTTTACGTGGGGGCTATTTGAAACCGAGACACCAGCTCCATTATGATTAGGCTGTATGATTATTCTCAGGGAGACAGCATGCGTTCAACCACGACCACGGATCCAGCGACACGTAAAAACGAGCTCTTATTTACCTTCATGTCGTTGACAATCGCCTGGAATAGACCCCCGAGGGCCCCGCATTCCTTCTCCACGGTCTCCATGTTTGCCAAATCCACCATTCACCGGAATTTTGCAAAAGCGCGCACCTACTGCGCGCTACCAACACCCAGCAGGGGGGGAAGAAAAATGCAAAAATGTATTTCCACAAAATCACGATCGGGCTCTCTGGTTTCTCCTTCAGAGCGGGAGATTACGGAGGGATGCAGGAGGAGGAGGAGGAGGAGGAGGAGGAGGGGGGGGCGAAAAAAAGAAAAGATGCCGTAAGAAACGGCTTGCGCTGCGGTCTCTTCCAAGCGAAGGGAAGCCGGGTTGTGAGAGGTAAGATGGTCTCTCTCTCTCTCTCTCGCTCGCTCACTCTCTCTCTCTCTCTCTCTCTCTCTCTCTCCTTTTCTCTCAATCCCCGGCTCTGGGTCAGTCAGGCAGTGACACGTTCAAATGATACCGGGGAGACCGCTCATCTTGGCGCAGCCAGCGCTACGCGGAGTCGGTGGGGACGCATGTGAAGGGAGCGGAGTAGCGGAGCGATCGATCGCCGTGTATCTGTTCACGTGTGTGTGTGCGCGTGTGTGTGTGTGTGTGTGTCGGGGTCTGGGTCTGTGCGTTCGTGCATGCATGTGCGCGTAGGTAAAGGCAGGCTGTGATTGGTGCAGAGGCGGTGGGCTCAGCGGTGCGGAGAGAGCAAGCCAGTAATACGATCCATGCAACTGCAAGTGAAAAAAAAAAAAAGAAAAAAAAAAAGGAGAACAAAAAGGAGGCCGGACAACCCCGGACGGCCTGTCACATGGCCACGCGCACCCACAGGCACGCATGCATATGCGCGCACATCGTAGACAGGCAGAACAAAAATCTGCAGGGGTTAAATGTCACAGAGATTTAGCTACCAGAAGAGTGGGGGCATGTGTGTAGGAATGCGTCCCGATGACCCTGATTAATAATGTTTTTAAAATCACTTTCATACCCCTTCAGTGACCTACAAGGACTATTACTTGAGGTCTGTTATAGGATCCTTCTTTAAAAATGTGCTCATCTACAGCAGGCCTATTTTGGAAACTGAGTTACATTCACAGGTATGTGAGCCAGTTGGGATGCAAAACGGCAAACCGAGCAGAGTTAAATGGTGTTCATGAGAAATCAACACATTCTATGTAGAGTTAAATTAACTCTGGTTTGATTGAAAACCAAGGTTATCTTACCTCTCTTTAACCATGTATAGAAATAGGACTTTTTTCAGTGCTCACCTGTATAAGTCTTTAATTGGTTTCTTCAAAACTACAGTAGAAGCACAAAAGTCTTGTAACTCCCATGGTAACTTATATTTTAGCACTATACCTCATGGCAGCTAATTTCCCTACTTCCTGTATTAAAAAGGGGGACCACCTCAAAATCCCCTGTAATACAAGCAGGGGGAGCTGGCAGAAGGTGTGTTTTGTAGTTCCACAGAACCGAATTCAACAGATTATTTACAAGATGTTTCTAATATAAAACACTTGTCGCAAAACTTGCAATGTACTTTTTGGCCACTTGGAGGAAGTGGAAGCAAGTGGTGGACAAAACACTGACATATCATCATGCTTGGGCAGTAGCGGCGTTACGAGTGTAACTACATTTCTCAGTAGCGGTCGTGGTGGCGTCCAGTTTTCTCAATCAAATAGCTTTTCCGTAGCTCAGCGCCTTCATTGATCGAGTAGTTTTGAACGTTACATTTACCCAAGCATGCGCGTGAACTGGAGCATTTCTGAAGCCCCGTGTGCAACAGAACTTTCCGCCGCGGTCTGCATTAAAACTGCTAAGGATCGGTACGTGACGCCACCGTCATACAGGGGCGTGCATGTGTAGCCGACAGAAGCACTTCCGCATGACGCCGGCATCACGTACCGCTCCTTGGGCGGATGTCTATGACGTCTCTGCTGAAGTGGAATACAGACACGCGAGCTTGAGTTTTTCACATTCAGGTGGTTCCCGAATAAGCAAACACGACCACCGCCAACCAAGCCGCCCGTCACAATTCAGTGGAGCCAGCAACTTGTCAACAGCTAACCTGTTAACAGTCCTATGTTCCGATGGCGGTATGTTGGGGGGGTTAAAGGAAAAGACGTGAAATGCAAAAACGCAGGAAAAACAAAAGCTAAACATGTCACATATCTCTGGAAAGCTGAGATTCTCGCGATCTGAACAGTGCAAACCATTTTAAGGTACAATCAACACAGTAAGTACAATCATTTGATGTGTCAGACCACCACATAGCGCTTACAGAAAATAAAAACTGGAGAAACTCACCTATATACTAGTAATCTGCAGGCATCTTTTTACTAAAAAAAAAAGTAGGTGGAATATTTTTTTTTTCATTTTCATTTCATTTTTCATTTTTTGTGTTCAAAATTATATTACTCAATACCAGTAAGACTTACCGTGATTCTGACTGCATAGGAACAAACCTCAGAGTGTCACCTTTCAAAAGAGACCAAAACCATGCATATACTCCACATGGTTCAAGAACAGTATGCATTTTATTTTGGGTATGCCTTTTTTCAAGCGTTTTAGGCAAAATTGACAGGAATGCTAAGGGCTCTACCACTAGCTAGCTACAACCTTTTCACTGTCTGTTGGCAGAAAGTGAATAAAATTAAGCGTGGTTGGTTTTGGAGCAGAGAGAGCAGAGAGCACAGCTTATTGCCCGTTTTATTGATGACTGAGATAGCACTGACTTGGAATAAGGTTGGTTCAATGTAAAAAAATGAAAATAAAATGCTTCTATGTAGTTAAGCTACGTTTGCCATGTGGCTGTAGCGTAGCTTGGTACAGCTTCAGTGCAGTAAAGCTTCATTTAATTTCGGCCACCTGGTGAATGTAAGGCCAATAGTCTACCTCTTTTAGCTCTTGTTTTGGTCTCTACCGACTTCTGAGGTAAAATATCTGGCTCCGTACCTGCTGAGTGTCAAAAGAATTTAAGAGTTCAATTAACACTGTGGCGTGAAGTTAAGTCAAGTCCATTTTATTTATATAGCCCAACATCACAAATCACAATTTGCCTCAAGGGGCTTTACAAGCAGCACAGTTCCACTTCCCGTTCCACCCATCAGCTGGTCGCAAACAATAACGAGTGCAGCAGCGGTCGTCGAGCAGGGGTGCAGCCGGTGGACCACAATCACAGATCCAGACTCCGCGGCAGAAATACCTGCTGAAAGCGACAGAAAGAGAGAAGAGAGGGACGAGAAAGCACGAAACTACGGGAGATAGAATGGTGTCGAGTTAGTAACATGCATTAATGGGATAAGAATGCATACGGATGGATGGGGAGAGGAGGAGAGAGACGCTCACTGCATCATGGGAAGTCCCCCGGGAGTCTAGGCCTACAGCAGCATAGCTAAGAGATGGTCCAGGACACACCTGAGTCAGCTCAGTCAACTATAAGCTTTATAGAAGAGGAAAGCCTCAAGCCTACTCTTAAATATGGAGATGGTGTCTGCCTCCCGAACCCAAACTGGGATCTGATTCCACAGGAGAGGAGCTTGATAGCTGAACGCTCTGGCTCCCATTCTACTTTTGGAGAGTCCAGGAACCACAGGTAACCCTGCATTCTGAGAGCGCAGTGTTCTAGTGGGGAAATAAGGTACTATGAGCTCTGTAAGATACGATGGTGCCTGACCATATACCTGCCTGGACCCATATAGTGGATGACCCTGAGAAAATGTATGAAGATGACAGTGGCCATTAATAACATAATAACTAACAACGGTTTATATCACCATGTCCGTATTGTAGACAGTTACGTAATTCTGTAAAAGCCACAGCTAACTGCAAAAATGTTTCCTGCGGCAGTTCTTGCATGGAAATCCTTTCAGTGGGGGTTTGCTGTCTAATGTGGATCGCTTTCAGTGTCCTTCCTTGACAAGAACAGAAGCTACTGCTTTAAACATCATAGCTGATGTTGGTTGTGTGTTTGCATACATCTGGAGTAAAAGAGCAAGCATTTTGTTTATGTCTGCATGCAAAATGTGTTGTACTTACAGAGTATCCAAGTAACATGAGACTGTGAGCGACTAGAATGATGGTTAAAAGGCCAAATGTCAACATGCCCTGGATATTCCTGCGACTACAGAGGCATCACATCAGAAAGAAGTGCTCGGAAATTAAACAGTAATGGGGAGTTGGGGAATGATGGTTTCAGAACGTCTTTACATCATATGTGTAATTGGAACAGCGTTTGTGTCGAGCTGACGTAACCCTAGAAGTCATGAACTGAGTAAAATTCCGAAAGTCCAATTTCAACTTGAAAATGTTTGTCTCTACTGTTCCTATTGTCAGCGACAACAAGCTATTCATTACTTTTTGTTCACCAAGATCCCTCTGAGTGAACATTAATCTAGAATACATTTCTAAGAGTCCTTCTATCTATTGAAATAACTCGACTTTACACTTTCAAATTGCATGCAGTGCATACGCCAAAGTCCAATTTTGCGTGCGGGTGATACGCCAATACCAGGCTGGACTTACTGTACATTTTGGATAGACTTTGTGTCTGTTCCAACGCAAATGTCACAGTGAAAAAGGGGTCGGAGTGGATGGATGGTTCAAACAAACGCAGGACTTCCCCCCCAGGTGACCACTGTTCATGTCCCGTGTGAAACCAGAAGTCAACGGCGTCATGTTACGCCAAAACTTGAAACTGAGCCTTGCTGGTGACGGCATGACCGGTTCCAGGTGATGTGCGGTATTTGGACGCATCTGCACGCCACAGACGTTTGTGGGAAGGTTATGCGTCAGGATCGCGCAAAATTGGACTTCGGCATATGCACTGCAAGGAATTTGAAAATGCACAGTCGTGTTATTGGTACGCAGATTGAAGAGACCGTGTTGATTATGCATAGGCACAAGCTCATGTACACGTGCACATGCTCAGCTGTAAGATCATGCCAAATTTCCTGAGACGCCCATGTGAGCATCTCTAGTGTGTGTGTGTGTGTGTATGAATACCATATGTTCTCTCTATATGTGTTTTTTGCGTGAGCATTCATGCTGCTATGATGGTCCTCCATGGTGACCTTGACAGAAGGAAGGATGTAATAGATATCACATTTTCTTGTCTTAGCCCATCCCTTCCTCGGTGCTTATGTGTGCCCTTAAATTTCACGCATTGTCTTGTCTTTCCTACATACAGTTGGTTCACACACACTTGGGCCCCCTTAACAACCCAGCAGATTTACTGGTTCCCTTGGACTCTGCAGAAAACTGAAGGGCACGTGTTCCGTTGCAACAAAATCCTTCTTTGGTTCTCAACACCAAAGTGGGATTGCACAAGGCCGTTCCTGAAAATGATCAGATCAGTGTAGAAAGTAAACACACTTCAAAGGGTCATGAAAACAGTGTGGGTGTATTAACAGCTGTGTATGGTAAAGCGACAGGTTCCAGCCAGGTTAAATCAATTTGACAGGGTTTTACTGCATTCTTAACTGCGGCCCTGGTTTCTATTTAAAGATGTCTCGCGCACAGTTACTGCAGGGCCAGACATTCCTGTTTGTTTCCCTTCACACAAACGAAAAACCCTCACCATGAAGTTTTCTCCCCTGCCATTCTGCATTTATTGGACCTAAAAATCTGCCAAAGAAAATGTACCACCAATTGACCATTTAGTTGCTGTCACTGTTGGGGATAAGTGTCCAAACATTCATAATTAGATTTTGTGTTACGATATCTGTGACCTATTTACACTCTGCATGATGGAGATGTTCTACATCATTTATGTATCTCTATATTTTAACTTCTACTTGGAAGTTATTTTATAACTTTTCAGACTTTGAAATGTAATCGTAACACAGGAGCGAGACCACATAAGAGATGCTGGCAGAAAAATGGGGAGGGTGGATAATTGACCATTTGATAAGCACCACCCTTAGTTAATGTTGCTATGCCAGTCAGTTCTTTCTGTTCTCGCACGATACAGTTTACAACAGTGGTTAAAACTCTTAGTGAATTTTTGACACAGCGGTTTCGGACAGAGGTAGACAAAAAGGGGGCTTCTCATTTCCAGCTGGTAGACATTCATTTTGCAAGCTGAAAGGGCAACTGCGGATTTCACCAGCTGTAGCCAGCTAAACGTTAGCTCTGTGAGTTGGTTGGAAACGCTGTCTCTGGCTGACCTTTTAATGTTTCCAGATGACTTGTAATCCAGTTTATACATATAATGAATGAAAACCTATTAAATGTTATTGAAGACATATTTATCAGTTATTCCTTATCACTTACAGGCACTTCATATGAGGAGTTATATTAACAAATACATTATTAAACACTTAAAATGCCATTATATCTGCTTACAACTACATTATAGTGTGTCATAATGTATTATAAACCATTTATTAATTGTTATCCAGCCTTTTCTTTTGGGGAACCTGCAAGACGTCAAACTTACTGTGTCACAAGCAGTACTCTGGCCCAACAACACTTAAAGCAATTGCATTGGTGTCCACCGAGATGTCATTTGTTGGCAGAAACACACTTTACGCGGCAGAAATGCTTAATCTCGCAAACTGAAGTGAATCCCATCCAAGTACGTTCTCATTCATTACTTGAAGAGGCCACACTGTTGTTCATGCTGAAGTATACATTCTTATGACTCGATCCACTCACACTCATATCTCAATGCTGACATGTTTTTCAATTTAATGATCAGTCAGCTTATTGGTGCTCTCTCAAATGCTGAAACAAGGAGTGCTTAATGATATATTGGTACACCTTGAATCCTCAAATGACTTGAAATTTCTTGTCTTTCTTTCATATAAAAATCAAGCGCTACCTATTTAATGCTTATTTGAGTCCTCTTGTTGGTCATAGCTCTGATATCCCTGCTTTGTTCAGTGAGTCAGAGAATCATTCGAAACCCAATGGTCGTAGTGATTCCCCACCATCCGGCCTCATCTGCATTTGTTGCTCTTTTAGGGCTTACGCTACACCATGTGCACTCACCTACTTTGTCATATCTCGCAGCCGTTGTCAGGGCGTACAAAACGCTTCCACTCCACGTTTTCGTCCTTGTGGCATCAGAAGGCATCTTCACCTCTTTTGCGTTTTGCTCTTCGTTGCAGTAAGCGGAGAAACTGGAGCCTGCGCAATAAAATAGGAGGCATTTTTCACAGTTCCATAAGATGTATTGCGTTTGAAATGCTTGTGGCAAAATTGCTAAGAAGATTAGTCAGTGGGTTTTTAAAATGGCATTTTTACATGCCCCAAAAGAGTTAGCATATAAGATGATTCAGATGTTGAGTCACATATGACAAAGCTGAGCCTGTATGGAGTCAGTAGAGGAAGCGGTGCTGTTTAAAATGAACATGTTTCTGTTCCAAGACATGGACATCTAATAAAAGAGACACATCCAGCCTAGAGAAGACTTCAGTCTACATCTTACCGCCATTTTGAACCACCGCCTGTCGTTGCCTCACATCATTTTGAAGGCTCTACAAATTACTTAAAATGTTATTGTCACAAGCGGCGTTAAAGGAGCAGTGTGTTGGATATAGTGGCATCTAGCGGTGAGGTTGCAGTCGTTTGTCAGTTCTGGGCTACTGTAGAAAAATGGCGGTGCAACACTGTGGCTCTGTGGAAGGGGACCAAGCTCCCAGGAAGCGCGCAGGGCTTTGAAGCGAATTTGACATACTGGCCAAACCGCGTAATTACATCTTCTGGGTCCGTCATGTGATGCACGCGGAAAATCATTTTTCCCGTAGACTTACATTGTGTGAGAAGCGCATGTCAAATTGTGGATAATTGTTTTTGTGAGAGTCACAGGCCCTCGCGAAATGACTCGTTTCACTTTCAGAATTTGAGCCGTCCAATAACATTCGGGAAGTCTAGAAGAGCCACGCGATCAAAGCATTTTATCCCCATTCAAGTTAAACCAGAATGCAGAAGGTCCGGGTAAGTTTACGCCGGGAAGTCAAACATTTTTGGCTTCATGCGCCACTGAGCAACAGTCATAGGAATGAACGGGGCCCCGCCTCCGACGCTATGTCCAGTTAAAAAGGATCAGTATAAAGGGTCGTGTCTAGATCGTAACCCTAGGTTTGCGAAACGTTCGCACACGAGGACTTGATTCATCACAGTAGTGCTTGACAGGTGTTTGTGTGGTTTTTCCTCCTCATGTGTCTTGGTTGTTTTTCCTGCCAGTAGTTCTCTTGCCCTGCAATAACCCTTGTCTGCGCCGCTATCCACACACCTGTTTTCACTCCCTCGTCAGCTCGCAGTGTGTTCACCCTCACCTGCAATTCATTCCCCATCAGCCTCCCCCTACATTTACCGCTTCACCTCCTTTGCTCAGTGTTAGTTTGTCAGCATACTATGTTGGTTCCGTCTGCCTGTAACCTGTTTTTGTTGCTTGTCGACTATTTGGACAATAAATCACCACTCATCATCGTGCCACCTCCATCTGTGATTAGGTTCTTTCCCTAATTCCTTGCCTGCCAACACCCAACATGACAACTGTTGCTGTATTATAGTCATGTCTGTGTCTGAATTACTTTAAATCACATAGTATAAAGAGTGACAAAGTCCACATAGGGAGGAGGTGGAGGTGGGTGAATGGGTCAACGCAGAAGTTTAACGCAGGAGACCAAAAGTCAATGTTGATTTATCAATTTTAGACTTAGTTAACTTAAAAATTAGTTTAATTTGTTTAGGCAACAAAACTACTTGGTTAGGTTTAGGTAAAGATCATGGTTTGGGTTAAAATAATAAGTCACCGTTGACTTTTGGTGATGCACGGTGACACAAACAGCTGTCTCCTGGCTAAAAGCCCTGCGTTTCTGAAAGGCTTTCTGGCAGACAGCCCTGAAGAAACAGCACGTACAAATCAAGCAAGAGCTTCGCAAAAATCTAGGGTTGCCATCTACACTCTGCCATGTTCTGCCAATAGAGCCCCCTAAATCCTACACACTGGTCCTTTTGAAGGGTTTAAAACCCACATCGAAATTCGGTTGTCTTAACTTATATTACGTTCATGAATATTTATGTGATAAATATTTTTTATATTCTGACGCATAACTGAAGTTGTAATTTTTCCTCAACTACCTCACTTTTGTTTTTGCGAACACTTGAATTAAAAATATATTCACATACATAATTAGTTTCTCAGCAATTAAATATAAAGGTCTGTTTTTTGTTTTGATATCAACAAACCATTTGAGCGTTACAAAAAGCAATAACGTGGACGCAGTTCTTGTTTAGTATTGTATGTTCTACATATTGTTTTGAATTTGTGTCATAACTCAAGGAATTTTGAAGTCAAAGCCGATTCACGCTCTGTGTTATGGAGGACTCTGGTGATGCGCACACACACACACACACACACACATATGCAAAGCAGAATCTGCTTAGAGCAATGTCCCTGGGGGGGGTCAGGGGTCAGATGTCAGCTGACCATAAAATCTGATG
This sequence comes from Coreoperca whiteheadi, assembly GCA_011952105.1. Lineage (NCBI taxonomy): Eukaryota > Metazoa > Chordata > Actinopteri > Centrarchiformes > Sinipercidae > Coreoperca > Coreoperca whiteheadi. The sequence continues at coordinate 30,402,464 of CM022485.1, read as the reverse complement.
ACTAGGTATTTCTTTTGAGAGGAAGCAGCAGAACTTGGGTAACTGATGTTGCCTGCTGAAAGCAGATCTGAGAACGTATTTTGGCGTCCTAGGGTGAGTTGAGCTAACTTTCTGTTTTGTTTTGCCCAAAGAGGAACCAAAACCGGCAGCGGCCCCTGCTACTGCAGCGTTTGTTTACACAACTCGTTGGGGTGGTGGATGGGCGCAGCAAGTCCGCCCGTCTTGCAGGAGACCGGAGTTTGCTTTCTGTTGCAGACCTACACTTAATGTTTTCCTTTTTATGAACCGTAACCACGATCTTTCCCTAACCTTAACCACACCGTAAGTTGCCATGCGCAGACACCGTAGGAATCCCAAATCGGACAAATTGGCATTAGCCACCGATGAAGTTGGCATTGAACGCATTTCAGGGTTTTCATCCAATAGCGACGTTCTTGTCTGGCAGTAGGGTTTCAGGAGACTCATGTCAGTTTACACCTACGCACACTAAACAGAGAGTGGACAACATTATTTGTCAGCAGCGATGCCGGTAACGCATTACTTAGTAACACGTTACTCTAATCCGACCCCCTTTTTTCAGTAACGCGTTACTGTTTCAAAAAACAGTAATCAGATTAAAGATACTTATTCAAAGTTCAACTTAAAATGTTTGGAGATACATTGTTGACCTGACTGTTAAAAATGCACCTCCAATAAAGTGACTGTCGGCAAAACCAGCTGTCATTGTTATGTTGAGGCGGTGGGGGTGTGGGGGGTTTGTTGTCGGCAGAGGCGGAATGTAACTAACAAAGTAACTTGTGATCCAACTTAGTTACTTTTAAAATCCAGTACTCTGTAAAGGGACTAAGTTACTTTTGAAAGGAGTAATCAGTAATCAGTAATTAGATTGCTTTTCCAAAGTAACTGTGGCAACACTGTTTGTCAGTGCCGTCCAAAACTGCCACAAATCCCTGTTACTAAAAAAGCGTAAAGGCGTTTTGTGATCGGACAACAGGTTAGGCTTTGACTAGGTTTAGCCAGGGTTTTAGAAATATTGGGAACACTAGAACACTAACTACTCAATGCTCAATGCAAACTAAATGCAAAAAACTGTAGATCTGCTACTGACAATGTTGTTACAATGTGACAATTAAAATGCACTTGAAGGCCGTGCGCACCTATCTCTGGTTACAGTATACCATGTGTTTGTGAATCTGCAGTCGGGAACCAAATGAATCCATCATTTTCTTTCTTTACCCCCTCCATCGATGTCACGATGTCATTTTATGGCGTCTTACTTTCTCCCTCCCCTCGTCTTTCTCTTTTGGTCATGCTTTTCTCTCCCTCGTTTCCACAGTCCCTTCCTCTCTGTGTGCTGAGCAAGTCTCTGTGTCTGTCAAGTGTCAGACCACACAAAGTGAAGAGGTGGAGGGAGGGAGGGCAGCGGAGAGGGTAGGAAACAAAGATTGGAGAGCTCAAGGGTGTGGGAGGGTTGCCATAGAAGAGGGGAGATGAAGGAGGGAGAGGAGTACAGGAGAGACCCCAATTTTTATTACCCTTCTACACCCCTCCTCCTCCTCCTCCTCCTCCTCCTCTGTACGGCTGAACAGAATGTAGGTCTGCGCTTGCCTACAGCCATCAGCAACAATCAGTTCTGCCCCAGTTACTGACGCATCTCACAGACTAAACACACACACACACGTACGTCACAACGCGCCGAGAACGAATGTGCATAGAAACACACACACTCCCAATATGCTTGCAGAAAGGCACGCGAACAGAACCGTCTCAGAACACGCACGCACACGCACACACACACACACACACACACACACACACACACACACACGCTGGCATACAGAGCGCATGATCTCCAACACGCCCCGCGCCGATGTATGCAAGCATTTGAAGATGATCAAGTTTTCACACTTTCACACTACAGAGAGAGAGAGGATTTGTATGAACAAATCTGATACTGATAATTAAAATATCGCCGTTATTGTGCGTATTTATCTGGAGCCGACACACACACACACACACACGGATCACTGTCTTTCGCCAGCTGGAGTTTTGAAACACAGTGAAGATAGCTTCTGAAACGTGAAGAGGGTGGAGTCATGTTTTGCAGTAAGTTCACAGAATTTGAGAAAAATAAAAAAAAAAGAATCTGATTCAGATATAGATATTTTAAGATCACAGCTGTGACAGCAAACGCATGTATGCCTTTAAAGTAAGGGTGCTTTCACACCTCTAGTTTGGTTCATTTGGTCCGAACCGAGGGCAAACAATTATACATTGTAGCATTCTTCTGCTTTTTTGGTTTCTTTTCACACCACACTGATCGCTTTGGTCCGAACCAGTTTGAAACATACTAAAATGCAGTCACATGACAACATCCACATCACTCATTGGCCATGGCGTATTTCCTAAACTGATTTCCGATTGGTCAGAATTTACGTGCGGGAAAACAGAAGAGGAAGCAAACAACAACACAACTATGGAGAGACGACTGCAAGGCTGGTTTTGTCCCTGGCCAGAATATTTTACATTGGTTGTACACACCACAATATGCAAACAATACATTTCTATAATGAAGTGCGGCTGGAAAACAACGTTCTAATGCAAACGGCGAGCGCGCATCGCTCGTCACTTCAAGCGGAGGCGTGCATTAATTCATCTTAACTCTGACATGCTCATCTTCCGAAAATATGACTACGGCAGCTGGTTGAGTCCAAAAATGATCAGTATGTTTTGCAGTTGGGTCGGTTCGAGGTCGGATCACGTTCTCACCACAAACGAACCGCTCCAGAGTTCGTTTGAAAGGTCTCGGTACGCTTGTTCGGTCCGCTTTTGGTGCGCACCCGAGCGCGATTGCTGCGTTCACACCTGAGCAAACGAACCGCACCAGCGGGGCAAACGAACTCTAGTACGATTCAACCGAACTAAATGAGGCAGGTGTGAAAGCACCCTAAGTGTCTTTAAATGTTGCCATGCCAAACGTGTTTTCAGTTGCCATAAAGCAAAAACCATACACTCTTCTGAAACCCCATATTAACATCCAAATAAATGCTCTCTTCCAGCCTGTTACTACTTACAGTATATCAGAGAGGGCTGTGCACACTGACCGACTGCTATCTGACTTTTAGAAAGAGGCTAAGATCAGCCCAATATAGAAGAAAACCAAGAGTGAAAGGGTGTGAGTGAGTGATTCAAACCATTATACAGAATCCAAAGGTCAAAGCAGGACACATACGCTTGACATTCGTTGTCATGCACGGGTGTGAGAGAACAAAACAGCATTACAGTATCAAACAGCATTAGGTACACGAGCGTAGTAAGGTTGAAGCTGTGAACTCAACGTGGACATAGTTGACATGACCGACGTGGCAAATGTAATTCCAATATTCACTCTCTTTTAGTTCTGTTTTTGGTCTCTGACGACTCCCGGGGGAATTCTCTGGCTCTTTAGCAGCTAGATGTTCCACTTTGTTCACCAGCTAGTCACTATGTGTCTGTTTGGCCGTTTGGTGCTGAGCAGGTCGTGTCGAGTGGGTTTATGTAGCTTTTTGTCTGAAAGCAGCCGGAGCACGATCAGTGGGGCTCCTGTCTAGGCCAGCGTTTTGGCAGTTGCTGAGTTTTCGCAGCCGGCAACCGAAAAAAAAGTACTGGCTATGTTGGAAGAGGTGTCAAAAGTGCTCACATTCATTACTCAGGTAGAAGTATAGATAGGGTTTAAAAAGACTTCTGTAGAAGTTGAAGTATCAACTCAAGCGTTTTACTCAAGTGAAAGTGTAAAAGTGCTGGTTTCAAAACTACTTAAAGTATAAAACTAATGTAAGGGGAAAAAAATGCCATTAAGGACAAAAGCTTAGGCTGCGCCCCAGGGGCCTATAGTGCACTCCCCCACCTCCTCAAAAAAACATTTTTCTAAAGGCCATAATGACTATAATGTTCTATTAAAATGTTAATGTTGAAACATTTGGGATGCACTAGGCCACCTGTTTCAGCCGCAAATATGCCCGTTGAAAATGAACGCATTTTAGTACAATGCAAATACATTAAAGAACCATATGTGTGACGGACATCTTCGTACTTGGCTACATACGTCTGCTGTAACTTATTACTTTTCTTTGAGTAACGGCCCCAACACTGTGTCCCCGCTGGAGTGTGACGTGAATTGTGTCATGTGCAGGTGCGATGGATCGCGCACAAACCAGTAGGGTGTCGGAACGGTATATGTTCACGCTTCTCACCCAACCACAATCGAATTCACTCTATCCGGATGGCGCGATTTACCTGGATTTATTTTTATTTTATTTTTTTTTTTGAACGTTGACAAGCCGGAATGAAAATAAGCCGAAATGAAATAGGGGTAAGGAGGCTATTTTTTTAAATGTATAGGAGCAGAAAGTACAGATAATTGCGTGACAATGTAGAAGGAGTAGAAGTAAAACGTCGGTTGAAAAAGACTTACTCCAGTAAAGTATAGATACCCAGTAGCTGTACTTTGTTACTTGACACCTCTGTATGTTGGTCGCTGAGCTCACCTCACGTTTCACCGTGCCCTGCTTCGACCTGCCCTTGCTTTGCCTTTGCTTTGCTGAGGACGAGTGTGGGGATCGCTCGTATATGTTTCTTTGTTTTCCTTACTTATTCTTTAAGTGGTTAAGTATGTGTTTTGGATTATGCCAGTGGGGCCCTGGCTTTATTTGGGGGGTGATGGTCATTGCCCGGTCTGTCGAAGCCTGTGTGCTTCACCTGTCTTTTACAATGTTCAAGGTTCCCTAGTTGCGATGGTTTGGAGCACCAGGGGCTCAGTGCTGCTTGGGATATACAACCCCAAGTGATCAGTATGGGTTTCTCTCTCTCACCTGCACCTGGAACCCCCCCCTCTTCTTTGGCTTTTGGTTTTCATTTTCACACTTCCACTACCACTACCACACCTCGTAACTCATAATTTACTTCTTGCATTTGTGTCAGTTTATGTCATTATTCACTACATGGGTTTGATACGCTGGACTGACTTTAATAAAAAGCCCCCTGTGCTTCATTGGAGTGAGTTTGGTTTGTTTCCGCCTTTTCATTTTTTTTAGAGCAATTGATAAATTAAGGATATTAATGGGCACGCAAAAAGGCCTCAAATGGATATGTCGGACGTTTAACATCCAGTATTGTGCACACTGTGTATCCCCGCTTCATCTAAGCAGCACGCGTCATTGTTCACATTGTGGTGACTGGAGAGGCTGCAGCTGTTTCGCAAAAAAAAGTCTGGTGAAAAACAATACAAAAATAATGGTCAGCTGGCGGGAAGCTTCTGTGAAGCAGCTACAGGACGTGTTATGGATGAGAAAACTGAGTTTGTTACTAATAATGTTGCATTATTGTTGAATTACATGTCATTTTTTTCAAGATTAGAGACAAAAAGCGCTGAAAGGACGGCGTCCCAAGTGATCAGGGCAGAAGGAACACTAAATGTGTCAAAAGACTTGAATTGAATTGACTTTTGCCATGATGTACTGCTTATTTTTTCTGTGCACTCGTTTCCGTTGAGGGTCCAGGCATCTACTGTAAAAACAGCGTGTTGGTTCAGTTATTGTGTCGGTCTAATTCTCCTCATGAGAGAGCCCCATAGGCACAAAGGCCAGCTATGCACACAGTCGATTCATGACATTAAATGCGACAGACTACTCCGGGTCGTGGCGCTTTTATTAATTCACAAACCAGGAAATGAACTCGGCACCTTACTCTGGCCAATTCTTGGACGAGGGCAAATGTTACATGTGGTCCTCCGTTCGACCTTTCCCTTCACATTCGAGCAAAATGCAGTGGACTGTAAATGCACTTTATTGTGCCACTAGAGACAAATTTCCTTCAGCTACATGTAGGTTTGGTCGCGCTAATGGCACGCATTGACAAATGGACATGCTGAGGGCAGAAAAAACATGGTGCACTCCCACCTAAGTCATTCAGGGACTGTTAACCAGTTCCCAAAAAAAAAGGACAAATCCCCCCGTTTTCTGATCTTCATCAAGCTTCCTGTGTAGCGATGGTTCTCTAAAGCAAATCTTTGCTTATATGACACACTTTTCCACAAACACCCTGAGCTATGATTAGAGGTCCTCAGTGTTGGAATAAATCATTGCGTAGTGACTCATCATGATGCCCATCTGGGCTGCTTTCTGAAGGTCCCACGAGATGGTCTGTGTTTTTGTGTCATAACATCCTGTCCCCCACACGTTACCTCCGGTTTCTTTATATAGCATGCAGTACAAAAAGTGACCTGTCTTTGTAAATGACGGTGAATGTGTATTTTTGTCGATTATTTTACATGTATTTATTGCGTTCATGTGGCCCCTTCCTTGTTTGGTGCATAACGTGGAAAAAAATAAGGGTAACCTGTCTCACGGCGGTCTAAACCCAGCTCACGTTCCCCATTAGTGGGTGAACAATCCAACATCGCAATGATAGGAAGAGCCGACGTCGAAGGATCAAAAACCGAACTCTCCATGAAGGCATTTTTGTACAGACAGATATGAATTTCCCATGACATCACGGCGCTGTTGTTCCTGGACCAGCGGATAAGGTTGTCTTAAGGTTGCATTCTGTTTCCATTCAATTCAATTCAATTCACTTTTATTTCTATAGCCCAATATCACAAATCACATTTGCCTCAAAGGGCTTCATAATCTGTACAACATACGACACCCTCTAGTCCTTAGACCCTCGATTCGATTAAGGAAAAACTCCCCAAAAAAACCCTTTTAACGGGGAAAAAAATGATAGAAACCTCAGGAAGAGCAACAGAGGAGGGATCCCTCTCCCAGGACAGGAATAGATGTCGTAATGTCCATTGGTTCAGAACCATGTATTTTTAAACTGCACCGACGTCTTTTCTCATTTATATCATTGGACTTGACTGATTAGAACCTTTTAACACGAACCGTGCACCATGTGACCAAGATAAAAGCTCAGATGAAAAACATGAGGAATAACAAATGTACTTCATGAAGCAGAGACAAATATCCATCCATCCATCCATCCATCCATCCACTACCTCTACTTGCTTCATCCAGGGCGGGGTTGTGGAGTCACAAATAACCATTGAACCTAAACATTGATGAAAACAATGAAGATTATTGTTAATGGCATAATTCAACCCTAGATTCACCAAATTACATTTACTGAATTGTTTTGGTGTCCCAATTACATAGCCCTTAAAAGGCTTCAGCTTACACGGTATAATGATGAATCTAATCACAGGGGTAAGGCTTTTGTTGACTGACTGATAATGTAGAGCTTTCTGAGCAAACCTCATAGGTCAGGTAGCGGGGAAAGGAGAGAGCCTGTGATAAGGAAGGACAACGGCGACGTCACAACGCCGAGAACTAGCCTGGAACGTCCTCTGAGATGTTGCCGGTGGGTGAGGCTAAGTAAGCACGAGAGGGGAGGAAGACGTTTCCATCGGGAGACAACAGGAGACGGGGGAGAGGAGGAGGACAAACAGAAGAGAGGATCTGCTCTCATTAATATTTCACTTTCATTCATAGTAAATAATTTAAGAGCCACGTTGCATCTGCTGCATCTCTGATGGAGCAGGGGCCCTAAAATTCGCAAGACGCCCAAAACACCAACAAAGGGGCAAACACACACACACACACACACACACACCGACATCCTAGCAGCACTTGCATAGGCACTATTCATGAAATCAGAATATTGCATGTACGCACACGCACACTGTTATGCACACAGACACACGTGCACAATCCCAGGGGAGCTGATTAGGGTAAGATTTGTCAGGCAACCTG
>CM022485.1:30341750-30394652 GCA_011952105.1 Coreoperca whiteheadi | reverse complement strand
CCCCCCCCCCAAACCACCACCACGTATCTGCTGTACTTACACACACATCACTGACAGCTCTTTTTATATTGATCACACAAATATGCACACACACACACACACACACAGAGGACAAACCCTACTCCCTGCACTTGGTAATGATGCCGTATTCTTCTGTATCAACCTATTCGGTTCGTTGAATAACCCATGAACTGTGCAGGAAACAGAGACGTGCCCGTATCCAAAAAAACAACAAGAGACGTTTATACATTTGTGGCCATTTCGTTGCAAAAATGAATATGAATATGTGTACATATGCACACATTTACCTTCATAGTAGTCCATTCTACAGTTTGCGTTCTGATCAGTGTCCATGCTTAAAAAGCACCTTACACAGTCCTCACTAGAATCCCCACAATCCGGAAAGTATACTTGTACTGGGATATACTGTATACCCGAGAGGCAAGTGTTTTTTTTCTGATTTACTTCCATTGCACAGATCTATAACTGCATATTTTGCACTTTTCACTTCACACACACATCCTTGTACTAATTCACTAAACCTAAAGCCCTAGTTTCACCTCAGACTGCACACAGCACTTATGACCCACAGAAAGCACATCTTAATAGGGCCTTTCTTTATTGCCGACGTTTTGACATGCCATAGCAGGAAAAGCACAGGCGTAAATAACATTATTAATAACTGCATTCCAGTTTAGCCAGTTCCAGGGCCTTAAACCCGTGACTTTCCTGTTAGGACAAGACAAAGTCACTGCCCTGAAAAGGACCTATATTTTGCGCACGTGAATATGGCTTCTGTTCTGTTTTTTATAAAGAAACAGTGAGAGCAGGACAGTAGGGCTGTGTTATATGTGATAGACACTCAGTCGCTCACTCCATAGTCAGCAGTAAATTGAGATTTTGGTGATTTGCGAATCATCAACATTTTTAAAACATACATTTTTGCATCTATAAATTGCAACTCATTGCTTTCTGGGATTGTTATCAGAAAAAAGTCGTCCGCAGTGCTCGGTCCATTTATCATTTACCATAAATAATATATTACTACTATGTACTGTGCTGTGGTTCATGAGGATGTAAACCAAACATCTACAGGAATCCCAAAATGTCAAACAGGTTAGCAAAAGTGTTCAATAAATGAGCTCCCTGCGAGCAGACGGGTGCATTTTTACATCCGATTTCAAATTTCACAAGGTAGCAAACGGTACAAACAGCACAAAATCGCGTCTTTGTCTCAGACACATTGTGAAGCAGTGATGTCTGCTGCTTGGCCCAGATACATCATACTGTCTGGATACAGCGTAGCAACAAGGCATCTGATCAAAGGGTATAGAGGAGGGGAATGGAAAGAGAGAAGCCGAAAAATGATTGGAGAGACACGGGCAGAGACAACTGGTAGAAAACAAAAACAAGGTGAATCGCAGAGGGAAGTAGGAAAGAATACAAGAATAATAGACATAGCACAATGTAAAGTAAAGACCAGTAATAGAAAGACAGCAAAAGAGAAAGATTGAGGTCATTTGATGATGCAGAATGATGCCACAGGAGGCTGGGGAGGAGCTCTTCTGCAGGGAACCGGTAGATCTGGAGAAGGAATCAAGACTTAAGTTCTTTTTGATTTCTTCAATTTAAGATATTAGGCATGTCCTCTTAACATTACTGAAAAGGACCAAAACATTTGGCTACTGTCCAATCAGCACACAGCCACATTTCCTACCAGCAGCGGCGGAGTCTTGAAGAATTTCAGAATGCGTGCGCTTGCTGCTGAGTACATGAACGATACGATGGTGGAATGTCTAACTTGGCACTAAAAGCCACAAGTAATGACACAGGAATTTAGCCCCACTCCCAACATTATAGCCAGTAGAGCAGAGGAAATGCCACTAATCAGCTGCTCACATTTCAACACATTCCAAAAGTGGATAGGAAAATAAACGGAATTCGCTCCTCCTCCCCGTATTTCCTTTGTCATTTTGCGATCTAAGAGATTCTGAGAGATCTGAGAGATTTGGGGCGACTGGGTTTAGATAGTGCTCAGCCCTGCCTGTTAAGAAAACCATGTAGCGCTGTATGACGATGACCAGAATCTGTCAACACAAGTGCTCCAGCGACACCCTGCCGATTTATTCAAATGGTCAACATTTCTGGAAAATGACGCGCGGACATCTTCATAAAAAAATGTCCCCTTTGCCCAAATGCAAGACTAAGATATGAAGAGAGTCCACTCTGACTACCGGTTCCCGCTGACTTAGGATGTTGGATGCTGACCCAACATACAAGTGGTCTCTCGTGTCAAATATCTCGGTGTTATCCTGGACACCTTCAAAAAACAACCCAAAACAAGTGAAACAAGTAATGCAAATAACCAAATTCAACCCGGGCTAATTTCAGATATCTAAGAACAACTATAGAATATATGAATGCAACGGTCACCCCCCACTTAACATACTGTATGACAAGCACAGGTCCAGCTCATTCAGCCAATCGTGCTTTTTGGCAAGCGCTTCTGAATGGTGGAACACCCTACCAACTGAAATAAGATAAAAAAAACTGTGCCACCTGCCATACCTTCACACAAAGTCCCAAGGCCTGGCCTTAGAAAAGTCTGACGTGAACATCATTAATCTACATAATTCACTGCTAATTGTACCATTGTTGTTATTATTACTAAATAACTTGCTGCTAACTTGTCCCATGTCCTTTGCCCATGGCCAGATGGTCAGCTTTACGTGACTTGAGTACGCATGGCATATTTACTAGTACTTTATTAACAATGCGGTGTGATCTTTTATGGTCGCGTCTTGCAACACAATGCTGCGTGGCTTATGTGTCAGGTGTGTGATATTAATATTTTTACTGACTTGCAACTGCATTTTGTGACATTTTCTCTAGCATTATAATGAACATTGCATGTGTTACAATCAGCACTGCTTGGCTGTGTCTCGTTGCTTTGTGCTGCTTGCATGGCCACACGTACCAGATAGGGGATATTGTTCTTGTATTATAGTACGAATGTTTGGCTGTTTCCTGTTGCTCTGCATGGCTTGTGTACTGTCTTCAGAATGCCCATTTTGCTGCTCTTGCTCTCTTCATGGCACCTTGCCGTCTTCTGTCTGTAAATTTGAACCATCACCTCATCGGTTTCAAAACACCTCGCCAAAGGACTGCAGCTGAAGATTAGCCCGCCGGCTAACGCGGGCACATTTGCAGAAATGCCGATTAATGTGCGTTGCCCTTATAAATAAATAAATGAAACGTTTCGGCTGGGTGATATGAACTCCCAGCAGAATGAACAGTGTTCAGAGATTGCTGTAATCTTACATGAAGAGCAGGTCCTGTGCCCTGCCGGGTCTAGGACATATGTCTATCTATATTGGTTAGATTTTCTTGACTGGCTGGAAAATAGAAATAAAATTCAACAATGCTCTTCCCCCCATATGGCCAGGTGGTTCGTGCTTTGGGCTTTAATGACCTTTGTCCACTCAACCTGTACAGCAACAGTAACATTTGTTCATTTTAAGCGAGTGCGTGTTTATGGCACAGCCATGGACTGCACAAAACACAGCTGAGTACTACCCTCTAGTGGTTAATTTATGTACATGCACCTAGAAACACTACTTCCCGTCACAAGGGTTTCAGACGTTACTATGGATCCAAGGTCCTTCCCCTCCCCATACAACATTTACCAATAACTATTGTATTGAATAGGGCATGATGAAAAAATAGTTGAAAACAAAAACATATATGGAAAAGGAAATATGACTTTCACAGGAGGCAGTTCCAGAAGAACAGGGGCCGCATCGGGCCCAAACTGGCCCGTTTTGTGCTCTCTGGTCAGGTTAAAGGTACTGTAGGCTTCTAAAACTGTAACTGTGCTTGATGAGATGGCCTCTTCTTAGTTTGGGTCGGCCTGAAATTGCCTCTAACCATCTCTGAGGTGACATTGTTTTGAATTGACTGAAATACCACAGATGTATGTATTTATATGAATGTACTGGAGATTAGACTCACCAAAGTCTAGTTGCTTGCCCAGAAACATTTGCTTAACTGCCATTCATTCCATTCATTCTTGGTTGTGCATGTAAGACCCACATGGGATTTTTAGTCTCAAACGCTTCTGTCCACCTATGAAATGAAAGTGTTCCTTTTATCAACATGGGTAGTTAATATTAAAGGGTAACATGTTTGATTTTTTTTCTTTATGTGGGTGATTTTGCATTTGAAGATGGCATAAGACTACATTTTTCAAACATGCACACTAGAAACAAGACAGACCCATACATGTGGTTGATTTCTGGCCAGGGCGTTTCATTGCTCTGCTTTTTAAAGCATTGGAATTAGATTTTTGCTGTCTACAAACTGAAGGGAAAAAACAATCTAAGATAAAGTTGGGAGTTAATGTCGTGCATTTATCATTGGTATCATCGTAACATAACAACCTCTCATGAAAAAAAAAAAAAACTAGGATGCCAAAGGCCAGTTTTTGGACACGCAAAGAAGATAATAGTGACTATTTCATAATGTTGCCAGTTCATTGTTTACTCTAACTAAACCATTCAACCACTGGCGTATTTATCAGGTGCTGGTGGCTCCAGTTAGTATTGCCCAATCAGAGGCCAAGTCCCTTCCCAGGTCCGCCTTCGCATGGATGCCATTGGCTACATTTCAACACGTAGGGGGCGTTATGGGCGGAGTCTGTGGCACTACGGTGAATCTTCTTCAGCGGTTACATGATAACCCGCACCTCGCCCAGGAGGAAGGGGAGACGAGCGGCCTGCCCCCCCCAACCCCCCGCCTCTGTCCGTCTGGCGTTCCAGGTATCTGCGGGTGAGTGAGCGTGCTACGGGATAGTTGTGCATCTGTACCGGGATTATAATCTGCTATAACGCGTGTTTAACGTTTAATTCGCATCCATAGTGATCTTGGCATGCTATTCAAAATGTAACGTGACCGTTCAGGATGCGAAGGATGTCGGTCGTGAATCACAGTTCGGTGATAACGAGGTGCTTCAGCACGAGCATCAGAAAAAAGGCGCGTGCAGGAGACAAGTGTTTGAATCCAGTTTACTGAACATATATTCAAAAAGGAACAAACTGTTTCGGTTTTGTTAACGTTGTGCAACTGTGACCCCCCCCCCCCTTCACATAATTTCATCTGTCTGTGGGACAAGCTGCTGAAACTTGACAAAACAGAGAGGCATTCAAGTCCTTTCGTTTAACACGTTATAGTTCTGTTGTTCGTGTAGCTTTACTGTGAATACTGTAATGGCAGCCGACCTTTGCTCCAGAAGTGTGTGTACACTTGTACAGCCATCTTTGTGAGGACCAATTTGCGTTTTAGACCTTAGGCGTGAGGACATTTTTGCCGGTCCTCACTTTTCGACAGACCTTCAAAGGGCTGTTTGAGGGTTCAGACTTGGTTTTCTGGGGTAGGGTTGGAATTAGGTTTAGGTTTAGGTTAGGGTTAGGGGCTGGGGAATGCATTAAATCAATGAAAGTCCTCACAAGTATAGATGTACCAGCTTTTGTGTGTTTGTGTGTGTGCGTGTCCTTGTTTTACTATATTCGTGGGGTCCAAAAACCAGGAGCCCACTATATTTCTGGGGCCCAACCTCCTTTGTGGGGCCAAAATGCTGGACCCCACAAGTTTAAAGGGCTTTATGAGGGATAAGAATTGTTTTTAGGGTAAATTTTACAATTAGGTAAGGGTTAGGTTTAGAGTAAGGGGCTAGGGAAAGCATTATGTCAATGACAGCTCCCCACGAAGATAGTCCCGTGTGTGTGTGTGTGTGTGTGTGTGTGTGTGTGTGTGTGTGTGTGTGTGTGTGTGTGTGTGTTGGGGGGGGGCTAGCTTGTAGCAGGCTCTTTATCAAGCTGCCCGCCACTCACATCTCCAAGGACATGCACTCTAATTCCATCAGTTACCTCATTATCTGTTTAGAAATGTTTGGCTTGTGGAAAGAAACTACACCTGTCATGACACTTTGGAGCACACAAACATACACTGAATCTGTGGAAAAAAAAGAGGAAGATAACTTTTTTTTCCACTGGTGCCATTACCTATTACTTGGACATTTTGGTGCATGTCACTGTATTAAAACGACTGTAGTGGTGTACAAAGTGCAGCATGCTGCTGCATAGCTGATCTTAACCTGATAACTTGGTCCTTCACCAGAAATGAATGGTGCAGTGGCCATGGAGGCCACCAGGAGACGCACCCAGCACAATGCCAATGGGAAAACATCTGAACAGGGGAAGCAGCCAGCACAGTGGGGGAGAGCATGGTGAGTTGGTGTTATGTCAAAGGCCATTTTGTCATCCAACATGCTTCACCCAGAGTTCCACCAGAAGTTCATCGCAGAGTTAAGCTTGCCTCGCAGGGCTAAACATTTTCATTGGTTTCACTAGTGCGCCTGAAATTTAGCAGGTCTGATGAAAATGTAAAAAGCGACGCCATCCACCTAGTCCAAGTGGACAATCTTCACCTTGCCCCCCCCCCACCCCCATTTACATTTTCACCCTGTGTCTTGAACGCTCCGTTTAAGCTACCGAGTGAGGCATCTCAATTCTATTCGATTGTGGGTTGATTTATTATTTAGGTGTTACCGCGGAAACTGCGTGTTGCACAGTGATGTAGATCCGTTAGGGAAGCAAAGGCTGGACTACAGTCGAGCTGTTTCCAGGCGGTTCAGGAGCAGCGTTTTCTGTGCGAGGGGGCAAACTCCCTCGGCGTGGACTTTGGGCTCTTTCCCTTTGCAAACCTATTACATCCACAAAAAAGATATATATATATATATATATATATATATATATAGATATATATAACACAATAGAGGAAAGGGGAAAAGCCATAATATGACCACTTTAAAGCTTGTTAAGGGCACCCGTTGGTACCAGCCCGTGTCATTCGGGACCACGTTGGTTTAGATCGTGTTTGGATACGCTACGTCATTAACCACAAGCCTCCTCCACAAACAGACTGCTGACGAAGAAAGTCAACAAAGCAGACACCTACAGGGAGAGAGAAACCGAAAGAGTCAGCTGTAAAGTCCACTCCGCCTCCACAGGACCGGGTCACTGTTAGCATCCACAGCGCATGTGAGCGGCATCCTGCCGGGCCTACGAACATGTGCCAGTTAGGGCTGGCACGATTGTTACATAATCGCGGCCAAATTAATGATCAGTGTTGCCAATAAAAGGCTTTTCTTCTTCATACGGTGTATGGCTATTATTAATAAACTATTATTAGGCTTATACTTGAACAGCGGCATAAAATGAACAGAAAAAGACAATTCGATCGCAAATTATTTGTGTGACAATAAATCGTCAACTAAAATGTCATAATGGTGACAGCCCTAGTGCCAGTCAGCTAGTTGATGTTATTGCGGCCATTCTTAACACATCACTGTCTCAGGAGACTGTTCCCACCTGCTTCAAGGCAGCCACCACCGTCCCGGTACCTCGGACGTCTGCAGTGTCTGGTCGATATGACGGCCGCCCTCAGTCTGATGAGGTGCGTTGAGAAACTGCAGGGTTAGACGTTAAGAGTTTTTTTTTTCGTTTTCATTTGCCTCGGTTGGGCAAGCGGGTCAGAAATCTACTTGCCCAAAGTCGATTTTTACTTGCCCCTAATACGAATAGTTTCATTTGTTTGCAGTTATCATATAACAACAAATGCTAAAGTTAATTGTCACGTTTAAGCTTTCTAAATATAGTAAATGAATCCGAACAAGGACGCAGAATGGTACGACACCCCGCCCCACACCACCACCACCACCAGAGATGGACTCGTTAACTGTGAGTGATAAATTATCTCTTTAAACTTTGTCTTTACCGGCCGCCATTTTCTCGTGAGTAGGGATGGGTATCGTTAGCTCAAACGTCATCTGGATTGATTAAAATATAAATATTATATATAAAAAATATATTAGATTTTCCATGTACCTCCTTAAAGAGCCCGTTAGTTTTCGTGTTAGGTTCTCTTTACATGGATGTAACAATAGAGTCCCTTATATTCTTTCCCCTTTTATGACAAAACCTTGACATAGGGGCAGAGATGTACTGTGAAGAATGGACCAAAGAGGAGATTTATGGATGTAGTGAGAGAGGACATGAAGTTAATTGGTGTGAGTGAAGAGGATGCAGAGGACAGGGTTAGATGGAGGCGCATGATTCGCTGTGGCGACCCCTGAAAGGGAACAGCCGAAAGGAAAAGAAGAAGTATTCTATGATGTTCTAAACCCTTCCAGAGATAGTACTATGTTCACACACAAAAGAAACTGTGAGATGAACGAGCCAGTTGTTCTCTATTTAGAGCACTAGACTTACTGATAGCTGTATCCAAAACATGGCCCTTTAAACCTCTTTGGCCAAATCTTGCTTTCATTCCTCTGGCTTTGGCATCAAAATCCCTGTCTTTATTACATACTGTATACATGTCAGCCTTACAAGCTGCCCATAGGGAATGTTGGCTAGCATCGCCTTAGGATGGTGACTTTGGGCATGTAAGATAACGTTTCTGTCAGTATCGAGCTATGGAGGTATCCCGTTCTCCCCCTCACATTCCCAGATACCAGTAAATCCGAGACGTTGTCTCTTGACTATACTCCATGGTAAATGTCAGCGTAGAGCAAGTCAGATTAATGTTGTTACAAAAGCCCCGCAGTTCTTTCTCAGTAGATGCAAAACGCAAAACCACATCGTCAATAAATCTCTCACAGAACAAAATGCCACTTAAAAAAAAGGATTATTGCTGAATACGTACCCCCCCACACCCCCAAAGGACCCATAAACAAGTTAGCATAATTCGGAGCAAAGGGAGAGCCCATGGTCGTCCCCTGAGTCTGGAAATAGTACTTCTTTGTTGAACATAAAGTAATTAGAACTCAAAGTAAATTCAGTAAGGTGATTCCCCTCTTTGCCATTCTATGAAATATTACATGGCCTCAAGACCGCCTTCATGTGGAATGTTTGTATAACGACTTCCCATGTCAAGCGTTAGCCCTCGGGTATTTTCACTCCTGGCAGACATCACCGGTGTCTCCTAGTTATTGTTTAAAGGCACGCCTGACGGCAAACAGCGAATCTGACGCAGCCAAAAGGCCATTTTCCATCTGTAGTCCCCTGGCCATGACGTTAAAAGAGCGGTAAACTATAACACACACATAATTAGTACGAATACGAGACAAGTCCAAGACACACGGGGGCGGCTGTGGCTCGGTGGAAGAGCGGTCGTCCACCAATCGGAAGGTCGGCGGCTCGAGCCCGGCTTCCCCCCAGCCACGTGTCGAAGTATCCTTGAGCAAGATGTTTGCTCCTGAAGCTGTGCCTTCGGCGTGCAAGTCGCTTTGGATCAAAGCGTCTGCTAAATGACTTACAAAATAACATGGGTTACTTGACAGGCACACAAATTGTACTGTTTTTAATGGAATCTGTTAATAAAACAGCGTCACGCCTGGCATCCTGCTGTGCGCGGGGCATCTTCAGCTGTGTGTCCCTCATACTGTATCTCTATGTATATCTGATTCAGGGAGGTGGACTGGTTTTCCCTGATCTGCGTGTTGGGCCTCCTTTGCTTTGCCCCTTTCATTGTCTTCTACTTTGTGATGGCCTGCGATCAGTACCAGTGCTCCGTCGGCCAGCCTCTGCTTGAGTTGTACCGCGGAGAGACCACGCTGCTCTCCATCTGGGCCCGGGCGCCCGCCTTCACCTGGCCAGCTGCCAAGATATACGGCGTCTGGGTGGCCTTCCAGGTAAGACGGAGACGCGTGGAGCGGATGGCGTGTTCAGCGCTTGCCACGCACGTTGGCAAATGCATGCGAGTTCCAACAGGTATGCGTTGTCCCCTAGGTGTTCCTCTACGTGTGTGTTCCTGACGTCACCCATAAGTTTATACCTGGCTACGTTGGCGGGGTGCAGGACGGAGCACGGACTCCTGCTGGTAATTAACACGCTCAACAAACAGTCCACAACATCTGTTGACCTGAGAGGTCCGGTACTACCCCAGGCTGACTCAGTGCTTTTGGAGAAAGCGATTGGTCATGATTCAAAACCCTTATTGGGTTCCTGTGTTGTCTCCCCGTTCACTACTGTAGGCCTGATCAACAAGTATGAGGTCAATGGGCTGCAGTGTTGGCTGATCACTCATGCGCTGTGGTTTGCCAACGCCCACTATTTCCACTGGTTTTCTCCGACCATCATCTTCGACAACTGGATCCCCCTGATGTGGTGTGCTAACATCCTGGGCTACACCGTGTCCACCTTTGCTTTCATAAAGGCCTACTGTTTCCCCACAAACTCTGAGGACTGGTGAGTACTGATACACGCAGATTTCTACAGCAGAAACGTTTTCCACATCGGCACATTGCTTATAATACCTTAAAGGTAAACCCGTCATGAGTACAAGACTGTGCTGGCTTGGTTTCTTCCGCCCCTTTTTTTTTTTTCTTGTGATTCTACAGCAAGTTCACAGGGAACGTCTTCTACAACTACATGATGGGCATCGAGTTCAACCCACGCATTGGCAAGTGGTTCGACTTCAAGCTTTTCTTCAACGGCCGGCCCGGCATTGTAGCCTGGACTCTTATCAATCTGTCCTACATGGCCAAGCAGCAAGAACTGCACGGCCATGTCACCAACTCCATGGTCCTGGTCAACGTGCTGCAGGTAAGGTGGAACACGGATGCATTTTAAACCAACATCTATGGAAGAACTCGTCAACGCAAAGCAGTGCAGATGAATTAAGTAAGCAGACTCTCAGCTTCGGCCCTGTCTGTGCTCAAAGTGATCGTTAAAGTGGGTGTGCTGTACTTAGTTAGAGCATCTGGTACTGACAGATGCATAGCGGCGTAAATCTGCATAATGACGACACCTTTGCACGTGTTGCAGGTCTTTTATTATCTTGCTCAGCTGCTGTGCAGGCCCCAAAAATGCAGACGTGTCATGTTTTAGTCGTTTAGCATTTGCCAAAGAAAGTAAATCCTTGATCCACAGTCCATGGTTCTCTCAGGTTTGACGAAAATTGGGTTGTTTGTGTTTTCGTGTAGGCCATCTATGTGTTGGATTTCTTCTGGAACGAAGCGTGGTACCTGAAGACCATTGATATTTGCCATGACCACTTTGGATGGTATCTGGGCTGGGGTGACTGTGTCTGGCTGCCGTACCTCTACACACTGCAGGTAAACAAACATATGCAACACACACACACACACACACACCGTAGTAATTGGGTGGTAAATGCGAATCATAACTTAAGCGTTCCTTAGCGACATCACGTGTGAATGCCTCTCCGATAGCTGTGTGGATCACAATGCAAAAATGCTGTGCTAATTTGTATCGAAGTTAAGTCCTCTGTGTCCACATGCCACCCTCCATCGGACATTTGTCATCCAAATAATCACTGTAACTTTCTGTCTAGTTTAGTTTTCAAATCGAAGCACCGGAACAAAATCCAATTTCAAAAAAGAATCGAATGTGTGAGCGTGTCAGAAAGATGTATGCCACACTGTAGCGGTGACATTCAAACCATAGATTAATTGAAGCAACAACGAGTGTAAATAAATGTGTTTTGGCTCTCCAGGGTCTATACCTAGTGTACCACCCAGTCCAGCTCCTAAACGGCCACGCCCTGGCTGTACTGTTGCTCGGCCTCGTTGGGTACTACGTCTTCCGCTCCACCAACCACCAGAAGGATCTGTTTCGCCGCACCGACGGCTCCTGCGCCATCTGGGGCCAGAAGCCAACGCACATCGAGTGCTCGTACCGCTCCGCTGACGGCGGCGTCCACCGCAGCAAGCTCCTGACCTCCGGTTTCTGGGGAGTGGCCCGGCACTTCAACTACACCGGTGACCTGATGGGCTCACTGGCCTACTGCGCCGCCTGTGGCTTCGGCCACGTACTCCCGTACTTCTACATCGTTTATATGACCGTCCTGCTGGTGCACCGCTGTGTGCGCGATGAGCACCGCTGCGGCAGCAAGTACGGCAAGGACTGGAAACGCTACACGGATGCAGTGCCTTTCCGTCTAATTCCTGGGGTGTTTTAAAGAGAGGAAGAGGAGTGGGAGGAGGTAGGGAGAGAGAGGTAGGGTGGGGGCTAAGATTAAGCTATATACAGAAATTGGAGTGGGTTAGCAAGGTGAGGTGTGTGTGTGTGACTGTGTATGCATGTGTGTTTTATACATATAAATAATACACCACACTGATGAACATTTTAACACCACATTTCCTACATTCTGTAATGTGTAGACTGCTGTATATGCAGGTACAGACAGTGTATTGCTGTATTTCTCTGCCTCAGTAAAGGCAGTTTGATACACCAGTCTGCTGCTTTCGTTATGCTGTGACCAATCGACATAGTTAAACGCATTTTTTAAAACAACACAATATGTCTTTGGAGCGAGTAAGACCAAGCACAGTGCAAACCAGCTCAAGCCAAACTCCGCTACAGAAACCGAGTCGGTTCTGTAGCGGAGTGGTGTCTGCAACTGTTCAACAAAATGCTGTGACATTCCCATAATACAGCTTTGTGTAGGTGATATGGTAACTTAGTTCACTTAATTGATTTGTCAAATAAAAAAAAATCAATGACAGGTTTGTTAGTAATTTATCAAGGAAAATACCAAAACACGGCAGAGCATTTGATATTTTCAGATCATTGTAAACGTAACACCTGTCGAGGTTTTTCTGTCTGTTTGCTGAGGAAAAACAAACAATGTAATGATGTCACTTAGCACTCAGGTAGCCTATTAATGGGGCTATTCATTATTTTTGGCATTTTTAAACCAAATGAGTAATTATGAATGAAAATCAATATTCACTATAAGAATTTGTAGCTGCCCTACTGACTTTTAACAGCAACAAAAAGCCCTTTCTGTTCTTTCCGATGTTCACTAAGCCTGCAAAGCATTCTGAAGCCTAACATTACCAAGTTAGTCATATCGTTGTATTTGCTTTGTGTTAAACCAACATGTTGAGTAGACCAAGGTCTGGCCAAGTTTTAGCTCTATGCTGATTGAACATGTTTTTTTCCCCTATATCCAACCATCCCATTTGTTTAGTTTTTTTATTTCCCCATATCAGCACTGCCTTTCCTATAGCTACGGAGGAACAAAATAAACGTTCATTGTTGTTATGAGAGTCTTTTGAGAATTTGCTATGTATTTGCTGGTGAAAAAGTTGAAGACAGAGATCCTGAATGAATCTGCCCACATGACCTTTAAAAGCCTAGATATATTTGTGAAGGTCAAAACAGCCAATACAAACAGTATCAATAGAATAGAATAGCATTGAATGGTACCGGAAGCTCACACAACTGTATCTTTTGGTGTCATTTTTAATGTTCAACACTGGGGGGCAGCAGATGACAGCTAATCCCAGTCGTCAGATAAAGAATTCGAATCAGCTTTATTGCCAAGCGGGTTTACGCATACAAGGAATTTGCTTTGGTGTTTTGCTGCAGAACACTAAACATAGTAAAAAGTACTGGTAGTAATAGAAACACAAAGATACAGAGAGTTGTGTTTGTACACATATCTCCATATCTGGAGTGGGTTTACCTAAAAGCATAAATTCCACACAATCACTCGAGTGAGCTCACACATGCAGGCGTGTACCCTTAGTTTTTATTATTCAGAAAATCTGGACCCAGACCACTGCATTATTCTCTTAATGATTCTCACTCTTTTTTTTCATTGAGGCTTGTGTAGTCATGCACACATCCACAAAATCTCACTGGATGCAGAAAATCAATACAATTGCGATACAAGGAGTATGCACACACTGGAATCACAGCTCCCTTCCATTTCATTAAAATTTCATTTAAAAAAAAAAAAAGATATTAATCATTAACTATCAGGCAAGTGTACAAATAGTGAATATAACACAAACAATCCCTCTTTTGTGGAGGTTGTTAGAAAAAAACATCCTGGTAAATAAGCCACAACAAAGGTGATTGAAGGAAAGTTTGCACACCAAAAAAGGATGCACACTTCTACACTGAAAAACATAACAGACTGAAAATATCTGCTTATGGAAATCATGTGATACGCTCAAATCTTCCGGAACAGCTTCTAAATTGACCTTGTGGTGGGATTGTTTTCTCAATGTCTGTTTCCAAGGTCAAGGATGAACTTTGAACCTCAGCTTTTAAGCCACCATGAATGAGAAGTACATAAAGGCTCAGGAAAAAAAGATTGGAACATCTTAATTCAGTATCTGAGCAAATGCTCAAGTGATGACTACTTTAATAACACATCCAAAATCAATTTTTAAGGTGGGCCATAGTAGTAAGGCGTTGCCGTTTATGATTTGACAGCTTGTTCTGAAGGGTTTTAGTAATCCATCAGACCTGGCGGCCTATTATGCCGCATAAGCACTGGCCTCCCCAAACGTCTCCATCTGTAGGTCTCCTATCAGTGCAGTGATACAAGTTATGGATGAAAATCAGTTATGATAATGGAAGGCTCATCGATTCCCCGTGCCTTTTTTCAAAGCTAATGCAATATGCACCAGATTCATTACAGGGAATCAAATTACTGGTCGTTCATCTTTCAGGTTAATTGATTCTCAAATGATCCCTGAAGGTGAGGAAGTGTTGCGAGAGATCCGGGTTCGCCCATGACCGAGCTGACAAGCAGCTCTCTGTGAAAGAGATGGAAATCTGAAGAAAGGGCCGATCTTTTTGGGATGACACAAAAAAGCTGGACTTTTGAATTAGTGAGTGCGGATCATGCACCCATTCATATAATTGTCCAGTGTGCACGGTAGCCATATTGTGGGAGCAACCTTTTTTTGCAGCTGCACATTCATCTGCGAGGGGCAAGCGGGGGTCAGGGAGAGAGAAATAGCCGTAACAACGTGGACAGTTTCATTGAGTGGCAGAGGATGGGAGGCAAAGAGAGAGTGAAAGACAGAAGGTGAGTAGTACAATACGAGAAGCACAATGGGATACTTTTGGAGTCGGTGCCAATGGTTTGCTTGATTTCCCAAGAGGCCAAATTAGTTTTTATTGGAAGTTTGGGGGGGTTAAGAGACATGTGGGTGAGAGTCGTAAGCCGGGAAGAAAGGGGCACCTCAGAGGGAGGAAAGTACATGATTTGTCAGCAAACTGCGAGCACTGACGATTCACACGTACCATAAAGTACAGCAGACCTCTAAAGAGCATTCCAGGCCGTGGTAGGCCTAATAATCACACTGCGGTGGGTGAGGTTAGATAGACCGGCTGCTTGTGGTTGGTGGCAAAGGAGCAATTCTAGCCGTCATAATGTTGATTTCTTGTGCGTGGGTTTGATGGTCACATTTATTGCCTGGGTCGTTCTTTCATTTCTTCTACTTCAACAGCCTAGCAACAAAAGGAGTCGCTCAGGTCTTCCTTTTGTTGAGTAGCCACGCTAGCGGCATGGCACTGTCTTCGGTCGAGACTGAAATATTTCATCAACTATTTGATCGATTGCCATGCATTTATGTACAGACACCCATGCTTCCCAGACAAAGGATCCTAGTGACTCTGGGGATCCCCTGACTTTTCCTTGAGCTCCACCACAGGGTTATGGTTTAGAGCGAGTCTTTTCTACAACTGTTGAATGGAATGCCATGAAAGTTGGTACACATCCGAGTACCCGTCAGACCTTTGGTGACCTCTTAACATTTATAGCACCATCATTAGTCTAAATGTTTAATTTGTCTAATACTTTTGTTTTTGACTAAATACCTGCAAAACAACAGCTTCTGCTCGACTTTGTGTTCAGGGCTAATTAGAAAATGTTAGCATGCTAAGACGCCTAATTAAGATGGTGGACATGGTAGACATTATATCTACTAAACTTCAGCATGCTCACTGTTAGCGTTTAGCTCAGAGCACCGCAGTGCCAAAGTGAAGCTTCACAGAGATGCTAGCATGGCTGTAGTCTTGTTTTCTTCCACTTCGTACCTCCACAGCCCTCCCGACGTCCCTGTTTCTCTCGTTGCACATCTGTCTGACAACAAAAGGGAGTCCCTGAAGTCTTCCATTTGTTCCTGTTTTCTTCTTCCACTGATCTTCCTTCCTTTTTTTCTTCTCAGACCTCTGACCTCAAGCCTGGTGTGTCCTGTTAGCTAATGGACGGATGAGACAACCAAACTGACCTTCAGACTAAACAAAAAGAGCCCCACAGGTTTGATGCCAAGGGTCAGGCCATGTGGTTAACACTGATAGGCTTTAATTGGGCCAAGATGGGGACATTCCTACTGTATGTTCCCAGGGTCCTATGTTCCCCAGTTCTAGGGTTAGGGAACGACCCTGTTTCGCTCCCGCAAAGACAATCCAAAAGATGTTGCCTTAGCAGCAACGTGGGACTTTATGGCTCCAGACCAGCTGTCTTTAGCTTGAAGCCAGACAACACGTCCCACCTAAACTCTAAAACGTCTTCCTCTATTGTGCTCTTCCAGACATATTGAAGCAGGTCTTAAATTGAGAAAAAGGGGTCCGCCTAAAATAAACTGACAGAATCCTACGCCCACATTTTAGGCTTGACTCCTTGTAAGTCACACAGAGAGTTGAATTAAAAAAGGATTAGGAGCAGAGAAAGAATTAGAGGGATTAAAAAGGATTCCCAGGCCACGCTGCAAATCCATAGCTGATGTGGTAAAAATGATTGGTTGCAGATGCTACACCTCCTATTAACAAGGCTTGTGAGGCGTGGAGGCACTCTCTTCACACATCAGCGGCCACACCAGCAGGAGCTCAGATACTATATTGACCATATTTTACATGTTTGGCGTATGAGAGTCAAGGGCCTGACTTCCTCCTACCTCTCCCACTTCTCCTGTGTTGATAGTCAGACTTTCACTTGACAGAGCTGCAGCTGCCGTGGTTTTGGTTACTCTTACACTGTTTACCGGATTAAAACTGATGCTGATAGAATAACAACGCTCCCGAAAACACAACCCTCGGACGACAGAATGAGTAATTTTTCCCCCTCCGAGCTCGCAGATACACACCCCGTGAACTGTACAAACTTAAGCATGATACTCGTGATACATGATCTTGAGCATTATGGCACGGACGAAAGAAACAGAAGGAGGAAATTAGTTTGACATGTTTGGTTGCTTGGGAGACGAGCAGACAAGCGCTTGTGGGTGTGAGGGTGTGTGTGTGTGTGTGTGTGTGGCAGAATTGCCCGGGTGACAGCCAGTTGTCCAGAGAGCAGGGAGTAGGGTAAGGGATTTTTAACTGGCACTGAAGTCCAGAGATGAAGCTGCCAAACTGGGCAGAGCCTCTACGCCAAGGACGCCTCACCAGGCCTCGCCCTACTCCACAATTTGGGATATTAGCTCGCCTGGCATTCAGTGACAATGATAGCCGCTGACTGTAACTTGGGGGTCAGACTGATGCAAGTCCCACTTATTAAAGATTCTCAAGCCTACTCGCTATTTTAAGCAGAACAGGAAAGATGTCTTTTTCCACATCACAGCATGCTTAGAAACTAGTGAAAGTTTGACTCTTATTGTCAGCCAATTGCTGAAATACAGAACAAAGTGCTTTGCTTTCCATTCTTGCATTAATGTACCACTTAAAAACCTTAGTAATTTTTGAAACAATGGGGGTTTTTTTTATTTTATTTGAGACGGAGGTAGACAAAAGCAGCTTCTCATTTCTAGTTGGCAACCGTCGATTTCTGTGGAAACTTCCTCAAATCTAGTCTAACTATCTAGTTACCAAAAAACCCCTCTCTGTGTTGATTTGCAGAGATGTTTGCATGCAGAGGCATAATTCCAGCTTAACTCAAAAAGGCTTTCACATCAGCTAGAAACTCGTTCTTTTCCAAGACATGTTGAGTGTTTGTGTGCTACGTTTTAGCAGAGTCATCACGTTAACATACTTCAGCCTCTTAAATTGCTCATCAGTTCGGAGTGAGGAGTGTCGAGTGGATTAAATGAAGATTTCCACCAAAACTAACAAACTATCTCTATTGAAGCCATCGGTCAAAATGCCGTAGCTAGTTGTTTAGGCAAGCTGAGACACGCTTCCCTTCTGAAGTGAGGTTGAGCAAGGCACTAAGTCCCAAATAGCTCCAGGACTGCTGCTCTGCAACTGTTCCTGACCTCAACTGTTTCCAATGTGAGTAAATAGGACGTGTAAAAGTCCAAATGCAATACCATCCTTATAGCTTCCGTCTTCTCTTCTCAGATCCACAGTTACGTTATGTGAACCCGTAAAGAGATGCTGAATGAGCATTGCACTTTTCCCTTACCAATTAGCTGACTGGTCTGAACTGGACCTAATGATAATTGAAGCGGCAGCAGCGCCTCACACAGCCCCTAATAGCTTTCTCTTTAATAAATCACGAGGGGCAACACTCTTCCACTACCTTCAATCACACTCGCCACAATCAAACACCATTAAAATGCTGCACTGTATAGATTACACATGATGACAGCAAACCAGTCTGTCGTCCTTTCTATTATTTGAAGTAGAACCAGAGGTTGGATATAACACAACGCATGGTATGAAGTCAGCATTTTACACGTCACACATGTGCCTCAACTGTTCCATCTTGCCTTGAGTCAAGCTCTGTTTTCTTGCTTTGTTTCAGACGTTAACCACGGACGCTCCCCATACTCAATCTATTCTACTAGCCGTCTTTATTGCCGATCCCAGCTCTTGCTCGCCACATTATTAGCTTTGACCTTTGCGTGTCAATTCCAGCGCTGAAACGGAGCCAGAGAAACTCTGCCAGAACCTGAGCCAGAAATAAAGGGCTAACACATGTTGCATTTTATGAACAGTCCAGCCGTGGAGCGTACTTATACCGCGATGAATACAGTTCTGTAGGGACTGTGAAACCATGCTTAGGCTGGCTCTCCAGAGTCCATTCCCATCCCCACCCTGAAGCTCTCCCCTGGCCTGATTCCGAACTCTGTCTATATGTCAACCCATCCCTTCACAGCTAACATACTCCCATTCCCTTCCTCACCTTCATCCATGGTGACCGTTCTAAACAAATGCTCCCGTCCACACCCTTAATTTGACCTTGATCCCCCACCCTGCCATCATCGTACTCCGACTGCTGTGGACTCATGCTCCGTGATTCCTCCTGTGTTACTGCTATCACGGTTCTCCTCCTCTGATTCTGTCACCCCCACCACCGCCACTTATTCATGAACAGGTCACCTCTACTCCCCTTCCTCCTTGATGATAGCCTGTGGTCTAAGGAGTGGCATCTCTATGTATTTCTTTTTGAAAACAAAAAACAAACAAACAAAAAAAACCCAGTTTTTCTACCACAAAAAAAGCAAGCTGATGCAATAATGATGAAATTGTGGTGTTGGCATTTACAGTTGCAGGAAATCACTACCAACAGGAAGTCGGTAGCAGCATGCTGTTGAGAGAAAGGGTGTGTCACCAACATTAGATTTCTTTTGCAACTCTATTGCTTTTGGTATTGCTTTCTATAGATTAAAGAACCACAGACCAGCGAGGGTGGTAAACATGAGCAAGATGTATGCAGGTTGCTGGTGTGACTTCAGAGGATTTCTGAATATAAAAGACTGAAGGTCTAGCTTCACTAGTGGCCCCTAGAGGGCAGCTGCTAATCTTAGACTACATCCAAACTAAGCCAGCTAAATCTACAAATGCTGTTGCATCCACTCTACATTTTTCTGATCATTTTCGTAAAAGATGAGACACATTGAGACAACAGCAACATAAGGATGGGAGAGAGAATTAGAAGTAACAGAGCCACTAACGCTGTCTGAACAGACTTATGTCTAATGGCTGAGGCTAATTCCCCAAAAGCTACCTTTTAATTCCCCATGCCAGGCCAGCATTTTCAGATTTATCCACTCCGCAGCAGGACGGAAGGCCAAAACTGACAGGACGCCTTACCACTAAATCATGCAAACTTTGTCCTGGGAGTCGCATTTAAGCCCATAACCTCATCTCCCCTTGGGAACATGAATGTGCTGAGATCATTTCATTGCGATCTTACTGATAGCTTGTTTGAAATGGGAAATTCTGCCCAGGGATAACCAAAAACATTAGGCTTCATCCTCTTGGGACCCTAAATATTGACTACTAATTTAATGGAAATCTTGCCATCACTTGTTGAGATACCTTGCCATGGACCATGGACGTGTTGGTCAAGGGTACATTTTGGCCAGAGGTGGGCAGTCACATCAAGCACCTGGAGGGCCTAACGTGAAAACGGTTCATTCTCTGGGGATCATGAATGTGAAATAACTTTTCATGGCAAGTTCGCCACTCGAGTTTGGCATTCATGTTGTTCAGAGGAAATGTGTGGGGTGTCCAGCGTGTGAACGTAAGCAATGCGTGAAAGAACACGGCCGCTTCGTTTATTCCGATGAGACCACTGCGTTGACGCAGGGGTTGAACCTGGCTCGACTTTTGCTGCAACACACGAGACATCACCCGGCGATGCACAGTATTGGCCAATCAAATATGTGCACATTCCTGGTAGATTGCTTTGTAACGTGAATGCACATTTCCATTGTGAACCTCATCATTGTCAAAACGGAGGATGCAATGATCCTGAGAAAATCCTGTCTTGTAGTATTTTAAAACACTCTGCAGTGTTTTTGGCATCTAACAAGTCTTCAGACTCATGGATGTACTACTCAGACTGGCCTTGGATAATCGTTTAGCTTCTCACCAAAAAACTAAGTGAATGACAACCTGGCTGCGCCGTTGACCAGATACTGTACCTTGCTCTAGACCAATGCTTCGAAAAAACAGAGCCCCCATCCATCCACAATAATCCGTTTTATACTGATCACTATCTGAGCTGTCTAATGCCTGACGGACTCATTTCCATTTCTGCAGTTTGATGGCTTTAGAGACTTTTTGTGTTTAATGTGGCCAAATCCATCTCTGACAACTTCCAGCGGCTGCGTAGGTGATCAAATATTCCGGTAATCTTGGGTGCATTAAGAGGCAAATTCAATATATGTTTTAACCTCTGTCTAATCACAGTGGGCAGCTGCTGTCTGCATGTTAATATCTGATGGAAAGAGACATGTTGAGTACAAATCATTTCCTTGGGCTGGACTAAGATGGAATGAGCTGAATTGGTTGAATAAAGGGTCAAATCTGCCTATTTTCTGCTGAGCATTATATTTCCAGTGGTCTTTGCGTGTAATAACATTAGTCTCTAAATCTTTCAGACCAGCACTGGCTGTGGATGAATGGATATCCACCAGAGACTGACCTAGCTGTACTGTGCAGAGCAGTAGGATGTAGAACGCATTGTCATCAGCCACTCTGCACTTCCTTTCTCCACTTCCTACTTCCAGTCTGGCCAGTGGCACTGCAAACCTGGAGTATTCCTCTGTCAAATGCTGAGAATAAAAAAGTGTGAGTGTGTGTGTTTATTCAGTTATGATCTCCACGAAAAGTCCCATTCATTCCCTTCCCTACTTCTTTTGTGGTTCAACAAGTGTTATCTGACCCATTTTGTGCACAGTGGCATGCATGTATTCCTGTGTACATGTGCAGGGTTGTGCAGTGTGTGTGAGTGTGCGTGTGTGTGGTGGTGGTGGTGGTGGCTTTGTACGTTTGTTTGCACAGGTAGAATATTAACAGCGGAGAGGCTGTAAGAAATGAAGCCATAACATTTTTATGCATTGCTGCTTAGCAAGTTGCAATAATAACCATGTGATTTTCTGGGCACTTGGCTTCATACAGTGAAAAAGTGTTCCCCCCGTAGGTAGTTTTCCCGTATTATTGTCATACAACATTGAATTAAAGATTTCATTTGGCTGTTTTGGCACTGATCAACAGAAAAAAAAGACCCTTTAATCAAAGTATTCACCCCCACCAAGTCATTATTTAGCAGATAGCCTTGACTTTGTGTGCTGTAGATAGACGTCTATCAGCTTTGCTGCAATTTTCCCCCATTATTCTTTGCAAAACTTGTCAAGCTCTGTTAGGTTGCAGCCACAAATCCTTGATTGGATTTGGATGTGGGCTCTGACTCTGCCACTCCAGGACTTTGACATGTTGTTTTGAAGCCATTCCTGTGTAGCTTTGGCCTCACGGTTGGGCTCGATGTCTTGCTAGGAAAACAAATCTTCTCAGGTTGCAGGTTGTTTTCTTTCAGCAAAAAATAAAAAGAGCTCAAATGTGGTCCCATCAGACCTTAGAAGCGTCTACAAGCTTCTACAAACTGTAGCTGAGATGCCGTGTGAGTGGCCACTCTCCCGTACAACTGCTGCGCAGTCTGTTGCACTGTATGCACAGTCTCTCCAATCCCTCTCCTTCAGAATGGTCTTGGTGGCCTCGCTCACGAGTCTCCTTCTTGCACGGTCACTCGTTTTTCTGAGGATAGCCTACCCTAGGCAGATTTGCAGGCAGCTGTCACAATCTTTCTATGTTGACCTGAGTCCCAAGGGATGTTCAGTGACTTGGGAATGTGCTTGTATCCATCCTCTGACTTGTGCTGTTCAATCGCCCGCTCGCGGAGTTGTTCGGCGTGTTCCTTTGTCTTCATGGTTGAGGTTTTGCCCCGATACTGACACACCAAAAGTTGAACCTTCCAGATGCAAGTGTATTTATACTACAATCAACTGAAACCCCCTAAAAAAACCTATGCTAACAAGTATCTTGTATTTTATATTGTAATTCATTTACATCACTTTGTAGAGAGCTTTTTTCCCTTTGACATTAAACGTTTTTTTCTGGAGATCAGTGTCAAAAAATCAGCTACTTTGATTCAGTGTTGTAAAACAATAAAACCAATGAAATCTTCCGAGGCGGGAATACTATACGCATGTGCGTGTGTATGAACACGCTTCTGTCTCCTCTGTCGTCCTGCCAGGCTAAATGGGCCTCGCTGCTGATTCCCATCAGCGGCTGCCACAGTGATCTAGTGGCTGGGCTTTGTGGGCGAGCTGTTTTTAGATGGGGGGAATGTCACTGGATTTATGTGGCTAATGCCAAAACAGCTGCTGCCATGAAATCGCTAAATGAGGCCTCATAGTTAATATCCACATCCAGACACTGCCATTCAGGAAATGTTGCAGGGGAAGGTTAGGACAATACAAAGTGAACACATAGACGGTGCGAGGTGATTGTCTTGACACTCATAAACGTCTTTCTTTATCTCGGTCTTTATGTCCTACTCTCACACATACACACGTAAATACACACACACACACCAGTTTCCTCTGTCAGCCAGTTGGCACAGTGCCCATCTGAGTCCATTCTGAGGCCTGTCTGCCATTTATGTTCCCAGCTTGTCCACAGGCTTCCCGTGTGTGTGTGTGTGTGTGTGTGTGTCTTCCTGTGGGCCAGTCCCTCGGCCCACATAGTCCCATTTCCTCACCCAGTACCTATACAGCTCCATCCACACACCTCCCCATTCACACTGTCATAATACTAACACACACACCCACACACACACACACACACACACACATTGACGGGTTCGTCGGTTATCTGAACCTGCTGTTACTGGAAGTGAGCTGTGGGTGGAGTCTGTGTGTGTGGGTTGTGGGAGGGTGTGTAGGTGTAAGTTCGTGCATTGGTGAGTGTGTGAATGACAGAAAAAAAAAAAATAAACATGCATAAAGATAAGATAAAGTCGAGAAATTGGGCTCATTGTACCAGCATGTAATTGAATATTTATACTACTAGAGTTCCTATTGGCTAAGAAACTCTCTCTATGTTGATCACTGACAGATTTACAAATATGCACATTATGTGTATTCAGTTGTCAATGGATTTTTTGGTTGGCTGAATTTGCAGACACGTGGTGGTCGATATGAATACACACTTCAGATGCTGCAGCTGATGGTGATACGGCCGGAGGCTGACGGGGATCTCTCAGCGGTTTACTGATCTGAGTATCAGCAGGACGACGTATTTTGTCACTGCCGACGTTCCACATCACCGTTCCACAAATAAGATCGGCTTGGTTAAGTTTAGGCAAAACAGAACTTGGCTAGGTTGGTTAGGAATGATCACGTTGGGTTAAAATAACTACTTTGTTAAACGTCAGGGAACGACCATGGTCATGCTAAACAAAAAAAATACCAAGACTGACTGTCGATAGGAAACGGCAGTCTACTATATCAAAGTCCGGCGTTTTGTTGACCCATCCATCCACCCTGACCTCCTCCCTCTGTGGACTTTGTGGCTCTATATAAACATCACACTACTTCCTCCTTTGCTCCCGAAGGAGCAGGCTCAAGACCCAATTCCTACAGCTGCTCGAGGGCACTCGCCACATTTACACTTGTCATTTCAAGTGTCTCATATCCGGATATAACAGATGAGATGTGAGACACTTTCATTTACAACTAGCGACGTTTATGGGTCCCCGTTAGCCAGATCGTTTTTTCCCGGGCTACATGCAAGTCAGGGTTGGCCCCACTCCGGTCCAGAGGGTGGTGGCAATGCACCCGAAGCTGCTTGGTAAACGGCCAGAAGAATAACTTGTAAACTTCAGCAGTGTAGCTACAACATTAACGGTTCAACTGTAGTTTAGCTGTAGTTTCTGTAGTTTCAGAATCAGAATCAGTTTTATTGGCCGAAGTATGTGTACACACACAAAGAATTTGACTCTAACACACATTTCCAGGAACAATCTTCAGCAAGATGGATAGAAATAGACATACAGCTGAAACTAAGGACAACAAAGCTGAACAAAGATAGGTAAACATAAATGAACATAAACATAGAACAATTATGTTCACACAAATAGGTGAAACCCAATAGAATACAATACAATGTCTACATACAAGTCAAACTGTGTCTGCATTGTAAACAAAAAATACAATAGTGCAAGCTGCAGAGTGCCAAGAGTGCTCGAATAAATATTGAATGATTAACGTAATAGGTTACTCTATATACAAGAAGTAGGGGGATATGTACAGTATGTGCATAGATACATGCCTATATACCGTATATACAGCGTGCTTAGATTTATATTTGGCAGATGATGAAGATATGTATATGTTAAAAAAGAGTGTGTATTTAAACTATAGAATTCATAATTTGTAGCTACAGTGGATGTTTTAGTGTTACAGGGTTGTTGCACAGCGATTGTTTTGACACTATGACTGATTGAAGTAACACGCACGCATGGATTAATTGTATTTATGAGCTACGAGTGGGACAAAAGCTTTATCGTCTTGGCAGGTTCTCCCTCATAGCGCTCCCTCACCCACGCAGATCATTCAGTGGTTGAACTCATCAGGGATCAGATAAATGCTACAGCAGCTTGGTGCGCCTTCTATACGCTCGCAATGTGCTGAAATCGCTTTAATGGGATGGGGACAATGACGGCTCATGTCGGTGTAACTCTTGCTGCCATTGTTGCAGACCCTGCAGAGGCGATTTCCCCAGAGCGCTTCTTGACTCGGCTCCACTTGAGAGAAGCACAGATGACGTATGCATCTTTGAGAGACAGATGCATTTACAGCTTTTCAGGAAAAAATGTGCCTCAAATCACCTTGGATTTCAATTCCTAGAATGCTTCTTCGACACATTTAGCTTTTTTTTAATTTGTATAGCTATCTGATTCACCCAAGATGCATGAAGTGACAAAGTGTAAATGAGGTCTTTGTCAGTTGAATGTAAACATGTGTTATCACTGGGAATTTGCTGCTGACTGATTTAGTCATTTTTCTTGGGAGGAAAGTCCCTAGCTACCCTGTCTATAGCACTCAGCCCCTGATCCATTGGTTCCTACTGAAGCCATAACTCTAAAAATGGGTCAAAAATACACAGCTTCATTTTTCCAAACAGCTAAGCAATTTCCTACAACAGCTGGGCACTGTAGTTTTTAATTAACGCTACTCAAGCAAAGTAACTAGTTTCTTTGGTAGGGACTATTTTAAGCTGTGGATTAATACACATTTGGTGTTCTTGTATAGACAGCAGTAGGATGTTGTTTGAGGGACTGACTCAAAATTACATCTCATGGGAATGAAGGAACATGTCACCCAGTGCAACAGTGTGGCTCATTGATGTGTTTTCTTGGACAGCAATGGAGAAAAAGAGGGAAAAAAGATATAGCAGGCTTTGGATACGCAGACAATCCTTGCTAGTAGATGGATTCATTGTTGGTTTTGGTCTTTTCATGAGAGTTGATGACAACAAGCCAAATAAAGAATGGCCTTATCAGCCTTAGCAAATTAGCTGACAAGGAGCTGATGCAATTTTTCTGCTGTCTGATCCTGTACGCCAGCCGATACATCCCAAGGTGCTCTCGTGGAGGTTTCGTGAGTTACAGTGGAGTTTGGTTGGATGCTGCATGTTATTCTTTATGTCGTACATGCACACCTGAAATCTAGTAAGAAGGTTTTGTAGAGCGTCAGAAGAGAGATGTCTAGATTAAGGCAAATTAAATTGGATCCCAGAGTCACAGTGACATAGGCCTATTATTGTTGCCAGTGGGAATCGGTGTGTCTATCTGCATCTGTGAATCCCTTTCTAAATCTTGGCTGTTAAGAGGAGATGGACTGTATTAAAGCATTATGGATCTTGGAACCAGCGTTACCACACACAAAAATCTATTTAACACACAATATGGGCCATTTATATGATCAAATATGCAGCAAGCGCATTACAAACGATGTTAACAGTTATCAGTCTGGTAATCAAAGCCTTGCCTCTCCTTCCTATGAGTGCAACAGCTTCCTCATCAGACCAAAATCCACAGTGACTAAGAGAGAAAAAGAGATGAGAAGAGAGACAGCAGCTCTGCCTGTCCTTCTTCCTTACTTGCTTACTTCAGCTTAATTATATTACTTGGGAGGACTGAGGATGTCTGAGTCCACATTGTCTACCCAGATGATGTACTGTACCTACAATGTCTTGTATTTTTATGTCTGTACACCTTATGCCATTCCTCTCTATTGATTTGTACTAGTCTTGCTTTAGCAGCAATTTATGTTTTCATACTTGTTTTAGTCCCAGCGTTGGTTCAAGCACAGGTTTTACTGTCAATATTCTAGACATATTTACGCATTACGAGTTTCATCAAAATCCCAATCGGGACCTTTTACGGCCACCCTGTCAGACCAATCAAGTCCCGAAACAGAGAGGCAACATTTGTTTGAATAAAAATTCGATTATGTGATAAAGTACAATACAATTTTTTACCTTTAATTGTCACCTTTTCTATACCAATACGATTTTTTTTTAAATGACAGAGCACTGGTAAGATGTAGGCTACTATCAGGTCCATTTTTGTCAAAATCAAGCTATAATAATTTAATAAACAGGTCTATGTACAGCGCTAATTTTGGCACTTGACATTGATTTAGTTTTAGCATTTTAATGAAAATAGTACATCAGTTTTTATCGCATTTTAATCATTTGATTTTTGTCCGTTTTTTAGTCTAGTTTTATAGGACAAAAACTTAAGTTGTAGTCCCATTTCTTTAGTTGTGTGTTTTTCATTTTTAAACATTCTTAGCATTCTAAGGGTACAGCTGTTGCCTAGCAGCAAACGTCAGTGCCCATGTCCCTCTGCTCCGTGGTGATAGACTCCCTTTCCTCAGGTGTCATTCCCAAACTCTGGCAGTTTGAACAATGTTGCTTACCCACTGTTACTCGCTCACATGACAATATCGCTGCAACCTGTCCTCCCCACTGCAGAGCACAAGCTGTATTTACTCGCCTGTTCACTAAAACACTATGCACTCTCAGGGTTTAGCTGGAGACACGCAGCTAAAACGGTGGATAAAATGTTTCCTTTAGTGACCATCTAGAGGAAGCTTTAAATGGTTGACAGCCTTTATTAATCGTGCACTAATTCCTGCCAATAAACACGAAGGATAGCTGACTGAACATTAAAGTTACCTCCACAGCCATAGCCCTTAATAATGCTACATTAACGTTACGCCTTTTTCTGTGTTAAGAAAAGCCCTGCCTGTTTTTACGTCCACTATGAATTTTGCATACATGAAACCCACATACATTTCAAGCTACATGGCTATTCTAGGCCTATTGTCTTGCTTGTTTTTTGTATTGTTCCAGGATTTTATTCACAGTTTTGTGATTTAAGTCTGACACGAGTCTAAGTCTGAATTCTACAGCCCTCCCATTTCCTAACCAGGTCTTTTTAATTCCTTCACCGCCAAAGGAATAGTTCGACATTTTGGGAGATGCGATTATTTGGTTCCATGCCGAGATTTAGGTGAGAATACTGATACCAATCTCATCTGTCCACTAAATATACGGCTAAAGTCAGCAGCTTAGCTTAGCATAAAGACTAGAAACAGGGTAAAAGAGCTAGCATGGCTCTCTCTGAAGGTAACTACATCTAGTTGTAAAACCATTGGGTTACTTAACGTAATCCCTGTTTTTTTGATAACAGAGTGAGGTGTTTCACTATGGGAATGCCCTCTAGCTTGACCACTTCGGAAGCTCCAATGACACCACGTGTGCCTTTGACAGACCAGTGGACCCGTGGGAGGGGCTCCGCACCTTGTTATAACCCGGTCGACCAAACCCAGTCAGGTTATTCTATACCAGTTTCTTCCCTCAGAGTGCAAGGAGGGAAGTGTTGGTGAAATACTTCACCCAACGTTCTTTTTCTAACTTCATTCGGTGTTTCACAATAGGAGATATGGCCCACTCCTGGATTGCATTTTTTCCCAAAGTCATACGCCTTAAGCAATCCCTGAGGCCCCGGTCTCCAGCACTGCATGCACTAAGGATGGACCTGAGATATCCTGCAGAACCTTACAAATGTCCTCAACCAGGACTCCCTTAAGAAGTGCCCATGACGTAGCCATGGTCTGGTGGAGTGGCCCCTCCATCTGTTGTCCAGAGGACATCCTCCCCGAATAGAGGATGTCCTCTGGACAACGGGTCTTTGCTCTTGTTCAACGCTCCCAATACGTGAGTCGCCAGCAACGACCCGAGTTGAGACCCACTCCACAGAATTATCTTGGGAATCAACTTTTGCAGCCATAAAGTCACCTCCCTGGCGACATTAAAAGAATTCGAGAAAATGCCAGTCCCAGAGTAAAGGAAGAAAATGTTTCAGAGCTAGAAACACCGCCATTAATTTATGTGGGCTTGGGTTAGCTCCACCGGCCACCTGCTGTTCACTGCCCTGCCTTCCAAGGTTGCGCCCCAGCACATCAGGGACGTGTCTGTCGTAGCGTCCCCAGACGCACTACCTGAGCAAAAAGCGCTGGCCTTCGCCACTGATGGAGAGCTGCCATACACTGATGAGACTGTCGTCAGGCAGCGGAGATGGGGACGGGGGCACAGCTTTATTGATGTCATCCATTTCTGCACATCCCTCATCATGAGTAGGCCAAGTATGTCGGATAGTATGTCCGATGCCATCAGTCCCAAGAGCTGCAGGCACAGTCTGAATGGCACGGTTGCGCCCAGCTGGAAACGGGCCAGGCACTGTGTAAACACCTTCCAGGATAACTTTATACTCGTAGGCTACGCCTTGGTAGGCGAACCTGAAATTTTTCCTCTCTGTGGGGAGAATGTCGATGTGAAAATATGCATCTGCAAGATCGATCGTGACAAACCAATCGCCTGGACGGATAGCCCGGCAAAGCACCTTGCGTGTCAACATTCTAAAATGTGTATTTCCTTAAATGTTTGTTTATTACACACAGATCAAAAATGGGATGGAGCGCCGCTCCCCCTTTCTTTGGAATGAGAACGTAACGAGAATAGAACCCCTGTTGGCTCTCCTCGTTCGGTACCACTCAGATTGCCCTCTTTACTAAAAAAGAAGCAATCTCTTCCTGCAACACCCATGCTGCATCGCTCTCTGCTACAGAAACTAAAACACCGGTGAACTTCGGTGGTTTCATAGACAGAACCCAGGGATGAACTGCGCACTGTGCCAGTTCTCTACCTGTGCATCTCAACAGAACGTCTATGTAGCTGTTAAGCAGGTATCCGACTCGTCTGGCTGCTCTGAGGGAGCTTAGGGAGCTTCTCCGCACGGGAAGAAAGCGAGAATGACCTGACCGGGTTGGTCGACCATGTTATAAAGAGGAGACGGGCCGCCTCCCACGGGCTGACCAGTCTGTCAGACAGTCGTCGTGTCATTAGAGCTTCCGTAGTGGTCACGTCAGAGACGATTCCCATAGTGAAACTCCGAACACCAAATAGTCATTTTTACACTTTGGTTTGTGTACAGACTAAACAAAGAGATAGAATGTATTAATTCATGCGATCTGAGGTCCTGGTAGACTGATTTTTAAACGTTACAGGCTAGCTGGTAATCCCTGTTTCCAGTCTTTATGCTAAATTAATCTAACCTGCTGTGGGCTGAAGCCTTATATTTAGCCGATATGCTAGTGGTATCGATCTTCTCACTCCTGGAAAGAAAGCATATTTCCCAAAAATGTGGAACTAGTGCTTTAAGTTATTTTCTGTTCGGAAATATCAGACTGGGCACACATTGCTGTTTCCCAGATGTATTCATTTAATTTCTTGACCTTTTAAAAATGTTTGGAACTTTTATGCTATGGAATGAGAATTAGGTTTTTAGCTTGAGTCTTGCATTAGATTATAGATTTTTTGTTTTAAAGTATTTAGTTGCTTTTTTTCTTTTGTACAAACAGTATGTAGAAGGCTACTGAAAGGGTCAGGGTCACAAACTAGAGAAAATGTGATGACATCCCATTTGTTAGTAGAGACTGGGAAACATGTGGAGAACAAAATGGAGCTGTTTTTGCAAATGAGGATGTCAGGTGAGAAGACTGGTGGTGAAAAAGAAGTGCTGCGACTGAAAAGGAAGTAAAGAGAAGAGCACGCACTGTACAGCACAAGGGCACGTCCTCTTTGTACTTTTTGTCTCTTGTCCAAATTTCCGCACTTGAGAGGGTAAGTGGAAATAAATCAGCTGACAAGCCTGTACGTGAATGAGAATCAGTGGTGTTTGTGTGTATGAGATAGCGAGAGAAGAAGTACACATGCATTTATTTCCACCACCCCCCAAACTGACTCCACCCCCTCAGTGTCCATTCACATTGACCGAGCCTCTGCCAGCATCAAAAACCTGCACAGCCATTATTGGTGAACTGTCTGCACTGAGTGACCACCACATCAGTCGTCTGTCCTTGCTTCCTCCTGCTTTGTTCCCACTAATTTGGGGGCCTTTTTGTTTTTCTTTGAACATCCATCTAAAAGTATCATTTCATTGTTCTTCTCCACCAGTCCATCTATCACTCTCATTGGTTTATCCTCCTCTTTCAACCTCCCATGTCCCCTCTTTCTGCGCATTCATCTAACTCCGTGGCCCAACGTATTGTGGTGAATGCTAATAGGTTCCCACGCTCACAAGGTACAATATAGAGAAGAGTAAATTGCTGTATGTGTGTGTGTGTGTGTGTGTGTGTGTGTGTGTGGGAAGCTGGGCGGTCAGTCCACAGTTCCATTAGCCTGATGGAGTTTCTATTAAATTAGAAACTCTCTCTCTCTCTCTCTCTCCCAATCACATTAGTGCTCTTATCTCATTTGTGGAGGCTCTGCAGGCAGTGAGGGGTGGGGGGAGTGGCGGGGTGGACTCATGATCTGGAAGCGGACAGGAAAAAGGACAAGCCCTCGTAAATAGAGAGAAGTGGGGCGGCAGTTGATGTGTATCTACAGTATGTCTCGGTGTGTGTATGTGTGTGTTTGGGGGGGCTTGTTTTGCTATATTCGTGGGGTCCAAAAACCAGGAGCCCACTTATGGGGCCAAGATGCTGGACCCCATAAGTTTAAAGGGCTGTTTGAGGGTTAAGACTTGGTTTTAGGATTAGGGTTAGGGTTAGGGTTAGGCACTTAGTTGTGATGCTTAAGGTTAGGGTAAGGGGCTAGGGAATGCATTCTGTCAATGACGGGTCCCCACGAGGATAGTGCCACAAGGCTGTGTGAGTGTGTGTGTGTGAGTGTGAGTGAGTGTGTGTGGACATGTATGGTATGTGTGGAATCATGTGTGTGTGAGTGTAATATTTTAATTGTCAGGGATGTTTAAAATGAAATTGGTCCATCAACAACTCTGACAGACATGGCAGCCTTTAATGCTGCCTGATGACAAAATACAGCACAGAGGAGGTGAGGCGACAAATATGCGTGACTGTCATTCTAAAGAGCAGATGTAAGTGAAACACACAATGTGGACAATGTGTCGGTTCTTCTGCAGTGGACTACTCTAGGATTTGAGTTTGGGATTGATATCAGAATTGGATTTGAGTTTACGGTAAGGGTATAAGGAAATATTGTTATTCGATACCAAGAGTTAGTTGAGAAAATTGATACCACTCTCATGTCTGATCAGTCATCATTAAGCTAGAGTCAACCAGTGGTTAGCCTACCTTAGCATATAGACTGGCAGCAGGGGGAAACAGAGAGCACAAATGAACATGTTACATCTCACTTGATTCATTTGTACACCAACAGAAATGTAAAAACAACATTTTGTGGTTTTAGAGGGAGTTGCATGCTGTAACTATTTCTTCCACGATAATAGTTTATCTGTCCGCCCAGCAACTTCCGTGCAAGTGTCTGCTGTTACTCGGGAACCAAACGGCAAGCTACAGAATAGTCACGGCTGGCTGGCAAGAAATAGTTACAGCACGTAACTCACTGTAAAACCACAAATTATTTTGGTTTGTATGTGAATCAAGCAAACAAGATATAATGTAATATGTTAATTAATGAGCTTTAGAGGTGCCGGTAGGTGGATTCTTTTTTACTTTTGGAGACATCCAGACTAGCTGTTTCTGTCATGATCCTGCTTGTTCCCTGGTGTGTCTCTCTCCCCACAGCTGACCTGGTTGTCTGCTGATCACCTGTGACTCTGCGCGGCAAGCTGAACAGCTGATCTCCATTCGTCATCAGACTCTGCAGTAGATATACCCCGGCTCTTCCCTCCAGACTCCGCCAGATCGTTAGTTAACCTTCACGGTAACATATTGGCTCGCTGAAAACCAAACCAAACCAAACCAAACCAAACCAAACCAAACCAAGTGACTACTGATCTACTCCATTTGTGTTTACCCACTTTTTCGCTGTGTTCAGGTCCACTCTACCACACTGCCTGCTGCAAACCCTGCCAATTCATCTCCACGCTCTGCCACGCCACGCCAAGCAAGTCTTCACGGACACTCTGCTCCCCGCAACTTCCCCCATCCTCACCATTCCACCACGTTATTAATAAAACAAGTCTTGCATCCTACTTTCTCTTTCTCTCCGAGTCTACTAACCTGGGTTCAAGGAAAAGACCTGTTTTGACAAACAAGACAGTGTCTCTGTGCTTCCAGTCTTTATGCTAATCCTGGCTCTACCTTTATACTTAACATTCAGACATGAGAGTGGTATCAATCTCATCTAATTCTCAAGTAAGCAAGTAAACATATGTCAAACTATTCCTAAAACCAGCTCTTTTGTTTTTGTCTGGAATACTTAACATGTGAATGACGTGTATAGCAAAAAAAATCACAGTGTAGCAGATGGATACATGGTTATTCATCCAAAATAGTTCCTACAAAAAGCCTGATGACATCTATGTGATATAACTATAATCCATTTTTGAAAATTTGTTCCACAGACCGTCAAAACCACTAAAAACATTTAATTTTCAGTGTAGCTGTTTTGGCTTATTGCTAGTGGACTGGTATGTTACAAAATCATGGCTGTGTCCAAAATCCTTCACTCTTTTTATATTTGCAACTCATGATATGGTAACATTTATGCAGGAGACTATATAGTGCTAGATGTCAGAATTAAAGAGCAATTTCAGACACTACTGATCCAATTCCTTTCATCCAGTAGCTGTCTAAATTTG
Source organism: Coreoperca whiteheadi (assembly GCA_011952105.1). Lineage (NCBI taxonomy): Eukaryota > Metazoa > Chordata > Actinopteri > Centrarchiformes > Sinipercidae > Coreoperca > Coreoperca whiteheadi. The sequence goes on along the minus strand of CM022485.1, from coordinate 30,360,896 downwards.
GCTGTTATTCACCTGTTTGGACAACACTGAAAAAGGGTGAACACACTACGCAGTGGACTATATACTGAACAGTGAACAATTTCCGACACAGCCTATGTATGCGTAAGATTGATCACAGAACATCAGAGAGAACAGTGAGATAATCTCCCAAAAACATGGTTTGTAAAGGTCGATGTAAGGTTAATGAGAGAAGCAACGACTCTGAAACTTAACAAGTGGTGCAGTGAGATAGGAGAGGAGAGATGGACACACGGAGACGGACTGGCTTTGAGACCTGCCATACTGAGACAATGTGTCCCTGGAATGTATAATTATCAGTGTGTGAGTGTGTGTGTATGTGTGTGTGTGTGTGGCGCAGGCGACAGTGAGCCATTAGTCAGGTTTAAATGAAGGTCTGCATCAACAGCAACTATTCTAATAATGACTGCCTTGGGCACAGACAAACTAATGTACTGGTGGCGTCTGCTATATCCTATATATTGTGTTTATGTGTGTGTGTGTGTGTGTGTGCATATGGCTGAGTAAGGAAACATACCTCTTTAACTGTCCAAGGTGACACTTGGTCTCTCTGTGCAGACATCCCTTATAATGCACTTCTGGCAGCGATAGGGTTTCTCTGTACCGCTGAGCACTCAAACAGCATCGGTCACAACATTTTTGCCTTGATATATGTTCATTTAAAACTTTTACAGTGTCATTTTGTTGTATGTAATTATATGTTGTACTGTTAGACTTTCAAAGAAGAACTTTGACCTCACGGCATACACACATTTGCTGGCTCTTACGCAAACACACACACTCACATATGGTTTCAGGGAACAGCCACTCATGTCTAAATCACTCAACCACAGAGATTAAATCCAAAACTGAAGTGGTTACAGGTAGTGACCTCACCGCTTACCTCATTCGTTCATCTTCTGTGATTGGTTAATATGTGCCATTTTGTGCCATCAGTCTCCCGCTCTCTTTGTTCTCCCTTTTCGTGAAGTCCATTCTTTGTTGTTTAAGATGCCTCATCTTTTTCAGCCTTTCTTCTTGTCAGCTGTTTTTGATTGCTTTCAATGTTATTATATTCAAAATGCCTTTCCTTGCACACCATATAAGCTGTCAAACAATGACCCTACAGGTTCACTAGGATAATGTACTTCAGAAGCCCATTTTATTCATCATGCCATATAGTAGTAGTAGTTTTAGCTTTAGTGCCCAGTCACACCAGCATGTGAAATGCTGAAATAGCAAGGTAAAATCAATCCATTCTAATTGAATTTCCGCAATCAGTGGATTCACCCAGGAGGGTAAAATAAATCCGCATTTCATTTTCAAATTGAGTTTACCCTTTGGTGATCGGTAACACGTGAAATCGCACCATTGACCAATGTAAATGGTAAATGGACTGTACTTGTATAGCTCCTTTCTAGTCTTCCGACTACTCAAACTTCCCATCAGTACAAAAGAGCTAATCATTCACACACATTCAATCACCCAAGGCACAGCCCTCGGGAGCAACTTGGGGTTCAGTATCTTGCTCAAGGACACTTCGACACGTGGGCTGGGGGAAGCCGGGATCAAACCGCCGACCTCCCGATTGGTGGTCAGAGTAGAAACTGCTCCACAAGAAGTTTGCAGTTGGGAGACAGGAGTCGATTGTACAAATATGTCTTTTGAATAAACTGTATTAACTTAAATTTCCGTTAGCTACCGAGGCTAACTGAGAAGAAAGTAAAGTTTATTTTTTTTAGCACGTTTCACAGAGCAAGGTCACAAAGTGTTTCACGAGAGTAAAATTAGTAAAAATAAGACAATAAAGACAGTAAAAGAAACAGCAATAAAACATTAACAATTAAAAGAATCAAAAAATAAAACATAAGCAACAACAGACCTTAAAAACACACAAGATTATAAACAATAGACAGCACAAGGCGAGTCAATTCAATTCAATTCAATTCAATTTTATTTATATAGCCCAGTATCAAAAATCACATTTGCCTCAAAGGGCTTCACAATCTGTAACATACGACACCCTCTGTCCTTAGACCCTCGATTCGATTAAGGAAAAACTACCCAAAAAAAACCCTTTTAACAGGGGAAAAAATGATAGAAACCTCAGGAAGAGCAACAGAGGAGGGATCCCTCTCCCAGGACGGACAGACATGCAATAGATGTCGTAAGTACAGAATAGATTCATAGCATCAAAACAATAACATATACAGCCATGACAGCAAAATTGTTGTGTATATATATATATATTATTATGTTAGAAATGTTTAGGTGGTAAAACATAAGGGAAGATGATGGGTCCAGACGGACAACCGAGCAGCTCCCGGTGGAGCCCAACGAGCAGGACCTGAGCCACTCGTCCCCTGCACCATAGACACAGCAGCACTGCCCCAGCAGGTCGCCATAGTCACTGATCCAGATACATCTCCAGACACTGAAATACCTGCTGAAAGTGACAGTAAGAAAGAAGAGATGGACGACAAAGCACAAAACTCCGGGAGAGGGAAGAAGTCAAGTTAGTGACATGCATTTATGGGATGAGAATGCATACGGATGGAGAGGACAGAGGTGAAGAGAGAGAGGTGCATCATGGGAAGTCCCCCGACAGTCTAGGCCTATAGCAGCATAACTAAGGGATGGTTCAGGACTCTCCTGAGCCAGCCCTAACTATAAGCTTTATCAAAGAGAAAAGTCTTTAGCCTATTCTTAAATGTGGAGATGGTGTCTGCCTTCCGAACCCGAATTGGGATCTGATTCCACAGGAGAGGAGCTTGATAGCTGAAGGCTCTGGCTCCCATTCTACTTTTGGAGACTCTAGGAACCATAAGTAGCCCTGCATTCTGAGAGCGCAGTGTTCTAGTGGGGTAATAAGGTACTATGAGCTCTGTAAGATACGACGGTGCCTGACCATTAAGAGCTTTGTAGGTGAGGAGAAAGATTTTAAATTCTATTCTGGAGCCAGTGCAGAGAAGATAATATTGGAGAAATATGATCTCTTTTCCTAGTTCCTGTCAGTACACGTGCTGCAGCGTTCTGAATCAACTGGAGAATCTTAAGGGACTTTTTCGGGCTGCCTGATAATATGGAATTGCAGTAATCCAGCATCATTTTTCTGCATCATTTTGAGACAGGAAGTGCCTGATTTTTGCAATGTTACGTAGGTGAAAAAAGGCAGTCCGTGAGGTTTGCTTCATGTGGGAGTTGAAGGATAAATCCTGATCAAAGATAACACCTAGGTTCTTCACAGAGGTGCTGGAGGCCAGGGCAGTGCCCTCTAGAGCAATTATATCTGCCGACAGTGAGTCTCGGAGGCGTTCGGGGCCAAGTACAATAACTTCAGTTTTGTCCGAGTTTAACATCAGAAAATTTCTGGTCATCCAGGTTTTTATGTCCTTAAGGCATGATTGAAGTTTAACTAACTGATCAGTTTCATCCGGCTTAATCGATAAATATAACTGGGTATCATCTGCATAACAATGAAACTTTATGGAGTGCTTTCTAATAATATTGCCCAAAGGAAGCATATATAAAGTAAATAGAAGTGGTCCAAGCACAGAACCTTGCGGAACTCCGTGACTAACTTTGGTGTGCTCGGCTGATTCATCGTTAACATAAACAAACTGAGATCGGTCTGATAGATAGGATTTAAACCAGCTTAACGCGGTTGCTTTAATTCCAATTAAATGGTCCAGTCTCTGTAATAGAATTTGATGGTCAATGGTATCGAATGCAGCACTAAGATCTAACAAGACAAGTACAGAGACAAGTCCATTGTCTGATGCAATTAAAAGGTCATTTGTAATTTTCACCAGTGCTGTTTCTGTGCTATGATGCACTCTAAAACCTGACTGGAAATCCTCAAATATACTATTGTTATTTAGAAAGTCACATAACTGATTAGCAAAAGTTTTTTCAAGAATCTTAGAGGGGAGGTTAGATATAGGTCTATAGTTGGCTAAAACCCCTGGATCGAGTGTGGGCTTTTAAGGAGAGGTTTAATAACAGCTACTTTAAAAGACTGAGGTACATGACCTGTCAGTAAAGACAGATTGATCATATCTACAAAAGACGTACTAACTAATGGTAGAACATCTTTAAGCAGCCTAGTTGGAATTGGGTCTAAGAGACAGGTCGAAGGCTTAGATGAAGAAATTGTCGACGTTAGTTGAATAAGGTCGACAGGAGAGAAGCAGTCCAAGTACACATCAGGTTTCACAGCTCCCTCTAACGCCTCTATGCTTGAAAATCGGTTGGCACCAGCTGAGGGCAGGACGTGATTAATTTTCTCTCTAATAGTCAAAATTTTATCATTAAAGAAGCTCATGAAGTCGTTACTGCTGAGGGCTACAGGAATACATGGCTCAATGGAGCTGTGGCTCTCTGTCAGCCTGGCTACAGTGCTGAAAAGAAACCTGGGGTTGTTCTTATTTTCCTCTATTAGTGATGAGTAGTAGGCTGCTCTGGCATTACGGAGGGCCTTCTTATATATTTTAAGACTATCTTGCCAGGCTAAACAAGATTTTCCTAGATAGTTGGAACGCCATTTTCTTTCAAGTTTTCGTGATGTTTGCTTTAATTTGCGGGTTTCAGCGTTATACCATGGAGCTACCCTTTTTTGTTTTATTATCTTCTTTTTAAGAGGAGCAACAGAATCAAGTGTCGTTCGCAGTGAACCTGCAGCACTATCAACAAGATGATCAATTTGGGACGGACTGAAATTTGCATAAGATTCCTCTGTTATGTTAAGACATAGCATTGAGTTAAATTCAGATGGAATTTCTTCCTTAAATTTAGCTACAGCACTATCAGATAGACATCTACTGTTGTAGTATTTGACTGCTGGTGTGTACTCCAGTAGTAGGAGTTCAAAAGTTATTAAATAATGGTCTGATAGTGAAGGATTCTGTGGAAAGACTGTTAGATGTTTAATTTCAATGCCGTATACCAGAACAAGGTCGAGGGTGTGGCCAAAACAGTGAGTGGGTTTATGTACACACTTAAAGAAGCCAATCGAGTCTAATAATCAGATAAACGCAGTACTAAGGCTATCTTTTTTAAAGCCCACATGAATATTAAAATCACCTACAATAATTGCTTTATCTGTTTTAAGGACTAAACCTGATAGAAATTCTGAGAATTCAGATAAAAACTCAGAATAAGGACCAGGAGCGCGGTACACTATAACAAATAGGATTGGCTGTCGTGTTTTCCAGGTTGGATGTGAAAGACTTAGAACAAGGCTTTCGAATGAGTTATAATTTAGTTTAGGTTTAGGGTTGATTAATAGGCTTGAGTCGAAGATGGCTGCAACTCCACCTCCTCGGCCAGTGCCTCGAGGAATGTGAGTATTAATATGACTGGGCGGAGTGGATTCATTTAGGCTAACATATTCTTCATGACCCAGCCAGGTTTCAGTGAGACAAAATAAATCAATATGATAATCTGATATCAGATCATTTACTAGTACAGCTTTAGATGACAGAGATCTGATGTTTAGGAGTCCACATTTAATTCTCTTATTTTGAGGTGCTATTTCTGTTCTGATAATTTTTTTTTAATTATTATGTATAACTCCTCTTCTGTTAGCTTTTGATTTTATAAATTTCAGTGGCCAGGGGGCAGACACCGTCATTATGGGATTATGGGTGGGTAACTGCTCTGGAAGCGCAGAGAAGCGTGTAGGACTGCAACTCTGCCTCCTGGTCTCAACTCTGCGTTGTCATGGTTTAGGTCCACAAAGGCCCGTTTGAAAAGAGGAATCTACAGCTGCTTTTTAAAGGCGTCAGCAGAGACCACAGAATGTGCAGTATGTCTATAGGAAGAGTGTTCCACAGTGTCGGAGCCACTACGATCACCAGGCACAATCACCTTTTGTTTTCAGTCAAGCGCGAGGGACAACCAGTAAACCCTCGACAGAAGACCTACATGACCTCCTGGTGAGACTGTATAAGGGTGGAGCAGGTCAGAGATGTACTCAGGTGCCTGACCATGCGGGGCTCTAGATGTGAAAACAAGAACCGTAAAATGAATCCTCAACCTGATGGGAAGCCAATGTAACGAACACAGAGATTTCTGAGATTAGACTGTACAGCTGAAGAAAGGGACCTAATACACTGAGCAACCTTGGAAGCCAAGCTATCTGAAGCAACAATAAGGACCTCAGTCTTATCTGCATTGAGATGTAAAAAGTTTTTAGCCATCCAGTCCTTAATGGCAGTCAGACAATTGTACAAAATGGTCAGTTTGCCACTCTTATCAGACTTAAAAGAGACATACAGCTGGATATAATCAGCGTAACAGTCATAACAGATACCTTTAAATGTACTAATGATATGACCTAAAGGAAGCATATACAAAGTAAATAGTGTAGGGCCCAATACAGAACCCTGAGGCAAACCACAGCAAAGAGCAGCAGTTTCAGACCTGAAGGGACCAAGCGACACAGAAAAAGTCCTAGCCGAGAGATAGGAGGAAAACCGGTCTCAGAGACACCCACACACTGCCTAAGCCTTTCAGTAAGGATGTTGTGATCTACAGTATCAAAAGCTGCACTAATATTTAGCAGCACCAACAGAGCATTTACGCACATCAGAAGACATCATTATGTCATTGGAGACCCTGAGAAGAGCTGTTTCAGTGGAATGCTTCTGATGGAAATCAGATTGGAATTTAGCCAATCTAAAATGTTGTGTTCCGTCAAGACAGCTGTTTGGCAACAACTTTTTCTAAAAAAGTTTTTTTTTAGAAGAGGCTGAACAACTGCGTGTTTAAAATAAGACAGGACACAACCAGATTGCAGGGAGATATTTATAGTACAGACCAGGCATGGACCAATAGACCCAAGGACATTTTTGAGCATGGAAGTTGGTAAAATGTCTACAGGACTTGATAAAGGTTTCATACTGCCCACCAGATTGGAGGGTGAGAGATGCCCGATGAATGGAGGAGAAGTGTACTGGTGCCAATTTTTAAGAACAAGGGAGATGTGCAGAGCTGTCGCAACTACAGAGGAATAAAGCTGATGAGTCATACAATGAAGTTGTGGGAAAGAGTAGTGGAAGCTAGGCTAAGGGCAGAGGTGAGCATTTGTGAGCAGCAATATGGTTTCATGCCTAGAAAGAGCACAACAGATGCAGTATTTGCTTTGAGGATGCTGATGGAGAAGTACAGAGAAGGTCATAAGGAGTTGCATTGTGTCTTTGTAGATTTAGAGAAAGCGTATGACAGGGTGCCGAGAGAGGAGCTGTGGTATTGCATGAGGAAGTCTGGAGTGGCAGAGAAGTATGTTAGAGTGGTGCAGGACATGTATGAGTGCTGTAAGACCGTGGTGAGGTGTGCTGTAGGTGAGACAGAGGAGTTCAAGGTGGAGGTGGGTCTGCATCAAGGACCGGCTCTGAGCCCCTTCTTGGTTGCTCTGGTGATGGACAGGCTGACCGATGAGGTTAGACAGGAATCTCCATGGACTATGATGTTTGCGGATGACATTGTTATTTGTAGTGAGAGCAGGGAGCAGGTGGAGGAGAATCTAGAGAGATGGAGGTCTGCTCTGGAAAACAGAGGAATGAAGCTTAGCCGCAATAAGACAGAATACATGTGTGTCAATGAGAGGGACCCAGGTGGAACGGTGAGGTTACAGGGAGCAGAGGTGAAGAAGGTGCAGGACTTTAAGTACTTAGGGTCAACGGTCCAGAGCAATGGAGACTGTGGAAAAGAGGTGAAGAGGCGAGTGCAAGCAGGTTGGAACGGGTGGAGAAAAATGTCAGGTGTGTTGTGTGATAAAAGAGTATCAGCAAGAATGAAAGGAAAGGTGTTCAAGACGGTGGCGAGACCAGCGATGCTGTACAGCTTAGAGACCGTGGCACTGAAGAAAAGACAAGAGGCAGAGATGGAGGTAGCAGATCTTAAGATGTTGAGGTTCTCTTTGGGAGTGACGAGGACGGACAGGATCAGGAACGAGTACATCAGAGGGACAGCTCATGTTAGATGTTTCGGAGATAAAGCCAGAGAGGCCAGATTGAGGTGGTTTGGACAGAGGAGAGACTGTGAATATATTGGTAGAAGGATGCTGAGGTTGGAGCTGCCAGGCAGGAGGTCTAGAGGAAGACCAAAGAGGAGATTTATGGATGTAGTGAGAGAGGACATGAAGTTAATTGGTGTGAGTGAAGAGGATGCAGAGGACAGGGTTAGATGGAGGCACATGATTCGCTGTGGCGACCCCTGAAAGGGAGCAGCCGAAAGGAAAAGAAAGACTGCCCACCAGATCAATGAGGTCTTACAGGGAAATAAGAGCAAAGCAGTCCAAAATTAATGGCCGGTACAGAGAAAATGTAAAGAAAGCTCTGAGAGCTATTACCGCAAGCATTTTCCCGGCTTGCTAGCGTTAGCAGATAGATAGTTCACCAGGTAGTTCACCCTGTGAATAGGCAATACATCACCAAGCCTCTAGCACCATCGATTTTGCAAAGACGTACAGATGAATTTAGCTGTGCAACTACCTTTTAGTGGATGAAAGTTATTTAAGTCCTACGCCAGTCATTTGGATGGTATAACATTGTTAACGTGCTGAAAAAGGTCATCCACAAGTAAAGCAAAAGAGGCAAAACTCTCTGTAATGTCCTGTGCGGCAGCTTGTGGCCCTTCCTTTCTGTCATCTCATGTACTATTTTATCCTTTAAAGGCAGAATGAATAGAATTTGTAGGTTTAGGCTTGTAAACACAACATTCAAACTCCTCCTCCGGCTCAACAACACCAGAGGTTTACGCCCAATGTTGTATATGACTTTTTAGCTAGTAATGTTAGCTATCCACACAAGCTCATCACAGACACTAGCACGGAGTCTCCAACGATCAACGTACTATGTTGGTTTGGGGCCATCTATCCCTCCCGTTTTGTTGTTTCTCCCGGGAAACTCCTGTAATTTGACCCTCAAGCTTTATTATGAATACCGCATTCCAAGTTGTGGATGTTTGTCTTACATCACCTGAGTTGCCAGATTGTCTATAAAGCAACTCTACACACATTAAATTCAATTTCAACCCATCTGTTACCACAACCTGGCAACCCTCATCCCGAACCAAGGGGCGTGTGTGCAGCTGCTCTCTAAGCCCACATAGGTTAACATTAGCTGTTGTCAAAATGTCAAGGCAGGACAGTGTTCCTCGCGCATGGGAGTTTGCCTTCAGGGCTTTCTGCCAGAAAGCCTTACTACTTGGTTAGGTTTAGGAAAAAAGAAGGGCCTTTCTGCCAGAAAGCCCTCAAGGCCCACTTCTCCCACGTGCACGTTCGTCCATCCCAACCCCCCCCCCACCGCTGCCAAAAAATCTCCTGTATTTTGACATCTAAATGTTGGCTAGTATGCATAGAGTTATTTGCATGTTGTTGTGTGTAAGTATACTGTTTGTACATCCACTGCTAGCTACTACTTTTGGAACGTTACATTTATTCTGATGGAAAACCTTATACTTTAGTAAGATAAGGTAACCGCCAGCACCCACCTGTCCAACAGAAAACAGGCCAACTCTCCATCGCTCTTCATCCCCATCCTGTCCTTCAGTGCCCGTCAGCGTGTGAAAGCCAACCCAATATTCGCCCTTTTTTAAGAACGAGCTTTGTCCGCTTGGCATTTCACCTCGCTATATTTAAAACATTTTTGGCACTGTCTCCGCCATTTTCGTAGCATCCTCACATCCTGCATGCTGTTATTGGTCTCTGCAGATACAGACACCGCCACACACTTCTAGTGGGTCATAAGTGATGATGGAGAGGGATTGGTTTTTATGACTGTACATTGTTTATTTAGGAAAATCCCACTCATTCTGCCGTTAACTAATTATTTTCTATTCTGTTTGTGTGTTTCTATTTTATCTTTATTCCTGCTGAATATCCTGTATGTTTCTGCTGCACTGATCTAACTTTCAGATTATTAATAACTAATCTAATCTAACCTGAAATGTTTGTTCTCTCCATGATACATTTTTTTTTTCCTCTAAGCAGTTTGTGAAATTGATGCTGAGGAGAAAAACAGTACCAGTCGGGGTAGGAGCTTTAGAAATGTCTGGTTAACATGCAGTAAGTCTCTCGATTACTATAAGATAAAACGCTATTTATATGACACAAGATCACAACATTTCATTGAACACTTTCTTAAACAGATTTTAAAACTGACTCACAGATATTTTTTTTTTAATATAGATATTGGCTTTAAAACTTTTTTTCCTTTCAGTATGCTAATGCCCAGAGGGAGAACAAGTTGTTCTTCATGTTACAAAAGAATCCAGTTCCAGGGAGCACAAAGACTTTATTATCATTACTACTGTAGCCTATTGATCGATTGGCCTTCTCTGTCCTGGCCTCCAGTCATCCATCCATCCAGACTGTGATGTGTGTGTGTGCGTGTGTTGTTTCTCCCAGGATCTCCTGTCTCTAGGTCCTGGGAATCAAATACAGTACCAGACAGTAAACACAGCTGGGTCATGTGGGAGGAGAGATAAATTGGTTTTATGTGGTCATGGTCAGTTGAACCTTCACAGTAGGATCGGGACGGAATAATTTGCATATCACACACATCAAGAACATCAATGGGGACTTGCTTGAAACAAGCAAACACAGAAATAGCAGGGAGGTTTATCAATTGTTAGAACAGGATGACACCACATTGGCTTTATTCCTGCGTATTCCAGTGTGTGCTACCTAGCGTCAGGCTGACCGATACAAAATGTCAGACTGATTAAGGCCTTTTATTATATATCAGCTTCATTGCCTACCAGTGTTGTCTACCTCCCTAACATTTTCCTGGAAATTCATTCCTTATTTAATTGTCAACGATTGGCATAGGTTGTTTCAGAGTAACATGCTGTTACAATTGTTTCTGTAGCTTTTTCACACAGTGGCCGAGACGTGTCGAACGAACTGCGTATCCAAAACACAAATGAAAAGGTCACAACACAAATGCAAAAGCAACGAAAGGGGACGACGGTATTGCCAGTGGACTATTATTGCCAACATATGTGGAAGGGGAAACTTCTTGCCCGTTTGAGAAGTAAGTGAAATGTGGTTTGCTAGCTAACTATGTTTACTATCACTATGTGATTGTCACAAATAAGCAATGTTGTTCAATGTCTTTACATTTTCATATTTATGTACTCTGCCACCTAATGTCAGGCTATTATGAAGCTATGTAGTAACGTTAGGATTACGTAATTTAGCTAACGTTAGTCACTCAGATGAATGTAACCTGAGCTGTACCCGTATATGGTGACATAGCGAAGTTAGGCCAATGTTACAGCGAAAGTAAATTAACTGTAGAGATTGTTCAATGCAAATGTTGTCTATTTTTAAACACGTTCAAGCAAGAACTTTCCTTTTCCACATGCGTGGGCAAGAACAGTCCGCCGGAAATAATAGTCGGCTTGTTTCATCGTCAACATCTGTTGTCCCTCACTTCCGTTGTTATGTTGTGGCTTTTACATTTGTGACATTGCTTTTGCATTTGTGTTGTGATTTTTCCGTTAATGTCCTTGTGTTTTTCGAATTAGCAAAGTGTTTTGGATGTGCAGTTTGTTTGACCCATCTTGGCCACAGAATTTTCAGCCTGACTAGAATAATAATTTGTTTGTTTGTGATGGGTTTCAGTAACACTATTCAATAGTTCCCCTAAGCTAAACAAACAAAAACACTGTAAACCTTTATTAGAATTCATTTACATTGGACCACAGTTATTTTCTGTGTATGTAAAATAAAAAAAATACGCAAAATATATCCAACATTTATCAAAATTACACAGTACAACAAAATCATTTGAGTGGGAGAGGTACCAATTAATACCTAATGTTCAAGATTCTTGGGATTTTCTGTATACTGAGTTCACTGTCGCTGTCCAGTCTCTATAATACCGGAGAAGGAGTTTGGTTCGCATTGCCAGTAATAAGCCAGACTTGTTCCCGGTGCATGTTGGACTCCAACAGGGCTCCCATTTGTCACTGGTCCTGTTCATTATTTATATAGACAGGATTTCTAGGCGTAGTCAGGAACCGGAGGGAGTCCGGTTTGGGGACCATAGGATCTCGTCTCTGCTTTTTGCAGATGATGCTGTCCTGTTGGCTTCAAGAAACCAGGACCTTCACCGTGCACTGGGACGGTTTGCAGCCGAGTCTGAAGCGGCTGGAATGAGAATCAGCACTTCCATGTCCGAGGCCATGGTTCTCAGCCGGAAAAGGGTGGCTTGCCCCCTCCAGGTTGGTGGAGAGCTCCTGCCTCAAGTGGAGGAGTTTAAGTATCTTGGTGTTTTACTATAAGATAAAACAATATTTATATGACACAAGATCAAAACATTTCATTGCACACTTTCTTAAAAAGATTTTAAAACTGTCTCACAGATTTGTTTTTAATATAGATATTGGCTTTAAAACTTTTTTTTTTCCGTCACATTACCGTACATCAAGACCAATACTATTTTATCTCCATTTCAATCTGGATTTATATCTAATCACTCTACAACTACGGCCCTCTTAAAAGTTAGTAATGTGTTTTCTACAATAAAGGGCCTTATCCTAAATAAATAGATGTACACACACATACATTTGGCATAACCTTTTGTCCAAAGAGACCTACAATGCAACCCCGTTTTCTAGGAAGGACATTCCTGTACTACTAATTTGCAACCATAAATACATTTGAGGAGAAACATAATGCCAGTCCAATTATATTTTCTATCAACATAATGAGGAAACATCTTTAGCTCGTGACTCAAGCATGATTGAAGTCTGTTATTGCGTAGCTGAGGCACTCAACTCAACAGTGAATTGATGCAGGAAACAGGAGTAGTATACTTATTAACATTTAAAGTAATAATTCGTAATTGTGGTGAAATATGCTTGTTCGATTTCTGCCAGAGAATTAGATGTGAAGATGGATGCCACTCTCATATCTGGCTACACATAAGGAACTGCTGTTATTACACTTTGGTTTTTGTACAGATTAAACAAACGCGTGAAGACGTGTGATACCATTTCACAGAGCCAGGCTAGCTGTTTCCCCTTGTTTCCAGTACTTGTGCTAAGCTGGCAGTAGCAGACAGATAGAGACACGGGTTGCTGGTTCCTGATTCCTAGAATGAATGTTAACATGCATTGGCAACACACACACACACACACACACACACACACACACACACAGAGACAGACTAAACAGGCTCCAGGTCAACAACGTTATGTCCATGTCCTAAACTAATGGAGTTTGAGTTATCTGCTCTTCAAAGACACGTAGTCTTCTGAGAGAATTGTATCAGTCTTAAAAACACATGAGACTTGTGTATTTAGTACATGGGTCTGTGTCATGTGTGGATTCATGTTTGCATTGAACTAAAGCAGCTGAGTAGAAATCTTGTATCTATAGAGCTTTTCTGGTGCGAAGATAAACAGCCTCATGTTGTACTTGCATGTCAGACATTTATGAGTTTTCCCCAAACACTTTGAGAGGGTTATATCATCAACAAGGATGGTAAATGTTTTTAACTGCGTCCTGAATGTCGGAGTTATGTACTTCCAACATGACAACGACATCTGTCTGTGACTCTGTTTACAACTGCCTCCCAGTGTTACCAACTACTGTCTGTGGGGTTAAAGCTCAAGGACCAGCTACAGGTTCTCTGTAGCTGATGTGTTTGACTGACCAAACTGTCTGTCTGATGGATGCATCTTCATTCCACTCTCTGGCACAGGTCATGGATATCTGCTTCACATAAAAGTTACCGCTCGCTCTCTGCCTTTCCTCACGTCCCAAAACACACGTCAAAACAGCATTAATGTCTACAGCTACCCTCTGGATGAGCTGAGCAAGCAAAAACGACAGCAACATTGAGACGGCAACAATACAGTAGAAGGGAAATGAAAGAGGAGAAACATTGCGCACGTTCCATTTCACTCTGCATCTGACCAAGAAAATGTTTCAAAGTCAACGTTTGCACTGATGCTGAGCTTAATCCAAAACACCCATTTAGCAGATTTCTAAATTTGCGATGTGAACACTTTATTTTACGTAAGTGTGAGTTCCCAGTGCATCCAGACACCAGAACACTTGCAGTGGAAGTCATTATCTCTAATGTGCAGTTCGATAAAGTACACAGATGGTTGCTAGCATGTGTGATGCAAAACCTCATCAAGTTTGCCGCAAGTATATAGCATTTGTTTGTGTTTGTGTAGTCATTCACTGCCAGGATCTAGCTTTATTGACAGATTGACTGGAGTTCTGAAGTCTTGTTTTGTGAGAATGTTTGCCTCAAAACAAGTGACATTTTCTGCAAGCAGTGAACACTTGTGAAGATGCTTTGAGCACTCTAAAGGAACTCTTTGACATTTGGGGAATTACAGTCACTCACTTTCTTGCAGAGAGTTAGAAGAGAAGATCAATATATGCCTGTACGGTAAATATGAAGCTACAGAGATAGTTAGCTTAGCTTAGCACAACGACTGCAAGGAAACAGCTCTTTCAAAGGATAAAAAAACATCTAGTATCACTAAAGCGTAAAAACGACACATTTTAGGGGGAGTTATGCGCTTTAGAGGTGCTGATGGGAGGATGTTTTGACCTGTGCAAAGTGCCAGGCTAGCTGTTTCCCCCTGCTTTGAGTCTTTATGCTAAGCTAAGCTAATAGCCTGCTTGCTCTAGCTTCATGTGTCAAACTATTCCCTTAAGTTCCACCTTATGTAGTTCCTATTCCTCTAGCTTCATATTTAGCGCACAGACATGAGAGTGGTATCTATTTTCTCATCTAACTCTAAGTAAAAGCAAATTAACTTCCTTTACTTTCCTAAAATGTTGAACCTTTCCTGTAAGTGACGTTTGCATTTATTTAAATGAGCAAAAAGTGAACACACTCGAAGGAAAGGTTCTTCACAGATAAAATTGAATAATTCAGTCTTCTTTGGCCATTTGCTTAACATTCCTGGTAAACTTGGTCACATGGGAGCAGATATTTACTGGACATTGTGGTATTGTTTGATTATTTTCCAGGAATTGACATCAATAAGGTGTGAGAAATGACAGCCAGGGTGGTGACTAATGTTGTTACGTATTTTCCTGTCTCACCACAGCCCATCCTCAAGACACCCACACACACACACACACACACACACACGCACACACAGATGTAGACACAAATTGAACATGCTCTTTCCATTTATGTGTTTGACTTTTTAAATCACTTATACATTTTCAAAGCAAATAACCCTTGAAAGGAGGACTGATTTTAAGGATTCTTGTCCAAAGGTAATTTTATATCTTTATAAATAATACATAAATCCATCAAAAATATTCAATGTACAAATTTGAAGTCTATAGCTCACACACACGCGTGCGCACAGAGAGATGCTACGCTAGTGCCACACACTCCCCCAGTTGCAGCACGTAGTAACAAACGTAGTTGTAAGAGGAAGGAGGTGATGTCACCTGAATCTCGTCCTCTTCTCCCTCCATTCCACCCCTCCACACTTCCCACTTCTCTTCATCTTCCGACTGTACGTAGTTGCGTATAGGAAAATAACTTATTTTAAAATATTTCTCCACCCAGAATGTCACTTAACAGCAGTAAGCCAGATAAGACGACGACTTCTCTTTGGAATATCTGTCTCTTGACAAAGGAAGGAAGGGAGGAAGGAAGGAAGGAATTAAATCTATGTTGAATAAGAAAAATAAGTCAAGAAGAAAAAAACTCACTGTGATAACCTGAAAACAAGGATCAGCTATTATTTAAGCTTTGATAGCATCTACCTCTTAGTGTGAACTAATGGGTCACACATTATTATGAGTTAGCATTTCCTATTCAGTTTCCTTACTGAGAGAACAAGCTTGACATTAAAGAGCTGCCACTGTGTGTGTGTGTGTGTGTGTGTGTGTGTGGTTTGAATGTGTGTATGTTCCATCATATACTCCACTCCACCTGGCTATGATGAATTGCTATGACCTGCAACCCCTCCAAGCTGATGGTGAGTTATGCCCGTGGGTATCTTTGCCAGCTAAATCATTTAGCTGGAGTGACTGCTGGTAAAACATCATGGAAAAGGCGTTTATTACACAGTTTGGTCTGAAAAATAAAAAAATAAAAGCTTTTTAAGGATTTGACTCAGCATATAGTTCCGTGCATTGAACAGTGGTTGACTGCTACTGTTACAAGTGTGACAGAAACATGTACATCGTTGCTAAAAAGTGTTTGAAATTTCGAGCCCAATCCAGGATGTCACTGATGACATCATCAGGGTTATTTTCTCAGACTTGACAAAGCTCCTCCAGAACCACCAAAGACATTATGCAACTCTCTTCACAGGCTGACTAGTGGCCCCAGAAAAACACAAACACCAGCTCATTTATAGTGGTTGGAGATACTCATACCCCTTTTCCACCAAAATGAACCGGGTGCTGGTTCAGAGCCAGCTGCAGTAAGCGATGCTTACTTCTAGACCAGGAACGACTTGGTGCTACTTAAGAACCGCTTTTCCTGGCTCCGGGCTGCTGCTTCACATCGGAAACACAAAGAACCGATTTGAAACAAGGCTCTGGCTCCGAACCAGCACCAGCTCCGCCTCGGTGGAAAATGGGTAGATGTCTCTCACACTGTGGAGAAGTGCTGTTTCCGTCTGTTTCCAGTCAGGGCCTGCACACTGGAAGGGATATGTGTCACACTTTGTTTGTGTTTTCATGCCTCGCAGTGAAATTCATCTCATCTATTTCTGAACCTGGCTGACCCCAAACATTTTAATGTCACGGACTTATTTAGAAACACATCCAGTCCAGATCCAGATTAGAGTGATACGGGGGGCTGCATACAGAAGGGCGACTGTTGTTATTTGCACTGAAACACAGGGAAGGTGATGAAAATGAAGGCTAAAACAGAATCAAGACCGGGACAAAGGTCATGGTCAGAGCACATAGGGATCATTATAGTGAATTGGAACCATTACTCATTTTGCTTGAGGACCTCCACTTTGAGTGCTACTGGTCTGGAACTGTGGTGGTCAGATAATAAGCCACTGTTTCCCCTTTCGCCCCTCTACTTCCGTCTCCCCTCTTTCCTCTCCTCCTTTTAACCTCCTTTTCCCCTTGAGCCTCTTATCTTCTTTCTCACCCTCCAATCCATCATAGTTTTGCTCTTTGACCCTGTGGCTGTCAGAGGGGAAATAAGTGGTCATTGCGGTGAGTGAACTATGCTTCTCTATTTATTACTAAACAACTCATAAAATACCAATACAAATATGCCAATTCAAATACCCATTAGTAATGACAGCAATAAATACGCAGCATAAAAACAGTCAAGCGCGGCTGGTTATTATATCTACTGAAGTGCCAAAGGTGATTAGCATTAAAGTAAAAGAAATCAATAAGTAAATCAATGAGGTTAGTGATTTATACATGCTGGGATCCCTGGAGTTTATTACACATTCTACTTCCTTCAGGATATTTGTTGTGATGAATCGCAGTGAAAGACGTCCTGTCACAGAGAGCGCTAACAGTTCTTCAAAAAGGAGGAGACAACATGCCTGAGAGGGAGGTGTTTGTGGGCACTGTCACAGCTTTGTATTGCAAACAGGTGAGAACTACAGAAGAGGCTGTGGACAAATTGGACAACATAGCAGCTTTTGCTCGTTCGATCTTTTCGGGGATTTGAATCACTGTGCATGCTAACTGCCGTGTGTTTCTGCCATTAGCAGTGAGAGTTTTCTATATGTCAAACTGAATAAAAGTTCAATTACTGTGTTCTACGCTGACTTACATATTTATACAATACACACATTCTGCAGCCCAGTAGCCATGCAATTAACTGACCCTTTAAGCTAATAATGTTTTTGTTGACAACGTGTCGGACAGGTGTTCATTGCACGGTATGTTCATTTCTGAGGCTGTAGGTACTGGAGTTGTTACTCCTGTCAAATTTAGACAGCATTTCAACACATAATTGTCACAAAATGACCATAGAGTTGAATCTCTCTAAAACAGGGTCGACAAGTGAACATATTTATTGCTGGGCTGTTGTATTCCAAATCTTGGATAACCCAAGGGGTTGCAAGATGACCGATAAGATAATACTTCCGCTACTCTGTATACAAAATAATGAATAAAGAAAATGTTATCACATCACTTTTTCTTTTTTTCTTGTGAAATACTAGATAGCGTTTACCGTTCCCAGACACAAAAACCTATTACAACTAAACGGTTAGAGAAGGGAACATCGCACTTTTGGCTGAACTGCTCACAGCTCAACAAACTTCAATCATGCCTTAAGGACATAAAAACCTGGATGACCAGAAATTTTCTGATGTTAAACTCGGACAAAACTGAAGTCATTGTACTTGGCCCAGAACGCCTCCGAGACTCGCTGTCGGCAGATATAATTGCTCTAGAGAGCACTGCCCTGGCCTCCAGCACCTCTGTGAGGAACCTAGGAGTTATCTTTGATCAGGATCTATCCTTCAACTCCCACATGAAGCAAACCTCACGGACTGCCTTTTTTCACCTACGTAACATGGCAAAAATCAGGCACTTCCTGTCTCGAAATGATGCAGAAAAATTAATCCATGCATTTGTTACTTCAAGGCTGGATTACTGCAATTCCATATTATCAGGCAGCCCGAAAAAGTCCCTTAAGATTCTCCAGTTGATTCAGAACGCTGCAGCACGTGTACTGACAGGAACTAGGAAAAGAGATCATATTTCTCCAATATTATCTTCTCTGCACTGGCTCCCTGTGAAATCCAGAATAGAATTTAAAATCCTTCTCCTCACCTATAAAGCTCTTAATGGTCAGGCACCGTCGTATCTTACAGACCTCATAGTGCCTTATTACCCCACTAGAACACTGCGCTCTCAGAATGCAGGGTTTCTTGTGGTTCCTAGAGTCTCCAAAAGTAGAATGGGAGCCAGAGCCTTTAGCTATCAAGCTCCTCTTCTGTGGAATCAGATCCCAGTTCGGGTTCGGGAGGCAGACACCATCTCCACATTTAAGAATAGGCTAAAGACTTTTCTCTTTGATAAAGCTTATAGTTAGGGCTGGATCAGGTGAACCTGAACCATCCCTTAGTTATGCTGCTATAGGCCTAGACTGTCGGGGGACTTCCCATGATGCACCTCTCTCTCTTCCCCTCTGTCCTCCTCTCGATCCG
>CM022485.1:30238161-30336363 GCA_011952105.1 Coreoperca whiteheadi | reverse complement strand
GGGGAAGAGAAAGCTTGTTCCAGTGCCGAAAGGGATGGGTTTTTGTGGGGGGGGGGGGGGGGGGGGGGGGGGGGGGGGGCAACCTGCTTTCATACAGACTGGACTGAGAAAAACAGTATTTGTGGAAGGAGAAAAGGAAACACTGGAGTCAGAAAAGTGTGTGTGTGTGTGTGTGTGTGTGTGTGTGTGTGTGTGTGTGTGTGGTCATGACGTGTTCACGGAGGCTGTGTAATGGAGTTACGAGGGTTTTTAAAAGGTGGCCAGATGGGTTTGGACCACAGAACGAAGTGTCTCATCAGCTGGTTATCTGCGACCACAGAAGGTGTTCAGATCAAATGGTCCTCGCTGGTTAGGTGGCTTCCCTTCCTGATGCAGCCTGTGGATGCCAGCCATGAAAACAGAACAATCTTACATGACGCTAATGGGTCTTGAAGATACACCAGGAGAGATTTATATATGCAGCTATTTTCAGCAAAAAAACAACAATAACAAGGCTCTGATAAACCCACTGTACCCTACCTGTCCAGCACCAAACAGCCAACAAACAAAGTCAGTGACTAGCTAGTGAACATAGTGGAGCATTCAGCAACAAAAGAGCAAAAGGAGTTGGTGGCGACCTAAACAGACATAAAGGAGAGTAAATATTTGACAGAAACGCAACTCCAAATGGATGCTAATGTTGCTCAGTGTCTGTTGGATGTGTACATAGGTAATTGTTTGCTAAAGTGTTAGCCATAACAACTTAATAAGGTTATAAATGTGGCGGCTGTGGCTTGGTGGCAGAGTGGTAGTCCACCAATCGGAAGGTTTGCGGGTTGATCCCAGGCTTCCCCCAGCCACATGTCAAAGTGTCCTTGAGCAAGATACTGAACCCCAAAAATTGCTCCCGAAGCTGCGCCTTTCGGTCTGTAAATGTGTAAGTCGCTTTGGATGAAAGCATATGATAAATGAATAAGAGTAAACATAAGTAGGAGACAATTTAATAAGCTAAAAGGTTTGTATGCTCTATCACTTTATGACCAGTATGGTGATCACAGTGAACAATATTACCGTGAGAAAGTCTTGCCGAAATCTGACCCTATCCTTTAATCAATGGTATGGTAGGTCACCAACCTGTCCTTGCCACCAACAACTTCTCAGGCAATATTTCTTCCTAACAAGCTTCACCAATCCAACGCTTTATGTTGTTGACGGTTAATAGAACAGTTACGGCCATGGTTGTCATTCTGAGAGGAAGTGCTGCCTAAGAGCCTCCGCTCAGGGAACAAAAATCATCAATGCACAAATCCCTGAGTGCACCTTAAAGCGGAAAAGAGAAATACGTCTGAATGTCTGAATTGTGACAAATGAACAAATTAATGCACATTAAATCAGCAGGACATCAGACTGGCCTCCGTGGCTACTCACTACTTGAAACTGGGAAACGCTACAGAACTACATTTCCACAAGTCTTGTATTTGTCAGTGCACGTTATCTTACACCACGACATGGGAAACATCTGACAGAATTATTCATATAGAGGATTCTTCAGAGCGGCAAGATCATCTTTCAAAAACTTCAAGTCCCTTGTTTCAGAGTGAAGTCAGAGACACCATGTTCTACCAATTGTTTCTGGTACATACGGTTCTACAGTATGTCTGTCACCTTCAGACAACTGCAACTTGCAGCCAGTAGGGACAACATCACATGGGTTCAAAGCAAGACAAACCTCCAGACATTCGCACAAACAGACGGTCCCACAAACATGTTTACAATGCAGAATATCCCATGTCCTGAGGGATATAGGCTTCGTTGTAATTCCCCTGATGAGGCGGGAGGCTTATAACTTAGCCTTGTTTGGCTGTACCCTCCCAAACCCCCAACCTTCTTGTCTGCATGTGGTTGAGGTCTCTCTTCATTACATCCCGAGGCACATCTTTTGACATTCTTAACTCACCTTCTCGTTTTGTACTTACTGTTGTTTTGATGTAGTTATTCCAAACTCGGTGTGTGAAGACTTTGCTCTGGAACGACATGTTCTGTTGCAGCAAGAGTGCTTCTATTGCGAATTGCCGCACCTGCCGCACACGCCTCAGAGCTTGAAAACACGCCATTTTGAAGTTGATTATTGCATCACCGCACCAGCCCTCGTGCACGGACGGAGGAAACAAAGTAGGAGAGTGGTGGGGAAGATGACACACGACAAAGGTCATGAACCAGACAGTGCCACACGCCTCTTATAGCCCACCAGGGAACCAAAGAAAGACAAAGAATTTCCCATGAGTAATCTCCGGCCGCTTTAGCATGTGCAGTGGTTGCAAAGTGTGTCAAACTTTGGTTCCGAATATTTCCGGCCAGGTCTAGCCGTGTAATGTCCAAATAGTATATATTCTCATTGAGTGAGATGTACTTGTGGTGTGCATCATCCAGGAAGAGGTTTAATTCACACCTACGCAGCTGCATAACAAGAATAGATGAGGGCTAGACAGACGGTCGACTGGCACAATAAATAGCCCTATAAATCTACTGAGCTGCCTACTGTCTGTAATGCGTGTGTGTGTGTGTGTGTGTGTGTGTGTGTGTGCGCATCACCCCAGGGATGTAAGTTAGTGGTCAAAACAGAAGTGGTTGCTAACTTACTATCTGTCTGCATTCCTGAGCCAGATGAAATAACAAGACAACACAATACAAAACCAATGCAAACACATTCCATTCAAACAGAGGGTGATAACTGGGGTGGCAGAGATGGCAAAGATGTCCTTATGGTGGCGTCTCATTCAATTTTCACCCGGCATGCATTCTTGCGTCTCTTGGTGCTGACACATCCCCCCCTTTTTACCACGTCGGATCCTAACTCTATTTTACGACCCTGAATGGGAATACAATGAAGTTAGAGTTTGTTTAGGAGCAGTGAGATTTTAAGAGTCTCATTCTTACAATAGATGGTGACATCGCGTTTCTGCAGCGGTTCATAATGTTGTTATACTGAAATAGTTTACCTCCAGGATGCCAAGATTTCTGGCTTTTAAAAACTCGCTTTGCATGCTTGGCATGTAGGAACACTTCAGCTAAAAAGTTTTATTCTTAGGCCAAACAACCCAATGACGAAGGGCACTTTGATTACTGCAGTATTTGCCAGTCTCAAAACTCCCTTCTAAACTTCTTCCCGTTTCTGATAAATATCTGCTCTAAATATCAGTCTTACCCCTCTCTGTTATGAAGGCGTGACTTCAGTATGCTTTAGTCTGGCTGACTACATTTTGCGCTACAACTAGAGATACCAGTAAAAGGGTTTGGTGTTACTATACTTAGGATGCATTTGTAATTGTAAGGAAATACAGGGGCAGCTGTGGCTTGATGGCAGAGCGCGTCGGCGCTTCGATCCCGGCTTCCCCCATCCATGTGTCGAAGTATCCTTGAGCAAGATACTGAATCCCAATTTGCTCCTGAAGCTGCGCCTTCGGTGTGTGAACGTGTGTGAATGTTTAGTTTCATTTGTACTGATGGGCAGTTAGCTCCTGCCATCAGTGTATGAATGTGTGTGTCTGGGTGAACGTGATATGTAGTGTGAAAGCGCTTTGAGTAGTCGGACGACTAGAAAGGCGCTGTACAAGTACAGTCCGTACTTGAGTGAGACAGCGATTACACGTAAATAATCAAGAATAGAAGAATAACAATTTCATAAGGTGGAACTTAAAGGAATAGTATGACATATGTGTGTGTGTTTTTTTTGCTCGATTTCACAAATGCGCTAGTATGAAACGCCACGCGACTTAGCAAGCACTCATTATGCAAACTTAATTAATCATGCACGACAGGAGATGTATCTCTTACCTGTGAAGAGCACAGAGGGGCTCCATGTTGAGGTTGGCCTGCGGAAAGATGTTGTGCTATGTTATGTGGTCACATTAAATGATCGAATCTACAATTATGTGATTGGCTGAGGCGGACGGAGCCATCCGATTGGCTACAGATAATTCCCTGGTTGAAAAAAATGCATTTGTGAACTCAAAACATTCACACACAAATGCCGTGAAATTCACACATGACAAGCAGTTTGCAATTGCAGATTTAACAGTTTTGTATATATATGTAACAACATCCAAATATGCTTTTGATGAAAATTGCAACTACTTTTAGATACATACATTTGTGGATTTCTATTACTTTTATTTAAAACAAGAAATAAGTGTGTGTGCATCCGAAATACATTTGTGAACCTTATCTTTTTATTTGTGATAATTTTGTGTGCTTCGAAAAACTCTTTTGTGGAGAGAGTCATCTATATATTAATCCTTCTGTGTGCATTCATGAATACTGAGACTCCACAGAAAAAGCCTATTCCCTAAAATGTCTAACTGTTCCTTGAAGTATTTCTTTAAGATAATTAACATAAGGGCTCTAAATCAGGTCAATGGGTACAGACGCTTGTATACACAATAAGTCAAGAAAATCAAAGAAGAAGTAAAAGAGTCTGGATTGAGTCCACAATCAGTGTGATATCCAGTAAACTAAGGCCCTATCACTATTAAAAAGCTAATTCCACTTTCAAGCTGAACTTTACATTGCATTTCATTCCGTTTCATAGTTTTTGGACAGACTCGTTCATGTTGTCCTCAGGCATTTAATATACATAGCATGGTGTTCCAACGTGGCCTGGTGATTTGTCATGGATACAGTTTGGATAGGTCCCGGTGCGAGGACAATGCTGCCATTCAACCAGCATCAGCCAGCGGGCCAAGCAGACATCTAGCAGGTCAAACAGCCAGTCAGCCAGTATGTCAGCACGGGCCTGATTCAGAATGTACAAAGTCATGTATGCCTTCTGCGAACTGAGATGTACAAACTTGGGTTGTTTGAAAAGTGGACGTTTGATTGTTGCTTCGCCCCGCGTCTTGTTATTTGTTATTCCAGAAGTGGCTGTCCGAGGGGCTGTTGGCACCCAGAAAAAGCCCACCTGGGCAGCGATGCTATAGTATTCTAGCATGTGATAAAATATGAACATTTCGGCAATAAGATCAATCACTTCAGCATAATGAAATATCTACTCAGTATATGAAAGTGTTTAGGGACATTGTATAGCCTGAAATATGGGCCAAATATTGTTTGTAGCTGCAAACTGTACATCTTTTTTTCAACTGCTGAAAACGGTGGAAGCGCTGTGCATACTAGAGCTAAAAACGAGCAGACCCTCGCCACATGCTATTGCTTTGTCGTGGGAAACCCACTGCTTCCTATTCCTTCTTTTTCTGTGAACTTGGGAGATTTTGTTGACATAGCACACTTGAACTTAGCAGTGCTTTCGAAAACATATACTGTATATATATATATGTATGTGTGTTTCTTTTTAGATTTCTTAATTTCTTTCCAAACAAAGTAACAACATGAGACCCATCACTTCCCATACGCCAGACACCATTAGAGTAGCACTCCACCCAAAATCTCCATCACGGTCACGTCACAGTCGGCTTCAGAACCGTGGCAAATCAACGGGAGGTGACACAACAAGTTAAAGCAAATCCATTATTTATTTGCAACTAACACAAACAACTAAAAAAATGTCAAAATGTTTAGAGGTGTGGCAGTCAGTATATCGGTAGTGCTTGCGGGTGTGCATGAACGATAAGATAGTGAGTGAAGTGTAGTATGGGGAAAAAGACAAAACAAAGATAAAGCTGTGGGGCGTCGGGAGCAGAGTTTCCCTTTCCTGACTCCTTCCTCCTCAGTACTGGGACCACGGGGCCCAGGTGTTCCCAATAACGAATGGCCCGACCACACCCACTGGGGATCTGATCAGAAAACATACAAAGACGGGCAGCCCATCCTGTGTCAAACACTACCTCCGGTTGGCTTGGAAGGTGCCGCCTGTGTACAGTTTGTAGTCTTGCCAGTTTGAATAATCATTGGGCCAATGCTGACGAGGTTTCACTCAAAACCATAGAGACTTCTCAAACCGCTCCTGCGGCGAAATACACGTCACCACTCTCTCTATGAAGCATAAATAAACAAGTCAACACAACCTATAGAAACACAAATGATTAAAGTCAGAATCTGGATATTGTGACACAAACCACCACAGGTCTTTGGTCCTTTCCATTGGTCACCTTAGGTGCGCATCTTTGTCAAAGGTCTGGGTTGGACTCAGTGGGGTTGGATGCGTGTAAAAACTCCCTGGCTTTTTAAAATTGAAATGGGGCTTGTGTGAGACACTCGGCAAGCAAAAACCTGAACTCCAAATAACACCCACACTTAGCTGGTTATCAACCCCACCAGCCTGCCATGCAGGCAGCCTGCAGATAGACAAGCACCCACCTACTCAGCCCACTCAGCCAGTCAGGAGTGCATCAAGACTGAAGCCATTGCCCTGGGCTGAGATGAGACGGAGGCTGGAATGCATGTAGAGGCGAGAGTCAGGCCAGGCTGCTCTCACTCTGCACAAGAATCCTTTATTCTGAGGCAGACATGAGAGAAGGGCACAGTAGTTATTATGGAAGGAGGGGGTGAGGAGAGACTGATAACCGGCTGTCTAGGGAAAAGGAGTGAAGTTGCGGACATCAAAAACAGCGAGGGACATGTCTGAAGCACGGTTTGGTTCAATATGTTTTTCGTTCAATTAACATTCAGGAAATGGACATTCCAAAACTAGCTTACCTTTACGTACTTCGTTTTCATTTCCAATCTATAAAAACATAACTAAAACATTATGTTTTAATTTGCCGTTTTGATTTGAACAAATCAAATCAAGCTAACTGGAACTGACCTGCCAACAGGGGCCCGACACTCTGAGTCAGATGCCGGGTCTCTCACTCGCTGACTCACAGCCTCTCTTTCATGTGTGCAGGCATATCTTAACTTTGAGAGGATGCTATCACAGGGATCCTTGTGGCCCCAGGCAGGATCTGACGGAGACAGAACAGCCCCGCCTCGACGGCGCGATGAATGAGCGGGAGCGATGGAGGGAGATGGAGTGAGCCGAGGAGTGATTCTGCCACGGGAAAGATGAAAATGGGGGAGAATGGCAGCTGAGATGTAGAGGCCCGAGCTGAAAAGACTTATCATCCCTGTCAGCATGATGGTGAGCGCTGTCTGACTATTGCATGCGGAGACTGGCGAAGACATTCTTGTAAAATCCCTGAAGAAGCAAACAGAAACGCAGCAAAATTGAATTTGCTACATGTAGCATTAAACCTTCCAAACTAATTTGGATACCTGGGTTTAATCACCGCAAGCAAATGAGACTGTGGTCCACATAATTAATATGTGATGGTAGGCGGTATTGCCCATGCAAATGTTTCTCAAAATAGAACCATATTCTCTGAAACCATTGCCTCTTATAAACAGGATGCCGGTAGTTGGATTTATTTATGCTGAACGTGCAGTACGTCTTCCTGTTTTGCGCCTTCAAGCAATCTCGCCTGGTGTCATGCAGAGGTAGATCTAATGCACGATGTAAAATGACTAGAATGGCATTAGAGGTGTCCCTGTCTCTGGATTAATGGTGCATTGATGTCAAAAGGCTAAATGTAGCGCCTTTACAGTCAGTTGCAGAGGCATTTGGTAGTTTGCTAAGCTTTATTGCAACTATTCTAACTATTCTATTTTCGAATTAGGGCAAGTAGGCATGTGCCGGTATCAGTTTTTCACGCTGCGATTCATTGATTGAGCTTTTATCACGGTATACGGTATTATCGCGATATTTGGATTGCACAAGAGAAACGGGTTAAAAAGGTAAACATACTTCAGTGTTCCTGGACGCCTCCCTGGGGAGGTGTTCCGGCCATGTCCGACCGGGAGGAGGCCCCGGGGAAGACCCAGGACACGCTGGAGGGACTATGTCTCTCGGCTGGCCTGGGAACGCCTCCGTATTACCCCGGAAGAGCTGGAGAAAGTGTTTGGGGAGAGGGAAGCCTGGGCCTCTCTGCTCAGACTGCTGCCCCCGCGATGGATGAATGGATGAACTCCAGCTGTCCACTTAGTAATTTTAAGAACTTTTTTTAAACAACAAAAAGTACCTCAAACATTAAAACAAATATGAATAAACGTCTGACTTTACCCTTTTAGAAGGGGGATAAATCGGCAGCGTTCCTCCTTCCGCCATGCGTCTTCCCCACGTGAGGTGGGTGAGGATTGTCTACATCAGAGTTGCGCGCGTGCGTGCTCTGCGCAGCCATTACGCAGCGTTTATTAAGCGGATGATGGAAAATAAACTACTGCAAGGTCTAAAAATCTACATTTACATTTACATTTAGTCATTTCGCAGGTCGCTTTTGTGCAAAGCGACTTACATAGGAGGAAGACAATGGAAGCAATTATAACAACACAAGGTAACAAAAAGCAGAAGAGCACCAGAAACTGGTCAGGTAAAGCCCAGCACAGTATACAAAGGTAAGGATAGGAAGGTTGTTGTTGTTATTTTTTGTTTTTTTTCACGGTATTTTCAAGTGCCCGCGATAATAATATTGCGCGTATTCACCGAAACCCAGCACAGTTCTAAGGGCAGTGGGACTTGGGAATCCAGCTGGTGCAACAAAAAGCTTCTCGTTTCCTCCCACACAGTCACACACATGCACTTGTGCACCTTTCATTCCATCTCAGTTTGGCATCTGTTGGTTGTCTGCTTGCTGGGTAGCAAGCCCAGCCCCACCACTCCCGCTCCAGCTGCCTGGAAAACATGACGGCATCTCCCGAGCCTCTCCAGGACCGGGGGCTCCCCTCCTGCTGCGTGTGGCCCACTAACGTTGCCTCTCGCTGGACTCCGCCAGCTCCAGATGTCCCTATCCTGATTGGGGCCGCGTTTCTCCGGATGAAGGTATCGTGTGTGTCCGTTTGTGTGCGTCCGTTTGTTTGTGCGTATGCGTGTGCCACCCTAACAGCTGTTAGACTGCAGCCAATCACGGGTAGAAAATGTTTGACTAATCTTGTATCCAGACGCTCGGCGTGTGTGTGTGTGTGTGTGTGTGTGTGTGTGTGTGTGCGAGTGTGAGTGTGTGAGTGAGTGTGCTTTTTGCAACATCAGCTAAACACCCTCACAACACACGCATGCATGCATTTACAGACCTGAGCCTTTAAAACAATAATGTTATTTCAATGTAACCAGGGAAGATCGAAGACTAATAAAGAACTAAAACGATGAGTTATTTTTTGTGCTTATGTCTTACACTATGGCTCCTTATATTACTGGCTGCTGTTTGTATTGGCTGCATAGCAAATCTCATGTTTATATACAGTACACTGCGCAAACAGCCATTTCAGGCTCACTGGCTTTGGGCAAACGACTTGGCAGATGATATCAGTAACTCACTCCTTATTACTATAACCAATGAAAGAGTGATCGCATTACGTGAGTGATTACTCAGCTGGAGAAGCAGATGGGATGCATTACTTGGACCGCGTTGCCCGGTTGGTAACCCAGTCCCACGGCCTCAGACATCCAAGGGGCCCTAAAGTCCTAGGTTCCCTCCATGTCGGTTGGTTTTGGTCATTTTTGTTTTCAAAGATTCTGTATTTTCTGTTGTTGTTTTTTTTTGTTGCCTTTATTAGATAGGGACAGCTCGAGGGTGACTGGACAGGGTGGGGGTGGGGGGGGGGTAACTATTTTATGTAGTTACATTGAGATATAACCTTTGTGCCTTAGATTTTTGATGTAGTAAGCGTTATATCGTTTTATTGTAAACGCTGTATGTATATTTGGGCCTTCCTCATGTTGGCCATATGCCTGATGAGTAAGGCTGAAACGTTGCCTCTTCGTCACTCCAATAAAGCTCCGGGAGCTTTAATCCGTTGTGCAGAGAGTCTCCATTTTCTCGCAAAGACAGTAAACAACCCGACCAATCAAACCGTCGAATGAACAAAGCATTTTTGGGATATGCAACTGCAGTGAGTTTCAAAGTGCAATCCCTTCGTGCTCTTCGTTATTGGGAAAAAGTCTTCGCATGACCGTAACGTGGTACACAATGACGGCTCACTGCCCAACACTGCATTGTGAAGTCCTGTTTGAGCCGCAGAGTTCCTTTTTCACAGCTTCCTCTCCCTGCGGTCACCCGTACGCGCACACGGGCACACACACACACACGGACCATGTGTCCCCTTGTGATGTTTTGCTCATTAACTTTATTGCATCCCATCATTTTATGAGCTTTCCTGCCTTGTTGTTATGATAATAGCTTTAGCTTTAGCGTGAAACCAGACTCCCTGCCGCTTTGGCCCGCCTACACATTCCAACGCGGGCGCAGGCTTTTAGCGTACAGCTGGGGGAACCGCACATCGTAATAAAAACGCACGGCAGGTTTGCGTTAAATGCCGCCGCCGCCTCATCCGGGTCCTCTTTGTAGCCTCGGCCCCGCGGCGCGCACACCGATGCGCAGCGCTGCACCTGAGCCCCAGCAAACAGGTGATGTAGGACGTAATAAAAGTTTAGAGGCAGCAATATAAAGTCGGGAGGACATGATGAGCAGGTAAGTCTTCCCCGTACCGTTGTGCGATTTCCCTGTGGGTTATGATGTGTGAGCTGAATGTAAAGAGTCTGACAGCTCAGTCTTTTTAGGCTGCAAGTGTTCCCCACGGGGTTGAAAGACGTTCTGAACATTTCGGTTCATCTAGGATACAGTGATGCACAAGGTATCAGAATTGAAAAGGCCTGTGAGACAGGCAGCAGATTGTCCCCGTACCGTTTTACCAAAACAAATCTGATCAGTTTAATTTACACACTTATGTAATTATTATGAAATTAGTCATTCAAAAAGACTGTTGCCAAACTGTGAACTGGGCAATATTTCTTCCTTTTCCCTGATACTGAACACAGTAGCGTCACAGATATGAGAGAGGATTCATCTTGAGAATACGTCTCCTGCTATTGCGTCTCGTCTCTCCTGGGTCTGTGGAGGTCGGCGGTTCACGGCACGAGGGGTTGTGGGAAGCGGGGCGCCTGCTCGATCTTTTGGATTCGGGCTGCTGTGGAGACGAGGTCAGAACCTTCGCCCAGGAAGAGGAGACGGCCTGGAAGTTCTGTGGAGCGGCTGGAGCGATCGGCCACGCTAAAGCCACACTAACCCCACGAAGAGACAGCATGTGCAATCCCCGCGATTTTCCGTTTTTACAGATTAGTTGCCATACTTTTGCAGCTATTTACCTGCATTGTATGTCTCCACAAATCCACGGGCTGGTATTATTGCTGCCGCACGACGACACTGACCCCCATCATTTTGAGTAAGCCCTGTCCGTGTGCGCTGTTGACAGCCCACAAGATGCTTCTGGTATTAGACAGTGAAGCGAATGAGCAGTTAATTACGCAGCCGAGTCAGTTCAAGTAAATGTGTACGGTAAAGCAATTTGGTCTGCAAGTGTTACTTCACTGCCACTCGGATTTCCGGGCTTTTGTAGCTTAGTTTTTTTAATATTCAAAATAAACGGACGTGAGCCCAAAGGATCTGTTCTCATTTACCACATGATGTGCTCCTTGGAGACCCACCTGTGTACGTGTACTTACATTTACATTTAGCGGACGCTTTTATCCGAAGCGACTTACACACTCACAGACCAAAGGCGCAGCTTCGGAAGCAATTTGGGGTCCAGTATCTTGCTCAAGGACACTTCGACACATGGCTGGGGGAAGCCGGGATCGAGCCGCCAACCTTCCGCTTGGTGGACGACCCGCTCTGCCACTAAGCCACAGCCGCCCCTGCACCTGCTGCGGTACGCGTTAATTCATGCATTCTTTGGACGCCTGTGCGTCCAGATGGAATTACGGAGTACGTCCAGGTGTTGTTTGTGGTTCCACGCTGGAGTCCAGCTGGGCTTCCCTAGCAGCTGAGTGGGCTCGACATCTCTACACAAGGCCATGCACGCAGGGAGTTGATCCATAATTTTGCACAGGTACGTGCTGAGTAAAAGTCTCACTTTTTAACTTAAAAGTTACCGTTGGCTAAATCACTGTAAATACATAAAACAGTGGCAATTGGCCTATTCATTCATCGGAGGAATGACAACATGACTTTCAGGTAATAATCCAGGCCAGCCTGATTGCCCTTACACATTAGTGATCCAACGTGTATCCAGTAAGATGTTTCATTTGATGGCATAAACACCTGGTGGATGGCATAATTATCGGCGGTGCTGGGTGCAAAACTTTGGTATTTATTTCATGTTCACCACTCTTGATTTTGGTGGTAAAACTCTCGCTTGCCTAGCTTTGACTTGTAGCAAGTGACACCTTTTCAAGCTACAAATACATTAAAGCGGGAAAAACCGTTCTGCAAGATAGACAAATATTATGTCTGGGTTTCATGGGGTGGTGGTGGTGGAAACCGAAAAACTGCACTAGGACCCTTAAAAAAATAAGACTAATTAGGCCAGCGCACTTCTGGCGCTTTTCCACTACACAGTACCAGCTCGACTCGACTCGACTCGGTTTGGTTTTCCACTGTGTCAAAGTTGTACCTGTACCTGCTTCCAGGTACTTTTCTTCGTATCACCTCCGGCGAGGTTCTGAGGCGAGCTGAGGCGATACTAAAATGTGACATGAAAACACGGCAGGCTGCTGATTGGTCAGAGAGAATCGTCACTTTTCACTGCGTCATCATTGCAAGCGCCAGACGGAGTCTCCTGAATAACCCCGCCATTTTTAAATAGTTTGGCCACAGATTGCGTGATATACCCGTTACTGTTACGGCAACTCGGAAGAACACGCCGCGGTCAAACGAGACAACGTTTGTGTTCTTGCTGTGAGCGAAAAGCGAGGCGAGGCGAGTCGAGTTGAGCTGGTACTGGTAATAGAAAAGCGCCATTGGTGTCTGGAAAGTGTAGGTCCTTCCCAGAAAGAAGGAGACGGTCTGAATTAAGCAGCATGGGCGCTCACAGATGAACGGCCAAAGAAAAGGCAAAGGCACCTACGGAAACTTAATCTGCCGTGAAATTCAAGGGAAAAAAGGTTGAGTTTTCTTGAGATTTGAGACATATTCCAGCTGGGGAAAACTAAAATGGAACAATTGCCTGACATAAACCCACTTTTCACAGTAGGCTACCTGTTGTTTTGGCCTGCCTCTGCGTCCCTCTCCCCGATTGCTTGGCCCTCCCACCTTGTTGAGGGATTGGCCTCACCTGTTTTCGGGACTTTGCTTCCAGGATGGCTGTCTCTCTTCCTCCCAGGTTCATAGCACCCACCGCCCACACCTCAGCCCCGACTGCTGACTTCACACGTCTTGCTTTGTTCAGTTTGAGTTATCCTTAACAAATTACTTGCTTAATTTACTTCCCTTGGTAACTCCTTGACCCTCCCTTCTTTGTTATGGCCTGCACGGGTAAGTATTACTAGGCTGTGGCTATGAGCAATGCATCGGCCCCCATCAGCATTTTACAAGCACCGGGAGCATCGAGGCACTGACCAAAACGCTGGCAAACACACCAGTGAACCCGTGCAGCCCTGCAGCAGCTGCACATCCGCACCCTCTGCTGCGGGTGCCAGAGCTAGCGCGCGAAACACGCTGGACCGATCTCCAGCTCCAGATGGTCCCTCAACATTACCTCACTCTGAAACAATAAAAGTGAAGGGAAAAGGAAAACTGGCGTTTCCATGATGAGGAATTTATACCACAGCACATACACAGAAAACTTTGTGGCTGGTTCACTGAGTTGTCCACGGACCCTCGGCACATGGTGGGGCTAACGCAGTTGTTTGTTGTGTTACTTATGTTACATTCAACACATTTCTATCACCTTCCTTCAGTTTCAAATTGCAAATATTGCCGTGTTCCATCCATACTTGTCATATTTGCTATTCTTTGTCTTAGTATGGCTACATTTGTAATTGTGGAAATCCCTACACGCGTTTTTTCTATTTAGATGTTGAAGTGTGCTTAAAGGGTTTATTAATTGAGTTAAAGGACGCTCATCATCTGCTCTATTCTTATTTTCCTTTGCTGTATCCCATTATCTGCCGCCTCAGATCACCTCCAGCCCTCATTAAAGTTTCTTCTAAGCTAATCAGCTAATCCAAATAAGTTATGTCACACCTAAAGAAAAGCAAAACAAAATAACATTGGAGTCCTTTGGATTTATTTCCTTTTTTTTCCATTTAGCTCCTGTCTGCATCTACTTTACATTTCTTCAAATTGCTTTACAATGCATGCTGTATGTAATACAATGTAGACTTTTCAACATTCATTTTTCTAAAATTTGAATACAGTGAAACCTCGGGTCCAAGGAACAAGGATTTAAAGAGTCAGTTCACACCAATAACCAAACTGATTAAAGTTCCATCTGACTAGGTTTTAACATATCCACCTGTGAAATGTGTGACACACCCCAACACAGTGGCGGTAAAAGGAATTTCATTGGTGACAAAGAGTCTACAGCGGCTCTGAGGAGATGTTTAGGAACAGTGTCGCTAGCATGTGGCTATTTAGCAGGTATAATGTTTACATTTACATTTAGCAGACGCTTTTATCCAAAGCGACTTACATATGAGAACATTCACAAACTGAAGGCGCAGCCTCCGGAGCATTTTTGGGGTTCAGTATCTTGCTCAGGGACAGTTCAGCGCATGGCTGGGGGATCGTACCGCTGACCGTCCAACTGGCAGGCAACCGTTCTGCCACCAAGACACAGCCGCCCCCGTTTTTGCCATATTCACCGTAGTTTAGCATGTTAGCATGATAACATTTTGCTAATTAGCACTAAGCACAAAATACAGCTCTGGCTAATGGGAATTGGCTTTTTAAAATTTTTTTTGGCAGGCATTTCGTCATAAACCAAAGTGTTGGTATATTTTAGTCTGGACCAAAGTGGTGGCCAGACAGACTGACATTGCCATCGAGCCACAGCGCTAGCGTGGCTAAAAATTCAACAGTAGTCTCTTACTAGGCATAATGTCCTGGTTTCTCGGGGTAATTCACAGCCCTTAGGGACAATTTATTTGGTAGAAAGGTTCCAATGAATAAGAAACTACATTTAAAACATATACTAAACCCTTAGTTATCTACATTTACATACAGCACTCAGGATGCCCAACAGGTGTATTGCTGGAAAAGTTTGAGACTTTGGCCCCGTTTACACGATGGGAAAACGCAGATATTTCCCTGCGTTCTGGCCTGTCATTTACACGAAAACGCCGTTTTTATCCCAGAAAACGATTACTTCTAAAAACTCCGGCCAAAGTGGAGATTTCTGAAAACGCCGTTTATGTGTTGCCGTTTCAACTGGGAGAAACGGGCTTTTAGGTTCTCAAACGTCACATTATGCGCCAGAAAATGCTCACGTCATGTGAGCGCCCTATGTTTAGGGTTTGTTTGATCATGGATGCTGTTAAGGAGGAACTCATTTTTACTTTTGTGCAAACGCTTCAGGCCTGTTTGCATTTGCTTTACCTGCCTTGTAGTCTAACGCGACATTAAAGGAGTAACTCCACTTCGCTGTCTGTCCACACAAAACGAACCTCGCGCCATGTTTGTTGTTTCGAAAGGAACAGGAAGTCGCTCGTGCTATTCGTTGTTGTGGCTTTTGAGGATTCTGATTGGCTTGCATGGCTTTATCCTTCTCCCTACGCTGCCGCCCATAGGTTTGGCACAGTTATGATGGCGCTCGACGGCGTATTCATGTGGGATGATGTAAAGGACAACTTTTTTGAAAACGATGTTGTGTGCACGATGTTGTTTTTGAAAACGGAGGGGGGGGGGGGGGACATCGGTTTCTCTAAATACCCGGCTATGTGTACATGTGGCCTTTAACAGGTGGTTCCACTTCACCACCATCACACATTTGCAGCGGAGTCATGAGCTGTAGCTGCTAGCGATTTCGTCGGGCTTCCCCTGACGCGAGTTCATTATCTACCCGGAGAAAAGAGAAGACTAATTACGGGCGTACCTGGTGATAACTGTCGCAGATAGATTTAACAAGCCACGATCCTGGCCGGACTCCACCTTCGCATGCACACACACACACACACACACACACACACACACGCACGGAGCAGGAAAGCATCAAAAGCATTTAAACACACTTGCAAAGCAGGCAAATGGCACGCACCATTAAAGTTGTTTGTTAACAAATTGCACCAGAGCTATGTCCGACTTTAGAAAAGTAAATTTGTACTGGCTCGACGCACATCGGAAAGTAGGTCGTTATATGGACTCAGAGGGTTTGTACACCGGCTGTGCATCCAACCTCCTCCAGTATTGTAACAGGCCTGACTCTGGTTGTTTTCTCAAGCAAGTCAATAATAATCTGACACGGGACCAGCAAAGCAAAGACGCTCCAGATGTTGATCGTTTCATTCTAAGAAGTGCCAGTGAATAGCTAAACTGCGCAGCCACCCTACAGGACAGGTAATGGTCGTTAAAACGGTTCCGATCAATATTTCATACTAAGAACGGTTGAAATGCCCGTCTCGTAGACAAACCCCGAGATAATATCGGCCAATTCTGCAGTTGCAGCGACCACAACGGCGCATGTCAGCGTCTGTAAGCGTGTTATGCCTTCGCGGCCCGCGGCCTCACTGGTCTTGATAGCGGGCAGCTGATTCGGGCACAAAAGCTCTAAAAGCCCACTGGGCAGCGCCTGGCCCGGTGAACACGGTGGAGAATTCCGAAGCTTTCCCTGCTCGGTTGGTGGCGACCAAAGCGGAGCAAAAAAGGGACCGTTAAACGTACATCAGTAAGGTTAGAAAAAGGACCTCCAGATGAATGCTAATGTTGCTCTGTGTCGGCTGGATGTGTAAGCAGGCATTGTCATTGTGGATGACAAATGGCGAGCGTGCCCCATTTGTGGCCCCCCCAAGCGGCCACAGGTTTAAACACCCATAATTGTTGGCTGGATGAAAAAATGGTGGGACAGCTTTGCTATTCTCGGTTTGTTGCCAGAAGTGGAGTGTGAAATGGACGCATTTGTCACATTTTTGCACGCAACTTAAAACCGCGTATTTAGAGTGGTTGGAACATACTGATCGTGTGTGCGTGGACTATAGAGAAGTGGCTCTTGCTGCAGGAGTGGTTTGAGAAATATGGACGATGATTCGTGAGACTGTTGGAAGCTCTCGTTTGTGGCCAAGCTTGCAACAGCCTTTGAGCTACAGACTTTTCGCTGTCTTTGTATGGAAAGCTTGCAGCCCTCAGCTAGGCTCCTCCATTAATTGATCACGAGGACTCATATGAAGACAAAATAGCTTTAATTCGGAGCGGAGCTTGGCCAATTACGCCAATTGCGACGAGATGCGAGTAGGTGTCACTTCATTTTCGGTCGCGCAAAACAACGTACTCCAAGTCACAAAAACATCTCATTAAAGTCTGCCGTCAGTCTCTGTTCTGCAATTTTGGTGTTTGGATGAAATCCACCACGCAAACAAAACAAAACAAAAAAGCCTCGTGGTGCTGTGAACAATAGATTTCCCCTCAGTGTGATGACGCCACTGCCTGGCCGCTTTCTTACAGGCTCTGCAAGCTACTTGCAAGCTTCCTCCCTGCTGATGTGGCTTCCTGGCAATCAGCCAGCCCCCCCCCCCACCTCTCACGGCCCATAAAGCCGCTCTGCTGCCTGTCCCGTGTGAGACAGGAAGCAAGGCCCTATGGACAGTGACCTCACCGCAGGAAGAGCACAGGGTGTGTGTACTGTAAGTGTGTGTGTGTGTGTGTGTGTGTGTGTGTGTGTGTGTGAACATGCGCGTGCACAATTGTGATTCTCTCTTCTCTTCAGATGGTTCAGAAAGCAACCCGTGCTGCCCCCGTCTCTCTACAAAAAGCTTGAAAGAACACCACAAGTATTTTTGGAGCAATTTTTAATGTGTACATGTCCAGCATGGCTTGTTAACACACTCAACTAGAGGTGAACACACAACAACACAAATGTATAAAATCTTACTTTTTCTACATAACCCCCCCCCCCACTAACAACCAATCAAAAAACACTAATTGGAATGTTATTAACAAAAAAATGTCATCTCAAGTTTGGAGACAACAGAAACGCACAAAATAAGACAAATGATCAAAGACAAACAATAACCTCATCTGCTTTGATTGACTGCTGCGTTGTTTGTTTTTTGTATTTATTTCATCCCAGTCAGGGATTATTAGGTTTTTTTCAGAAGGTCACTGAACTGCAATAGTGTGAGATGATCCACCGCTGACGCTCAGCACAGACTTGACTGAACATCACAAAAATCTACTCTCTACCGTAGCTGCAGTTCGTGGATGAAAACGGCTTCCTCAAGCGGGCTGCTCACCGCTCGCAGGGCCTCGTGTGGAGCACAATGGGGGCTTGATCCCGCTGCACGCACCCGGGGGCCAAAGCCACGACACCGACGCCGAAAGCCATTTGTCAGCCACCCTTTTTCGGCCGAGTGGCGAATGCAAATGAGTGGTTTCAGAGTGGACGGGCTCGATGAGCAAGGCGAGATGCACTCAAAAGGAGAAAGCCTCTTGACAACCCACAATCCTTTGGGTTCGAGCCATCACGAGCCACAAAGTCAATCGGAGCGAATGTGAAGCAGATCACAGTCTTACTGCACGTCATGTTGGACTTCAAAAAAAAAAAAGAAAAAAGCAATCTTTTGCTGTGATCTTTTCAGTCCGTTATTTATCGCCCGGGTTTTTTTCCCGGTGGAGCTGCGACTCTGCACAGGGCCGATGCACTGACTTTTTGAAGCTGGTTGTTATTAGGACGTGCGGTCATACGGGGACCGCAGAGCACAGACACAGCGAGAAGAATACTTGCCTTCTCACTGATTTTAACGGAGACGTTCAATGAAATAAAAGACAAAAAAAAAGGGAAAGGTATAAAGCCTACGCTCGGAGCCAAAACAGCGGGGCTGAATGAGGAGCGCTTTAACATGCGGTGTTGACAGAAACGCCGCTCAGACAAGCTCAGCGACGTCCTAACCTTCCCTAAACTTTTGCATCGAGGCCCTGCACTTCAAAGCGAACAGGGCGTTCACATAAGAGAACTTTGAATCTGAACGTGACATCCTGTCGCCAAGTCTGCGTTCACCAAACTCAAAACCTGACAGGTGCACTGTTTTTAAGTGAATCCTTCTACAGTGTTGAAGGGTGCTGAACAAGGAGGCGGCTCTAAAAACAGGCTCTGCTGCGTGAGGCTGGGCCTTGGCCTGGACGAGTTTCCTTATGGGGGTAGGAGAGCAGGAAGGAGGGGAGGAGGGTGAGGTTTGGGGAAGACAATAATGTGTTTGTGTGTGTGTGTGTATTTGGGATAGAGAAAATGAGGGGGGAGGGGGTGGCGAGAGAAGGCCATTGTTGTTATTATGATCCCCTCGGGCTTAGAGGGCCGGGCTGAGTATGCGGAGGGGTGGGGATAGACAGAGTGTGGGAGATTTACAGTCAGAAAACAGGCCTCGCTTACGGAGAGTAGCGCTGATTAACTGGACACCTTGGCACACACACAAACACGCGCCAGTCAGCGT
The DNA here is from genome assembly GCA_011952105.1 of Coreoperca whiteheadi. Lineage (NCBI taxonomy): Eukaryota > Metazoa > Chordata > Actinopteri > Centrarchiformes > Sinipercidae > Coreoperca > Coreoperca whiteheadi. Next base: position 30,316,985 of record CM022485.1, on the reverse strand, counting down.
CCACCGATTCCTTTCCTAACCTTTTAATATTTCTCTCCTGCTCGGTGTCCCCGGGACAACGTGCAATGGGTGTCACCTGACGGAGAAGCTCTCAAACTGCAGACTCAGTGAAACGGGGATTTTAAGGTCCACTCGATTCGTTTTTGAAGTGGTCAAGGCTAGCTTTGAAGTGGTTTTAACTCCCCGCGGGCCCTCTCTGTGAAGGTTACAGAGGAGAAACGGAGGCTTGATTTAAAAAAAAAAAAAAACACCGCGCACAACGTTGTGTCTTGTGCAGTGAGTTGGCGTTTTCGGAGCCTGTCCAGACACTAGGCTGCTCAAGCACTCATTGATGTGCATGTAGGACCAATGGAAGAGCAGGAGAGGAGAGGAGAGAGGAGGGGGGAGAAGGGAGGGGGGCTTTTAAGGCTGATTAGCTTTGTCCCCGCCAATCCTGATGACGAGGAGGTGAGTGATGGACACAGGACACCGTTTCCTGGCAACCGCTATTGACTGGCCACAGATCAATCTCCAGACGTCCTGGTGACGGCTGATTATGCTCTTCCTTTTTCTCCTTTCAGTGCAAGTGTCCTGCTAACTTTACCCCTGTCCGTGTGGGTGTCTCAGCTCAGCCTGTCTTCACCTGGCTGGGGGGGGCCTTAACAAAACGCCAGTGTTATGTATCGGCCCCGTCCGTCAACATGCAGTCTGCCTGGCACAAAAGACAGACGAAGCAAAAAACTGCGAGGCGCAACTAGAATCAACATGCAGGCTTTGAAACAAGTCATGGGGTACGTTCGACACTACAAGCAAAGCACTTACATTCCTAAAAACGGCCTGTCACCTATTGTAAGCTAAGGTTTCCTCTTTGGCTCGCACTGCTGTTGAGCTAGCTGAAGAAATTGGGTCACGCGAGCTGTTGCCGGTGGGATAGAGCCATCAAAGTCCTCTCTCTCTCTCTCTCTCTCTCTCTTCCCACCCCTCCTTATTCCTGAGATCCAAACTTTGCATGCTCAGGGAGACGAGGTCAGCCTCCATCCCCCTTCCCCCCCGTCTCCTTGTCTCCGCAGCAGAAAAAGCAGCCTCTCCTCACCCTCCCCATGCACATCTGCGTAACTCGAGCCGGGTGAGCTGAGCCCTCTCTGGTCAGACCGGCAGCTTACTTCTTAATGCTCCCTCAGATAAGCCTTCCTCCCATTCATATTTCAAGTCCCACTCTACAGTCGTGGTCCCCTACACTTTCTCTCATTTTAGCCCCGGTTTGTCGACTCAAAGTCATATAAACCTGCCATGGTGAGATCATTTCCCATCTCCCGTTCCTGCTACACTCACTTTTTGAATATCTTGAAATAGGGCTGCTCATGCCACAAGTATAGATGTGTCACCCGACCCAAGCAATTCTTGAAAATGTGTTCATGAATGGCTCAAGAGAAATTATCTGGTCTTTGATGAATATTGTTTCTCTTCTAAGAAAAAAAAGATGACCTTAAAGGACCCCATTGGTTTTGCACATTTTAGCCCTTATACAGCTATTTAACAACATAGTAACCATTTTACACCAACCAGTTTGCAAACCATGCAGTTTGTCTTTTAGATGTTTCAATGTATGTTTCAATGGCAGCCATTGGTTTCCATTCATTTCAGTATAGAAATCTGACAGTAGACTTGCTTGAGTTGTACAAGAAAACGTGTTTTTTTTCTCGTTCAAATAGTGTGTTAGGTGATTTTATATCAAAACAAATGGAAACCAATGGCTGCCAGGAACAGCAGGACAAATACATACAAAAATGTAAAACTGTATGGCATGCATTTGAAAATGGTTGGCAAAGATTTGCAGTGGAGTTGAGTGGAGAGGGCTTTGGTTCCGGGAGTTCAAGGTTTCATTTAAGGGGTCACGGGGGTTAACAGCATTGGCACACACCTGCTGTTTCTTAATGAAGAGGATTAGCCTGTGTTCACAGGAGCCTGCATTGCTCGAGCCCACCCTGGTGCTTACAGCTATGCTATATTTACAACAGATCATCAGGTCACAGGTCATCGGTGAAGTTCCTTAAATTGTCAAAAAACACTAGCAGTAAAAAGTCCATTATAAACTGCCTGGTACATTAGCTGCACCCTGCGACTGCAGTGTTGCATTTGTGTTGTTGCATCCTGTTCTGAAGTGGCTTTGCTTTGTTTCCCCCTTGTTTTATGTCACAGACACACAGAGAGAGGCAGCGATTGCTCCCTCGCTTGTGTTATTTCACAGTGAGCTGACTTTTTAAAGGAACCACTGGTCTGTCTCCTCTGTAAAGCCAAACAAAAGGTTTAATGTTGACAGGAAGGGGGCTCTCTGAGAATTAGCCCCATAAATGAAAGTTAAGGGAAGAGGTCCCCTTTAAAGTCTCTTTACCCTTTAAAGAGGTCTTTAAATGGTTTCCAAATCAGGAAAAGAAAGAAGGTAGATCTATTGTCCAACTATGTGAGCACAAAATAAAGAAGGAAAACAAGGCAGTAATAGTCTGAATTTAAAGGAGAATTACTATTTATTACAATGTGGGTCTTTGTTTCATAGCCATCCTTTCTGTCCGAGATAACACTGTACTCATCAAAGTAATCGCTGATATCGGGGCAAGAAACACAATCAGTCAGGCAATCAGCCTGGTTTTAAAGGAATAATTCAACATGCTAATTTGCTTTTTTTTGCTAAGCGTTAGATGAGAAGATCCTCTCATGTCCGTAGGTTTAATGTGAAGTCAGAGCCAGCAGCTGGTTCGCTAAAAGACTGGAAGCAGGGGGAATCAGCTAGCCTGGCTCCGTCCGATGCAAAAAAAAAAGATCTCCCTACCCCTCAAAATGTTACTAATTTGATAAGGCTTAAACAAACATGGTATGATTTAGAGGTGGGGGAGCCAGGCTAGCTGATTCCCCCTGCTTCCAGTATTTATGCGAAGATAATCTATTTGCCTGCTGGCTGCAGCTGGATAGTTAGCGTACAGACACGAAGGGGGTGTCGATCTTGTCATTTGTCCACGAAAAAAAAAAAGCAAATAAGTGTATTTCCCAAAATGTCACAACATTCCTTTAAACAGACCCCTCATCTAAACCACTTCATTTGGAGGTAAGCCAAAAGTGAGCGCACCTAAAAGTAACCCCTCATTTCACGCAAAAGCTGCGTGTGCACGACTACGGCAAATATGGTAGGTCAAAGTAGAACAAGGAAGCTGGTGATTTACGTTGACGCAGTTTGGGCGATACTTTTACTGGCTAACCTGGGGGTTTGTTTAAAGCCTCTATGAACAACATCTTTTGAGTAGTGTCGCCACATACCCATATCTCAGCAATTAACTTGATGAGTACAGTGTTATTATTACTATTAAAGTTACCATTAAACATAAGATCTATTTGTAATAAACTGGAATTATCTGGGCTCAAGGCAGGCCTCAAAACACTTCTTACTGTAACCTACACTGAAATATCTATCCTTACCTTCCACCCCATGGCATACTGTGCTGCAGAGAAAAGGGCCGAGATGGAGCAAGATGAAGAAGATGAGGGAGGAAGGAACACTGCTGAAACCTTCCCTGTCCGTCTACGAATCGCTCGCTTTTCCAACCCTTTGCGTTTGATTCTTTTGTGGCAACTGTGATAGCATAAGCAGATGTCAATCTATCGGTGAAGACAAAGCCCCCTACCGAGATCAGGGGAAGGGGGGGGCGCAGAGACGGGAGAGAGAATAGAACAGGCTTCCTGGTTTAGAAACAATAATAACAACAACAAAAAAAAAGTCACACAAAAGGAACCAAAACAAAAACAAGGAAAACAAATGTGCAAACTTCTCTCATATAAATAGCCTACAGTCAACGCATTGTAGAGCACCATGGGAGACAGGAGGATGTTAGGGTGGTGTGCGAGTGTGTGTGTGTGTGTGTGTGTGTGTGTATCGGTACAGTATTGGATCTACTACCACATGTACTAAGAGTTGCAGGAGCCACTGAGCACACAGACTTGAGACAGAGGGATCACTGGGAAGAGGGTTGGATTAGAGGAGGGTGGCGTCTTAAGGTCCAGTTTAAGTTCAAAGTTCAGTGTCCCCTAATGTCAAGGGTCAGACCCAGTCCTGCAGCGAGCGCTTGCAGTGCACCAGCAGCCGCGGCGCCCCTTTGCTCTGCAGCGTGTTGATGATGGCGTAGATCAGTCCCAGGATGCACAGCACCAGGACCAGCGGGATGGTTACCATCAGGATGTTCATCGTCCGCTCCTCGCTGTCGTCCACCTTCAACACCACGTCCACCTCGTTGGTGTCTTCCTCGCGGCCCTCGCGGTAGTCTTCGTCTTTGTCGGTGTCTGACCCCTTGCCCGCGTCTTTGTCCGTTCCGCCGCGGTCCGTTCCGTCCCGGTCTTTGCCCTTATCGCCATCACGTCCTACGTCCGGGTTGAACGGTGGGCGGTTCACATCTGGGTATTTGCGTCCCGAGTCTGTGTCCGCGTCTCTGTCCGGGTCCAGGTCCACGCTGCAGCCCATGAAGTCTCTCAGAATGGACTTCGGGTAGCCTGGTTCACTCTTCATGCGATGGTTGTCAAACTTCCAGTACTTGGAACCCTTGTAGAAGAAAGTGTAGGCTGGAGAAGGCAAGGAGAGCAGAAGACGTCAGGCTACATAACAAATTCAAGCCATACAATAAAGGAATAGTTTGTCAATTTGGCTAGCTGTTTCCCCCATTTTCAGTCTCTATGCTAAGCTAAGCTAACCAACTGCTGGCTGTAGCTTCATATTGAACAGATAGATAATGAGAGTGGTATCAATCTCCTCATCTAAGTGTTGGCAAGAGGACAGAGAAGCTTATTTCCCAAAGTGTCAAACTATTCCTTTAATGAAGACTCTGCTTTGAGATTCGCTCCTTTCTCTTTTCACTCTAAGCAAGCGCAGCAGAGCAATAAGCACTTCACATGCAGGTTCAAATTCACTTTCCAACAGACGCACGAACACACACACTCCTGGTGACTGCATGACCACACCCTGATTCTTTGTTTCAGGCGTGTCTTGTCTGCCCCAGCCCCTCCTAGCCCCTTTTGACACACACACACACACTCACACACACACACACACTCACACACACAGAAACCACTCTTCTTGTCTCAGCTCACCTCCGTCATCGCTGAGGAAGGCCCCCTTGGGAGTAGAGGGCACTGACGATCCCCAGACACTGATTGGTTTCGGGTAGCCTCTGTCAGCCAAGCGCGACTGCTCGTTGAAGCGCCAGTACCTGCAGACATCAACAGAGAAGACGGATGTTACTGTTTATCGACTGTCTAAATAAGAGAAGAACAGACTTCTTACACAGCACAATTCATGATGGGCCTACATGGTTTGTATATAACAGTACTGCTTCCACAGAACATTTAGATCTCATACTAGCGAGGTTTTATTGGATTTGCAAACTTTTAGTGTAATTACTTTCATAAATATGTTACCCTTGCATGCGCTCGTGTTATTTCTGTTCTACAGCAGAGCAAAGCATGTTCCGTATGTGTGTATTGTTTACAGGACTTTCTAACTTTGCTAACAAAGAGCTGTACGAGACATTTCAATCTTAACTTAAATATCAACATCATGCTGTCACTGGAGGAAACGCCGGGGGATCACCAAAGTCAGTAGGGTTCGTCATCTGGGACAATGAATGTCAGTCAGTCATTTTCTACCGCTTGTTCCCGTTGGGGGTCACGGGTGACTGGAGCCTATCCCACTGGCTTTGGGCCTTAGGCGGGGTACACCCTGGACGGTGGCCAACTCGTCGCAGGGCTGACACATGGACAGACAGCCATTCACACTCACATTCATCCACTAGGGGCAATTTTGTACATAATTTACAGGCAATCTACCCTACAGTTGCTCCGATTTTTCAGAGTGGGAGAAATCGTGGGAGACTGACAGACCGACATTACCGCTGGCATTGCTAAAAAACAAACAATCTTGAAATCCATGTATTTAAGAACATCCAATGCATTTTAAATTTGTTTCATGGAATGACACGGGTTGGGATCAAGTTCAACTTGAAAAAGGCTGTCTAAACTTTCAGAACAAAACAAACTATTGATATACTAATATATGATATACTAATAGACTGGGTAGCAGGTGAGTTAGAGAGGTTTTATGTGATGCTGACAGGGTGCAGCTACATTACCAGTCTCCTTGAAAGATGTAAGTGTAGCCGGATGGCTCCCACCAGATGGCTGTGTCTATTCGGTCGTAGGGAATATCCCGACCATAATCAACCAGCTCCAGTGGATAGCCCGGTTCCAGGTTAGCCTCCCTGAAAAGCCAGAATCTGTTTCCTGAGTAGAGGAGAGGAGAAAGCCTTAATGATCCTTTATGCTGTATACATCGGTACATTGCCTATCCAGTCCCACTTAGACTCTGGAAGCTGTTAACAACACACACAATCATACTGTATATGTCTAGGTTACACACATGTCCACAGACACATATATAAACAGATGTGGCCATACACATTTTGCACACACATTTAAAGGTTCAGTATGTATAATTTTGTGGACCCTAGCAGTGAAATTACAGTTTGAAATCCTTTGTATACAGCTCGTCTCACCCTCCCGTTTCAAAAGTGTAGGAGAAACTACGGTGGCCAAAAAACTAGCGAAAAAAGCGAAAGGCCCTATCTAGAGCCAGTGTTTGGTTTGTCAGTTTTGGGCTACTGTAGAAACATGGCGGTGCAAAATGGTGGCCTCCTTGGAAGGGGAACCACTTAAATAAAAACAGCTTATTCTAAGGTAATAAAAACACAACGATTCTTATTTTCAGGTGAGAATACACTAACGTAAACATATGTTACCTCCCAGTCTAGGGGTGTCAGAGCGTAACTTAAATAAAGACACACAAGCAGCAGCTTGAAAGAAGTGAGCAATTTATTGCCACACAACTTGACAGGAATATACACACAGTGACTGTTTACAAGTGGAAGCAAATTACTTCAGGGTGAACCAAGGCCAAAATAATAAACAAGAAAACTCCCTATCTGCTTGGTGAACCCTAACTAAACCCTATCTGAAAAAAGGAACAAACAAAAAGACATTTAAACCCTCCCTCCCTGAGCTAAATCCAAAACAGGAGAAAATCAATATTCACACAAGAAAAACGGCAGTTCACCCCCACGGCTTCGTGCTGTTACTAACAAGTGTTCGAACTATTTACAGAAAAGTAGGGCTGGCGGTAAAGCAAGCGCTGACCACACAGTCATAGGTAACTAATTCTCTGGTCTAAACACACAATTATACACAGGATTAACGTCGCTGTCAACACCAATCCTCCTCCTCCCTCTGCAGAACCAGGAAGCTAAATAAGCCAATCAGCGGTGGTGACGTCATCCTGTGTCCCCCCCAATCCACGCAGGAGACATCTGTAAACGTCAGAGCTGCTCGGGGAAAGGAGGAGCGCTCACCCCCCCTTAAAAAACTGTTTATCCACACACTCAGAAGAACACACTAATACGGCTGGTCGCAACAACATACTTATAAATATTATATTCCGTTACTGCCAAAAGCTCCTCCTAAATGTTGCGTACTGGACCTTTAATGTGCTGGCACAGAATATGTTACATAACCGAAAATGAATGAGGTATAAAAACAGAATAATAAGAACAATCTGAGAAGCAAAACCAACAATTACACACACTTGTAAATAATGTGAATGCAATAATGACTTGTTGGCAAGCAATCCAATAACAGCAGACGTGAGTACGACATCACTGACTAAGGAGTTTGGGTTTGGCTTGTAATTATCAATTAGGAGCAGCTTGTCTCATGTCAGGCTAAAGCAGATTTCTCACTAAAGGGAAGGTTTTATTGTTTCACTGTCAGACAGGGGACAACCGTTCCTCCTGGCACCATTGCATCTCTGCTCTTGGCTTCAATCCCCTTTTCCCCTCGCTCCACCCCCCCCCCCCAACCACCCGTACACGATACCAACCCACCCACCCACCCGCCCATTCGCCCCCTTGCTCTGCACTCAGCATCTGGAGAGAACAAGGGGTTGACGCAATGCTTCCCAGGGTTCCTGCAGCGCACAGCCCTGATGTAAAATCTCATGACTTATTCCATGACTTTCCATAACTACATAAGAGTGCTTCAGTGACCGAAAGATTTGATTCCTTCCTGCTGTGTAACTGTTGTTTTTCTGAAGGGATAAACATTGTGGTTTCTATTACAGTTGGGCTTGTTTGGGATAAAAACAGCTGTGAAACCTCTGGGTAATACAACAGCTGTGTAAGAAAAGTGGATGAATACATTTTTACTGTACTGAGAATCTGTTAAAGTCTGTGATGTTCCCATACTTACCAAGTCTTGATAACACTAAAATCCAAATATTTGATGTCCAATATTTACAAAATCCATCCAACCTTCCATCCATTTATCCTCATTAAATATTTCCTTTCTCACTGCACAGTGTGCCATGTTTGATCCCGCTTTCTTGGTAGTGGGGAAGTTGAACTCTGGAGTCCAAACTCTCAAAGACGGAAGGACACAGTACACTCAGTTTAGAATTGTGACAAGTTTTCAAATTTAACATTCTTAAATTCGTGAACTTCAGTCAGCCAACACGATTATGGATTATGTTTTAAATGGTAAATGGACTGTACTTGTATAGCTCCTTTCTAGTCTTCTGACTCTACATATCACATTCACCCCATTCACACGCAGAAGCTAACTGCCCATCAGTACAAAGCAAACTAACCATTCTTACACACCGAAGGCACAGCAGGAGCAATTTGGGGTTCAGTATCTTGCTCAAGGACACGTGGGCTGGGGGCAGCCGGGATTGAAACTTTCCGATTGGTGAATGACCCGCTCTGCCACAAAGCCAAAGCCGCTCCATGTGTCAATTTAGAATATGTACAGTGGTGATATCTGGCGTCTAAACTCTGGCCATTTCAGTCCCCACAAGGAAAAACTAAGCTCAGCATAGCAGGGAGTTGAAAGTGATGATATTCCCCCATAGGGTAATGTAGACTGTAATAGTTGATGGGTTACATTGTCCACTGCCATTACTGCTGATTCCATGTGAAATGGAAGCTGGGATACTTGTCTAACGCAAAATCACACAAGTCAGCTCCCAAAGCAATCCCAAGGGCAAGAACACCGAGCAAGATTTGGGCCATGACTGATGACGTTTCACAAGACTACGAGAACCCAATACAGACAAAATTGCAGATTGAGAAAGTACTACTACCTTCACCCTGACAGAAACTCTGCTGCTGTAAGATCAGAGTTTGGTTCTGAAGGAAGGCAGGCTTCTGTGTGGCAGCCTAACCCTTTTGTCCTTCTTTGGTGGGTCTGCTCCAGGCCGGCAGACCTCGCTGCAGGGAAGCAGGGTGGAGAAAGAGAACGAGAGATGGTCGCTGTCTCTTTTTGTTGACCCGATGACTTCCGAGTCAAGACTGGTCAAGGATGCTGCATTCAAATGGTCAAAAGAGAATGCAGTCTCCTAACAAAAGTTCAGTTAAAACTCACAAATTAATGAGCTTATCTGTGGAGTCCCAACATATGCAAAAACCAACAATCTGCCTTGAATAGCTTGAGATAGCTGATGCATTACTGGTAAAAGAGAAAGGTTAAGAAAGGATTCATTTGATAAATCGCCCTTTCCAACGTCTCACTTTAATCCTTAGGTATAGCTACCCGTAAATATCCAGGGAAAAGCACCTAATCATTGATTTATTCGCTCCCCATAATGACGAAGCTCAAAGCATCAACAGTCGGATTCCTTTGGCTTGATTTTCTATGTTTAATGCTTCCGTTGACAATGCCATTAAGTTTATTAAGAAAGCAGGTAGGGACGCGTGACTAGCCAAATCAGATATCACAGACGCTTTCAAAGTGATGCCTTTATACCCGTCGCAATGGCATCTATTTGTTGCTAAATGGAGATACAAAACGTATTTCTCAGTAAGGCTTACATTCGGCTGTCGCAGCAGCCCAAAGATATTTGATACCTTGTCAGAGGCGCTTTGCTGGATTCGTCTTAACAACTGTAAACTGCCTTTTGTGCTCCATCTCCTAGATTAATTTTCTGCTAGTGGACCATCCAAATTCAAAACCAGATCGATGCATCTCTGCTCTCAAACAGTCTTTGAAAATCAGCAGGCCCGCTCAAGGCTATAGAATTTCTAGGCATCACCTTAGATAGCAAATTTATGCAGGCCTCCCTGCCTCTTAAAAATTAAATCGCATCAGAGAGGTCATGAAAAATGCACAGGAGGCAGTAGTGATTTCAAAAAGAGAATAGCTTTCTTTGCTTGGGCATCTTAATTTTGCTATGCGCATCGTTCCCCAATATATCCAAGCTTCTCAACCTCTCCAAATCTATAGAGACGCTTGGACGCAGGCTGCAGATCCGAGCTCCTGTTCTGGTCTATTCTGTGCAACAATGGAACAGCATCTCATTGTTTTATAATGATAAACTCGAATCTTCATCAGCTATTAAGTTATATACTGACGCAGAACCTTCCGTTGTTTTTTTCAATAATCAGTGGTTCGCTGATGCATAGCCAACAGAACTGTCATCTCTGCCACCTAATGCTGCTTCTACTACTCTAATGGAAATAAAGCCAATTGTTATAGCTTGTCTTCTGTGGGGTAAACACTGGTCAAGGAAACAGATTTCACCGACTGTACCCGAAGGCCGTGCCATCCATTCACTGTGCTAGATCAACCTCACTGCAATCATTTATGCGCTCTGCTGCTCACTACATGAGATCTGGCTTAGCTAAATCTACATTAAAAATGTATGATTCTGCATGATCTTACTTCACCTCCTTTTGTGCCACGTTCTCCCTAGCTATTTTGCCTGTCAATATTTCCATCGTATGTGCCTTTCATTGTTCGCTGTTTTGAATCCCGCAAAATGCAACCATCCTCCATAAAGGGACTTGTTGCAGGTATTCAATTCCATCTACGCTGTTTGGATCCAAAGATGTTCTTTCTTTGCTAATGGCTTGTGCCACACTGAGAGGCTTGCTGATGACATCATCTTCCTCCTCATCAACAGCTGCCCCAAAGCCTGTAGCTGCATTAGTCAAGCTAGTCAAGCTGCATTAAACACTAAGTTCTTTATTTTCATTCAACAACTTTCTCCCGTTATAAAAGACAAGCTCCTCTCAGTAACATAGAGTATAAGTAATGTGTTAAAAGAGATTTAGATTCTGCAAGTAGAATTCATTACATACCCCTGCTTTCTTAAGGCGGTGGGGGTGGTATGTACTGTATATCTTCAACATAGAAGATGTTTCCCCGAGCATAGAAGATGGAAAAATGTTCCAGAATCTGTTTTACCCATAGACTGTACTGTCTCCACTTCCTCCCACTGTACAAAAGTGAAGCCAAAATATTCCGGATACGGGAACTTCCATCTTGCGCTTTGACGTCATTTGCAACCAGAGTCTGCACAGTAGTGATCGGAGTTGGAGCCGCGGTATCGAGGTCCTGCTGTTACACCCTGCCGACTCAATATTGAGCCGGCCTCAGCTGTCAATCGTGATTGGACACCACCTTTTTATAGCATCGATCAACTAGTTCAAACCAAACTTATCTGAAAAACGAACAATTGGACATACATGGACAGGATAAGAACTACCTAAACTGACTTTTTGGGGAAAACGTATTTGGCCTCTACTTTGTACGCCTCATGTCCCACCCAATAACATGGAGGGTGCGGGGTTTATGACCCATACTGATCGAGCTGTCATGTCGCCCATCTATATATACAGTCTATGGTTTTGCCATTAAAATATGAAAGCATTAAGACATGAGGGTTTAACATTACCATGGAGCATTATAACTGTATTAAGGTTGTAAAGAAGAAACCAGATGGCAGATGGTTTTCGATGGAGGAGAATGTACTTACAGTATGTTAAACGGTATACTTACAGTATATTTCATGTGCTCGTGATACGAACCCTGTACTACTCAAATATTTCAATACCTTATCTATTAAGATGAAAACAAAATAATAATTTTTAGCTTAAAGAGATGACATGCTGCTACATATTTAAGACAGACTGACTTATGCTAAAAGCTGGACCACAGCATCCAGCGAATCTAACTAAAATTGTGCATTGGCATGGCAGAGTAAACAGCACTGCTTCACTGGAAACTGAATCCAAACACTGGTGCTGTTTGTCATTGTTGCTACTTAAGCACAGCAGTGCTGTGACACAATGTTTGGATGTTACTTTCCTGCATGCTGGCAGCTAGTACCCTTCATTTCAGAACTGGGCATATTCTCAAAGGCTACTGTTGTCATGCTTTTGGGTTTTTTTGTTTTGTGATTCCCTGTTTTATTTTATTGTCTGTTCCTGTCTGGGTTTTAGGTTTAGTTTCTGTTAGTTCCTGTTTTATTTTGTAATTTGTCTGTTCCCTCTTGTGTCTGATTGTTTTCACCTGTGTCATTTAGTTCACCTGTGTCTGGTTGGCTCCCCTTCCAGAGTGTCTATATAGCCTGTGTGTTTCCCTTGTCTCCTTGTCAGTTCTTACTACTCCGTTGCTGTGTTGGTTCTGTCTTCCTGGTTGTTTTTGGATTTTTGCTTGTCTGCTGCTGTTCGTCGCCTGCCTGCCTGTAACCTGTTTTGCAGCTTGTCTACCAGTTTTGTGGTTTCCAAATGAATCACCGCTCATCATCCTGCCACCTCTGTCTGCGCATGGGTCCTTTCCCCTATTTCCCTGTTGCCTGTCTCCAACATTCAGATAATTGTTGCTACTGAAGGTCTCTCATGCTCTCTAAGTGACAGCGAATAATACCAGAAGAAGATTATTTAGAACAGGGCCAGGCCTGTTTTTACACAAACAATAACCAGGAACATCTGTTGGTCCCCTAAAGGAGGAGAGAAGGGTGATTGCTGTTTGTTAACAAGAAAAAAGAGATATGGATGAGGAGGTGAATGTGTGTCAGTCGGTTTGATGATCTCCCATTCACCCATCATGTTCAAAAGCAAGCCATCATATTGCAAAAGTAGTGCAAAAAAAACAAGTCCTGAAATGTATAATTTAGACGTATTTAAGAATTTACACAACTGAATACAAAATCAACTAATTCTAACTTTGACAATACACAGATAGTGAGGTGCAGACCAGTGTGAGCTTCAATGCAAGTAAATCACAATCAAAAAACTGTGCAGAACTCTTCTCCAGAACACATTCTTTATTCAGCAAATATTTTTATTTTCTTGCCTTCATTGGGGTGGTAGCCAAAAACATTTAGTGAGTAAAGCACGGTGTACTGGGGAAGAGTTGTGAGATGTGTTTTAATTTTCTTGCGTTGCAAACCTGCCATATTGCTTTTAAGAAGCTGCAAATTTAGTTTTTGACTGTTGAACACTATTGGCCTTATTGAGGAAGTAATCATAATCTAAAAGTTGTGTGTTGAGGAGCATGTGTGTGTGTGTGTGTTTGCTTCTTACCTTTAAAGAAGACGAACCTGCCATCGTGTCTTTCATAGGCAGCATCGATGTCTCCGGGCAGACCCCTCCAGAAGTGACCGATGGGCATGGGGTAGTTATCCAGAACCCTGTTCTTACGTACCCGCCAGAACCAACGGCCCTGAGGGGACAAAATTGTGAAGTGTGTTTGAGTTGAAAAATTCAAGAGCTTCTCTTTTTCCCTGGCTGAGATTCAAAGCCAACAAATAAATCCAGAGTAAACCAATGCCCAAATAAGTTCAAATCATATGGCTTCATATCTCATTCTAATTATATCCCTATGCACTTTGAAAACATTCCCGAGCACACGAATATGAAGTGTACCAGCAGGCTGGGAAGGATGCACAGACTGCTACACTAAGAAAGGTATTCACTTTTCAGCTGATTTGAACTATGTGTCCCACTGACGTCAGATAACACCGTCGCCATGCTTGATGGTCATTATGCCAAGCAAACTGAGCTCTGCAGGATAACTAGACCAGAAAGTACAATAAACCAACAATAGCGGAACACTAGCAGGCTAATAATAGTCATTCTCCGGTCTGGTGGCTTCATCATGTCCCCTTATTGCGCTCTCTCTGTTGATCACAGCCTGCTACAAGATAACTATAGCTATAAAGAACTGTTTGATTCCCTTGTCAAGTCAGCAGCAGCAGAAAACAAGGGAAATAACGAGTAGCATGTTTTAATACAAGCACAGAAAGACAGTTTCGCTTGGGAACATTCATATCTACTGTATATGCTGTGCACACAAGCCAGCAGACAAATGTACACCAGAAGCCCTCAGACTCATTCATAAGTGGTGAGTCAGTAGCCCTGCGTGTCCTGGATAATGTAACAGTAAATGCTCAGCACTGCTTCTTTCTGGCGAGCACACCTAGTTTTGTCCTTCACACAGGACACACTGGCTAGAAAGGACAGCGCGGCACGGTATGGGATGGAACGGAATGGAGATGGGTTGGCGTGAGCTGAGAGAAACTGAACAGGCTGCGTGCTCTTCGATTTGTGTGGTCTGACAGCTCCTTGCGTTGACCAGATTAAGACTGAATTGACCATATTAGTCCTCAGCAGAGCCGAGCAGATCTCAGTGTGGGAGTTTCAATATTTAAAAGCAGCTCGGTGTGCTCGGCTGATTGTCTTTGTGTCCAGCTTTCTGCTGCGAAGAAATACTACAAGTTAATAAAAGAAAGGAGATATTTCCCCCCAGAATGACAGCCCCTTTCTTCTTTTAATGGACAAGACTCTGTGAGGAGGAGAGAGTGGTACTGATGTGCTGCAGATTACTCCCACTCACACAGTACAAAAAGTAAGTCATTTTGCCCATGCAGAGAAGAACAAAGTCTACCATTAATAACTACAATTTCTGAACAGTGGAGGCATCCCTTCCAAATTGACATGAGGACAATTAGAATATGAACAGCACCGTCGGAAATGAATCCCAAGCCAAGTGCTAAATGACAATAAAACACGCAAATCAATAACAGTCGATGCTAGCTGATAACATCTGGAGACAGTAATATCGGAAGTGCTTATGTCACTTCTCAAACTTTATCCTTTCTGACACACTCCCTGTCCATGAGACTATCAAAAAGCAAAAGAAGACTCAAAAGAAGTCACAAGGCTGCAGCATGTCCAGTCTTTGTCTTGTTTCTTTCCTCTATGCATGGTGTTTAAAAAGCCGAAGATTAGACCAGCTTTAATGTAACTGTACATGGGCTGATACGTAGCCAGCAAAGAGTCTACATGGGAGGCTGTACTTACGCCACAAACTAAACACACAAGTACAGCTGAAGCTATACTGTGGTCATAAACCACAGTATTGGACAAATGTTGACCTGATGATGGCGCTAGATAATACGCCACCAAAGTCATTACAATTCATCCTGAGGGAAGCATGAATGTCTCATTTCAATTTCATGGCAATCCATCCAACGGTTGTTGGGACTTTTCAGTGAACGAACAAAAATGTAAACCTGCTGGTGGCAATAGAGGAAAGGTCAGCGGCTCACCAAAGTTATTAGGATCCATCCTCTGGGGACCATGAATGTCTGAACAAAATGACAGGGCTTATTAAAAGTATATTAATTGCTTTTGGTCTGCATTCGCTCTGATCAGGTCATTTGTGTTAGTTTAAGAACCAATGGTAGGCAAGGATAAAAGTTAATCTTGGACACTGATTAATGCTATTCAGACTAGCTTCATGACTGTGGATGAAACCCAAGAACATAGACATTACTGGTTGAGATGAAACCCAAGAGCACAGATATAACTGTTCGACCATGCGCAGCACACGTCCAGGCAGCTGTTCGCCAAGTCTTATAATGACTGGTAAGTATCAGAAACACAACAGTCACAGATGGCTGTGTGTTTGCAGGGACGGGGCTGTGTCCTGTTCTACTCTACAACAATAATAATGAAAGCAAAAAAGCTGTTACAACAGCTGCCACAATCAGCTTTGCAGAAACATCTGCCTCAGTTATTTTTTCAGCTCAAAGTAGTTTTGTTTCCCGCTTGACTTGTCAAAAGCTTTACTGGGATCCGGTTAAAGATGTGGCTGACTCTGTTGGATATCTTCAGCTACTTGAAGCCCTACTGCTGTGCTTGACTGTTAAACGTCAAAATTTCAGATGTCATGACAACATTTCTGGAAGTGAAGAGGACGCTCGCTTACAGAAAAGCCTGGCTGTTCTCTGTCCAGCCCTGTCAAATATCTGCAAACCTCTTCAGTGTTCTGCCAACACTGGACACCTCCTCTGACCTCTCCCCCTGAAACACATCGTTACTTATCTTTGCAGGGCTGCACTATGTATAGCGTGTCACCGAACAAATCCAGAAGAGGAGAAAATAGACAGGAAGACATGGAGTCCTAGTTGCCGCGGAAATTTCAATTAACTCAACTTTGAGAATGACCGCACACGTTTCTTGCATCATCGACACTGACAAGGACCCATCACCCCCACCGACCAGATGTATAATAACAAATGACCACAGGGCTGAGGGGCATAAAATAAAAATAAAAATAATAAAACCCAGCTGACAGCAACGGCAGCCAACAGCAACATGTCCTGTACTGGCTGACAGTTTTCTTAAAGGTAAAATCCCAGCCAATAGCTTACTGCTGCCTCAGCCCTTATGAATGTTTTGTGTGGGTCGAGAGGCTCTTTAAGGCAAACACCTGACCACACCCCACCCTTTAAACAGTGTTGCGTCTCATAAAAAACACTGGCCCTGTTGGCTTACAATCCACAAGGGCCTGATTGAAAACAGACCGCTTGGCAGCGCACACGCCATTTGTCTCAAACTGATTCTACGGAAAAGAAAAACTAATTTATTGTCACAGTTAACTTGTCAGGACAGCTCCTCTGCTGGAAGCCGGCTGAATTTTCAAGCAAGGACGCGTAATAAACCATTGTGAAGGTAAACATAGCTCTTCTGAGCCTGCAGCCTGGGGCTGAAGCTAAAAACGCCCCTGTATCCCCAACCTCAAACCATTTACCTTGAAAACAAACATCTCTCCTCGGAGCATGGCGACCGTGTCAAAGTTCCCTTCACAGATATTGGGCCCATAGTGATCTGGTCTTTCAGTGGTCCTGGGGCGGTCAGGATGCCGAGGAGGCGTCTGAGGCGGCCTGGGATCCGGGCGGCGGGGTGTCACGGTGGGCAGGGCCTGGGTGGGGCCGCTGTCTGGTTGCCCTTCAGGGAGAAACGAACAGGGTGGGTTAAACCTATTTCACCATTATGCATGATGACACAATATGGAAGGGAAGAAAGAGACAAGACCACACTAAAGTGTCAAGCTTCGAACCGCCTGGTTCAAGTATGATATTAAGAATGAAAATAAATAGGAATAGAGCATTTCTGGAAATGTGCTTATTTGTTAGATGAGAAGATTGATATTGCTCTCATATATAGCATGTTAAATACAGACAGATACAGCAAGGAGACGGCTAGCTTAGCTTAGCATAAAGAGTGGAAACATGACAAAACAGAAAGCGTGGCTCTATTCAAAGGTGTAAAAATCTGCTTTGAAGCGCCTCTAAAGCTCGTTATATACATTATATATGTCTGAGTCCCGGCTCCCGACCAAGAAATAGTCCGGGAATAGTCTGTAAACCAAAACATTTGACTTTTTCTTTTGGTACAGATTAAACAAACGAGAGATATTGCGTTAATTGGTGAGCTTTAGAGGCCAGTCTAGCTGTTTCCCCCTGCTTCCAGTGTTTATGCTATGCTAACATAACATTCTCCCAGCTGTAGCTTCATATTCAACCGACGGTTATGAGAGTGGTATTGATCTTCTCATCTACTCTCAGCCAAAAAACACACTTCCCAAGATGCGGTGCTATTCATGCAGTATTTCTGAAATGCTAATTGATGAACTTAAAGGTGTAACAATGGATTTCCAAATCAATTCAGGCAACCTATTGGGATTGGCTTTTAGGATAAAAATGAAAAGAAAATGGTGTTCTTTCACAGTGGTCATTTGGTTATTGGAAAAAAAATGCATGAAAATGATTAACACAATGATTTAACACTCTGTAAGGATTATACACCGGACACCAGGAGGGTCAATGCAAAAAAAACATCCTACCATAGATCTGTTGTATGCCCCGCCGGTCATCCTCAGGCAGCTGGAAGTTTTCAGTCTCCATCCACTGGTAAAAGGGAGCCATGATGGCCAGGGGGTTGTTGGAGTGCTCTAAACCCAGGGCGTGGCCCAGCTCGTGCACTGCCACCAGGAAGAGGTCATTACCTGAATGGATATAATGAAGCAAAGAGACTTAGCTAGGGGAGGGACGAAAGTTAGACAATGTGCACTTTTTTTTTTTTACACTTGATCACTGGAAAGGGATTGTTTGTGTTTGCCCAAAAGGAGAAAGAGAGAATACATGCGTCCCTCTGCTTCCATACGTGTGTCTTATGACAAACACACCAGGACTGCAAAAGCTGCAAGCCGCAGAGGGCAGAAAAGTCCTAATAAACCCATGCAGTCAGTGTATAGGAATGGCCCGTTCTCTCCCAGGTATGAACTGCAGAGAACACACAGGCTAAAGACTGCGGATATGAATCTGCATACATTTCTAACATTTCTAACCGATCAAGGGATTCTGTTCACTGCTGATGCAACGCAACAATTACACACTGACGAGGCCACCACACAGCTGTGACACACTGACCACAGCATCAACTTCCTCTCTATACAAAAGACTTCTTACAAATTTCTTTAGAAAAGCAAAACCAAAGAAAAGCTGGCTTAGAATTGACCAACATATTCCTATAAGTTCGTCTCTGAAGTGAAGCCAGCACACATTTGGGTACTTCCCCTCGGTCAATACCTCTTTGTTGCCCGGCCCTGCTCTCTGTGCACTTTGAACTTGCTAGCCATTTTGTCTGGCCTGATTTGCCATGCTGATTGGCCAGATTTAAACCAGTGACATCATGCTGTTGGGAGATTGGGACTTGGTGATGTCACTGCTGTGAATGCACGGGGAAGGGGAGATGCTCTGGATGCCCATCCTTGTGCATCTCCTCACTTCTTCACACACACACACACGCACGCACGCGTGCACAAGCGCACACACACACACACACACACACACACAAGGATACACACAGTTCATCTCCCCTACAGTCTATAATTTCAGTCACATGAATGTCCTCATGGCAGACTAAGCTGCAGCTAACACTCAAGGAGAGAAAACAGCAGAGGCTAAGACTAGAGTGCTAGAGATAGCTGCAGATGATAAAAGAGAGAGAGAGAGAGAGAGAGAGAGAGCACTGACAGCAGATAAAGAGGCCTTTGTGAGGTAACTGTGACAACCATTCAGTTCGACAGAGAAAAGCAAGAGTAAACTTCAAAAGTCTAGGCGAAGTTTGAAGTTCAGCCAATGCATTGTTAATTTAAACTACCCTGCACACACACACATTTGGCCATTCAAGTCCTATTTCAACCTTCTGAAGCTCCGTTCACTTGTTTACGTCTCTCACCTCGTTCATCAGCAGTGAAGGGGACTCCCGGCGAAGAAAAGGCACACTAAAGCAGCACCTTTGCCAGCGACTTGCTCTACGCTTAGTCTCATCATCGGACCACAAAGAACCACAGAAGCTTCTGTCCTTTTACAGCTATTGGCCTAAAGCGTTTCATCTGTGTGAGGTGTGTTTGAGTGTGCATGTCGGCAAGCTATTTGGACAAAGCGTAGAAGCTGTTTTTTGTTAGAGCATCTCTGCCAAAAAGGCTGATTGTGCGTCCCGAGGTTTACACCAAATCATTTTAGACCAATAGAATTTGTTTTTCACTGACAAAATAAAGTCAGTGATAAAGTAATTATTGATCCCTTAGCTAAAGCCTGGTTTTCTTTGACCCCATCCAAAAGAAGGTTAGAGGTCAGAGCTGATTCTGCTTCAGCAGGGCAGATGCTAACTGAGGCTCGAACATGGCTCTTCTTGAATAGCGGTAGTTCTGGAGGAATGCCCGTATAATACCCCTGTTCTGCATCAGTATAAAAAATAAAGCCAATATTTAAATATGTTATTAGGCTGGCATTATTTTTCATCGATTAGTCATTTGGTTTATAAAATGTCAGAAAATAGTTCAAAAAAATACCTGTCCAAGATGATATTTTCAAATAGTTTGTTTAGTTCGAAACCTAAAGATATTTAGTTTACAATGATATAAACAGAGAAAAGCAGCAAATCTTTATATTAGAGAAGCCAGAACAATAGAATGTTTGGCATTTTTGGTTGATAAGTGACTTAAATAATTCATTGAACTGTGTCAGTCAACAGAAAAGATACTTTTTTTACTTTATTGAACACTTTCACTCCAACGGCCAATTGATGGCTCAATCTGCGTGAGCTTGCCAGCTGAAAAAATTACAAAATTCAAATTTCACAAAGGGTAGGGGCTACGTTTCATCAACTGTGCAATTGGAAGGCAGTAAAAATGCGTGAAATGAAGGCTACGTCTGTGAAAAGTTCAAACTAATTGGACGTGTCTTACTAAAGACAGACAAGATTGGAATTTGTTTGCACTTTGCTTTTAAGCTGTGCAAGTAGCGTGGTGCAACAAAGGGACCAGTCTAGAGATCTCCCTGAGTGGAACACACTCCCACTTTCTGTGGCATTCCAGCCTCCCTGTGATCTCTCCTGCGACACATCCCACACACAGCTGATCGCACAGATACAGACACCCATGGTACACAAGGTCGTCCATGCACACACACAACGTTTGGCTGTCTGTGTGTAGATAACGGCTAGGGTTGAGTGAGGCCTCGGCTGAAACGAGTATCAGGTACAGATGATGTATTTTGTATGAGTATCATCAGAGTAAATTGTGTAAATATCTGTACGCGTAAATATAGCAAGTTTTATAAAAAAAAAACTTGTTGTGTAAATAGTTCTCTTACTCTTGTGATCAAAAGAATTGCTCTGAAGGCTCAATTCAGAGGCTCTAATAAGTTTTCTAATAAGTACAGCAACTTCTGATCCACCCATATCCATTTCAGCCTTAAATGTACGTCTAGTTGATCCCGCCCACTTCCAAATTTTAAGCACCACCCACGTCCAGTTGAAGCCCCGCCCATTCCGAGTACAGATACAAATACAGGTGATTTGGTTGGTTGAACAGATACCAATAATGGTGTGTTCGCTCACCCCTTACCGGGCAGGAAAGCACATTGTCACAAAAAAAATCCCTCTCTAGTCAGCAGGGATGATGGGTGCACAGCAGGAAGAGGAAGACTTCTTAAAGATTAATCATGAAGGACTGAGAGATGAGGTTAGGTTTATGAAATGTGTTCAGCAAACCCGAGTTCCTCAAATGCAGAGAAGGAAAACTATCTTGTGTGTGTGTGTGTGTGTGTGTGCCTAGTACAGCTTGTACGGACTGCGGTGCTCTTCATGGATTAGTGTGTGTCACTACGAGCGACATAGCTGGGGGTAAATTTGAGAGCTCTAAGGAGATGCAGCGGGGAGCAAAGATTGTGTGATGTCACCAAGTGTCGACTTTGAACCTTTCCAGAGGTAAACGGAGCAGTGAAGCCAGACAAATGAGATGATGAAGCTAGCTAAGCCATGCCACCTCTCGTTAGGTGTGGAGGAAAGCGATGGGGACAGCTGTTCGCTATCTATTACAACCTACGCAAGAGGAAAACAAATCGATATGCCGATTTATCGCGATATTTACGGCCGCGAGACGTTATCGATACCCTGGCACCAAGTATCGACCATTTTTTTTATACATACAGAATATTTAAATGAATGTCTACATTGTGGCTGTTTACCGCTTTGGCTTACCTGGGTGGCAGTACCCCCAGGCTGCTTGTGGTGGCGCTTCCCAGATTGCAGATGGTCAGATGAATGGAAATTGTAATTCACAGCGAAGCGAACAACTAATCACAAATGCACCTGCGCCTTTTAAATCAGAAGTTTGGGCCCATTTTGGACAGTATCGTATCGTGAGTTAACCCGTGATTCCCACCCCTACTACGCAACATGACATGACTTTAGTGCTGCAAACTGCTCATGAGCTGAACCCTCACAGTAGGAACTAATAATCCTTCAGCCTGAAAGTGAAGCAATGACGCCCTTTCATCACCCAAGACCTCAAGAAAAAGCTTCATGAGACAGCAAGCTGTCCGTGTGGCAGCATAACATCCAGCCGACCATAAGGCTGTGTTTCTTTTTAAAGTCCTGGAAAGGTGTTTGTTGTAGATTAGTGTGCTTGGAACATCTATTTATTTTAGAGTTGTTTTAATGCTTTCGATTTATTTTTCTCTACAGCATTTGGTCGTTACCACTGTCCCACATCACAAATTAGACTGACGGGAACCATTTACCTTGTACGTTCTGGTTTCCTATGGTCCATGGTTCATCGGAGTCAAAGTGCGTGTCCCCTCCCATTCCAGGTCCAGGGAAGTAGGCATGAGCCAGGAAGCCTCCCTCCCCATCAAAAGGAGAGCTGTCGCCATGAAAACCCGAAGCGAAGAAGATCATGATGTCGGGCTCCTTGCGGCGTCCATATTTGATCTCCTGGTAGGGGATTTCGTCAAAAGTCAATGGGGTCACGCCCTCCCAGACTTTAAAGGCCCGCCGGATGGCTTCATATGAGTTATACTCTCCAATCTTGGGAGTGTAGTTCTGGATACTATAGGAACAAAGAGGGGAAGAAGAAAGACAATCTAACAAAGGCTTGTGTCCCCTAGGAGTTTAAGTAAACCGTGTTCCTTTGGGGATTCATAAGCAAGCTAATGTTTTACAGTAGCCAATAAAGAAATACTCGGTGCATGTACTGTGCAGTTGTGGCAGGTTCGATTTTCTTTACAAACAGGATGTCTTTTGTGTTACCTGTAAGTGAGGTGGTTCTTGCTCCATTTATGTCCAGTGAGGGCATAGCGTTTCCGCCGCACGTTGGTTTTGATCTGGCCTCCAAACTTGTCAGGCACACCGCAACGGGGTCTCCTCATGGCACTGAAGGAGTTGAAAGAAGTCAGCAGCAGGCCAGAGGTGTGTGTGTGTGTGTGTGTGTGTGTGTTGAAAGGAAGGAGCATCCAAGAGAAGAGATGAAGGAGAGAATGATGTAAAAACCCCTACCTCCCTCTCTTGATGTCTGTGTACTTTGTTGTCGTTTAATTTAAAGTGTACCTGTAAGCTGCCTACTGCAAGCAAAAACCTTCCAGGGACTTAAAACTTAAAAGTAACAATTTAACTTTGGTTTGGGACCCAAAATGTATTTTGGGGGCTGGTCCATATCTTTTTTTATGAGTGTGTGTAGGTCTAAATGACACAAAAAGATGAGCGTTAAGCCCTGCTGACCTGATGGTTTGAGGGTCCATCTGTCCTGTGACCTCCAGGCTGTAGAAGCGCTGCATGTCGCTGATGGCATTGGACAGGATCTGAGCTGAACGCATGGTTGACATCTGTCTGCTGGCCTGGGGCAGGTAGCCGTACATCCTCAGCCATGACTGGAGACGCACGGGAAGAAAAGCACAAAGGAAACTGTCACAAACAAAGAAGTCTCATCTATTCGTATAACGTGACGCCGTCAAACTTCAATCGGAGCTCATTGCGTTTACGTTACTGATGTTCGACAGCAAATAAAGACTGACCCTAAAACAGAATACATACTGCCTATTGAAATACATGTGCACAACAGGCCTTCAATCCTCGACTGCTTACTCTACACAGACATGGTGACATCTCAGACACAAGAGATGTTTTAGATAATCAAGAGGTGAAAACAGAACACAGCATCAGCTGTTTTATGAGCATATGGGCAATTTGCGGAATTTACAACTGAGAGCAACAAAGTGAAGTGCCAGAGAGAGTTTATCTCCTCCTCATCTCCAGCTTCTGTAACACGGTCACATGACAGATTTGTTTTGGTCCTCAGTCTCTGCGGAAAAATTACTCGTGTTTGTTATTTGATCTTGAATGAGAGCGATGTGGCATGTGTCGTGTTGGTTTTAAAGAAAAGTAAAAGGTGATGATATAATGCAACATTGCTTTCTATTCTTTGCACAGTGTGTTCTATTGTGCATTGAGTTGCATTGAATGTTTTGAATATAAAAGGGTGAAGGCAGGGAGGACGTCCGTTCCAGGCTTGAAGGGGAACACTGTGAGGCCTTTTCTACCTGTGTCTTTATTCTAGGAGTGTGTCGCTGGGAGGGATGGGGTGGGGGTTAATGACACATGTGATACTTGACCCAATCACAGATGACGCAAAGTCTATCCCACCTGTTATGTGGAAACCTAATATGACACGCATGCACACACTCATACTTGGGGTAGTCTGACATACTAGGTCCGCCTACACAGGGAAACACTCCCCACGGTGGTGTAGGGAGTGTAAAAGGGTGAGTGTGCATGTGTGCCCATGCATGTAGCTGTGAGAGCGTACGTGCGTGCAGGTCTCCAGTTTACGCCCATGTTTCACAATGTAAGATACTCCTTGATAATCTGTATTTACCTACCCACTCCTTTGAAGCAATAAAACCAAACTCGCCCCTCTCAGTGTGTCTCACTCACTCACACACACTGTATATACTGTAAGTGCTCTGGTCACATACATGTACTGTCCACCTAATTGGTTAGTGATGGTGGTAACCCCCCCCTCCCCCCAGCCAGGCATAGGGTTTATTTGCGGTGTGTCCTACACAAACAGTCCAAGGAAAACAAATTAACAAGGGTCTCCCAGACCTTCCTAGATTTACCCTGTTAACCCTGCTTGAGTGTCCTGCACTGTCTCCACAACTACAATATGACTGGATGACGGGATTACTAGGTTACTGTGTCGAGGTGTGGGTAACACCTACAAAACACATTTACAGTCAATATTCACCCTACAGAAAAAAGCAATAAGAATAGTAAATAATAGAGGATTTACAGAACATACAAATATGCTGCTCCTTAAAAACCGGATACTAAAATTAGTGGATGTGATTAAGTTCAAGACAGCTCAAATATTGTACAAAGTAAGAAATAATCTGCTTCAGGGTAATTTACAAAGGATATTCTCAGACAGAGAAGGAAGGTACAACCTTAGAGGAACATTTTAATTTCAAACTAAGCACTTCTATAGGGGGTGAACAATTGTGGAATAGTTTACCTGAGAAAATTCAGCAGAGCTGTAATATAAGGAAGTTTAATAAAGAATATAAGAAATATGTTTTTCAGACCTATAAAGAGATGGAGCGTATATTCTGCCCTGGACTATAGTTTAATGTGATACTTGGTAAAGTGTTAAGTAAGATTCTGAAAATTCTATTAATTAAGCTGACATTTTTGGTGTTTTTTCTATGCAAAGAATTTGACAAACTGTAAATAAGGGGTAGGGTCGGATAAGTTTAAACTTACTCCCTTTTGGACATGCGTCATTGTAACTATTTTATTCATTTTGGGGCATTCTTCTTCTTTCTTTTTTGTTTCGTCATTTTATTTTATGGTTAAGTTGTCCTATTGTAGTTTATGTGTGTGACCAAAAGTATAATGTTCTATGATGATAGAAAATGGATAATGACCATGTTGCAAAATAAATGAGCGTGTGATGTGTGATGTTATTTGATGTAATAAAAAGGTCAAAATGGCAATGGTTTGGACCTGGGCTCCTCTTTGAAATCCCCCACTGGTGACAAAGAATTGATATTATCAACACAGAGCTATTGACATTAAAAATACCAGCCCAGCTGCTGATATCAAACCTCGAAGGAACTTCAACCCAAGCACTTTGCCTTTAACATTACCAGCTGTGAAAAAAACAATCATTTGTCTGCATGTGTCCTTCCCCCACCATTAGACCAGTCCTTACAGTGCTGCTGTGATTAATTATCATGACGTGAACGCATAATGCTTGATCGATCAATCACTGTCAGTTGCTGAGCTGCGTATGCCAGATCCTGACGGCATCTCATCCTTTGTGATCAATTAAGGTAGTAGATGACTACTGTCACCCATTCAATATATGGCCTTTGTTGAAGCAGCGCCTCTTCTCTTTCCCCCTGAAGGTTAAGGTTTTATATCATAAAAGTGTATTAAGTGCTTCTGACAGGAGTAAAACTCTGCAGGAAATCCTGCACGACAGTAAGTTGTTCCGTAAGTAAAGTTAAAGCAGAAGAACACGTCTCTGGTTTTGTCATGCATGTTCTGGTTGTTTTCTCTTAAAGTTTGAAGACATATTTATGAAAATATATTTTTAAAATTGAATGAAGTCAATGCAGAATATTTCCTCAAATTCAAACATTTGTAGTAAAAACACAAGTAACTTGAAGGTACAGAGGCGGTGAGGCCAAATTCTTTGTTACCCTGCACCTGAGAACTCACGTCCTTATAGTCTAGCCATTGGCCATCAGAAGGTCAACGAGCGCTTGGCCTGAGGAGCTCAAACCTTCACAACCCGTTCCATCAGTGTCACACTTGTAAAGACAGGCTGCTATGTGGTGGAGTTCACGTCTTCCCTAATCGGGCCACAACCTACAGCAGAACTTTCGCCTGGCATCTGAAAATGGTGTTGTACCAACTAAAAAGGTCCTTTCCCAAATAACAAACCTCACCTCCCCCACCTCCAGCATGCCTCATGCTCCTACGGCTCCCCTGACCGTCATGTCCACAACAATGGATGACACGTCACCTCAACCCTCACCCCCACCGGTTAACATCCCATCAACCCCCCTCCCGGCCCAGCAATCACCACGCACCAAGTGAGGAGGGAGCTCTTCAGGTTTAAAGACAAACAAAGCAAATGGGCTGGATGAGATCCACCCCAGTCTACTCATGTGGCGTGCTGGGCAGCTTGCAGGAGTTTTTCAGCGCCTTTCAAATGCTCCCTGAGTTTGAAGAAGGCACCCAGGACACGGAAGACCTCCTGCATTGCTGAAGACAGGATGTCCCAGTACTTTCAATGGTTACAGACCTGTGGCACTAACATCATATGCCATGACGACATTTGAGAGGACTGGTTCTCCAGCACTTGAGGGCCACGGTAACTGACTTCCTGGACCCTCTGCAGCTTGCATACTGAGCACACATTGGAGTGGAGGATGTCCTGTTCTTTGACTTCTCCGGCGCTTTCAACACCATCCACCCCTGCCTCCTAAGTGAAATGATCTTGAATGATGCAATTGCACTCTGACACCGTATCCTGGATGAACGACTACTGACCTCACTGGCTGAGCGCAGCGTGTCCGCCTGGACAGCAGCATCTCTAAGTGGTGATGAGCAGCACCGGTGCAACCCATGGATATGCACTGGCACCATTCGTCTCAGGAACCCGCCATCCCGACTCCTCCATTGTTGGATGCCATCAGCAAAAACAACGAGGAGGAGTACGGAGGTCTGATAACGAACTTTGTAGAGTTCTTGCGACACCAACTTGAAGCTCCAACAGCAAATCTAAAGAGTTGTTGATCGACTTCCATAGAAGCAGGAAGCCTCCAGCACTTGCTTCCATTGAGTTAGAGATAGTAGAGATGCTGGACACATACATGTACCTTTGGTGTCCAAATCTACAAAACACTGGACCGGACACACAACACAGACACCCTCTACAGGAAGGGCCAGAGCAGGCTGTTCTTCTCGAGGAAACGGAGATCATTCAATGTGCGTAACAAACCACTGAAGATCAGTGTGCAGTAGCCAGTGGTAGCATCTTTTGCGACAGTGTGCTGGGGGAGGGGCATCAACCCCGGTGATGCCAGCAGACTAAACAAGCTGGTAAGGAAGGCCAGCTCTGGGGTCAGCTGAACAGCCTGGAGTGGACTGTTGACACACTCACACACTCCACAGTGTTCACATGCACTTTATGACTGTTGTTATTACAGATATTATTACATATTATTGTCATTACTATACAATGCAGATCTATAAAACTGCACCCTTTCTTGCTACTACCTATCCGGTATAATGTCACTTTTTATATATACCGTTTTGATATTATTATGTATCCTTTTGTATACCTATTATATTATAAGGTATTATGTTATATTTCACCACTCCCCTTTGTTACCTTTCTCAGCAATAAGAGGAACTGCACAATGTTGGGAGTCAGTCTTGCACATATACATCATACCTCAGGCTGAACTGGACGTGACCCTGACCCACCTCTGCTTTTGGATAAGGAAGCTTCAAACAGGCTGAAACACAATTACTTACACACACACACTCACACACACACACACACACACACTCCCTCTCAAACACAAACATGCACTTCCTGAAACACTATCTAAATCTCTCCTTCTCTCTCACACACACACACACACACACACACACACAATCACACAGGCGAGGCGAGGGAAGTGGCAGGGTTCACAAAACACTCTTTTCATCCCAAATAACTGCAGCATAGATGTTTCTCACTGTTTCACACAGTAAATAAGAAAACTATCAACAACAACACAGTTACAGTGGCTACGCTATAACTGGACCATCCGCTGTTTGGGGAAATATTCAGAGAGCACCTTCCAAAGGAGTCTGATTTCATCGCAACAGCTCCACGTGCATTCGACGGGCGAACAAAAGGGGGGGGTTTATTTTTAAACCAAATGCTAATTCTGTTAGCTTAGATTCCACTAGCAGGGTTCAAGAAAATAACTGAATTTCCTAAATGGCAAAAAATGTGTCCAACGAAGACAGAAAATCTTTCAAGAGCTTATTAGTAATGAGCAGTATTGATTGCCGCTTCACGTCAGCTAATGCCGTTCATATTTCATGAAGATAAAAACAAAGCACTTGCTGTAATGCACCCACTAACGGTCAACCACAACAGACACCGTGGGAGAAGCAGCGGAGTGAAACTGCAAATCCCATCAGAATCCCAATCGAAGTCACTTAAAAGAAAAATCCCTGTTATTGTCGTGTGTCTTTTCACATTCCAGCCACTTCCTCCCCGCTCCGCTGTGATCACCATCTCCACATGGTTGTCATTGCTGCAACGATAGCACTTGAGGAGAAAGGGGAAATGCCTTCGTGTCTGTTGATGTTTTGTGTCTTGTGTATATCCAGGCATCTGATGTTGTCCCTACACACTCTTTCTCCGTCCCTTCCCAGCAAATATTTAGAACGGGCTGCAGGCGAGTCCAAGGGCAGAGCTACAGTGCTGTTGTGAAGATGTATGGCGACACATGAACCCCCATCGTCTGAAACAATAAAGTACTTCAGTCTGGCCGCTCACCTTCCCTCATGAGCTGGGCTCAGTACAAAACAAGGAATAGGGCAGTGTTTGTGTGTGTGTGCGTGTGTGGGTGAGTGCACATCTACGCTAGGCCTCGTCTATTAAGTGGTCTTTCAAAGAGTCCTTGAGCTTACCTGCCAAACCAGACCCAGCAATATACAAGGAGTTGTAAAACCTGCCAGGAGTGTGTTTCTGTGTGTGTGTGGGTGTGTGTGTGTGTCCACCACAATGTCAGCCAAGATACTAACAGAGCTTTTATTCCGAAGCTTGGTCTGCTGCCATCTCTGAACCCTCAAAGTCCTACCAAGACGAAAAGTAAATGGGAGAGCGAGAAAGAACGAGACACAGACAAGACAGGGGGAGGAGAATTTGATTTGTTCAATTTGGAGACTCCACGCAGTGCACATGGAGTTGGAGAGGCAAACACACATGCCTCTTTTTCCACCTGCAAGACAATAACCCGCAAACGTGGACGGACGTACAGCATGCAAGGACACGTACAGCGAACGCACGCAACTTGGCAAAACGAGGGGAAATACCCAAACACACACAATCCCCCTAATTCATGCACAGTTCTCATCTTATGGCGTCCGCCCGCCTCGTCCCATCACCGTAGCAACGTGAGAGTTTGTGGACGTGGTGATAGCCAATCACAGGGGAGCGAGGGGAGGTTGGAATGTGAGGACAGCACGCTGCAGATTACATGGATACAAGAAGGATATGGACTGAGGAAGTTGTCTAGTTAAGTGCTACAATAAGTCACTGATTAGCGCTCTCGTCGCTACTGTTACTCTGCTTTAGCTAAGAATTGCTGTTGCACACTTTTGTTTTAATTCTCTGCAGCCTGGCTCATCATGTCCACGTTTCTTTCTGTGCGCTCTCATCCTCTTTCTCTCCGATTCGCAAGTTTCCTCTCACAGCTCTCTCTCTTCAGACAAGAGAAACCATTGTACTTCCTAAGATGCCTTGGAGTCCCAGGCCCAGCGTGCCTGTGCACAGTGTGTGTGTGTGCGTGCGTGTGTGTGTGTCCCAGTTAGAGAACAGCTGTCACATTCAGCCATCACATGCTGCACAGCTGAGACTGACCGCTGCCGTCAACTCTGTCTCGCCGTCTTTGTCTCTCCTTCCCCGCTTTCATAAATAACCCCAACAGTAGATTTCTCTTGGCCGTGGTGACATATTCCTCTTTTTCAATCAAACTTTCTCCTCTTCCCCCCCTTCGTCACACTCCCAGTCCCCCTCTTTTCCTTCATTCTTCTACCCTCCCACCGAATGCTTTTTTTTTTTTTTTTTTCCCCGACAGCACAGGACTTGAGGTCTCGGATGAGCACGTGGCTTGAACAACACCTGAAGAGCGAGGATCAGATTAAGCCTGTGATGATGTATTTCAGCATGTGAATAAACGGCAGGGTAGGCGTGTAATGTAGTTTCAACACAGTCCAACTTAATCTGAGTCTGTTTTAGAGATACAGGCTTTAAAGCGAACCCAACAAGGACTTCTTTACATGTTGTGTCATTTTATATGTTGATCATGTCCTCCTTCGCCTCTCCTTTGTTTTAGACGGTGGAATATACAGCATGTGCGACCTCCTCAGCGATGACATTCCAGCCTATAACCTCTATTATGGCTCTTGTGAAGGAAAGCAAATGTTATTGTCAGACTCCAGAGAAGTTAAATGGGAAACACGGGGGAAACGCAATTGTGACTGGTTGAGCTCACACACACACACAAACGCATGCACATTTGGCAACAAGTGCTTAGGAATTTCTCATCAGTCCACACATTGTGTAAACCCCTCCGTATCGTGTCAGTGAGACACCTTAGCGCACGCGCGCACACACACACACACACACACACACACACACACACACACACACACACACCGCAGCTATGTTAATACCCCACATCAGAATATGTTGTAAACTGATAGACAACCCCAGTTTGGTAACACAAGCTCACCTCTAATGACCGGGCGGTCCCTCTATCTGTCTGTCAGTCTGGCTCTAGCTCTCTCTCTCTGTCAAACAACAAAACCTGTCGCGCCACCAATCGCCGCCTTCTAGGTATGAAGTCAGCTCTTACCCCCTAAAATGTCCCTCGAAAACAAACAAGTGTGCTGGATAACTGTCGGACTGGTGTAACAAGAATGCAAGATGAGCTCGCTCACGCTCCAACTTGACACTCTGGCGTCTAATGACACGCCAGCATAAAAAAAGTGTAAGGGTTTAACGGTTAAGAGGTCAGAGAAAGAGACTTTGTGATCATTGCAACAAAAAAAAAAACCAAAAAACCCCAACTGGCCAAGACCAAAGGACCTTGTCGGAGAACTCAGCTGGGTCACGTTGGTTCTGCTATGACGATTGTCCAAAGAAACAAGTCTCACCCCACACTAATTCACTAAACACGTATAACTAAGGAGCCTAATGGCTTTGCTTTTGAGTACGTTTGCCCATTCGCCCATGTTTTGAGGACGGGATTCCAAAAGGTCTAGCACAAGGATTACCAAAGAACGGTCCAGAGACCACCCAGCGTTCCTGAGAACGGAGTGATGGGGCGGCCCGAGAAGAACAAAACGTCTGAAATGAAACAGATCCAATTACTGCAAGAGGTGGAGGTCCTACGGGGGGGGGGGCCTTGTAATGTAAAAGCGTTTTGTTTGATGCAAACTCCCTTTATGCCTGCTGCCACGGTGTCATTTGGTGCACCTGCCAGTCAACACATTTTGCCAACCAAATGAAGCACATGGGGGGGAGGAAGAGTGTGCTAGGAGTATTGTAATAACAATAATAATGTAATTAACCTTAGTAACCAAATGCTGTGCACTGGATAGTCCTGCATCACCTCTGATTAGCTGAAACTATTACACAGGTAGCTAAATGCCCTGCCTTAACATCAGCTCATTACAATGAAACACACAAAAGTATCCACTGAGTGTGAAAAACTAAATAATTGTTACAGTGTACTGCTTCCCAGAGGAATACCATTAAAATAGCACTGGTATATGGTTATTTGAGTTGATTTGACATGAACAAAGAGCACCTCTTTACTCCTTCTGATGTATTAGTGAGTCTCAGCTTTTTGTGGAAGCATGACACCATGCCCGCTGCCCACTCTCGACGAGTGCATGCAGCGCTGAAATGGCTTTAGTTAATATTATAAAACCGTCTCGAACCCTCTGCCGCTACTGGTTCTATCTCAGCCAGTAGGTTAAGCTATAACTATAACTTAGTCTGTCTCATCAGTAGGCCTAATGGCGCTGCTGTGTTTTACCTCTGCGTTGAAGGCGCTGTCGTTCTCTACCCCGCGTGCCCCGAGCGCGCACACGGACAGCGCGAGGAAGGCTCGTCTCCAGAGCAACCAGAAGCAGCCGCTCCGCGAGGTGGAGGCCATGGTCTGGGCGCTGCGGGAATCCGTCGGCGTTCGTCGTGCTAATACGATGTCTTTGACGAGTTTCCACTCGCAGTATTGCTCGTTTATGCAGTGAAAGCCCTAATTTAAATAAAAAAAACGGCAGCAAACTATTCCCTGGCAAGAATGCTACAACGGTCTTCAACAGTGCACTTGCATCCTGTAAAAGAGCGCCATTCCAGATTTAACGTAAGAGCCAGAGGCGCGTCGCAAATTGACCCCCCATAAATGTCGCTGAGTTGTCTTCACTCATAAGTGAGCCTATGAGTCCACGCAGCTCTCCCCGTGAAGTTTTACAGCTTTACACAACTGACAGCCACTGTGCCCTGTTATCTGTAGCGGGAGTTAGCCACGGGAGCGCACGTCTCATTTAATTAACATCAAAGCCGTGGCCTCAGCACTAACCTTGAAAGTCCACTTTACAAAAGCGCCACCACGGCCCCAGCGATGCCCCGCAAAGCGGGTCTACCGCAGAAATGCTTCAGTAAATCATTTGCTGCCATGACATGTTCAA
Source organism: Coreoperca whiteheadi (assembly GCA_011952105.1). NCBI lineage: Eukaryota > Metazoa > Chordata > Actinopteri > Centrarchiformes > Sinipercidae > Coreoperca > Coreoperca whiteheadi. The sequence continues at coordinate 30,283,953 of CM022485.1, read as the reverse complement.
ATCCAGCGGGTTGATAACACCTCGACAGTGTTAATGCTTAATGAAGCTAAATGTACCCTGAGAAAGTTACAAACTACAAAACAACAGCCAAATGAAAAGCCCAAAGTTCACCGCACTTGACCGACTCCGTCAGCAGTAACGCTAGCGCCCGGCAGTATTGTAACGCACACGGCTGTTTTACGGCTGCGACCTCTTTTGTAACAAAAAATATATATATTTGACGGTTTCTTTGCCCTCTATATCCAGTTTTTCCCTTTTCCCAGAGGAAGTCGTCCCGCAAGCCAGTACCGAACTAGTTGCTATCAGTCGTGTCCTGAGCCAGCGGCTCGGTGTCGTCTCCCTACCGGAGCAGGGCGGACAAGTGGTCCGCTGCTCGTGGTGTCTCGGCACCTAACGTGGAGATGCCAGCGTCAAGCTTGACGGCGAGGGAGCGAGGTGCCCCCCACCCCCTCGTCATGACTTTCAAAATAAAAGATACGTAGCCTGACTTGCTCTGGTTGTGATGAAAATGAAGACTATGCGTGAAGGGGGATCGATGCTAAACTAATACAGAAAGTTGATTTTTCTCCCATCAAGACATTTGTTCCTTCTCAAATATTGTCCTAGTACCAGCAAATATTAACAGTTAGAAACTTTGAAATGTTCATGGGAGCTCAACAGAAAGGCCTATATTAAAGTTAGCTCATTTGATCAACGTGATAACATTTGACATAGGCAACAATGGATAATATAACTGCAAATTGCCTGCCTTTGTTTTTAATTTAAAGTTAACAAAATACATAGTTTCCTCCCAGATGTGGTTACTTTTTGTCTTTTATTTTGAAGGTAACACATTTCCGGCATTATCTTGTCTTTCTATGGGTGACTTGATAGAGCTGACCACTACAATGCTCTAGTCTTATCCACCGGACGGATGGAGGTGGAAGTTGGGGGGGGGGCAGAGAAAGAGCCCGAGGCAGACGCCCAAGCATGACCCTCCCCCCTCTGTGTTTCATGACTCCACCAAAGCGAGGTGATAGACCACACCAACACGCGCCACACACATAACAGGAAAGTAGGCCACTGATATGCGATTTAAAACCAACAGTATGTTTGATATACTGACTATAAACCCGCAATCCATTAACCAATATGGGAATGTTGTTGTCACTGTAAGTTCCATGTTCAGAAACGCACACCCATGCACACATACACAACAGCACACGCAGTGGCTACACTTCATGTTCACAATGGCATCTCTTCTATATCTCTTCCATTCTTTGCTATGTTTGTAAGCAATAATAAGCAACTGCCCCACTAACTGCATGATGTATATTTCCATCTGCCACTTTAAAATCTTATTAGAAATAAGGTAGCCCTTTTTAAGAAGAAAAAAACCCATGTGGTGGTCAGGTCGTGCCCAGGTGAGAAGGAAGCACCTGTCATCACTGCAGGTGTGTTAATAGGAGACCAGAGAATGAACCTCCTCAGGCAGTCCCCTGTCATTTGCTCCCTCTCTGTGTGATGGAGACTGCGGAGAGACATGTCTATTTAATCAGTGGAGCCGATCTGAGGCAGAAGGAAGTAGCTACTTACAGACGGGGTAGGTTAATGGTTACTGGTTCAAGACCAAAAGCCATGCTCACAACAGCTACTAACTAACCTGTAACCATGTCTGTAATTCATATTTTGGCATATTTAATTAATTGAGGAGTCACATAAAGGGTTAAAGAGGGTAAGAGAGAGGGGGATGGTTTTATGCTCCTTCATTCAAACCCAAAACATGATGGGTCTATACGGTCTGAAGCCAGCAGGACCAGGAGATACATTTTGAGCAGATTTTTTGGCAGCTCACCATCTATGCACTTTGCCTACTGTTGCTTGGTATTGCAGGGCAGTATGTCCAAACCATTCGCCGATCTTTGTGGCTTGAGGACATTACAGAGGAAGAGCCACAGTCTACTGAACACACACACAATGGTCGCTGGTAAAGCTCCCGGAAGCACTTCTCCTCAGTATTTTAGCCTCAGTGCATGCAGCTAGTGTTTTAGATGTAAGTCTATACAAATGAAAACAAAACAAGGCTTGAAATGGTCAAGCAATTCCGCTTGGGGTTGCAGCCGTAGACCAGCAAGCATTTCTGCCAAAAGTTTGACACCTTGGAATTCCTATTGTAAAAGTCAGCCACTTTCTGCTGACAAATGCATTAGGGCTTATGCACAAAAGCAGAGTGTGGTTCATCACCATGGTTTTTCCCGGTCGTCGTAAGGAGGATCAACATGTGTGAGTCATTCTGCTTTACTGGTCTCTTTTCACCCAGGTGAGAATTCTACAATGGTTTGTCACAGGTAGGATCAAACCCCAGTGGCCAACATCAGTCAACCCCATGCCCCCCACACCACTGATCTCACCGGTCTTGGCATCAACCAACCAAACACATGGAAATCCCCCGCTAACAGACCCCACCCTGATCTAAAGGAAAACACACAATAACACAATGACTTAAAAAGAAGACACTACCCACTGGTATTGCAATATGTATTACTATTGTCTGTGAAGCAGCTTAGATTTTTCTTCTTTTTTGGGCGGCGTGAAAAACCTTCAGGTTGGTGGAGAGCTCCTGCCTCAAGTGTGGGAGTTTAATTATCTTGGGGTCTTGTTCACAAGTGAGGGAAGGACGGAGCGGGAGATCAACAGGCAGATCGGTGTATCCTCTGCAGTGATACGGTCGATGTACCGGTCTGTCGTGGTGAAGAAGGAGCTGAACTGCAAGGCGAAGCTCTCTATTTACCAGTCGATCTACGTTCCTACTCTCACCTATGGTCATGAGCTTTGGGTCATGACCAAAAGGACAAGATCCCGGATACAGGCGGCAGAAATGAGTTTCCTCCGCAGGGTGGCTGGGCGCTCCCTTAGAGATAGGGTGAGGTGCTCGGTCACTCGGGAGGAGCTCAGAGTAGAGCCGCTGCTCCTCCACATCGCGAGGAGTCAGCTGAGGTGGCTCGGGCATCTGTTTTGGGTGCCTCCTGGACGCTTGTCCAACCGGGAGGAGGCCCCGGGGAAGACTTAGGACACGCTGGAGGGACTATGTCTCTCGACTGGCCTGGGAACGCCTCGGTATTCACCCCCAGAAGAGCTGGAGGACGTGTCTGGGGAGAGGGAAGTCTGGGCATCCCTGCTCAGACTGCTGCCCCCGCGACCTGGCTCCAGATAAGCAGAAGAAGATGGATGGATGGATGGGTGAAAAAGATTCCATTATAATCAAATGAATGGCACCTCTTTACTGCATGGATTATGCTACTTTCCAGTACTGAGTGATACAGATATGATTCAGAAATGCTGCAGTATGCTTCAGTAGGTGTTATTTTCCTAAACTAAACTATTAATAAAGTAATAATGCAATACATAGCCTATATACTTTTTGTAGGGCAGCTACAGATATAGAAATATAACAGTCAACCCTGTCTTCTGCATTTGGCCACAACTTCTCATCCACATTACACCTTACATCCTCCTTATGTACTCTTATGCCCTCATTCGCCGCCTAGCACTGTGAGAAAAGTCTTCCCTAGAGGTCACACAGGAATTAAAATAGGCACTCAGTGTTGTATGGTCCAATTTGCAATTTAAGTGTTTTCTTATGTATTTTTAGATGTAGATATAGCAGAATGTTGCAAATTGCAGTCTAATTTACAGTACTTTTGTGTTATGTTTTGCTACGCGCACGTGGACGCAGCTCCTTCAAACTTGCTACACTTTTGTTTTAAATGGGGTTTTTTTTCCCCAGCTTTATTGCTGAAACATCATTGGATGATGTCTGAGTGGATTTGATCTAATGGGCTAAGCCAAATGTGTTCAAATCGGAAGATTTTGACGGCTGTGCATGTGAATGCTGCAGGCTAGCGCCTTTGAATTCCACTACACTTTAGTTTTCATCTGTTAACTTATTCTTTTTCCAGCTGTATTGCTGAAACTCGTATTACCTATTCATCGGAAAAGGAAGCCGGGTTTTGAATAAAAGAGCAGCAGACCTTGAGACGATTCACCCAGCCAGCCCAACCGGACCAGACACCATGGCGGGGGCTGCGTGAGGAAGAGGATAACAGCCAAGCTGGCCCAGTTTGAAGGGCTGCTCCTGGTTAACGTCCAATCTTGACGAAATGGGACTCAGGCTGGCCATGCAGCGGGAAATCTGAGACTGTTGTGCCCACAGATATATAATGTATATAATGATGATAAATTAATGACCTTGTACCTTGTAATTAACCGTTTTTAAAATAGTAGGCCTATGTAAACATGACATTTAAAAGACGCGGTCACTGAATGCACTTTGCATCAGTGCAATGAAAAGTTATTCGCTGTTGTGCTGACTGCGTGAAGAGTTTTGGAAAAGTGAATTCAGTATTGAGAAATAAAAGTAAAATAAAATAAAGACCTTAATTGAAATGTAATTATTCATCCAGGGCTATCAATCAGTCACTAACAGTCCTACTGTGTTACTTACTAGGTTAAGCATCATACCTGATAAATTAAAAGTGTCTAAAATGCATTCTTTTCTATTACATTTTTTTTTCGTATTCTATTCTATTCTAAATGATTGTATTCTATTCAGTTCTATTCTACATTTACATTTAGTCATTTAGCAGACGCTTTTATCCAAAGCGACTTACATATGAGAACATTCACAAACCGAAGGCGCAGCTTCGGGAGCATTTTGGGGTTTAGTATCTTGCTCAAGGATGCTTCGGCGCATGGCTGGAGGATCGAACCGCCAACCTTCCGATTGGGAGGCAACTGTTCTGCCACCAAGCCACGGCCGCCACTATTCTATTCTGTCTTTATGCCGTGCTGGCCACCTGGCAGGAAAACCTGCTGCATGCCCAGCCAGTAAACTTGCTGATGGATAAAGCATAATGTGTAACTAACACACACACACACACACACACACACACACACACACACACACACAAACATAGAGCCATGGAATGCATGCACAGCATCACAAGCTACAGGTGGGTCCATAAACACATATGGGTCTGTCTTGGAATTAAACAGATGGCTTGAATTCAGTACGACGACAGTACCCGCTCCAAACCCTATCCCGATCACTTCTTCAAGTCAATGGGTCTGACAGCTGCGGACCTCCAAACCTTTCAATATTACATAAATAAATAATTACTAAATAAAAAATCACATGAATAAATTGTGATTTCTCTCAATGTGGAGGAGCAGCGGCTCTGCTCTGAGCTCCTCCCGAGTGACCGAGCTCCTCACCCTATCTCTAAGGGAGCGCCCAGCCACCCTGGTGAGGAAACTCATTTCGGCCGCCTGTATCTGAGATCTTTGGCCTTTCGGTCATGACCCAGAAATAAAAACAGACTTTTGAAAAAGGCATATTTATATGGAGCCCCTAAAGGTCAAGGAACATGTATCATTTGAATGACAATGTGTGGAGATTCTCAAGTTAATGCATTTAGCATTGATTATGGACACCTCACCTTAAGATGTCCATTGCAAAGAAGTTATCAGATGGAATTCCTACTTCTCGGTAGGAGCTGTATGTATAAGGAATATCAAGTATTGCTCCACACTCATAGCAACAAGGCCTTCTAACAAAACCCTTTTAAGCATTGAAGGTTATTTTAATTAGTGTTGTGCAAAGAACAGAGGACCCTGTGCAAAAATGCAAAAAGGCTTCCCAGCTTGCGTTGGCCTGCATTCCTGCTGTATCTCTGCAAGTGGTTCAATGTCGCCTGCTCTTTCTGCGACAGAACCGCAGACTCTGCACCTTCTTGTTTGTTGCTGTTTGTGACTCATACAAATACAACACATGAGCTTTATGAGGTGGATTCAACTGCACATCTGTAATTCCGCCTCTGGAGACGTCTCCTTTCCCTCAGTGAAACCCCTCCGGGGTACCGTACAGTACAGAGCACAGTAACTGTTCACGAATGAAACCGACAGCATCCTGCAGATTACCCTACTGCTTTCTTCTGGAGAGACCTCTTGATCTAAGAATTAGTTTAAGTTTACTTCCAGTAATTACATAACCTTGCATGCTAATTGAGCAGTAGTACTATATCAGCATACTTAATGCCCAGTTCAAAGTAAAATTCACTGAGGTGATCCATACTTGGGCTTACGGCTGAGCGGAAATAGACATGTGGTTCAGAAGGAATGGAAGAAGAAAAGTATTGCGAGAGAACACAAAATACTGCGAGGTAACGCACAACATGTTGCGAATGAATGCAAAAGTAGTCCTCAAAAAGAATTCACACTATGACCTTTAGGAGTGTATTTTGAAATAAAAGGTACCCCCAATTAAATAAAAATGAAATCCAATAAAATTATTATTAAAATGAATGATGAAATAACATTTCAAAACAATTAGTTGAGTTTTAAACACGTCTTCAACTGTTTCACAAATTGTTGGTTCATTTATACATTTATACTCAATTTATATATAAATATTATTATTCATTTCATAATGTCTTTTTTATTCCTTTAATATTGGATATTGTATGGTTCCATAGACAGCGGGCATTTTGTTTCTGTTCCTTATAGTGTGGAAAACATAAAATGAGCTGATTCACGTGGTTGTGAATTCTTCTGAGATCATTTTTTTCTTCATTTGCTCCATTGGATGTCCCATTCAAGAGATGGGAGAATGGGAGCGAGAGGTGCACGATTTGCAACACAGATCCAGGCTTTCATGTGGCACGCAAATGCGTTGATCGAGCTGAAAGGAGAGATGCAATTCAAAAGTTTGCCTGCTACGGTATGCACATTTTTGCAATTACTTATTCCTCCAGCCTTTTGGTTTTGACATCCAAAAGGGGGCTGAAAACACAACATCTACAAATCACTTTCACTTGATTTTTTTTGATATGCTACCTCCCTCTGTTGGTGGGGGTAGTGACATGCAGCCATATGTCAAGTGATGTGCAGAGTATTGACCAATTAACTGCTATGAAGTTCAGGATGAAAAAAGTGCCTCCAATCAAAACCATGGTTTGGTGCTGAATGTGTATACAGATGACACGGGCCGCGTCCTGCGTTGATGTTAATATTTTTCAGTGATTTCATCTGAACCCATACTCCCTGTGGATTCAGCGGGACAGGGGCAAGAGATACAGTAGTTATTTCTTTTTAGCTTTCTGTCTATTGCTGCTTCCTCTTTTTACCTCACAACGTCATTTGCATGTTTTGTTTTTTTCAACTTCCCCCGATGCTCTTTTTATTTTCAGCAGGTTCCTCACTGTGACATCAGCTGCCCTCTGTATTCTCTTCACACACATTCATTTCTACAGGGACTCAGCAACATGAAAAGGTAGGCTATGCTTTGATTCTCTTTAGGTCAGAGCCACCTAATTTAGCTATAATCTATATTGATGCTGATATTAGGCATATTAGGAATATCTATTGGTTATTTAACTAAGTGTATGGAAATGACTTGTGTAAACATACTTGCTGCTGTAGTCCCAGTTCAGATCAATAAATGTGGTTGGGTGATTGTGTTTGTACTTCCTTCTGTGTCTGCGTGTTAGGCTTATATACAGTACATTTCATTTATTGGTTTATTTTTAAACGAGGACAGTGTACAATAAATTTAATGGGCCAGATATAGCACAATCCTAATTTCCATCCGTTGTGCCTGGGCATCTATACAATGCACATATAACAATATAAAAATGGTAATTCCACATAACACTAATAAATACACGTGTAGGACAGACCAGTGCGTATACACTCAGAGAGGCATTATCAGACCTTCATGAACACGTGTCCATCTTTCAAGCATTTTTAAAAATGTGTTTAGAACTGATCCAAACTAACACAATCTAATATTTGTAGGGATAGCGTTGCACTGTTTTGTCGCCGCAATTGAAAAAGCAGTTGGAGCAGTTGTTTTATATAAGAGTCTCCAGTCAGTGATCTGGTTTGGCTTATTTCGCCACGAGCTGTTAGAATATGTGCTTTCAAAGGTCGTTTATACAGTTTACAAAGTGGCTGTGCTGTTGTTGTACAGGCCTGTGAGCAGGAAGTGGCAAAATACGACGGATGTGATAATATCATAGTGCCTGTACATAGCTGCACCTGTATTTAAGAAATTCCGAATAAATGTGATTTTTGATTTTTGTTTAATAAAGCCTAAAATACTTGATGGTTTACAACTTCTACCTTTGCTTAGGAGTGTTGGCTTTTTTTATTTGACACTGGCTATTTTTTGTCTATTTATTTGCAGTACATTTTATATGTCTGTTAGTAAAGCGCAGACAGGTCAGTCAGTCAGTCATTTTCTACCGCTTGTTCCCGTTCGGGGTCGCGGGTGACTGGAGCCTATCCCAGTGGCTTCGGGCCTTAGGCGGGGTCCACCCTGGACAGTGGCCAACTCGTCGCAGGGCTGACACTTAGACAGACAACCATTCACGCACACATTCATCCACTAGGGACAATTTTAGAGTCACCAATTAACCTAATGCATGTCTTTGGATGGTGGGAGGAAACCGGAGAACCCGGAGAAAACCCACGATAACACAGGGAGGACATGCAGACTCCACCCAGGGAGGTCGTGGTCTGGTCCGGGATTCGAACCCACGATCTCCTTGTTGGGAGGCAGTGGCGCTAACCGCTCTGCCACCGTGCACCCCAGCGCAGACAGGTTTATGTTCTAAATGAATCCTCTTCACTTCACAGGATGAAGTGGTGGCTTCTCTGTTGGCTGGTCCCGTCTTTGGTGTCTCATACAAACACCTGTAAAAAGAAAGGTTCAGAGCAGTGTCAAAACGATAAATGCTTGAAGAATATTACACCAAGTGAGATCCTTTATGTTTTTTTTGAAAAAGTACTATTTGTGTGTATCTTCACTATCAATAAATCGTTATTTTACCCTGCAGATGTTTCGGAGGCCAAATGTCGTATGGAGGATGTAAACAGCATTTTGAATAATGGAAACCACTGCGAAGGCATCAAGTAAACATTTTAATTCTATATTCAAGAATGAATTTTAAAAGTGTTGGGATTTTTATCTTTGTGTGAGAATCTGTGTTTTTGTGTGTTTGTTAATAAGTAATAAAAAAAAGTTGAAGTCAGATTGAAGGTTAAGGGGTTCTGTGGTCCAGAATGAATGATTGGTTTGAAGGAAAACAGTGGTTAATTTAGAATCATGTGTTTAAAATGTCTTGTCTTTTTCCACAAGAGCCATGGAGAGCCTAGAACAAGTTCTAGTGAAAACAGTGGTGAATGAGACTACGCCCATGTGGGTCGGCCATTTGGTGGCCATGTTGTACAAACCCAAAGGCACCTCCAACGGCCTTGACTTTCATGCCAGTGAGAATGAGGTATGTATTATATTTCATCCGAAATGAAGCCGAAGCCACAATCCCAATGGCATTTTTAACGTGCTGGTAGACGTTTCGCCTCACTAGCCGCATGGCTCTAGGGACGGCAATGTCTGTCCAGACTGAAGTGTTTTGATAATTACTGGATGGGTTGCCATGACATTTGGTACAGACATTCATGTTGAGCAGACATTGTATCCCAATGACTTTGGTGATTCACTGACATGTAAGTTAGCGCCACCAGCAGGTCAAAGATGTCACTTATCTTTCGAAAATCTCTCACAACTGCAAGATGGTTTGCCATGAAATTTGCCACAGACGTTCATGCGTCCCAGATGATGTATGCTAATGACTTTGGCGATCCCCTGACTTTGCCTCCAGTGCCACCACGAGCATGTAGTTTTGGGGCGAAATGTCTCAACAGCTGTTTGGTACACGAGTTCGTGCTCCCATGAATGAATTGTAATCACAATTGTGATCCGGACTTTTCCTCTAGCACCACCATCAGGTCAAAATTTCACTCAGTCCTGCGAATACCTGCAAAACACAATCCCATCTGCCTCAGCTGCAAGCTACTTTTTGTTAGTGCTAATCAGCAAATGTTAGCACACTAACATACTAAACTAAGATGGTGAAAACGTAGCATACACACATTTATGTGTTTATCCATCCTGCATGCCTATGAGGCGTTTGCAGTAGCTATAATGCAGGCTGGCAGAGCACTGCAACTTACAAGAAATCTACTTCAGTTACTCTTTTTTTATGGTCTTGAGTGAGTCGGAATTAACCATCCCAAAGGATGACATTATATTATGCAGTGTGCTTATTTATGGTCATCATTAGATCCCCAAAAGGGAAGATGCTCTGCTCTGCTTCAGCGCTTCCACAGGAAGGTGGAGGAGTCAGCTGCAGAATATTACACCAGATTGGTAGCTAGTGGGCTTTCCCCAAAGACACTTTAGCAAGCTGCCTGTTCTACCCCAGGCCCTCTGACTGAACATTATACCGTGTTGAGTCATCCTTGTTTGCAAATTGAAATGATTTCCCTGCTGTTGATGTGGATGTGGGAGTTGCATTGCACTGTTGCAGGTATTTACCTTGGAACGCTTCTCTTCTCCCTATGTTCGGCTCCGTTCCTCCGGTACAGGCGTCAAACAAGCCCGTCGCCAGGTGCAAAGTGAGCGTTCGACTGCCGAGAGAGTTGGACGCTGGATCAAACAACACGATTGTGTTCTGCATGGTTACCTGGCCTGAAACGAACGGGGTCAGAGACTACACTTTTTTAAGTGAAATTTGGTAGAAAAGAATCTGAAGAGCTATCGTCCAAAAGAGTAAAAAAAATCATTTTGCATAGTATTTCCATAGGTTTACATTCAAGGACCACTCTTGGTTTTGCACGTTTTAGCCCAATTACGATTTGTAAAAATGTTATTGTTTCTCTGAACGTGCCCGGCCTGCGTCTTATTTTGCCCAGTTTTAGTTCGCTTCGTTTTTCCCATTGGTTATGACTTCTGTCGGTTATGATACCATTCTATTCACAAGCTGCATTACAGACGGACTCTCTTGGACTGAGCCTGTATTGCCATCTGGCCTTCCTTTCAAAATGTTCTCGATAAGCCCCTGACCACTAGAATACAGCTTAGTATTATACACAGGGAGCAATTCAAGTAATCTGACTTTAAACTTCCATCTTAGCCCGTTTACCTACACGATTTATTTTTAGGGAAAACCAACGGACCAAAATTGTTCATAGTGCTTTGCACAGCTACTCCCTGCAGTTTTTCCAATGGTAGGGGGGGTTAGAAATTTCGATAATTGGGTTGAATCTTAAATCAAGCTAGTGATTAAAACAAATAGTTGCAATGGTCCAAATTATTTTAATATAAAACTCAAAGATTATTTATAAAATAAATTCCTGCATTCTGGGCAGCCATTGGTTTCTGTTCATTTCAGTGTTACTCTTGATATCAACTTGCAGAGACTTGCGGAAACCAGTCCTTGTCTTTTACCGGTAACATTTGAGCGCTGTCATGTTATTTCCCTTCAGAGCGGCGACAGTTTTGAAACCAGAGGGGTCCTTGACCGTGTTGTGTATTTGTGTTTAAGCATTTTTGGAACTAAACCAAATGGTTGCAGTTTCGCCATCACGTATTACCTTTAAATTCACATGCTTTGTCTTTTGTGGTTAAAGGAAAGAATCCCCCCTATTGCACATTTAGGAATGATTTTGTTGCCTCTCTACTGGGTTCATTATTTAGTAAATGGAGTGGGTGTGGCTCTTGGAGAAGTGAACACGGTTTGGGCTGGGTTGGTAAAAAGAGGAACACACAAATCTGCCTTGATACCTGGCATGTGATCATTTTTTTCAACTAAATGACTTAATTAATAACTTAGTTAATAAGCTAATAGATCTTGGAATCACCACTTGGTTTCTCATTTTAAAACCACTGGAGGACACACTGTGTCAAGCTAAGTGAGGTACATAGGGCATAGGTTCATTCATTTCAAAATGCTGGTAATATGACCCACATTGTTGTATTTCATTAATGTAATTCAATTAAATAGTACTAACACTAGTAGAGCTACTTAAAAGAACTAGACATTTTTTGTTATCTGGCCATATTTAGATAATGTGGCATACACAAAGGGCACAAAGAGCTGCTATTGAATGTAATAGGAAAAATATTGTAGTGATCTGACACATAAACTGTAGGGTTTTTTTGTTTAGTTTTTTTAGTGCCTCACCTTCCCTGTTGTACAAATGTTTAACAATCACACAGGCAGAGATCTTCCACAGAACAGGAAGAGATGTCAATTTCTGACGAACTGCAACACCCTCAAACGCAGTGGTGCAGCACGTCATGCTGTTTTTACTAACCCCGGCCATTCTGAACTAGAAGTAGTTGCTCGTTTGCTCTTCACCGTTGCTCTCTGCAGTAGCGTGCAAAACTTACTACAATTCAGTAAGGTAAATCACAAAATGTCTATGAAATGCAAATGACTGATAATATCAAGCAGTGTAAGAGGATCACAGCGAGGCGTTTTCCTTTAAACACAGTAAAGGTACTTCAGGATATCGCACAATAATTGTCTTGGATGAACTGTCAAACTAATTGATTGACCGTATGTTGTACTGCAGACCGCCTGGGGAGCCTCATATGTATTATACGAGAGAAGACTGGTTGGCCTGAGTGTGCAAGGCAAGAAGATTTCGGGACTAAAGGAGTCCGTCAACATCACGATGAATCTTACTGTGGGCATAAATGTAACTCCAACTTTCTTCGACAGATCACGTAACCTTGTATTTTATGTTCGACAAAAGTCGGTTAAAATACATCCAATGTAAACCTAATATAAACCTGGTATATTGTTGTGCCACAGGAGACCCAAAAACCCACGTGTGTGTTCTTAAATTTTTCAACAATGGGTGAGTAACTCGGCATCACAGCTGTCATGGCTACATAATGATATGGTTGTTTTTTTTGTTACAAACATGATGAGTTGGATTCAACAAAGCCAGCTGACGTAATTAAGACGTGACAGAATCATTTGTATGATGGATCGGTCTGTTTTTCTGTTTGCCTCGCCAGCATATAGCAGTGATGGCTGCCTAACCCTGTGGGAACGTGGTCAGAGTCACATCACATGCTCCTGTGACCACTTCACATACTTCGGTGTGCTCATGGTAGGCTTGGCCTTTGTCATCATGCGAAGTAGAAGGAACAGTCCCAACAAAGTGGTCAGGCCATTGGGACTGCATTCCCCGTTGAAGATATGTGTGATGCTTTGTTTATGGTGGTATCATTTATCATAAAATACAATGAAAATATTCTACCATAGGTCACTTTTCACAGCAGACATTTTCACTTGTCACAGCAGGAAAAGCACAAATGCTACTGATAACATTAATGGTGGCTTCTGTGGCTACTTAAGTGTCCCAGTGAGCCGTCACAGTGTAATAGTGAACCAACATCCCGGAGCCTGAAACTGAAGCCGCTAAATGGAATTCAACAATTTTAGTTGTGCCTGTGCCTTTTGTAACATGACAAAATGTCCTATATGGAAGAGTATAGGGGACATAATCCAGATGATAATGTAAACTTGAAAATGAAAATGTAATTCCACAACAGCATTTGAATTCTCCACATATGTATGTGTTATTTGATTTCAAAAGTGAAAATGAAAAATGCAAAAATCCAATTTTCATTTTCATATACTTGTATGGCCTTTCTCTGACCATATTAAAATGAATTAATTGGACAATATTCAAATGATATTTGAATATTTGAAAATGAAATTTAAAGACTGTAACCTGATTTTCCATTTATGTAAGCAATATTTAAGTCAAAATGAACATGTAAATTGAATTTTCTAACAATTTGAAAATTTAAATGAAAACTGTATTTGATATTTAATTTTCAACGACTTGACCTGCTATACAATGGCTGATATTCAGCCAGTCTACGTTTCACCATGGTCTTTTGGAGGCAACTTGATATTGAAAAAGCAATCTGTCAGTGCTCTCATCAAGGCGGGCCTTCAGTTAGGACGTCACCTGCTTGAGCATCTGCATCTGGATGATGACGTGAGTCTGAAATGTTTGTTGTATCACAGCAGCTGCATTTGCAACATCACAGAGATCATATTCAGTCAGTCATTTTCTACCGCTTGTTCCCGTTGGGGGTCGCGGGTGACTGGAGCCTATTCCAGTAACTTCGGGCCTTAGGCGGGGTACACCCTGGACAGTGGCCAACCCGTCGCAGGGCCGACACAGAGACAGACAACCATTCACAGCCCCATTCATCAATTAACCTAAGCATGCATGTCTTTGGACGGTGGGAGGAAGCCGGAGAACCCGGAGAGAACCCACGGTAACACGGGGAGGACATGCAGACTCCACCCGGAGAGATCGTGTGACGGTGGTCTGGTTCGGGATTCGAACTCCTGTCTCCTTGCTGGGAGACAGGAGCACTAACCGCTCTGCCACCGTGCACCCTAGAGATCATATTTTAAGGATAAAATATCTTCTGGTTTTTCCTCTGATGTCCTCCGGCTGCCCTGCCTCAACTCACGGTGATTTACGGAGTTTCCTGATGGACAGATACCTTCACTTGTTGCTAAAGTAACTGCAGTTAGCGGTGTTGTTTACAGCGTCAGCCCCTGTGGCTTTGGAGCGCCGAGAGGAGGAGGTTTTCAGGGCCGACGTGGAATACAGGACTCCGACGACGAAGACATGGTGGGCTCAGGCGGGAACAGGAGGAGCGTCAAGTGGCCACCTCAGTGGCCACCTCCGGAGGTCTGAGCAGGCCGGCGGGGTCAGCCCCTGGCTGCAAGGAGAAAAACCCGGCTAGAAAAGCATCTCGTTGCACCTCTCGTTGCATTTTCGTTATCAAGTTGACTCCAAAAGACCGTAGTGACATGTAAATAATATTGACAAAACTGGGGACGCTGCTTTGCTTGCATTTGAATATTGTTCATTGAATAGCAGGTCAAGTCTTTGACCTGCCATTGAATAGCAGGTCAAATCTTTGAAAATGAAATGTCAAATACAGTTTTCACTTTAATTTTCAAATTTTGACTTAAATATTGCTTGCATAAATGGAAAATCAGGTTACATTCTTTATTTTTCATTTTCATTTTGAAATTTGAATTAACATGTTCCTTTTCTCCACTGCATAGAGTGGGGTTTGAAAAATAAACGTCAAACAGCTTTTCCATTTTAATTCCGTTTCATTTTAACATAGTCTTAGAAAGCCCATACAGGTATGTAAAAATGAAAAAGGAAATTGGATTATTGCATTTTCATTTTTACTCAAATAACACATACATATATGTGGAATGACATTTATATTTTCAAGTTTACATTATCATTTGGATTATTTCCCCTATACGCTTCCATATGCTTCTGTGAAAAGGGCCTATTAAATTAATATAAACTGTAAAATACTAGCGTGAGCAGATTCATTCAGCTTGCTGTCATTTTTTTGAGGTTTGGTAAAGTATTCATTTGATAATGTTTAAACGTACTGTCCTCCCCGGGCAGAGAGAGAAGAGAGAGTGTAAATCAGTATATATTTATACAGTATATACGTCTGATTGAGCTCGTGGAAAAATCTGGATGGTTTGACTGATAGAGTAAATGCCCATCTACTGTATATTATCTTTGTATGTAATGGGGTTTTTTGTTTTGTTTTTGTGAGTAGCAAAGATTTCGAACTGCCACTAAATGTCGTTTCACACCCCCCGTGATGTAAAATGATAAATAAATCGACCTTGAACCCTGAGCCCTAACCTGTAATCTTTGTACTTTCTCCCCAGGTCTCTGCTTCCCTCCCACCTACAGACCTGACCATTCTGACCTACATCACCCTGATTGGCTGTAGTCTTTCTCTTGTCGCCCTGGTCGTCACTGTTCTGCTCTTCGTCACGAACAGGTAATTTGTTCTTCCCTGGCGGACTGGGGGGCGATGACTCTCCTCTCATCTCGCCCTTGTCCCTCGTCCCTCCTTACGTTCAATCTCTCCTCCTCTCCTCGCACATATTTTCCAGTACAGCAACGTCCTTCTGGCCTCGCTCACATCACTTCTTCAGCTCCTCAGCTCTCTTCCTCCTCCCTTGATTGACGTTTTCTTGCTGCACTTTGTACATTTGCTGCCCAATTTGTTCCTTTCCTTCTGTCCATCACTTTAACATGCAATGTGCTCTCCCTTCTTTCTTTATGTCTTTTGGCTGTCCTTACGGTAAACGCCATCCTGCCTTCCTTATCTTTTTTCTCTCACCCATCACTATATACGACCTCTATTCGTTGCCGCCATGACCAAGAAATCTGCACATAATTTAACACCTACCACTGCTCAATTCTCCTCTGTCTGGCAGAAATGTCAGAGCAGATGTCTCTATGAAGGTCCACATCAACCTCGTCATTGCCCTCATCCTGCTCAACCTGCACTTCCTCCCTAGTCAGACGGTGGCAGCACAGTCCTCCACTGGGCTTTGCCTTTACATGGCCCTTTCTCTTCACTATTCCCTGCTGGCCACTTTCAGCTGGATG
Organism: Coreoperca whiteheadi; assembly: GCA_011952105.1. Lineage (NCBI taxonomy): Eukaryota > Metazoa > Chordata > Actinopteri > Centrarchiformes > Sinipercidae > Coreoperca > Coreoperca whiteheadi. Next base: position 30,267,582 of record CM022485.1, on the reverse strand, counting down.
GCCCTGGAGGGGTTCCACCTCTACCTTCTCTTAGTCAGAGTCTTCAACATCTATATCAGGAGATACTTGCTCAAACTCTGCTTGGTGGGATGGGGTGAGTAGAGTCGCCAAGGCCAGGAGGAACTGAACCCTTGAAGTGAAAGCATCAATCCCTCGCTAAATCCTTGTGTTTCAGGTGTCCCTGCAGTCATCGTGTCCCTGGTGGTCATCATAAACCAAGACACGTACGGGCGTGTCCCTCTGGACATGTCTAACTCCAACAGCACCGCAATGTAAGGAAGGAGCAGGAACACGTTTGCAAGCATGTACCATCTAGACGAATAATTAACTTAACAGAAAGCTCACCAAAGTCACAAAGCATCTGATTGGCTCACGTTGAGACCTTGAATCCCCTCCAGGGTTACTGCACATACAGTGGCTGACTCTTTAGCCACCTAAATTGACATTTAATTCACCTCTGATTTTGCAGTGTATGGGATTAAATCCTTTTCTTTACTCCCTCTCTTTGTAGATGCTACATAGGCGATAACACAGTGAAGACGGTGACTTCGGTGGGAATGTTCGGCTTGGTGTTCGCCTTTAACGTCATCATGCTAGGGGTGACTGTTCGACGTGTTGTGCGTTCCCGCCAGGCCAAAGAGGTTCGAGTCCATCTGCACTCTTTGCATTCTACTCTTTTTGTCTTTTAAAAGTGATCTTTAAACGATAAGTCTGGTCATATCCTATATATTTCTTGCTGCCAACAAATCCCATGAAAATACCAAAACCAACTAGTCACTGGTCCTACTAACAAGTATTGTCCGTGTATCCGAAGCGCAATAGTGCCACAGAGCTCCTTTGTTGTCCAAAAACTATAGAAAAACAAATCAGAAAGCCACACTGTTTCACTGGGAGACATGCTCCTTCATGTAGATTATTTTGATTCAAGTGGCTTCATCATCATTTCGACCAAATACAGCTGGTGCCGTACACGGTGAAACGAAAGAGCGTTCCTCCAGGACCATGGTGCTACATTAAACAATACACTAACCACCTAAGATGACACTAAGTAAGACCTACACATTTTTAAGTAAAGTGCACGTGCAAAAGTGTGCAGACAACATAAGACAGTACAGTGCTACTAAACCAAGGACAATAGGCACAGTAAAAGAGCAACCATATCATTTAAAAATGGTGTAAATGTAAACATAATGACTTAGTGCAGATAGGCTTATACCAAATATGGGCATAGCACTTATTGTAGTAGCAGCCAGGTAAAGTGTATGAGTTTATAAATACGATGTTTTTGTAAGGACAGTAGCAGCATAAATGTAATGTGGTCAATTAGAAATGTGCAAAGTGGTGATGACATAATATGTATGACTCCTGAGGGCACCATTTTAAACAAATTGAAGAAGATCATTCTGCTTCCACTCAGGAGGCGTTTTCAAGACCTCAAAAGCAGTTTGGGTGTTCACTTTGCCAGGCTACATGCATTTCATGGTCTCGAACTGGTAGTTTCTGATTGTCTATGACCTGCTACTGTGTCATTTTTACGCTTTATTTTGCAAGTCAGTTTGGCCAGAGTGACCATGACAGAGCCAAGCGGGACATCTGCACCGTGCTGGGAGTCACCACTCTGCTTGGCATTACCTGGGGGCTGGTCTTCTTCTCATTTGGCTACCTGACCACTCCTGGCCTCTACCTCTTCTGCATCCTGAACTCACTGCAAGGTCAGCACAGCCTGCCACCACACATTTTCAGCTCTATCCTGTGGTGATTGCCTGCACAAGGCAAATGCAATACTGTACAGAGTCCGTCATGGGCACTGGTTGTGTATTTCATTGACAGTCGTTGTAGATGTAAAGTCGATCCTCTTGGTTTGACACTTACAATGGGGAGAAATGTATCAGGGTGCATTCAGGATGGGCCACAACTGTGTCTAATTACTGAAAGCGGAACATGGCAGGTCTTTACATTGCTAAAACATGTTTGTGCCCAGTCGAACTCGGTTAAGACCAGGAACCGTGACGCTTTGTCCATGCCAGACAATACAGGCCAACTTGGGGGATCTTCCACTGTGAATGTGTAATGAAAACACAAATTTGTACACCCACGTGGATCGCTTCCAGTGTCACGAAAAATGGTCAGTCTCTGGATTTTTAACCATGACACATGTTGAGGATTTTCATTCCCATTGCGAATGTATTCCCATTGTGAGAGACTGACGTTGTCGAGAATAAACAGTGCATAATATTAAAATACATACGGTGTATATTGGCCAGACTATTTTGTATACTGATAAATGGTGACCTGACAGTTGGATTGTTTATCAGTGGCATTTGCATGAGCCTCCTGTACTCCCTGTAACCCTCCTCTTGCCTCTTTCCCTGCTTTGACCCCAGGTTTCTTCATCTTCCTATGGTTTGCGATGTCTATGAGAAAGCTTGGAAACTCGGCCACCAAGACCAAGAGTAACGAAACGCGTAGCACCAACAGCCAGGCCTAAACCCAGCACGCCAGGGCGTTTTACTCTTGTGTCATTTGTGCCATTACTATATTTCTGCTTTGGGTCATGATGTTGCCATGCACAACAATGTAGCAGAGCCGCAAATATGCTAGCTAGACCTAACTAATGTAGGTGACTACATATAATTAATATTAAATGTGAAATATTTGAACAACTCGCAGTTTTTGTGCTATTTTTTAAGTTTTGTTGTTAATCTCACACCCTGGTGTGCGTATAAACACTTTTCCATCCTCTACACTATAGCACTCTACTACTTCCCCCATTGTGTGCACACCTGTGCGAACATGAGGAAAGCAAGAATTTGGGGGCAGCGTGACACATGTTTGTACCGTCTCACTGCTTTTAGTGGCAGTTTTAAGAGAGAATGGTGCAGTGAGGAGGCCCAGACTGACCGTTGAGGATGAGAGAGAATGAAAGTAGGTATTCTGGCAATGATGCATGTGCAAATGCATCCACTCCCGCTGGAGTTGTCCAGAGGTGCTGGGGGAAAATTACAGTATAAAAACGTCATATGTTTTTTCACAATACCAGTGTGTGTATGTATGTAACTGCAGACATTGTTTTCATGTAGTGCATGTTTCTTTGTATTTTTTAACCTTTTCTCATTGACTAAAGCTGACATTTCAACATAGCTAATATGTCCACTGGAAACTTTAGAGTCTTCAGTGGTTTTACAAACCATGAGGATATTGTACATGATATCACATCACTGTTGACAGACCTGGTTTACTGTAGCAGTGGAGTTTAGACTGTGACATCTGTTCCCAAATTGTAAAGGTGAAACAGACTCACCGGCAGTCATTAAGTTGCACTGAAAAAACAAAAAATTTGCATGAAACAAATACCTCCAGCAGAACACAAGCACTGTTGTATTTTACTTTAAGCTCCAAATCATGAGATAACTCAGCCAGCACGGCTCACTAGTCTGGTTCATCCTGTTCACTTCAGAGGTAAGAAAACCTTGTTTTTACATTTTAAGTTTTTGAATGTTTTTGAGTTTTGAATTTTGGATTGTTTCTGTAGTGTTACCATTAGGTGACTTAAGTCACTAATCGCTGTACCGAGTTAAAATCTTTTCTTTTTTTTTCAAGGGACAAGACGCGAAAATCAAGAGCTATTCTTTGATAAAGGGGTAAACCTGCTTGAGCGTGGAAACTGGAGAGTGCGTTAGTGAGTATTTGATTTCCTATTACTTACAAAACACTTGACCATGTTCAGGAAAAAGAACAAGCATTTGATTGTTATTATCCATTGAATCTTTTTCTGATTTTTAACAGTACTTTCTTTTGGATGCATATTGACTTACAGCTGAGATACACTGAATATGTCGGCACTTAAATGTAGCTTCATTTCTAGATTTTATCCATTCCATCAGTCACATTTTCAGAGGAAGTACAATGGTTCCCTTACTGCTATTACTGCTGCTGCCCGATTTGCAGGCTGACCAAGGTACGAGAGCCGGTTTTATTAGTTTAGGTTTTGTTATAACTGAGAAGCCAAAGCATGAAGAATGTTTTACCTTTAGTGGGGTAATTTATCTCGCTGTTGTTTGTACTCCATAACATGTAACCCTGGTCTTGCGTCAATGAAAAGCTGAATCTAAAAATCTGAAAATGCTTAAATACATTTTCTTAACTTGGAATTGTAATTTTCCCATACAATCGAACATCTACCAAAAAGGCCAAAAAGTCATTTTTCATCCCATTATATCTGAATAAATGCAAAATATAGTGATTTGTATTTGTTTCCCGTTTGTTTCTGTGTTTAGTTTGTCTCAGCATTTCAGATGCTGACATTAATATTACCATGACGAATGCCACAGTCTTTGATTACCGATCTGGTAATGTGCAATGTGTGGTGGATGAAATTCCCTGCTTCTTTCAATGCACGTTCCGCAACACGACGTGGTTCAATGGATCATCCGTTTGCCTAGAGGCTACTGTGACAAGATGTCCTGCCAAGGATGTGTACAGCATAGAACAATGTAAGCACCCTGTCTCCCGATGTAGACTGCTGACTCTCTGCGTGTAGGTCTCTAAAGCCGGGCAGCGCGCTCTACAGAGTGAGGCGCCCGCTATCTCTGATGGGGTCAGAAATTGTTCTAATTCGTACCCAGTCCCAGCTGCTCTGTCTCCAAAGACAGGGCGATTATATGTCTGCTTCTTGACTCTGATTCCTCTCTCACTTCTCAGATACAACTTGCACTTTATACAGATGCAACAAAAATACCATGTTGCCACTGCTTAGATCACTGGATAGTGACAGCTCGTACCAGAAGGAAATGATGAAACTCTTCCATATACGAGAGTCATGTGCACAGCTCTTCAGCAGCAACCATGAAGTCAAGAAAACCTTTATAAAGTAAGTGTCAGACCAGTTGGTACAGACATTCATATTAGATATTAGAGGACCACAGAATATTTCAAAATATTAAAAGTACAGCTGCTAACAATGTGTCATCGTAGAATTAATATCGTTTGCTTTCCATTTGGCCAACATGGATCCTGGCTTCCCTCAAGCCAAATCAAGTCAGTTTCATTTATATATATATATATAACAGTATATAATATCACAAATCCCAAATTTGGGAGAGAGAGTGACAAGGACAACATGCACACAAGGCTGAGAGAGAGGGCGAGAGAAGATGAGCGGCTGAACCTCCGGGAGGACAAAGATCCCAGATCCAAGCATCTGGATGAGGCAGATTGGTGAATTTTGCTCACCGATCGGGACATCCTCGCTCACTCCAGCCTCATTTTTGAGGGGACAGCAATTACTCATGATGCACGGCATCATTGTCAAATGTGTAGAAATAAGTAACAAGGATAAAGCCCCGACTTGTGATGACTGTCGCTCCAATACGTGTAGATTTAGTGAGGTGTCAGGGCGTCCCAGGATGTGACTGACAGAAACAACCCAAATAGAACATGAAAATAGCCACAAGTGTACTAAATAAAATCTATAGCCTGATTAGTTTGCGAAAGACCAAAAGTGCAGTAAGTCTGATGTCCTTTTCAGCCTCACGGTGATATTATAGGAATAATACCTGCATCTGTATAGTTGTTTTTTGTTTTTTTTTTAGAAAATAAGAAAAGAGGAAAATAAGGAAATCCTTTTGGCTAATGAAGAAAAAAACTATCAAAGTTACAAGGGTGTTTCCATGATTCATTCATGATTCAGATTCTACACACATAACACACACATTTCCTTCAAATGTATGAACACACATGAATACCTAGAGCCACTGTTGGTGCCGTCTTTCCTATTTCCACGGGTCATTTTCCCAATATTCAGTACAATAATCATGTAATACAGTACTGCAGTAATGTACAAAAGCCCGGCGGCTTCTTTTACTGTCCCATCAGATCAGCTGACCTATCAAGAAACACATTCTGAGGAATGTTGGCGTCCATAAACAAAAACAAAACTTCTGCATCCTCCTGGCTCTAATCTCTGCCGGGAGCCTCCTCTCTTCTCTCTCCTCGTCTCCTCCAAGATGCATTTCAGGGATCGGAGCATCCTCGGGGGTGGCAGGCCATGATCAGTTTCCCGATCCGGGACCGGGGGACGGGGGAGCGAGGGAGGGAGGGAGGAAGCATAATTAGCATAAGGGAAAGCATCCACTGTGACAGTCACAGACATAAAGAGGGAATAGCTTGACATTAAGTCAGGTATGAGTGAAACCGCAAAAATGAGACACGGACGTTGCCTGGGTCAGCAAGGTCGGCGACCGGTGTTGGGCAACCAGGGCGAACTGATGAGAAACGGGCTACTGGAACAAGACGTTCATGAATTAGAGCTGAGAATATGTAATATACTGTATATATGTAAATTAAATACATTGCGGTATATCTATTTATTTATTTAAACTCCAGATGTATTAATTCTCATTGTGTTCCTGCAGTGTGGAAAGACGGATAATCCATAACATCATGGAAACATCGCAGATCAAGACTGGAGGCTCCATCAACTACAGCCTGAAGCACTTGTCTCTGAATGTGGTCCACATCAGTGAGGCTGACCTGACAGGAACCAGCTCCAGGATCAAGACAGAAGCGCCGCAGGTACACAAGCTGCGATGAAGATGGTTGAGCTAACGTGACGGCGAACAATGTTAATGGATTGTCTACGTTAGGCTGACTTCATCTTCTTTGATCCACTGTTAGCTGCTGCCTCAGAACAAGTCGTTTGTCCCAGACATTTGGCTGCCGTCGAACGCCCTGCGCGCCATCCCAAAGGAGAAGAGGGTTATTGGCTTGGTCAGCTACATGGGGCACAGCCAGTTCCAAGTATATCCGTTATCCTATTTTCTCAATACACAGTCCTAACAGCGTTATGTTCCAATCTGTAATTTACATTACAAATGTAGTCATGGTCACGAATGTTTGAAGATTCTTTGGTCATTTTGGGTTTATATATATATATATATATATATGTATGTATGTGTGTGTATACACTATGCTATAGTGCTGAAACTGTCTCCTCAACAGTTTGACCAGGAAAATATCTCGTCAATGGTTATCAGGATAGAGCTGCTACAGCAAAAGCACCTTCGTGATCTGAAAACATCAGTCAGGATGATTTTCAGAACTGATACGCACACAGATAAGGATGTAAGTCTGTTTGTGCATGCATGCTTTAACGTTTTCAGCATCAATCAACCCACGGGTCTAAGGAAAGATAGTGCTGTACACTGTACAAACTGTACAGGTAAAACTGGCACATTATGGGCTATATAAGTAAGACTGGCTTGACTTTGATTTGGCTCTTTTTTGACGATGACGTATGGCACATGGCAGGCATTGCTTTCATGCTCGTTCCTTTTACATTTCAGTGACTTGGTTTAAATTTGGCTGTGCCACAGTGGGAAGACCTGAGGCCGTTTCGGTCCTTGCAGCCAAGCAGCAAATCAAACGCCCAGAATCAGAATGCGTCAACCAAATTCAAAGTGCCATATATTTACATTTTCTATTCCTTAATGAGGATATATTGTCCTCATTTTTGTTGTGGCGTAATCACTCTAAACTGTTCCAGTTCACCACAAAATGGTCAGCACAACACAGTATTGTGCCATTGGGGTTTTGTTACACTTTAATCGATTGGTTCAGCTTCTTTGACTGGACAGCATGTGCTACTGTTGACTTCACTGTAGCTCAGTATTTTTGTATTTTTTCAGAACGACTCACGGTTACAGTGCCACTACCTTGATGAACATGGTAGGTTTTTAATCAGTTTTTGCTTACAGCAGGACAAACAGCCAGATCACTGGAATTGTATTCTAGTTCAAATGTATTATCTCACTGACAAATTGGAGAGAAAGTACATCAGATAAACATAAAAACATAAACATTTGAAGGTTTCCGCAGGATTAGTGTATCGGCAGAATAATCTCAGTTATATGATTAACTGTGTGATAGTCCATCGTTATCTAAATGTTATGTGTTAGCAGGTTTAAAAGCATTTTAATACTGCTTGGTCTTATAATGTCTTATTAGAGTATCAGTGTTTGTCAGCATTACACAATCTACGTAGTGTAATGTTTTAAATGCCTTTTTAAGTTGATCTTGCTATTTAGACGAAACCTGATTAAGTTCACTTTGTTTTAATGTTCACGTTCACAGACTGGCTCTGGAAAACAGATGGATGTGGGACTTACAACAGAACCCATAATGGCCAAATCGACGTTATTTGCAATTGTAACCATACAACACCCTTTGCTGTCCTATTGGTAAGGAGACACACTTGATTTGACCCATTTGTTCCTGATGATATTTTCAGCAATTAGTCTTCGCCTTGACCCATTGAGCACCTTTCATACAGGGAATAAAAAAAATACAACAGATGTACAGTACTGGTATTAACCCAGTATGAGAAATCCCTCTCTGAATTGTTCCTAGATGTTGGTGAAAAAAAATGTTAACCTGTAAATGACCACCATTCCTTATCTTTTCTGCAGATGAGAGAACCGATTGCAGAAGTCCATTGGAAAATACTGTCATACATCAGTTACATGGGTTGCGGCCTGTCTGCCTTCTTCACTGCTTTGTCCTTTGTGATACATGTCTTCAGTCGGTAGGCATACATTATATTATATGCAGCTTTTTATCCTACCAGCTGGTGTCCGAGAAATATTCAAGAAATTACACTGGCATCAAACTATATATATCTATATACTGTATAAATATATAGTTATATGTATGTATATATATATATATTCACATATACATGTATATATTTCATTTAAAGGCCCTGATTACTATGCGGTTAAAGCAGTTTGCTTATTTCACATGGGGGATTTCTGTATTCCTTTTTTTCTCTTTTAGAAGATAATAGAAGATGCAAAGAAGCTCAAATCGAATGAAACAGTTCCATTTAGTGACGATTCAGCTTCTTTGTATTTGGTGGGTTTTTTTAGATCACAATGCTACAGTCACATGTACAGAAATGCCACAACCAAATGCTGTCTGTCCGCCTGTGCCTGTGTGCTTGTCGTATGTCCGTGTGCGCCGCTCTCCTTCTTTCTCTTCCTCAGAAACCACCGAACGGACGATTCCATCTCTATCCATGTATCTCTGAGCGGGGCCTTGTTTCTGCTCAATACCACGTTCCTGCTGACCGAGTGGGGGGCCACGGTGAAGCCAGACTGGGTGTGTGTGTTTGTCGCAGCTCTCATGCATTACTCCTTGCTCTGCTGTTTCACCTGGATGGCCATAGAGGCACTTCACCTCTATCTGCTGCTGATTAAGGTGTTTAACACCAACTACAAACACTACCTGGTCAAACTGTCTCTTGCTGGATGGGGTGAGTGCTGCAAGTGCACCTATTATATTTACTACATGCTGATGTGGTGTACTTGCTGACGTGGTGTACCAGTGTGTGATGCCTAACATGATGATACCAGTTTACTGCACAGGAAACCCTACATACGAACATGTTTCATTTTTCAGTGAAAACTGACAAAGAAAGCTTTTTTATGAGGAAACCCACAAAAGCCGCTGTTCCACAGAAAGCTATTGTACCAGACGCTAGCTAGACAATGACAACTGTATTGTATGTGGAAAGAATGGGTATCTCTGGCTTCTCTTTTATGCTTCTCTTCATATATGACAGTTGAACATTGGTGCAGGGTAATAAAAGAAACTCTTTGCATTTGAAACCAAAAGCAGAACGCTAACACCGATGTTTCAAATGAATGTTTTCTGCTATTAAAACTCCATTGTAGCATCACTAGAACTATCTTGATGTGATGCCATAGTGTGTATGCTTGATATATGAGAAGTCTATCAAGAGCAGGTTGTCTCTTTAATAAGAGGGCGGCTGGGGCTTGGTGGCAGAGCGGGTCGTCTACCAATCGGAGGGTTGGTGGTTCGATCCCGGCTTCCCCCATCCATGTGTCGAAGTATCCTTGAGGAAGATACTGAATCCCAAATTGCTGCCGAAGCTGCGCCTTTGGTGTGTGTAAATGATTAGTTTAATTTGTACGGATGGGCAGTTAGCTCCTGCCATCAGTGTATGAATGTGTATGAATGTGTGTGTATGAATCAGACGTCATCAAAGAGCTCTACTCTGATCTTAGCATTGTTAAGCCTCGTGAAGGCCCAGTGGTCACCTTTGGGAACATAGTTTATGTATTTTTATTTTGATGGTGGATATCTTCAATCTACTTCCTCATTTGTCCTGTAATGGTTCTAACAATCACACATTGTGAAAGCGCTTTGAGTAGTCGGACGACTAGAAAGGCGCCATACAAGTACAGTCCGTTTACATTTACATAACATCTTCCACCTGAACCCAGTAATTACCCATGACATTAAACTGTGTGTGCGTGCGTGTGTGTCTACATGGGTGATTCTCAGGGATACCTGGCGTAATCGTGGCGGTCTCTTTGGGAGTGAAGGACCTCAAACAGTTTTACGGAGTTACACAAATGACCATGGGCAATACCAACCAAACTAACGCCATGTAAGTAAATCCCAGCTACTTTTGACAAGACAACAGAAACGATCCATGTTAGCAATATGAATCGGATGCCTTTTATTAAAAAAAAATTTAAATCGCAGTCTGATCCATCACAGAGCGTGGGGAATTGTGTCATTTATACACTCTGTGCGGGATCATTGTTTGTGTTTCTTGTGTTTGTATACAGGATACATAATGTACATGATAATCATTGTTACACCCCGGCCTAGGGGAAACCCGGGCTCAACATAAAACCGAGACTCCCCTCGTCCCTACTCCCAAGAACCACAAGCCATTTTCTACCTAATGCAGTCCTTCCCCCCTAAATGTGCGGGAAGCAGCCCTTTTAACTGCAAGCTTGGAGACTAGAGTCAATTCACTCTTCTTGACCAATCGGCACTCTCACACACCCTCATCCACTCAATCAATCAACCAAGCTCACCTGCAGCCCATCACAGCAGAACTACACAGATCCACACGCAGGAGACCACCACATAAATAGATACATAGAAATGTAATCCTGGTGAGTTTCGGCGACACCTGTGGTTACTGGCGGTAACATCAAGTGCAGTTTACAGTACTGAGAAACAGCAACGTGTGTGTGAAGGCGGACTCTGCCACTAGCAAGGAAAACTATTTATAGACAGGTAATTACAGAATGTAAATACATTGAAGGGCGGCAGAGTTTCAGGCCCTCAAAATTGCTAGCTGAGCCATTGCTGGTAGAGGGTTCCACATTTGTTTTGTGCCGTTACATCTTTTCTGGCAGGCTAGAATCAACACTTAGCCGGTGAAGTAATGTGGCAAGCCATAACGTTACAACGATAGCAATTTGCAAGCCTGCAAGCTAACGCTATCTAACATGTGAGACCTGTCGGTGCAGGACGACAACACAGTGGACGACCCATTCAGTCAGTTACAGTAACGTCACTGACTACGGTCTCACTGTCATACTAAACTGGTAACAATGTCATTTACAATATTAAGTGTAGCTCACTAACCGTTGTCGTTATCGTAAAACGAATGTTGCCATGTTGACATTGCCGAGTGTTATTGAAACACCGGCATGCAAGCAAACGCCGACGTATCATGTCGACCAAATGCAGTCCACGTGGCGTTGTCCTGCAGCGATTAGATCAATGTCAGGCTGATAAAAATATCAGCGTAACGTTGCAGTGGGAGTTTCCTTGAGTTGTGTGATGCCATCTCCTATGTTTCCAAGTCTGCGTTTTGGTTGATATCCGGAGTGCTCGCTCGTGAGTTTGAGGATGCGCGTGAGCCCGCGCTCGGGAAGGTTGTGGTTGGCAATCTGAAAGCTCACCACTAGAGGCCACTGAAAACTACACATGGCCCCTTTAAGAGAATGTTTCTGTTCTTTTTATATACTGCACTGTATGTACCCTGTACACCCAAATGTCATATATCTTAACTGCTGTGTTAAACTATGTCCTGACAGTCCTTTGGGTGTCCTGCCTGTCCCACAGCTGCTGGATCACAGATGACACCTTTTTCTACTCCTTGAACCTGGTGTATTTCACCCTTATATTCATCTTCAACTCCGGCATATTGATGGCAGTGGGCTGTAGCATCTGCAAGATGAAACAAGTGTTAAGGAGCCACCCAAAGCTTGGAGCAGAGGCTGAGGGGAAGACTTGGAGAGCCCCGGAGAGGTTCGGTCATTCCTGCAGGACTGGCCTCACTGTGTTAGGTATTACCTGCCTGATGGGGACCACCTGGGGCCTGGCCTTCCTGGGCTCAGGATATGTCAACTACCCCATCCTCTACCTTTTCTGCATCCTCAACTCCACACAAGGTCTGCTGTCAGTTCTGCGTCTCTGTTTGTCTCTGTTAAAAGGTTTTTAAACCGGTCCACGTGAACAGGCGTGTCTTTATCAAACGGGTCTGTTCAGGTCGTCTGTTACCACTCAGGTTTTTTTACAATGTATGTGTCTCTTTCTCAAGGTTTCTTTATCTTCCTGTGGATCTGTCTGTCAGCCAAGAAGCAGAGGGAGAAGCATATGGAGGACAGAATGACTTCAACTCCTGTGAAGGCTTCAGGAATCAAATCTGATTAGACCCCCTTTCCTGCCATTAGCGCGAATGATAAAGCCCTGATGTAATCATTAAAAGCATAACTGCGCTAGCAATCCCCCCTCATGTAACCATAGCAACAGTACCTCCGACATGTTAGGTTGGAAATCCCCTTATCTGGAAACCTGTGATGTAGACATCGTTTTCTGTAACTTTAAAGCTGCCCTCACATGAACTTTTTTTTTCCTTTTTGTTTTTCCTTTAAGTCAATTCTGTCATTAAAGTAAAGCTGTTTCCTTCACTAACCTACTGTAGAATATTGCATGTGTGTTTTTGAATAAAGTCTCATAATATCAGTATAGAACAATGGTCATGTGTTGCTATTTATCAAACGGTTTACTATACCAATCCTTGAAAGCATAGCTTTGAATTATTCTGACGATATGTTAAAGAATTTACAAATAATCAAAGGGTGAATTACATTCTCATTTCCCTCTGTGCTGCCAACTTTGTAGAACAGTATGTTTTGCATGTCTGAGTTTCACTTCCAGTTGTGTCGGTTGACTTTTTTTTTTATCATTATGACTTGACTATTTCGTTTTTCTTGCGTCCATTGGAAAACGCTAACATTTAGTAACTTCCTATTTTCTCAAGGCCTTTATGTAATGTTGGATATTTAGTCATAGTACAATAGTTCATGTGATTTCCATGAACAACCAGAGTCACAGTGTAAGGGGTGGAGATTTTAGGAAATGTTACTCTCAAGAGCAGAATAACACATTCCGGTCAAAACCAACAGCAGCAGCTTAAAATAAAGTAACTGGATCATCACGACAGCCTTTAAACACATCTGATATGAATCACTTCCTGCACACCCCCCCTCTGACAACCACAATTAATACATGCAGATGTGAAACTGCCCTCTCTCACCTCATCAAGCAAGCGTCAAGCAAGCAGAGCACCGCTGTGCCTGGAAATGTCACATCCTCTGGTTGAAGAACAGTGAGACACGATGTGGATTTCTCTTTGTCTCCTCGCACTCGTCTGGTTTTCTAAGACCCGAGCTAATGGTGAGTTGTTCACATCTGTTTATTGTGTGTTTGTGTTTGGGCACTTAGGGGGTGAACACCATTTTACCTGTTAACATTATCAAGGCCGTGGATCATCGCCCCAAGAGAAAAGTAAAGTCACTCCTTGTCCTCAGCTACCCGACGTAACTGGACTCTTGCCCGTCCAGTTGGGCAACACTAAATCCCACAGCTTCACGGAATAAGTGGTGATCAGACAGTTACAACAGAAAATCTTGGGTCATGTCATGTTTCTCCGGAGTGAGATTTGTCACTTTTAAGTTTGATCTTTTTCAACGGTCGTTCTTGTATCCAGTCTTATATCTTTGACTCTTTCGCTTCCCTTCCATCACTCTGACAGACTTCTGTGAGAATGTCATCTTCGAGTGTCAACAAGTTGGTGGCCCCTGGACCAGGTAACTCGTGCGGTGGAGACTAAGCCGATGCTGTAGATCTTTGATTGTGAGACCCTGAAACAAAATAAGCGCGCAAACAATGACTGAGCAAGCCAATTAGTATAACTCACCATGTCGATGTTCGAGGAAATGTTCTCAGCTCCAGGTTGTCAGTCTTTCAGGAACTAAAAGCACATGAATGTGCATTTCTCTGTTAATGCCACAGTGTTTTGAAATGGCTTCGCCAGCCAAAGGGGTGTACAACCTTTTAAACCCATAAATGGCTATGTACAATAATCGTTAAAATAATGTCCCAGCAGTGCTATTGCGCCTAAAGACAACTTAGTTGTGTTGTTTGTTCACCTAAGATCAATACAAGTAGTTATATTAGTATAATATCGTAGTTAGAATATGGTATATATATATATATGAAATATGTTTTCTTAGGTGTTATGAGGACAGAATGGCAACCTGTCGTCCAAGAAGCCGTTTTGGACCAAAGTTCATTCGTCTGATGGTGAACTCGTCTCAAGAGGTGAGGCCACATTTTAGGTAACGGGCTCCCAGCTCTTGTCTCATCACTTCCTCAATGATTTCTTAGAGGTGAAACAATCTGAAGTTTTGTATGAAATGCACTCCCAAATGAGCACACCAGGTGAAAAAATATGTATATTATATATAGTATAATATTATATGATATGATAAATAGTTCTCTTCTTATTTATTGCAGATATTTTCCCTGGTGTATGGTCTTTTTTGCATGTTTTTGTGTGTACTTATGGTTTGTAGGCTGAAGCGAGTCCCACTCCTCAGCACAGGGTTCACATCCCGTCCTCAGCCCTCCAAAGAAGCAGAGGAGCTGTGTCCGAGGAGGAGGTACTTCTGGTGGCCAGCGTGATCAACAGCACCTTCTTCAAGGTCAGTCGCCCCAAAGGTGGGAAAAAAAACAAAAAACAAATTGGCAACCTCTTAGGTGAGACTAGTTAATTATGATTACCCTTGTTCATTCAGTACTAATCCCAGTGGACAAGGTGGGTGAATTTGAAGTAAGTTTGTTTCTTACTTCTTTGCATTCTTGTGTGCACTGACGTGACAGTAAACGGACTGTACTTGTATAGCGCCTTTCTAGTCGTCCGACTACTCAAAGCGCTTTTTAACACTACATATCACATTTACCCAGACACACACATCTATACACTGATGGCAGGAGCTAACTGCCCATCAGTACAAATTAAACTAACCATTCACACACACTCACGCACACCGAAGGCACAGCTTCGGGAGCAATTTGGGGTTCAGTATCTTGCTCGAGGATACTTCGACGCATGGATGGGGAAAGCCGGGATCGAACCGCCGACCTTTCCGACTGGTGGACGACCCGCTCTGCCACCAAGCCCCAGCCGCCCCTGCTAGTGAGCTGCTGTTACAAAGAGTTTCCCCTCGGGGATTAATAAAGTATTTCTGATTCTGATTTTGATTTAGCTTTGAGAAATCTTGCAAAAGTGGCTGCCATTCAAGAGGATGGATAAGGAAGATGACCTTAATGTCTTTGGGCATTGAGACTGGCTTCTACTTTAAGTGAGCCCCCTGTGTGTTATCATACAGTATATTCCCCTCGTGCTGATTTGCATTGATTTCCATGACCTCCGTGTACTCAGCCAGCCATTGTGCACTGTGAACATCCAGGAAAGGGTGACACTGCGGCCAGTGTTGTTGCATTATGTTCCACAATCATTATGTGTCCCCTCTGACACATCTTTCTCTCATTGCAGCTGAGTCCTCCTCCGGCAACAGGAAAGACGAGAGGACTCATACCAGGCCAGCCGACCCACAGGCTAGGCACTGTTATGGACGGCCTGGTCCTGGCAGTGAGGGCGGGGAACAGTCCTGTCAGAAACCTTTCACAGCCCATCAAGTTAACCTTCAAACACAACAAACGGGTAAGACCATCTGCACGGGCGCTCCACGTGGAAAATGTCACAAAATGTTCGAAATCTGCTTTCCTCTCGTCTTGAACGCACTTTCTGAACCTGTTTCAGGTGGAAGACGGCACTTGTGTGTTTTGGCAGGAGTCAAACCTGGTGGAAGGAACAGGTGGGCTACACGTGCCAGCCTGCGGTATTTTTGTTCTCCGATAAAGACAAAAAAAGATGAACACAGATGTATACGCGTGTGTGGTTTTAGGTCATTGGAGCACAGATGGCTGTAATACCAGCGACAACGGGAGGGAATTTATTTGCAGCTGCAACCACCTGAGCTTCTTTGCTGTGCTTGTGGTGAGATAACGTCCTTCCCTACGGCGTGTGTGCATGGGCCGAACGGAGAGCGACGCTCATCATTTATGTAGTTTAGAGAGTGATGTCTTTTTTTATTGCCAAAAGCCCAAAACACAAGAGAAGACATGTCAGGAGTGAATTCAGCAGTGGGTTTATCCCCTTTAATGTAAACGCAAAAGCTCTTAAGCGACATTTTGACCTTTTCCTTTTGTTGTTTAATTTCTGCCGTTCCCACTCCAGTTGTTTTCTGAGCAGATTGAAAATGTCTACTGAAGAGGCTTCTGAACGTAAAATGCATTTTAAGTTGAACTTTTTTTTTTGGTTTCTCTTTCTGTTCCAGAACCCCATATTATCGGTGGATTCAAGTAATGCTGTGAGCCTAAGCTACATCACCTACACTGGATCAGCTCTTTCCATCTTCTTCACAGTTATGAGCTTGATCGTCTATATATGTCTACAGTGAGTTCTCTGTTTGACTTCACATCATTGTTTTTCCACTATGTGAATTATACGTTCAACAGAGTGGGCATCCTTAGTCCTTTTTTGTCAAGGCACTGAGGCAATACGTGGATGTTGAAAGTGTGTTATGATTCGATTTTTTTCACAAGACCACAGGGCTTTCTTCCTGTAGAAGTCAACCTACAGGGCAGATGTGTGTGTGTGTGTGTGTGTGTGTGTGTGTGTAGAGGTTTTTTTTTTTGCATGGCTGCAATATGCTGAGTGTGAAAATGCCTAGTGTCAACTAAAAAAAAACAGAGCCAACACAAGAGCAGCTTGACTATATTATACTAGAATCTACCAACTGGGCATGTAAGACAAGTTAGTAATGGGCAGAGGCGTCCCCTCCTTACTTAAGTAGACCTTTTGGGTATCTATACTTTACTGGAGTAATTGTTTTTCAGCCAACTTTTTACTTCACGCAATTATCTGTACTTTCTAACCCTTACATTTGAAAAATAGCCACATATACCATTCCAACACCCTTTTGTCCGACACCCACATTACTTTTACACTTTAAGTAGTTTTTAAACCTATACTTTTACACTTTTACTTTAGTAAAAAAGCTAAGTTGGTACTTCAACAGAAGTCTTTTTAAACCCTAGTATCTATACTTCAGCCTGAGTAATGAATGTGAGTACTTTTGACACCTCTGGTAATTTTTCTGAGGTGGAAATTACACAACACCCATCTCTCTGCAAAGAAGGGTGTCGTAGGTTCCCAGAGGTTTGTCATGAGACGTTGTGGTTGCGATAACATTCTTACAGGAAGCAGGTTTGAAACAGGAGAGGAAAGAGTGAGTCGAATCGGGGGTCCAAGGACGGAGGGTGTCGTGTGTTGTACGGATCGTGAAGCCCTTTGAGGCAAAGTGGGATTTGTGATATATAAAAAAAACTTGAAATTGAATTGCAATTGACAAACTGGGTGACATGTTAAGTGCAAAGCAACCTTATCTGAGTGACACACGCGCGTGTTCTCTAACAGGAAACCCAGAAGAAGACGGTTGCCTAGTTTTTTTGTTTGTTTGTTTGTTTTGCTCAAGTTTTGACCGATTCTCATGATTAAAAGTCAAACACGCCTCTCTGAGCTATGAACACGTTTGTCTCCTTGGCGAGGTCGTGACACAAACTAGTCCGTCGTGAGCACGCCCCTACCTTTTAAGCTCTGAGGCTGCAGCCCCTTATTATCATGTAGCAATGCTGTTTGAATTACAGCAGGTCTCAAGTCGTTGTGGTACAGTAACCAGTCAGCCTGCACAGAGGGAACGAGAGCGTGCTGCATCAGTAGCTACAGGTAACATCGCAACTGTTTGACCCAGTCCACTGGGCTCGTGGGACTGCGTTGAGGTGAAAATACCTGCAGAAATCAGCTCAAAAATGGCCAGGTGTAGAGTTAAATAGGCAGTGCAAAAATGACCATGATGTACTGTTTCCCGTTGCTCGTTCAGACGCCGGCGTCCAGAGAAGGCCATCGGTGTGCATATGCAACTTACAGGGGCGCTGCTCTGCCTCCACCTCAGCTTCCTGCTGTGCAGCTTCTGGGCGTCGCAGCTGGAGGAGGAGGCAGAGGGCTGGGTTTGCAAGGGCCTGGGCCTCTTTTTGCACTGGTCCCTGCTGGCCACCTTCAGCTGGGCTGCCCTGGAAGGATTCCACCTGTACCTCCTCCTAGTCAGAGTCTTCAACATCTACGTCAGGAGATACCTGCTCAAACTCAGCTTGGTGGGATGGGGTGAGTGGATTCGGGTTAAATACACTGTCAGTAATGGCGCTTTTCCATTAGCAGTACCAGCTCAACTCGACTCGGCTCGGCTCGGCTCGCTTTTCGCCGCAGGAAACCGCCGTGACGTAATCTTCTACCCACACACACGGGACAATGGAGGAAGTCCAGTGTGGGCTGTTTTTGATCGTCGGGATGTGGCTGTTTCTCACAGCAAGAAGACAAATGTTGTCTCGTTTGACCGCGGCGTATTCTTCCGAGTTGCCGTAACAGTAACGGGTATATCACGCAATCTGTGGCCAAACTATTTAAAAATGGCGGGGTTTTTCAGGAGGCTCCGTCTGGCGCGTGCAGTGATGACGCAGTGAATAGTGACGATTCTCTCTGACCAATCAGCAGTCTGCCGTGTTTTCACGTGACATAATTAGTATCGCCTCAGCTCGCCTCAGAACCTCGCCGCAGGTGATACGAAAAAAAAAAACCTGGAAGCAGGTACAGGTGCAACTTTGACACAGTGGAAAACCAAACAAAGGCGAGGCGAGCTGGTACTGTGTAGTGGAAAAGCGCCATAGAGGTCAGGAAAATAGCCAGATCAAAACAGCACAGATGGAATTGGACTATTTATGATTGTTTCTGTTTTAAATTGTGAAATAATTTCATGGAAATGCTCTAAATACATTGTTTCATCAGTATACATAGTTCCATAATCAGTAACATTCTTTCCCCCCCATTTAGAGCTACTTCAACAAGTTACACGCACCCACTGGACTTTTTTACCACTAGGGGTGCAGTAATAGTTCCAGTATTTGTGTCTCTCGTAGTAGCATGCACACAAGGACAGGCATACCAGCTGGGTCCCAGACCCCGGAGGCCCTACATTTGCTTGCGTGTCAGTTGGTTTGCGGTCAATGTATTTGCTGCAAATTTGTTTTGGGGGGCGTGTGCACTGCCAAAGCACACGCCCCCCACACATACTTTTTTCAGATACGAACACACATACGTTTTTACACATACTAACACGTACTTTTTTGCACATGCTAACACACATACTAATACACATACTTTTTTAAACATACTAACACACGTACTTTATTAGGCATACTAACACACATACTGTTTTACACATGCTAACACACATTCTTTTTTACACATACTAACACCCATACTTTTTTGCACATGCTAACACATTCTTTTTGACACATATTAATTTCAATCCTAAGGGCTATAAACCTGCAATAGATCTTTTGGCCACTTGGGGGCAGCAGACACAAGCTGTTCTCCAATCGAGCTGAGAGGAACTGCGGAGCTGGTACTTACACATGTACACTTGGTTCCAACTAGTCATGTAACCCATTGTTAATACAAAGCTGTTGATGGTTAATGTGGCTCCTCCGACACAGTGTGTTTAAAGGATCGGGCCAGTCTTGTTTCTGATGTTTATGTGTTGATATGTTTCTCATCGTCAACACGTCCTTAAAGACAAAAACCAACAATGCATTAGTCCGTCCGTCAGCACTTCCTTATTCACTACCCTGCGGCTCTCAGCCCCAAACCCACTGGTTCATAATGAAAAAGTAAACAGGTTCCTAAAGCAGCGCGGCACTGTAGTCTCTACCAAACATCACTCAAACAGGAGGAAGAAGTTCATTTGTTGGGGCCACGGATCTGGCGCTTCAGTGAGTATTTACAGGCCGGTGTTAAGCGGAGGCCGGCTCAAAATCAACTACAGTGCCCATGCTCATGGCATAAGGAAGGACATGTCAACATGTCACCCAGTGCACCGGTGTGGCTCATCGACGTGTTTTTAATCGTTTTTGGACCCCAATGAGGCACCGTCACGCAGGGGAATAAACTTTAGGCCAGGCTTTGGTTACACAGCCAATAACTGTTGGGGCGACACTTTCATTGTTGGTTTCGGTCTTAAAGCGATTTGTTGACAATCTGAAAAATATAGAAGATCCTCAGGCGTACCCTTTAAACACGTTACCACAAAGAGAGAGGCAACAGGCGCCCGCGGCTTATGCGTAACCAAGTGCTCCTCGCGGGCTCGTTGAGGTGAATTCTGCATCTTTCCTGTCTTCATGCAGGTCTACCGACGCTGGCCGCAGTGGCTTGTGGGATTTCCGGGGTGTATGGCAAATACAGTCTGGAACTGAGGGACGGCAACAACCAAAGTTCAACAGCGCAGATGTAAGAAAACCAAGAATCGTTGTTGTGATTTGAAATCTTCCACCCCACCGGAGGTTGGAATTCTTGGCAAACACATGTTCGCACTGCGCTCCGCTTTCTTTCGCTGCCAACAAGCCGCTGCGGTGGAATTCCGACTGAATCGAATTTGACTGTGATCCTTGCGTTGTTTTTTGAATGAACCTGCAGATGCTGGATGAGCAGCGGGTTCCCACAGAGGCTTCTGGTCAGCTACATCACCACTGTGGCCTTCCCGTGCCTGGTGATACTGTGTAATTCCTGCATGCTGGGCCTGGTGGTGTTTAAGCTCTGGCGGCTGAGGGGAGGTAGCGGAGGCACTGAGAGCACCAGTGGCTGGAAGAAGACGAACAGGGAGAAAGGGAGCAGCCTTTGGAAGGACTGCGCCACAGTGCTGGGCCTCAGCTGCGTGCTGGGCTTACCTTGGGGCTTGGCGAGCACCACCTACATCTCCCTCCCTGGGATCTATGTGTTCACTATACTAAACTCCCTGCAGGGTCAGTGTGCGCGCGCTCGCCATACTGCACGTGTGCACTGTGCTTTGTACGACCCGCTGGAAGAATTCACAGCCTCGCTTCTTTCTTCTCAGGTGTATTCATGTTCCTGTGGTCCGTGGCTATGACCTGCAAGTCTCGATCTGACAATAACTCCTCAAGCAGAGACCCCTCCTCTCAGAAGATGACGACTACCAGTTTCAATAACTGATATTCACAGCTAACACAAATTATTATTATCCATAGCCTATATTAGGTGTTTACTGGACTCCAGCCATATAGAGTTAAATCTTAACTAATAACCTAATTTGCTGATGTCATGCATCGTGAACAGTAACCCCTTCCAAATATTTGTTGTTGCTACGATTGGGATTCTTATGGTCACAGTAATATCAGATATGTCCGGGGCGAAGACAAACGCTTTGCTGGTGAATCGCTGAATAAAAAGTTCTCTCATTGTCAACATCTCTCAAGACAACTCAGTTAAAGCAGCGACTATAAAACCAGTTACACGTCAAAACCCCCAGGCCCCGTGTTTCCTGGGCATGTAGGCCGCTCCCAGTTTGCTTTCAAGGCTTGACCCAGATTCGTTACGTTTGTTTTACGCAAACCGTGCTGCGGCCCTGAGGTCCAAAAAGCAGCGTGGTTGACCAGCGCTTTGTTGCGCATTCGTGCAAGTGTACAAATCCTGCCTTGGCTCTTTTTTCCATGAACAATCGTTGTGCCCTCTGTTCGGTTCATCTGTTGTTGTGAAATGTCAGCGTTTGCCTGGGTTTTTGCTTCTTTTTTTTTCTTTTTTTTTGTCAAGTGATATGTTGAGGGGTTTTTTTTTCTTTTTCTTTGCACTTTCACTAAAATCATCAGATTCAAGAGGTATACCCTAGAAACAAATGCACTTATTGGACGGGATGTTGGATAAATGGGCAAACACGTGGATGGGTGGCTTGAAATTACCTTCCAAAAATCAACATGGGGAAAGTGATGTACTGCCGTAGTAACCAGATTAGGACATGATATGAAAGAAAAACATAACAAAGAGTGGCTCAGAGATCCAGTTAATCAGAAACCAAACAACACGAGAGTCCGTGAAAACAATGGGAAGGAAGCTAATCAGTTAGCTAAAAGTGAGGAATAAATGGTTGGAAATAAAATCGATAAAAACAATGAATAAACAGTTCAAACAGTTAGCTAGATAAACAGATGAAATATTGTGCTAGTTAATGCTTTGAAACTGATCTAATTAAGTGTACATAGTTAAAGTAGTTAGATAAAAGTAATGAATAATTGGCTCAAAAAGTTAACTAAAAGCAGTGGTGCAAATCTTTACTCAAGCAAAAGTACACCTACAATTACTGATTGCAAACAACTTTAAGGTGCATACCGCCACCCCCTGTACAGGAGTGTGTATTATTTTATACACATTCATTGTTATTTTATAACAATGAATACATAAATAAATAAATAATTATCATATTCTGCTCATCAACCCTGTGTCTTAAATTAATGTAAACAGTGCCTTCCTGGTCTGGCTTGAGCTCGTGTCATTTAGAGATTTCAAATACAATCTCGAAAGGTTCCCATTCGGCGCCCCCTGCCTCCGGGGCTCCGCCGTGCTGTGACGTTTATGGTACCCGGAAATAAAGGCGGTGAGCGCTCTCCAAACTCCGCCCTCCCTCTAGTTGCCAGACATAGCCTAACCACAATAACTCAGACAGGCGGGGGACGCCATGGATCCAAACACGACGATTCTGCGAGTCAAGAGAAAAAGGGGCACCGACCCCGCGGATGCCTTGTTGCTGGCGTGCAAACGCATCCGCCCAGAGACGTCCCAGGGCGCCGGCGAAACGGCACCGGAGCCCAACGAAGCCGAGGTGGAAAACTCTGTCTTCAAACTCGTGGCGACCGTAGCGACACAGGTGAGAGGCCCCGCCGAAGCGCTGCTGGCTAACGGTAACTTCAGCGAAGCCGGCGGAGGGAAACGGCAAAACGCTCGCTAGGTTTGGGTCCCGGTACGAACGTTACGGTTTCCCACACGCGGCTGGCTGCCCGCACGCTGGAATTAGCTAACGTTACTTGGAGCCGCAGTGGCCGTTGGTAAAACAACGCGCCTCATGCTAGTTGTTGTTGTTGTTGTTGTTAGCATAGCGCCGAGGCTAGTCAAAGCTGGTGCCCAACATGTTCCTGTGCTGTCGTTTAACGTTACTCGTTTCGTTGGTGTCCAACGTAACGTTAGCCGTGACGCGTTTGCAGGCCTCGAGAACAACTCGACTTCATCCAAAATCAAAGCCGTCGTAGTTAGCTAACGCTACATTAGAACGTAACGCTAAGCAGTTCCACAATGCCAAACGTTTCAGACTCATCCAACACGTAAGCTAATTATTTTAGCTGTTAATCATATTTTGGTTGAATGTTATTACAAATGAATCTGACTGCTTTCTACATGGCTTTTCATTAAAATGGGCAAGAGCTGTTAACGTTTGTCTGCTCCCCGTGACGTGAGAGCGCGTGTTTCGCTGTGACTCAGCGAGTATTGGGTTAGAAAGTGGCGAGGTGTTGTATTTTATTTATTTTTTAAAGGACATTCTTGTGTAACGTCCTTCAACTTGACACGTTAGGTGTCCCAAATAAAAGTTGACCCGTCTCCTCATGTCGATGTAAGAGCCCTACGGCTTCTCTCCCCTTTGTATTTATTTATTTATTTATTTTTCATCCCACCCCCCGCCACCAGGATGCGCCCGTGCAGACGCAGGTTCGACAGGCTTTGGCTCGGCCCCGCACGGCGCATGCGCTGCGCCCCTCCGCTGCCACTTCCCAGCGGATCGTTGGGGACCTACGGAGCGCGAAGTGGAGCGCGCGGAGGGAGGAGCGCTACAGGATCCTCTCGAGCCACCGCTCGGGGCTGCCAAGTCCGCCCGAGCAGCAAAACCCCCCGAGAGGTGCTCCCGAGGGCGTGGAGGAAAGTGGGAAAGAGCGGGGCAAATGTTGGGGTCTTGGTGAAATCCAGGTGGTTGACCTCATACATGAGGATGAAGAGGACCAGGACAAGTCTTCCGGCAAGGTGAGTTGGGCATCATTGTAGCTGCGTAGAGAGGACTACTGTTAAGGTGTGTGCACACCCGGCGCGTATGACGCGAATTGAGCGTTTGACGTGAGTGGAAAAATCTGAACTTTGGCGGATATTCGCACAGCGTTAACCAATCAGGAGCTTGCTCGGGTAGTGACGTGATTAGGAGCGAGGCGGAAAGCCAAACAACAATGGAGGCTAAAATAATAGTTGCAGACCCCGGTACAGTAGGTGGGAGAGAGAGAGAGGAAAGTGAGTGAGGAGGTCGGACAATCTGTTAATTTGGGGGGGAAAAAAAACCAAAAACGTTCTTTACTCAATGGGACCGGCAGACCGCTGAGGCCCTCCCATGACGCAAATACGCTTCCGGTGTGTAGAAATGTACACGCGAATAGCGCAATTTATTCGCAGCCACACCTTTAGGATCATGTCTCTAATGCCATCAGTTACCATTCTGCTCATTGAGATAGATCCTCATGCATAGCCTAGCTGATAGGTTAGCCATCACTTTGAAAAGAAAGGGCCTGGAAATGATGTCACTGCTTCACTTTTCAAAAATGGTTAAATACCTTTTTGGGAAACGAAGGGACATAACCGAGAGACTGAAACTGCCTAAAGTGCGGTTACATTTTTTTTTTACTTCAGTCGACAACGGTGCTTGTATACTGCCAGGATAGCAGACGGTATGAAACATTTACCAAAACAAGCCTAACCTAAATCTGCCGAAATGTGACCGCTTGCCCACAGCGAGCTCCCGGGCCCATCTCGGTCCACAGCCCATACGTCAGCCATACAGGACTCCATTAGGCCAACATCGCAGTGTTGCGAACAAGATAAAGCTAACTGGATCTAACAGGGTTGCTTGCTTAGCCACGTGCCTTGAAAATGTGCAGATATCAGTTTCTGATTTTCTTCTTTTTCCTTCACAGCAATCACAAGGAACCGATAAGCAGTATCGATACGAGTAGCTGTGTCGATACAATTTTTTTTTTAACTATACAGTTCCCATCCCGACAAAGGTTAACGGGACACTTTAGTTGGTGCAGGAGCAGCTTTTCTTCATGCCGTCCAAAACACTGCGCATTTATGACACGTCGTCCAGTAACTGTTGCGCACATGCAGCGAGCATTATTTCCGTTCACTTTGCTAAAGGGAGCCCCCAAGTCTGAGTGTTTTTAAGCTGTTTACCATAACGCCACGCTCCCCTCCCTCATCACAGTCAGCCCCTGGCTGGGGAGAGCCCCGTACGGAATGAAAGTTTAGACTTAAGGCGGTAGAATGCATCATTCTTATGTTAGAGGTAATCCCAATACACACTCGTCACCAAAGGCTTTCAACAGTAAAGATTCAATAGCTTATTAATTGTTTAAATGCTGTTTGAACACAAAGAAAAGATTTGTGTGCTTGTGACACATGCTTTACTTATAGCTTGTTGTTTTGTTTTTTGTTGTTTCAGCTATTTATTGTATAGTGTGTTAACTGCCTTTGTAAAGCTATTGCTAATATGGCTAGCCTCAGTAGTGACTCGTTTCTTCCCGCGCTGTGTTTTTGTGAAGATGCTTTCCTTAAACCCAGAAGTGATCTCGTGCAACAACACCAAGCTGCTGCGGGAGCGTCTGAGCATATCTGGAGAGCGGCCGGGGGAAGAGCACCGGGAGCAGGACGCTGCCTACGTCTACGACCTCTACTGCCAGGAAACGGTCACACCGGGGTGGATCCAGGACATCCTGTCAGTCAGGGCCTATGCCGATGAGGGAGAACTGGTGTGTGTGGATGGATGGACGGACAGATGAATGAGTGCTGGAATCTGAGTGAGTGAATGAAGACCTGGGTAGCGTAGACATGGGGCGGTTTTTGTGTTTGGGGTGAATCAGCAAGGGTCAGCAGCTGACATGTAGCTGGTCTTGACTATATTACAGGTCCCCGGCTGTCTAGCTTCTATTTGCTTTCTTATCTCAAAGCCGTGGCCCTGGACCAAACGCTGCTTTAGGCCAATCACTGCCATATAAACCTGTTTCTCCACACGCTGCTGTTCTGATGTGGCAGATGAGAAAACCACATGGGAAGAATTTGTATGCACCTCAGTGATAATGCCTAAGTGTATAGGAAGTCAAATTCAAAAAAGGGGACATTTCTTGTGTTCTTATTATTCTGGCTAACAAAATTCCAACCGGGAGCTTTTTCAGATGTCTCGTGCATATTTTTATTATTATTATTTTTTTAAGTGCTCAGGGGTTTATGGCTTACGTCATAAAGCTGGCTTTATTTTGTCTTTGTTATTACTATTATAAAAAACCTTTTCTGAGGACCCTAAAACCAATAATGAATGCACAAAAATAAGGCTTCCAGATAAATGGGTTGTTTTTATCCCAGGTGCCTGACCTTGTCGTTCACGAGGAGGAGGTGTATGAAGAAGAGGATGATGAAAATGAGGAAGGCAACTGGAGGAATGACTACCCTGATGAAGAGAGTGATGGGGACAGTGACAGAGAGGAGCGCTATGGTGGTACGTATTTATGTATTCCATTTATTTGGATCTTAGTCTTACGTCTATTTTTATTTATTTAATTTTGCTCAATTGGCAGATATTTGTTTTCACTCAAAGTATTTTTCTGTTGGGACAAATCCTTTTGTGACTTGCCAGGTGCCATTTGAATGTCGCTGGGAGCCATAACGAGTGTTTCTGTGAATGGCTGACTTCTCTGTTCGGGCTCATTCGCGTACACCTGAATTTAAGCCAATAACTGTTTTAACCCCGCTTTCTCTTCATTTGGAATGACAGCTATTAATTATTTGTAGCTATCTGGCTACTCAGTTTTGAGGTAGCGTGTCATCATTGATGTTTTGTTTTTTTTTGATGAATAGAGTTAGATGTCGCAGATTTGCACCACACATTGCCAGTTCAGTTAAAGACCAATAACTGGCGTCCTTGTCTTGTCCTAAAGGCAGGACCCACGTTAGGACAGTTGAGCTGATTTTATGAATGGGATGTGGGCGTGACAACTGAGTCGGATCGGGTCAGTTGGTGTCGACTGTCGTCCGATAAAATCATAAAAGTGTGTAAAGGTTCAAATCTGAAGTCTTGGGATCCAGTCGTTCCCAAAGATTTTTCAGGACCATGTTTTGGTATTTGTTATTGAGTCGAGTGTAGGATTGCGATGATAAAGCATTATTTCCTACACTAGTGTTTCCTAGAAGACTGGAGATTTCCATGAAACATTAATAAGTGAGGGCACTTCACTGACATGTAGGGCTGGGCATCGTTTTGATTTGAACGACTCCGATTCTTACTTTCGATTCCGATTCTTTGAGGGGGCAATTTGCGTAACGCTACGTTCATCTACGAGGGAAAAATAATGATTGCAGTAACGTTGTTGTTCACAATTAGCAATTTGGTCAAGGGCTTTATTACACTACAGTCACTTACCTGATTGAGACGTCCAACGTCTGCGCTAACCAACGTTATAGCGCAGGGCTGCCCGAGGAGGACGAGACAGTGGACCTGCACATCAAACACGCTAACGTTACGCTGCTTAATTTGTACACCATGCAGGCGTAACGTTAGGTGTTTGGTCACGTAGCGCATCCTCCTGTGCAAGCAATACGTTTGTTACACGTGTTGCGCTGTGCCGACCCAGGCTTGTTTAAAGTAAAATAAAGCCACACTTTTGAGCGCCGCTTACCGTGCTCCGTGGCTGCAACAGAGCGAGCGGGCGTGGGCACAGCAAGCACTTCCGGAAATCCGGTGGTTACTATGGAAACCAAAACTTGCGTGTTTGGAACCGATAATCGGAATCGAAAACAAATTTTCTAAACAATTCCAACGGCATCGTTATTTTTGAAACGGTTCCAAGTTAGAACCGGTTCTCGATGCCCAACCCTACCGACGTGTGTCTAGAAAGACAACGTTAACTGTTTGTAATAATCATTTTAGTACCAACACCTTTTTATTTTTTTTTTATTGCTTATCAAAGTCGCGCGTTGGCTGATTTCTCTCGTGCGCGCAGGTTACTGGGAGGAGGAGCACTCGTACAGCCGGAGAAGCTGGCAGCGCTACCAGAGGGACGTGCTGCGTGAGCTGAGCTGCCGTGGTGACGATGACGCCGAGGAGGATGATGAGGATGATGATGGCGACAAATATGGTTCTGATTGATCTCCCCGATGCCCCCTTCACAAATAACCCCACACTCCGTAGACCTCTGTGTAGCTGAGAGTGGAGGGGAAACGCGCCTGAAAGCATGTGCTCAAGAACTCCCGCCTCAAAGTGTAGCAGTATCTGTAGCACATCACGGTTTAGGAAATCGACTGAGAAACATCCTGTCGAGAAGGCCTGCCACAGTAACCACAGCAGTCCCTGTATCGTACGACGTTGCCAGTGGGGTTTATTAGGCTAGGTCTGTCCCCACAATGATGCCAGAATAAACACCTGGCTGGCTGTAACGGGAAGAAACGATGCGGAGTCTGAGGTTTGGTTTTACGTCTGCTCTGCGCGGCGTTTCACCGTGGGCGGGTCACTGCTCTTTTGAAAGGGTGTACTTATATTAACATATCAGTGGCATAAGATGGCCTTTTTAAAATGACAATACAATTGTTTATTGCAATTTGTTATGCTCGTAGTTATCGTGACAGGCCTTCTGTCAACACCTGCAGTAACAATACCCTACGTGTTGAAAGTTTGGTGTGTTGTTCAAAGGCACTGAGGCTGTCTCCCGTTTGTTGACCACTAATGTCACAGAAAAGCAGGTCTTTTTAGGAGGAAGTCCATCCCTCTCTACTACACAGATGACGGAGTAGGTGTTATTTCTAGATCCCGAGTGTCTTTTTTATTTTATTTTTTTTGTAACTGGTGGAGTGAACTTGTGTGTGGGTGTGTTTGTCCAAAGTGGATGCGTGTTAGAAATGTTGCGTATTAGTGTTCTATGCGTGGTATGCTTTGTGCCATTATCACTTCTGTTAGTGAGACGTCGGGCTGCAATTTAGGGTGTTTGCATTTTGTGCACGGTAGTGTGTGTGTGTGTGTCGGTATAATTGTGTGTGTTAAGGTTTTTGATTAATGTGAAAGCATGGTGATCATTTTTGGTGTGTGTGTTTTGGATAAGAAATTCCCCCTTTTTTTGTTCTTTTTTTTTTTTTTTTTGAAGTTGATTGTTTGGATGCTTGTTGAATTAAACCTTTTTTTTTTTTTTTGTAAATATGTAGATGTGTAT
>CM022485.1:30186439-30237741 GCA_011952105.1 Coreoperca whiteheadi | reverse complement strand
CAAACGTTTAAATAATGACAGTGGGTCTAGTTATATGTGATAACAATGTATAGTGAGCAGTGAAATAACTATTGGTTTCCATTTGTGGCGACTGCTGACTGACATTAGGGATGAGATTAAATAGATCCTGGAATTTAGCCTGGTCTGGAGCAGGCTAGCTCCACAGAATAAATCTCCATGGTAATTTATACCATAACATATCCTCCTGCCCCCTATCCAGCTTTAGTGCAACCCGATTAGGGATCAATTGAGCCAGGATCACCAAGATATCCTGGCTTGATCCCTTATCCTACTTTTGTGCTACAGGCCCCAGGAGAAGGAAAAGAGTAACAGCCTTGTGCCCTGGGACGACAATGGACGCGATATAACAACACAAGGTAACCTGTTGGGACCTCCGAGCAGACAGAGCACCATAAGGGCTGAAATGGGAACGTTGGATTGAAAGAAAGCTTTTAATAGACAGACGTCCACAAAACTGCCTGCGCTGTTCGTCTGCATGCTTCATTTTAACAGTGGTGTAGCATTTGGTGGTGGCATTTCTGAACATCAAACCGTGAGCTCCCTTAACATTCACCATGATTATACGCGGCATTAGACAAGGTCCGAGGATGCACCTCGTGTGTGTGTGTGTGTGTGTGTGTGTGTGTGTGTGTGTGAGAGAGTGTGAGAGAGACCCACATTCGGACCACTGGAGCAGGAGTGGGCCGGGCTGCCAAAGCAGGCCCTAATCTAACGGCACAAGCGGCGGCAGGTGGCTTGGTGGGAGAGCGGGTCGTCCACCAATCGGAAGGTCGGTGGCTTGATCCCCGGCTTGCCCCAACCCACGTGGCGGCGTGTCCTCGAGCAGGATACTGAACCCCAAATTGCTCCGGAAGCTGTTCCTTCGGCGAGTGTGTGTGACGGATTAATTTACTTTGTACTGATTTGTACTTTGTGCTCCTGCCATCAGTGGATGAATGTGTGTGTGGCGTGAACGTGACATGTAGTGTGAAAGCGCTTTAAGTAGTCCGAAGACTAGAAGGGCGCTATACAAGTACAGTCCATTTACCATGTACAAGATGAAGCAAGAGAAGCCATGTGTAAGAGGAATTTTTTATTTTATTTTATTTTCCCAGTTAAGTGAATATGACCTTCGATCCTGTGCACAATTACCTGCATACAGATGACTAAATCAGCCAGCGCGTGTTTCAATGTATTGGATTTATGGATTCAGAGGATAACTGCTGGCAAAAACTCAACACGCTTGGAATTTATTTTAAAAAACGTTGAATAATGGGGATTTCAGTCACTCGGCCTCGACACGCTTCGGGAGTCTCAGGTGACAACTTATTGCCGAGTGAGCGCAGGCGGCTCCGTGGCTCCACTCGGCTTGTGCAGCTCACAGCGCCAAAACACTCGATTTGAAAAAAAACCCCAGCAACGTCTCCTTTTTGGGGTTTTTTGGCGCTGTGAGCGCCACAAGCCGAGTGCCTGTTTGCATTTTATTTATTTTTACAAAACATTTTTTTATTTCTGATAGTGACAGCCGGAGAGACACAGGATATGTGGGAGACAGCGAGGGGGGGTGACATGCAGGAAAGCTTGCCACGGGTCGGAGCCGAGCCCGGGTCCCTGTTGGGAGAACTAAGGCCTCGTATGTGGGCTGCGGGTTTTCTACCGAGTGAGCTAACCGCGCCCCTGTTTGTCCCATTTTATTCACAAAATGCAGACGTGTCTACGGCCGATAGCGCCAAAACTCGGCGACTCGCACCAAAACAATCTAGATGGCTAAACGGCACTACAGGTAAGAGGAAAAACATGTACTTTTGATTTTGGGATGGAACTTTGCCTTTAAGCCTTAAGGTTCTGAGATTACAGTATGTTTGAGGCATAACTTGGCGCCATTAAGAAGAGAGGATGTGCAAATGTTGCATAACTGTGATGGAGCGCTACAAAAGATACCCAAAATGCTATTTTCTCTGAACCTCTGTTGATTTGGTGCGACGCCGTTTAAAGCGACGCGCGGAGAACGGGAAGGCTGCAGCTTCTCGGCAGAGTGGACTGAGCGGACAGTTAACCCGTCGCAGCCAAAATGGTTCAAAACGTTTAACAAAAGGCGTTGGGATGAGGACTCAAACTCCTTCACATAGCAGCGAACCAAAAACATTTTCTTTTTTTCCCTTTTTTTTTTTTTTTCCATTCAGGAAGCGAACATGACAGACAAGGTATGAGACTTCCTTCGAGCAATATTACAGGAGGGGGGTGAGCTGACCGCATCACTGTTGTGCCGCTCAGGGGCGTGGCACAAAATTCTAGACCCTGTACGTAGGCATTCTCCACGGGGCCCCTCCACGCAGGCTAGGGGCCCTCCGCACGTGAGGGCCCTGCGTACTCAGTCCCTTTTAGTGCCCCAGTCCTGCGCGCCTGGTGCCAACGATGAGGGCAAAGCTCACCCTGCTGTGTATTATTGCTATTACACAATGAAAATAAAAGATAGAATCCAAAAGTATTCAAACTGTGGGGCAAAAAAAACCAAACAATCAGTCACGTATGTAATACTCCTGTGTAATGAAACCTGGTTTGCTGCTCCAGTAAGTACGCCGAACCCTCGTAACGACCTAGCAAGTCCTTGTTGAGTCAGCCAGTAAATCCCACACATCTACACACAATCCTGCCTTGCCCAGCTCAGTCTTGTTGAAACTGAGATAACTGCTGGGAAAAAAATCTTTTTTTCCACGGACAGGATTTTGCCCCAGCTCTGGCAGTTAGCTTACAGTGTCGCCACGGAAATGGCGGAGAAATATTTGTAGTAATGCGCACGGAGTGCTGTCGTGCTGATTCGAGCACGGTCTAAATGTCTAGCTGACCGATTAGATTGCGTTGGTCGGACCTACTTGTTGTAAACGAGGTCATTGTGTAGTGCGATGAAATGAAACTGTCGCAATATGCAGTACAACAGTGCTGACTGACGCTATTCGCTTTTGACCTCGGTCAGTACACAGTAGCAGGTGTAGTTGGTGAAGTGAGTCAGAAAACCTGCAATGAGAGACGACAGCACGTTAGCCAGTCGGGTCTACGTTGTCGAGGGTTGCAGTTGAACTGCAAAGCGCGCCTGTTGCCCTAGGCGCGCTGGATGTGTGGTAAACTCACCCAGTAGCTTGGTGATCACAGGCGGTCGTTTGGACTCTGGTAGATAGACACCCAGGTAGTAGACGGGAACCCCTGACAGGGCGATGGCAATGCCAATCAGAGAGTTGACGGTGTCGCTGTAGAGAGGAACGGCCACCAGGAAGACCGCACACAGACAGAACACCACCGGGTACAATAAAGTCAACTGTAGAGAGAGACATCAGGAGGGAGACAGTGAGCTACAAACTAAACAAAAACCTTGTATCATTGTTTTATATATACGGTATACATGCACACTGTGCATATACATATACTTTCCCACCCTGAACTCAGTTTTTAAAGAATCAGTATCATGTTTTTTAAGAAAGTCTTACAGTATGGTGGCACTTCTTGTTGATCGGTTAATGTTTTAATCGTTTTCGGCGGGACAACGTTGTCGCGCTGAATCACGCAGTTAAAACGGACCGACAAAAGCCGACATGCGACACATCCCCCATCCCATCCAGTCGCTGCGGCTTCGCTTCAGCAGCTGCAAGCCGGCGTCACATCTGCTGATATTACATTCAGTCAGCGTAGGAACTCTATTTTTACTCCAAAGGTGATCACTTTGGTAATATCTTTATCAGTCGTGACAACAGGAAGTACTAATACACTAATCAATGCAACTTATTCATTAAAAGTTCTTGGCATTACGAAAAATACAGTATTTAAAGTAATTACATAGCAAGCTTAATAAGGATGTTATAAACTATTTACCTTTCTCCCTATATATTTAGCTTATCAAATTTTAGATTTCCCCTCTGTTTTCAATTGAGATCTTTACTGCAATCCATCAGCTGAGCCAGTATGAATATGGAAATAACTCGATTTTTAATGTGCAACGTTAGTTTTTAAACTAATTTAATTCATTCATTCAGCTGCATATGTAAACGGATCTGGAAGGACAAACCTGCGTTATTTGTCAAAGTTTAAAGTAGGAAATGTATTTATTTATATGTGACCCCGGGGAAAAAACTGAATTAACTCTCCCAATATGTCCATCTTCTTCAGCAACAAACAAAACAAGCACACCAAAAGCCACCAACAAAGAACCAGCATCTGCTAAGGAATAAACCGTGTCTATGGGGAATGCATTTGTCATATTGTTGAACAGCGGCAATGGCAGGCACAGTATCACTATGTCTGCACTATAATCTTCTTTGTTCACCATAAGTATACCACGAGTATCAGAATCAAAGTGACGATCATTGATCGCATTTAAATCCCTATTCTGCACAGAGCCGGGTAAGTGGCAGAAAATGGACGAATGGATGCACAGGTGTGTTTACTTGGTCTTACCTTGACCGGCCTGGGTCTGTCGGGCTCTTTCCAGCGGAGGTAGATCTGCCCGGCGATGGACAGACCCACGAAGAACCAGTAGCTAAAGCTGTAGTAGTTGATGAGCTGGAAGACATCCTCCACTGTCAGGTAGATCAGTGACATGACACACTGGACAGTGGACAGAGGAAGAACGGGAGGATGAAAACAGTGAGAGAGAAAAAAAAACTGTTAAAGAGGTCAATGAATGTTACGGTATTCACTGCAATACGAAGAATCCATTATTTTCACCCTGTAAATGATCGACATTTTCATCTATCTGAGGTGGATAAGTGGTTTAAATAAAGACGTATATTTATTAGCAGACAAAGAGCTGCCAAATACTTTTAGTTTCCTTTAACCTCAAAATCCCATTCTGTTTTTTTAGAACGGAAATAGGTTATTCATACAATTAAAATAAAAAAAGTTAATGGTTTGAAGCTAATACAATAAAGGACACTAGTAAATGAGAAGGCTTGATACTACGACACTGCCACCATTACTACCGCCATTACATGGAGGTTTCCTGTACTCCACCATAATTAGCATGATCCATTTTTCGTACATTGAAGATCAGAGCTGGGATCGGAGTGAATCTCTGTATGTGGATCATGGACAGAACGCCTGGAAGGTGACCCTCGCGAGAGCCCACAAAGAACAACCTGGACACAGCAAACGTGAATCAAGACGGATAACAGCACACCATGAATTGTGGTCTTTTATACTGGTCATATGAAAAGAGTAAATGATAATTACAAAATAATGTGGGCGTGTGTGTGTGTGTGTGTTTTTGTGTGTGTTCTACCTGGATGCAGCTATAATGGAGGCGTTGAGGCCTCCATAGCAGGACAGAGCCACAGCAATGGGGATGGTCCAGCTCATCACACCAAGAGTCTGATCTGCAAATGTCTGAACCAGAGACGGAAACTGGTTTAGCAACTGTGCTTTCCACTCATACACGTGCATCTTCTCCACCTGATCTTTGTTTTTGGTTTTTGTAAAAAAAAGCGCTTAACAGTTAGTTTACTCACCACTGCCACTGCATCACTGGCCAGTATAGCACTAACATCCAAAACAGCATAGTAGGCCACATTGGTGAGGATGTATATGATTGTGACAATGGGCATAGAAATAGCGATGGCCAGAGGCAGGTTCCTAAAACAACAGGACAGTGGGTCATTAACCAGGCTGATTCAAGAATTCTGACGTGCCTCTGCGCATACTTTCTACTGAAAAGGAAACATGAAAAGGAAGAGTTACCTTTCAGGGTCTTTGATCTCCTCAGTAACAAAGTTGAGGGTGTCCCAGCCGGAATAGGAGAAGAGGGCAGAGTAGAGCGCCAGCGCAATGTCGCCTGGATCTGTGGACGATCCCTGAAAGGATGATTCAAAGTTGGTTGTGTGACCTAAGACAGAGCCAAAACAATTTAAGGAACAATCAGTGCAATGTTATTGCATCCATGTACAAAAGGATCTTAATACTGTGCATCTGTGGCCACTGTATTTGATCAGTCCTTATCATTCCACTGCCGATGGCTGCTTAGATTTCAAACTTTCTGTAAAATCTGTCTAGTCTGTTCTGTTTCAGCAACTGGTTTTCAGCCATGACAGTAAATCAAAACAAAGTTATGCAAGCATGCCACAAAAGTATGAGCTCACAAGAGGGTTTGCCTGTTAGGACTGAATAGAGTCTGTAAATGTTTCACTAAAGACTGGTAAAGTCTTATACCTTTGTTGTATGAATGTTACTGACAATGCAACACAAGTGATCCTAGGCAGGGTGGGAATTTAACTTGTGAACATCTACCAGCAAACAAGAAGTCGATCTCTTTGAAAGTAAAAAAACATGGCCGACAACATGGTCGCACTGCATGGGCTGAGTCAGTTTGTTAATATAATCTGCCAAAATAGCCGACAAAAGATGAAACAAAAGAGAATTAGTGTGCAAATGGATATACCACCTTTAATCTACTGAACGTCAGCGCACTATAGCAAATGTCCTCCGCTGAGACACCCCTGAACAATGCTTAGACGAAGCGATACCTCTGTTGGAGTAAATGGTAAACCGATGGTAACTGGACTGTACTTGTATAGCGCCTTTCTTGTCATCCGACTACTCAAAGCGCTTTCACACCACATATCACATTCACCCCATTCACACCCTGATGGCATCACATCACATCAGTACAAAGTTACCCAATCATTCTCACACACCGAAGGCACAGCCCTCGGGACCCCTCAATTTGAGGTTCAGTATCTTGCACGAGGACACTTCGACACGTGGCGCAAAAGGATGAAGCCCACTACATTACACGAAGCCGTGGGCACATCCGGTATTGGCCACAGGTCCGCCAGTGCTAGCCGTGCCAAGTTCAGGAACCACCTGGTGCCAAGGGCTCTCTGGTGCTACTACTAGCACGGGTAGGCGCTGCGTCAGACTCCTGTGCTGCAGTGGCATCATTAGCCGCGTCAGGGGGAAGGCATTCAGCAGGCCGCAAACTGAAAAAAGACTGGGTAGGTCAAATGTATTCTGCATCTTATTCCACTAGAAGTAGAGGAGTTGCACTTCTCATTAGGAAACAATTACCTTTTGTCATTGAGACAGTACGGTCTGGCCCAAAAGGGTGCTATGTGTTGATCCAAGGCTATCTATATGGAGAAAACACTGTTATAGTGAATATATAAGCTCCACCTACGTCACCGCCAAACTTTTCTTACCATGCTTGGTGAACTGACCCCTTCTTATACATCTTCAAATATCATTATTGGTGGAAAATTGAACTGTATTTTAAATTTTGATTTTGATAAATCTCCCCAGGCTAAATGTCTCAGCAAGAGTTCTAAAACCATTGGTAAGGAAATGAATGAGATGGAATGGCGACTAAAAAAACCTTCAGTTAAAGACTTTACATTCCACTCAAATCCCCATAATTCTTATTCTAGGCTAGACTACTTCCTTAATCCACGTACCTTAGTGAGATTTAAATTGTAGGATTGGCTCAATTCACATTTCAGACCATGCCCCTTTGATATCCCAACAAGCTGAGAAATCATTATTTTCAAAAAAACAAAACAGAGGTAATATGAGTACAGGAACAAACTGGGTAACCAGTAAGATTTTAACTTTGCTTTCAAAACTTTTAAGCAACCATAATAGCCGTAACTGCATGTCTCAAAGACTCAAAAGGTTGTTTTACGTCTGAGGAGATTAATGCCATATTTACCAATGATTACAAATTATATAACTCAGAAATACATAAAAGTGACCCTTTAAATAGATGCCTTTTTGGAATGCTTAAAACCTACCACAAATAAATGAGCAACAACAACAGGCTTTGATTAAGCCAATTACATTAGCAGAGATAAAGGATGCTATTGATGACATCCCCTCAGGGAAAGCTGCTGGTCCTGATGGCTTTCCCCCCGAGCTATACAAAGTATTCAAAGACATTCTCACTCCATTTCTAAGTAAAATGTACGCGCCTACCTTCCTGAATCAAAAACCGCCTGAACCAACACAGATAGCTGCCATTACCTTAATACCAAAGCAAGGTAAAAACCCAGATGGAACCCTCCTCATACAGACCAATTAGTTTGCAATGTATGGAAAATAAAATATTGGCCAAGCTTTTAGTGACGAGATTAGACCCTATCCTACCCACCATCATTGTTTGTGCAAGGTCGTCATTCTGACGTTTTTGCCACGTTCTTTTAAATTCAGTACCCCAATATCAGGAAGGTCATGGACCATAGCAGATTGAGGCACTCATTCACCACGTATATGCATGCTGAAGTGGAAAACAATTAGCTACATTTACCATAAACCGTTCTCTTAAAGTGATATCAGTAGGCCACTCTCAGCAGCAGGCAATCAAGAGATGGGGAACTTAAAACTGCAATCACTGATCACCAATGGAAAATAATCATGTTAAATAGCAAAAGAATATGAAGCAAAAACAGATCCCAGGAAACTCAGTTTCAGAGTATACATATATTACAAACCACCCTATATCACAGGAGCAAATATGACAATGACTGTCCTGGTGTACGTGTAAGGTGTAAGCAGCATGTGCATGTGCATGTAATGTGGCTCTGTCCGGAAATTCATACCTTTTGGGTTGAAATTGGTAACCATGTATGAACCATAATAACCGTTGTATTTTAGGCCTACACGCTTCCTCACCTGAATTAAACAGATATAAGAGAATCCTTAGTCTTCTATGGTACTGTGCACGGTTATCAAGCTTACAGCAGTGGCTAGACGATGTCAAACAACCTGCTTCAAGTTGGCTTTATAATGTTCTAATAGAGAACAATGCTGAAAGCATATTAAAGGGTTTTGCAACTTTGGGATCCAAGCGATCCCCAAGTCCAAGTGTCCATTAACATTTCATTGTTATTGTAGTTATAATATGGAGGATGATGAGCTTTGTTTGTGTTGTTTTCTTGTCCTTTTTTTCTCCGTCTGTTAGCCTAATTGTTCGTACGGTTAGCCGTTGTCTGTGTGTGTAAGCAGTATAAACGGAAAATAAAATGTTGAAAAGAAAGAGCATCTACAAGATAAATGTTCAAATCTCCCAGCCACTCAACAGAAAATTATTATTTTGAAATCTGAAATCTACCAGCTTTCTTTCAGATTTCACCAGCATTTGTCCTCGAGTTTTCCTTCAACTGTGTGAGCCAAGCCAACGTGTGAGCCTATGGCACTTTCAACAGTTATGGCATAGAGGCGCAATGGGAAAAGGGGAGGACTGTAGTGACACCACTCACCCTGGCACAGCTTGACGATGCCAGTAATGATGATGACGATGAGGGCTGCCACCTTGGCATAGGTGAAAATGTCCTGCACACGGGTGCCCCACCTTACATAGGCAGAGTTGATGAATGTCAGTAAGCCTGGGGAGAGAGGAAAGTTTCATATATTGTCTTGGTATTGTGTCTGCACCTGTAGAACAGCTAGAGAGATGTGAGCAAACAGCAGTGGGACACAAAGTAGATCAGAAGTACTTACATATGCACGCTGCAGCGATGAGCCTGCCTCCTGCATATGGTGGTTCACATGTTGGAAAGAGCGGCTGCACCAGGTAGTTTGCAAATGTAATGGCAATGACCGCCTGGCTGGTGGGCTCAATAATCAGCAAAGATGTCCACAGACGAATGAATGCAATGAAGCCACCAAATGATTCCAGGATGTATGCATAAGAGGCCCCCGATTTGGTGATGGTGGTGCCCAGTTCAGCGTAGCAGAGGGCCCCCACCACAGAGAACAGGCCCCCAATGACCCAGATGACTAGCGACAGCCCGTAAGAGGCGCTGTACATTAGCACACCCTTGGGGGAGACGAAGATACCAGAGCCGATCATGTTTCCGACGATCAGGCTGACTCCGTTGAGCAGCGAGATCTCCTTCCTAAGCTGCATGCTCTCTTCGGGTGGCTCCATAAGATGGGAAGAGTGGCCTGCATTGCCGTTCATATTCACACATTCTCCGCAGGCGGCCATGGTGCCGTCGCTTCGGGGCTGAACCAGCGGGAACTGAGGACCGGCTGTGGACAGTACAGGCCCTTGTCCCTTTCTGGCAACCTCTGGAACAACCTGTCCAACAGATTCAGATGTACCAAGTCACTTTTGGTGAAGGGAAGGGGAGCTCAATGCCAAATGGTGAGTCAGAAGAGTGTCCTGTAACTGGTATTTAATCTGTAAAGTATCAAACACTGGTAGAAGAAAGGTCATGACTTGAGCACAGAGTTGGCAGGGTGACAGGAAAGAGATTTGGGATGAACAGATAACGGGAAGTGGAAACATTTACTACAGAGGTAGGGAGGAGGAGAAACACAACATAGTACCCTGAGTGTGACACTTTTCGTGAGGGTAGATTAATGTACCATGATGCTCAAAATGTGAACAGAGTTTGGAAGCCGATGCATTTATTAATAGACATAGGGTAAAAAAAAGTGTAAGTATTATGTCTGTAATAAAACTAGTAAACTGCCAGAAAATGGAACATCTTGTGAATGGCATGTACAAAACAATGCAACACATAGCTAAAAAAGTGCCATAACGCAACAGTTTATTACGCATTATCATGCAACTGTTCAACCTTTTTTGTCAGGCCATGCTTTGTCAGCATCTGTATAGAGAAAATGTAGCCTTTCACTAACTCAGTTATTTCCACTTCTTGTCACTTAATTTCGCCTAATTTCTGCCACAAC
Organism: Coreoperca whiteheadi; assembly: GCA_011952105.1. NCBI lineage: Eukaryota > Metazoa > Chordata > Actinopteri > Centrarchiformes > Sinipercidae > Coreoperca > Coreoperca whiteheadi. The sequence goes on along the minus strand of CM022485.1, from coordinate 30,227,067 downwards.
CAACTGATCAACCCCCCTTTCCCATCCCCCACCCCCTTTTGCCCCTTGTGATGTGTTCTTCTGTCATTTGATATAGCAATAGAGCCCTGTGGGTCACATGCTGGTAGTCACGGTTAGCTGAAAAGACATGCGCAAAAGATCTGTGACAACCATATTTTAAGGTTGTGTCTCATAGCTCACACACAAAAACAAGACATTAAGATACAATGCCTAGGAAATATATACAACATTACCACTGGATTATAACTTATGTTAAGGGGGACAAATAAAGTGAAATTGTGTCTGAAGATGGTATCATTTCAGAGAATGATCTGAACTATCATATAGCTGAGGGAAGAGCAGGTTAGAATAGCAGAAGTAATGATGTATGTAATGTAGGTGTGCAATGTACAATTTACAGGACAACGACATAACTGTATATTGGACTAAAGGGCCAGTTATAACAATGGGCTAGTGCTTGTGTGTTGTGTCTGTGTGCATGTGAGGTGCATGCTTCAGTTCAATCATTAGGCATCTTTTCCACATGCGCAAACTCCCCACCACACCACCTGTTTTTCTGATGATAAGGCAAGACAAGGAAAGTTTATTTATATAGCACCATTCAGACCCGAGGCAATTCAGAGTGCTTTGCAAGGGCATAGACATATGTTAAATGCAGGAATACATAAAAAATAAGACATTAAGCAAACACACTGAATTTGCGTTTCAAAGACAATTAAAAGAAAAGGCGAATAAGATAGTTAAAAGATTTAAAAGAAATTGCATTCAAACGTCAATAAAAACAAAAGCAAGTAATTAGTTACAGAAATTATGTATCTGAATATTGAAAAGATTCATCTTTTAAGCCTTGATTTAAATGAGCTGATGGTTTCATCAGACCTCAGGTAGTGAGGAAGCTTGTTCCACAGGTGGGGAGCATAGAAACTAAAAGCTGCTTCACCTTCGTGGGTTTTGATCCTGGGTACACTTAGTAAACCTGTCCTTGGATTCTTCATGGCGAACAAGTAAATTGGAGATGTATTTAGGCCCGGGACCATATGGTGCTTTGTAAAGAAGTAATAGGTTTATCCTTTGACACACAGGAAGTTAGTGCAGTGATTCTAGGACAGGTGTAATGTGCTCCACTTTCTTGCTGTTAGTGAGGACTCAGCATTCTGGACGAGCTGCAGCTGTCTGACAGATTTTTTAGTGAGACCTGTGAAGACACTGTTACAAAAGTCTAGCCTACTAAAAATAAACAGGTTTTCCTGTTTCGTGTTTATCCAGAAACCTTTCATTCTTGCTATGTTTTAAAGGGGGTAGTAGGCTGATTTTGTAATTGTCTTTATGTGGCTGTTGAAATTTAAGTACGAATCCATAACTACACCAAGATTTCTGGGTTGATTTTTAGATTTTATTGTCATGGATTCAAGGTGAGCACTGGCTTTTAATCTCTCTCGTTTGGGACCAAAAACAATTATTTCCTTTTTTTTGTTCAGTTGTAGAACGTTTGGCACATCCACTCATTGATATGTTCAATGGACTTACTCAGCAAGTGTAAAGGTCTGTTGTCACGTGGTGACATTTTTATGTAGAGTTGTGTGTCATCTGTATAAGTATCGTAGGAGATGCTATAGTGTTCCATAATCTGAGCAAGGGGGAGCATGCAGATATTGAATAGAAGAGGCCTGAGAATGGACCCTTGAGGAACTTCACATATAATTTTTGTTCGCTTACGGCACTTTTCCACTACAAAGTACCAGCTCGACTCGACTCGACTCGCCTTTGTTTGGTTTTCCACTGTGTAAAAGTTGTACCTGTACCTGCTTTCAGGTACTTTTTTTCGTATCACCTCCGGCGAGGTTCTGAGCGAGCTGAGGCGAGCTGAGGCGATACTAAAATGTCACGTGAAAACACGGCAGACTGCTGATTGGTCAGAGAGAATTGTCACTATTCACTGCGTCATCATTGCACGTGCCAGACGGAGTTTTGCCAGAGATTGCGTGATATACCGATTACTATTATGGCAACTCGGAAGAATATGCCGTGGTCAAACGAGAAGGAGCAGAATTTCCTTTGACAAAGTTTGTCTTCTTGCTGTGAGAAACAGCCACATCCAAACCAAAATCAAAAACAGCATTCACTCGATTTCCTAAGTGTGTGGGTATCGGTTTTGTATCGCTATGATCTTTCCTACAAAAGGTAGGTTTGATATGGGCCTGTAGTTATTTGTTACTGAGGCATCCAGATTATGCATTTTTCAAAGAGGTTTAATAACTGTAGTCTTCAGGGATGGACTGGGACCAAAAATCGGCCCTGGCATTTTGGCCCAGACCGGCCCACCACCACATAAGATCACAAATACCACCCGTCCTTGCGCTCCCCTGCCCTTAATATTTTTACCAACTCCTACTCTTTAAAACTACTAAAGCCACTAGGTCCACCACTTTTGTGGGCCTGTTCATGGGTCGAAAAAAAGAAAAAAAAGCCCATCGGCCCACCGAGAAAGTGCTCGGTATGCCAGATGGCCAGTCCACCCGTTTATGTGATGCTTCAACAGTAAGAGAGTTTCTTATGTGTCTGTAATTTTGAGGTTACATTTCAGTGTGTTACTCAACTTTTTAACATGATTTTTAAAAATAAGAGTATTGTCAAGGGTAACACCTAAATATTTGAATTCATCCACATTTTAGATGTTTTGCCCATTTACAAAGACTTCAGGACAATCCCTGAGTTTGCTCCTGTTTGTAAAGAACATGGTTACATTCTTTTCAAAGTTTAAGGTCAAACAGGAGTTATTTAGCCATTCAACAACCTTCTGCAACCGCAGTAGCATTTTTTCCCGTGAGTATATAACACAGTATCATCAGCATACATGATTAAATCGACATTATTACACACAGATGGAAGGTCGTTAATGTATATGCTGAAAAGCAGCGTCTCTAAAATTGACCCTTGTGGCACTCCCAGGGTGCATGCTTTAAATGGGGATAGAGTATATTTCACCGGCACACACTGATGTCGGCCACTCAGGTAAGATTTAATCAAATTTTGTGTGTCTATAGAAAGGTCATAATTTACCAGTTTGTTTAATAGTATGTCATAATTAAACTTGACAAAAGCCTTGCGCAAATATAGAAAAACTGCTCCTCCCTGATTTAGATTTGTTTTAATTACTTCAAGGAAGTAGCAGCATGTTGTTTCTGTTGAATATTTTTTCCTAAAGTCAAACTCCATAGGATAAATAAAAGCCCTGGAATTAAGGTGAACAATTAGTTGTTCTGGTAAAACCAATTCAATGACCTTTGAAATGGCTGGCAGGATGCTAATATGTCGTTAGTTACTAACTTCCAGTTTGTCACCAGATTTATACACAGGGGTTAACATAGCAGATTTCAAGGCACTAGGAAAAGTACTCTTATTAATAGTTATGTTTATTATTTTAGTTAAAGCAGAGGTTTTAGATTCTTTATGATTTTTTAGAAAGACAGTATCAAGACCATATATGCCTTTTGCTTTGCTATTGGACAGGGTTGAGAGGACCTTTCCAGCCTTTATATCATTTGTTGGGGTTATACGAAAGGCAGAACTTTCACAAACTAAGGAGTGCTGAGGGTGGATCTTTGGAAACTTCTGACCCAATTTTTGTACAGACAAATTTGTAGCGGCAGCTAGGCTATCATCTTGAATATTTCCATTTATTTTAAGCTGTATGTTATCATATTTGGGCTTTTTCTTTCCACTTAGTTTGTCAATGCTTTTCCATGGTCTTTTACTGTTCCCTTTGGCATCTCTAATAATTTCAAGGAAGAAATCTGCTTTTGCGTTTCTAAGTTGCATTAAGACTTTATTTCTCAGACCTTTATATATTAGATGATCAGTAGTCAATCCAGACTTTAGAAATCTCTTTAGGGAGGCATCTTATACAACTACTTCATCCGCTGTTATACCTAGAAATAATTCAACACAGTTATCACTTCATGAAGTCACTTTGATGTTTTATTAAGGTCCTAGATTCCAAGGTTGTTATTTAGGAGGGCTGCATTTGCAAAATATGGTGATAATATTCTCAAATATGTTTTCATTCGCACTGTATAATCACCTGAAAATCTGAATTGTTGTGTTTCCATTAGAATAAGTCGTTTATCTACAGAGTGAGCGGGCCCTATTCCAGGGAGTTGAACCGCCATGTTGCACCGCCATGTTTCTACAGTAGCCCAGAATGGACAAACCAATCACTGGCTCTAGCTAGGGTCTTTCGCATTTTTCGTAGGTTTCACAGCCACCGTAGTTTCTCCTACACACTTGGAAGGGGAGGGTGAGGTGAGCGGTATTCAAATGGTTTCAAACTGCAGTTTCACCGCTAAGTGCCCCTAAATCCTACACACTGGACCTTACGGGTACAGGGGGGAAAAAAGATAAGCCAATCTTGTTCACTGCTTCTACCTGGAGACTGTAACGGTCTCAAAGGTTTACAATGCTTTTCATGTGATTGTGATATCCTGGGTTTGAATTTGGCCCAGGACGTTTGGCACCCTCCTCTCTCTCTCTCACTCAGTGTCTTCTCTCCACATAATTCAAGAAATCAAACCAGCTGCACGAGCAGCATTTAGAGCTGAAACAATTAATCTGTTAGTCGATTGACAGGAACTTAATCAGCAGCTATTTTTTAATCATCCATTAATTGCTGAAGTCATTTATCAAGCAAATATGCCAAACATTCTGTGGTTCCAGATTCTCTAGTGTGAGGAGTTGCTGCTCTTCTCTGTTTTCATTTATTATTGTAAAGTGGATATGTTTGGGTTTTGGAATGTTGGTCGGGCAAAACATGCTGGAGGCTTACATAATCATCTGCTATTTTCGTATAATTTATAGACCCAGCAATGAATCGACTACTGGGGAAAATAATCGGCACACTAATTGATCATGAAAATAATCGTTAGTTGCAGCCCTACTTACATTGATCATTTTGTAGCTTTATTATTCTCAACTAGTGTGTGTGTGTGTGTGAGAGCATGTACAGTATGTTTGTGTCTGAGAAGGCTAGATCATTATCACCGGTGGCTGCAAGCCATTTCGGAGATGTTTTCAACTCACTGAGTAACCAGAGACAGGCAAGTGTGGGACGAGCTACAACCAGGCAAACATGACAGAGAGCTCCCGATAAAGGAAACTACCCATCTGCTCCTTCGCTCTGCTTCGTTTCAAATCTGTGACACTTCCCCACATGTTATCTTGTAGCCAGTTTGTGTTTTCTATTATTTGACTAAAATATGTGACTAAAAATCCATTACCAAAACCTTAGTACTCTGTTTTCAAACACAAAATGTCATCTATATACGAATTCCAGCTGCCAGTGGAACAGTTTGCAAAGTTGGGTGAATTGTAAAGATGTTGCAACTGTGTCAGCTTCAACAAAGGTCATACCATTTTATTCAGCATATTACTGTGATCAAAAAGTGAGCAAATTTGACTTATCCAACCTGTTGTTGTATTATATGTGAGTATTGTATGCTTTATATATATATATTCACCTACTTGTATGTAGCCTACATAATTGTTCTATGTTTAGTTGTACCTATCTTTGTTCAGCTTTGTTGTCCTTGTTTTTAGCTGTAGTATGTCTCTTCGAGCTTCCTGTAAATTTTTTTTGGAACTGTGTGTTGAGAGCAACTTAAAATCAGAGTCAAATTCCTTGTATGTGTACACATACTTGGCTGATAAAGCTGATTCTGAAGTAAGTGGAGAGGTTGGTGAAAACGGCCAAAACCGATTGTATTCTATCTATGATCTACGGTAGATAGATAGAATGTAATTTATCTTCTATGATCCAGAAGTGTACGAATGTGTATGCCAGGAGGCTATGTTAAAAAAGGGGGCCAAATCCTTTCCACAAATAAATAGTGTGTATTGATTACCTCTGCTGCTACCATTGCTCTGATGACCTAAACCACTTCATGATTAGCTCATTTCAGTGATAAGGCTAGGTAGGGATCCGTCTATTTCCTGCTATATTGTTGGATATATATTGGAAGAATGTCTGCCAAATAAAAATAAAAATGATCTTTATAAATATATCCTTTAACGTTATAAAGCATCCAGGGTCAGCGTTTTCTTCCTAAAATAGCCGGTGTCAAGTGACACTGACTTACTAGACCTAACTTCCGCTTGTGACTTTCAACATAAAGTCACAATTAGAGCTGTCACAACTTAAGTGGAAATAAGTTGTTATTTTTTTCCTCCCCCTCTCAAACAGTCTTTCACTGAATATGTCAAGTCAAGTTTATTTGTATAGCCCGAACTCACATATGTCACATATATTGGGCGACCCATGTCTGCCAAATAATAATAAACACGATCTTTATGAATATGCTGCTGCGGGCAATGCTCCGTAAATAGCTGTCGTGCAATAGCAAAACAATGACAAAAAAGAAATATTTGCTGTTATTGTATAACTACAATTGAATCTCACAAGGGGCTTAACGATCTCTTACTAATATTTTTGTACCACTTACAACACTGTTATATAATTCCTAGCTTTCCATTCACCTCGCTTCAATGGAATGACTCCGCTACTGTCCAGGGATGGACTGGGACCAAAGATCAGCCCTGGCATTTTGGCCCAGACCGGCCCACCGCCACATAAGATCCCACATGCCACCCGTCCTTGCGCTTAAAGATTTGCGATCGGCCCACCGGTATGCCAGACCGCCCGTGCTACTGGCGCAAAACACGCAGTTATTGGTGATGCACTGCCAGTTGCTAACACAATTAGACGCGATACATTGACTTTATTTTGAAGGTGAGCCTCCTAACCTCCGGTGGCCTCGCGGCTATCTGCGGCTAGCTTGCTGCCGCTCCTCCGCCTCACGGACCTGGCTTCCCTCCTTGCCCCGTTGCTCTGTATCCAGGTAGCGCTATCTATCCTCGGCGAATACGCGGACAGTGTCCCGCTCCAACAACAACAACAACAAAAAAACATGTCCTCGGGGCGTCGTCCAGTCTTACCTGTGCTGGTGTTGCCTCCGACCCTCCCGGCGCGTCCGCAAACGCATCAGCGACACCGGCAAACAACTGGCCGCTGCGCCTCGGAGGACGCGTCATGTGACGCTGCGGCACTACGGGCGCGTCGTGTGGCTGCAGGATGCGCGCTGTACAGCTTACTGTTAGCGCGTGTGTTGGGATTCTTTTCCGAGCAAAACATTTCCTCACTGACTGAAAAACCATGTAGCTTCTTATTCAGTTCTGACTTACTGATTTTCTTTTTTCTTTTGCGACACTGTACCTGTAGCAGTCAGGAAAGTCATTTTGTTTGTGATTTAGCCTACGTCACAGTTTAACAGATACATGTATAAAATGGACTAAGGATCTTGAAACATTTTGGCATAGCAATTTAAAAGAATTGCGTGTCGTTTTAGTATCACTTTAGTCACACTGAAAGTCAACGTTGAATTATGATTGTTTGTATTCTCTCGTTGTTGTCGTTGGTCAGTGACGTATCGGCGATGACGACACAGGCTTACGCGCACGCAAGCGGCGTGCTACGCGCACACCAGTGGGCTGGCGTGGGTTTATCGGGTACAGCACCCGTTCAGAGTCACACATGCTATGGCACGACGGGTAAAGAGCAGAGCAGTGCATGGAAAGTAGTCTCCCATCTTAGGTCAATATGCACCATGGCAACAAAAAGGTAGTAGAAGATAATGGGACATAAAACAAAGTCATAAATAAATAACAATAAAGTTATATAGGCTATTTTATTTTAATATAACATGTTGCATTTGATTGTGTTGCTCTGTTTTCATTTTAGCTTCATTTCTTTGCCGGACATTAGAGAAGTAGGACATTAAATCTCGCACAGAGCCCCATGTTAACGGTGACACACACACGGCACACACAGTAGCAGAGACATTAAGAGTTTTGATGGCAAACAAGCAGCATTTTCGTGACGAGAACAACTAATCATAGGCCTCCAGGGAGGAAACACGCAAGGCAGAGATAAGGAGGGGGGACGGCCGAGCGAGAAAACAGCGAGGCGGCGAATGTGCTTCCTTTCCACTGGTACACAGTCCCAGATAGACAGCCACACAGCCATTAGTTTCTTTTTTTGACTTTTTTATTAATACTTTATATACATCCACACAAAAAAACAACCTGATATACAAAGGCATATGTGTGACATCAAATGTCACTTTAGAAAATAAAAAAAGTGCAAATATCACAGTATCTAAAAAGTCCCGTGTAGGTTTTACTGGGGATGAAAGAAACGTTTTTAACAAAGTTTAGTTCATTTGGATTTTGGTCCATTTTGAAGGTGAAGATCATTATTTTATATGATGTGAATCATTTTGACTGAAGGTCTGAATACGGTCTTCTAAAACATTCAGCTATTATTTTAGAATGCGTACTAACTGTAAGAAATCTCTTCTAACATGCATATTAGAACAACACAAAAGTGCTACTTAAAACGACTTAAAAAGGTGAGGCCGAACAAACGCTTACGCAGTCAAACATTAAAAATACAAAGCTTATCTAAGGTTCAAGGAGCCCTTCAATAATAATATACAGTTTTTGTTTACAGACAACACAATGGGAATCGCAGCACAGTAGCCTGCAATCATCTAACTTCCCCATGTTTCCCTGTCTGGAAATAAAGCTTCACTTTATCCCCAGCGTACAATTTAAAATCTCAAAGAAATTCGTTCCCTTCTATACCTAGAGCCAGTCTAGGGTATTGTACACATAAAGGCTCCAGGCCTGTATTATGAGTTCCTGAGTGATAATGTCATTGCTTATTCACTGTCCCAGAGAAGAACAATCAAGTATCTGCTGTGACTGCAACGCGGACGGGATTGATTAAAAGATTTCCAGCAAGGTCTTAACGATATTTTGCTAATCTCCAGCCATGTGCTTTTTACTCGTGAGTGCCATCTGTAGCTCAAACTAAACAAAAATAAGGCTGACTGATCACCTGCCCATTCCACTTGATAAGCTGGTGCTGATAGGCTTTCTAGTGGTAGAAGTGCTGACCTACCATTTCATCACCCTGACCTCGACAGTAATTTTACCCCCCACTTACAGCAGCAAAGCAGGCAGTGGGTCCGAACAGCGCCGGGAGGTAACCGGTTGAAGGTCAGTTTTTAAAAAAAATCCAACAAGGTGACGTCTGTGACTTGCGCGCAGTGCGCTTGTGTTTTACTGGTCTGTGGTGTTTCATACCAAAGGGTACCAGACGAATGAGAGGGATGGATGGGAGCGTCACTGTGAAGTTCTCTCTTCGGGTTGTCACTCAGACTTCCCAGCAGTTACATTAAGCAGTTCAGTTCAGCGGAGGAAACAGTGAATCTACAGTGTCGCAGTCAGTGGCGGGACATTCTTCTCTACTGTGTCACTGACTTTGATAAGAAGACTGTATTTTTACAAAAACGCTTGACTACTGCAGCTTTGATTTTCCCACTGTATTATGTGCCCCCCACTCCTTTTTTTTTTTTTCTCCCCATCTAACTCTTCTCCTGGGCGTTTAGCATGTGTTGTCTGGTAGATCCGCTGCTGGTGCTGCCGAGAGCCGAGCCGCCGGCCTGTTTCCGCATCCAGTCCAGCATGTAGAACCGCAGCATCAGGAGGAAGCCTGGGGGAACAGACCAGAACCAAGGTTCAATCCTTTCTTTTCTCCATCTAGTCAACATTTTCAGGATCACTGGGCCAAAGGCCTGTGGGATGAGTGGAATGGCAAAAGACACATTCAAGGTAGTAGGTCTCCAATACATATTTAGATTTACTTCATGTGATTGCACTGACGTAAAACAAACAATCTTTCAGCTAAAAAAACGTCCAAAACGAATCAATCTCTAATCAAAATAGATATACAATATTTACCTGTAGGCTATTGTCACTTGTTTTATGTGATTTTAGATGTGAAATCTAAATAAAGACTCTACTCCACTAGCTTCATTAGCTGTCTCGCTATGTTGCTATGTGTATCCTACACATGTATTGGAAACTCCACTGCACAAAGACTGTGAGCAGTTCAGCTACATTTTAGTTTTGCTCTGTTGATAAAGGAAGAACTGGCCAGTAAGCCCTGGCTAGCAACAGGAAAGCTCATCACTTTAGGCTTGGTTGGAGATGTTTCAAAGTTAGCTTTATTTAACACAGGTAAAATGATCAAAAAATCAAAAACGTCGAAGACAAAAATGTCCCCAATATTGCACAAGGGTTAATATGAGACAAGACTGATTATTGTCAGTGTGCTGTCTATGAACATCTATGCACACTATAGAGTACACATCTACTATCTGCTATCTTTACACTACACTACTAGTGCAGGCATATACAGTGCAGGTGTTTTTGCTGTTTTACTTTTACAGGTGTGATAATGCAGCTTTACTGTCTTAACTTAATCATTGCATGAAGATTGAGTCGAAATGAATTATTTAACATTTTGGGAAATACGCGTATATACGGTTTCTTCTAGAAGAGGAGATCCATACCACTCCGTCTTTCCACATCTGTCGGCTGAGTCCGTCAGCCAATGCTACAGTAGTCCGGCACGTGAGCCCGAAAAACACCACAACTTGTCATTTTAACACTTTGGTTTTTGTACAGACTAAACAACCACAATATAACGTGTCAATTAGTGAGCTTTAGAGGCGCTGGCAGGTGGATTTTATTACCTTTGGGCTCGCTGTTTCCCCGTTTCTAGTCTGGCTGAGCTAAGCTAGCTGGCTCCTGGCTGTACTTTGGTATTTAGTGGCCATACACGAGAGTGGTATGGATCCTCCCAGCGTCCTAACTCTCAGCAAGAAAGCGATTAACTGTACTTCCCAAAATGTCTAACTATTTCTTTACATATTAAGTGTCAGATCCTTATCTTATGTGACATAAGACTTCTTGGTACAGAAAATGATCCGCCTGAACAACCAACGTGCAGCGACAATGGAGTTAAAAAGCAGAGTTTTTGGACCTGAATCAAAAACAGGGGGGCTGCATGTGAGAGGAAGCAGCCTTTCTTCTGATAGGCACCCGTAACAGAAGGCCTTGATTAACCGTGGCCATTGTCTCATTCCCACAATGATACAATGGACCACTGGCTCCAAATACACACTCACCAATGTCTGAGGCAAGAATGAAAATAGCCCCGTCCAAAGACTGACTATAGTCAGACCCTCTGTGAAGGTGGCAATGACACAGTAAAACTACACAAACATGTATTTATTTCAAGTCTTTTTATCATTTTTGGATCAGTATATTTTCCTAGGTGACAGCAATGCCATATAATGCCTGAAAATGTGAGTCTCTGTCCTGTGGCGGTAGGTCTGTGGTATGGTCTCTTATTAATAAGAAAAAATACAAAACGGTCCACACAAGTTGATAGAAGCCCAAGCTCCTCATGCTTGCAAAACTGAATATAACATCATAATATAAAGCTCCGACTGACGTCTACATGCGTTGAACTGGCACAGTATGCCGCAAGCACAGACCTTGAAAGGAGTTGAGGATGCAGGAGAGGAAGAGGACGAAGTCAGAGAGAGGTCCAAAGTCCAGGAAGGTCAGACCCCAGGTTGTCCCAAAGAGGCAGCTGAGGCCCCAGATGCTGAGAAATGTCACACGGTTCTGCCTCCATTCATCCCGGGTGCGGATCTGCCTGTAGACCAGGAGGAGCATCACAATGCCAGAGGACACCAGGACGAGCAGGACTGTCATGTTGGTGAAGTAGTGGGCCAGCAAGGCCTTGTGGGTATTTTTCATCCAGCACCTGCAAACGCCAAATACACTCAGAGCAGGAAAAGCAAATAATCCCAAAGAGGACAAATGAGACGCCAGGTTTTGCGAAACTGACACGACACCGCTCCTCTGCTGAAGGTGGTGTGTGACTTTGTGATTGACTGTGCTTGCATTTACTTGTCCGTCATCCATATGTGCTGCATGTGTTTCTCCACAGCAAGTATATTTGTCCAAATAGTCTTGCTTACATCAGATAAGGATTGGACACGTCATCGCTTGGCACCACCTCTCTCAGTCCATAAATGTCGCCTACTGCAGCCAGGATGACAATGGGAACGGCAGGGACGACTGGAAAAGAATGCATACGTTAATATCATCTTTACCTAAACGTACCCCGAGGTGCAATTTATTTGACTTTTTTAAAGGTTACCTCACACACACTCACCGAAGCCGACCAGATTCCATACATAGGGCTTTGGGGAGGGGCTGAAAACCATGTAGACCAACCAGAAGGTGTGGAAAACCTCTATGCCCATCCAGGTGAAGGAGCTGAGCAGGGTGTAGTGGAGGCCCGCCCCCACCCAGGGGCAGACGCTCTCCCCTCCCACATTGGCCAGGACCCCAGTGAAAAAGAAGAGCAGATTGAGGAAGCCCAGGGAGACAGCTAAGCCCAAGTGGATGGGAATGGACTGCTCCTTCGATCGCCGGCTGGAGGGAGAGTGGGACGCAAACGAGAAGGTCACTTAGTTGTTAAAACTGATTTATCGGTGCATGTTGTTTTGTTTTTTTGATAAACTACACAAGCCCTCAAAAAGTAGCGTTACCTCTTCCTGCAGAGATAAACGATGAGAGCAACACAGCTGACCACAGACACAGCGCAGCCCAGAGATGTAATGGCCGTCAGTGCCAGGAGGTGGCGCACTGGGCGAGGCTCCAGTTGCTGTCGGGACACAGAGCAGTGAGCAGGGCAACGGGGCCTTCACACACCAAAACACGAGCGCGTCTAATGTTTTTACGTATATTTCGTATGTTTCTTCGCTACAAGCTGACGCGTGTGATAGTCTGTGTGTGTGCAGTCACGTACGGATGTGGATTTTTCTGGGTTAGTAATGTTGAGTGCAAACGTGTTCCCAAGGCGTGTGGCGCTTCCTCCTCCCTGTCTTGCATGCTTGCTTCTTGTTTAAAACCTAGCAGTGTATCTGCTGCATGTCTCACCACAAGTACAGTGAAGAACGTCAGATGGTTACAGAGGCACTCGGTGTGGTTTGCTCCTTTCGCTTGCGTCTCACATCCTTGCACCGACCAATTGACCTGCCATGGATCTGCACACAGAAAACACACGTTTGAGCAGACTTAATTGTCATCTGCGGGAGTTGCAGTCAATTAAGCGGGGCAACGCAGACGCATGTTGAATGAATATTGCTTGGAAGCTCGCATCTGAAGGGCTCCAAACCTTTCCTGGTGTCCCATGAAACACATTTCCTTGAGTGCGTTTTCTGAAATAAAGAGGAGAGATCAGGCGTGAGCTGGAATCATTTCACATCAAGATGCTGAGTGTTGTTTGTTCACATGAACCGAGTTTCAGGCGCTGTTAAGTAACCACGCTGCGTCCTCTGTGTTGAGGTGAACTGAAAAGGAGCATCTGTTTTTCAACAGCATCCGCAGGAAAACCCACATATGAGAAGCTTGACATGTACAGCACACAGACTGTAGTAACGACAGAACATTGGATCCGGTTGTTTTTTACTTTTAGAGAAAAATATCCAAGTCTACTGTTCATAAAAGCAATTTATTTCTGTGGCCGCCATTAAATAGTGAGCAAGACCACCAAATAGCTTCCCTTGATTTAGTTGACCAAATTATTCAGTTCACTATATGTTGCTGAATTTTGGATGGGAGACTTTGTTCTAGTGTTGAAATAGATTGCCCTACCGTATTTTTAAAAATGGATTCAACAATAACATGTGAAAGTGCAGATTGAGACAATATAAAGTGGACGCTGGCGACACTTATACAGACAAAAGGCCACAGAAAGCACACGCAACTCACAGGTATGACATCATGGTGAAAGCCAATCTTAACTGGCTCAGACAGATTCGTGATGACCTCGTCCTCCACAGTGATTCCCACCACATCATGAAGAATCATGGCCTCCTTTTGACCGTCCTGGAACACACACACACACACACACACACACACACACACACACATCTTTACCTGTCCCCTCATATATAATGCAGCCTACATATTTCTATGGGGGGGGGGGTCTTACCTGGAACAGGGAGTTGTTTCTGAAGAAAGTGCAGACTACTTTGCTGGTCTTTTTCGCAGCCTGTTTTAGAGCGAGGGGGATATAGACAGTGGGAGTGGACTCTGCAGATGCACCTTTAGTGGCCTGGAAATCAGAATATATACAGAGAAAGCCATAAACGGGCAAATCCTATCAGTATCAATTCTTACTTACTTCATTAAGAAAAAGGATGTGTATATGTAATGAAATCACGTCAACAAAAGAAAATGTTTTCCCTTTTTCAAATTTGGAGTTACATCAGGGACTTGTCCCACCCTGCTGCGCTCACATCCCCGTGCTGTTCACAGTTGTAATTAGATCTGCAAGTGGATTGCTGGGTACTCGCACAGATGGCCCTATTTTAAGATCGTTTGGAGGAAGAATGTCAGCTTTTAAAATCCATCCTCTCTACTTGTCAGTAAAATGCTGCTATAATTCACTTTCATGTGGCTAGCCTCTCACCTATTTTCCCAACTAAATCCCCACCACCTCCCTCCGCTCGGGTGAAAATGGGGACGACAGTCACTCATTCGCCGGGTTAAAAACCTGCTATAAAGTGAGCCCCTGATTAAAAGTGGACGCACGCAGTCACAGGAGTGAAGCAGCCTACTCATTTCAGCTGTATTATACTGTACAGCACAGGTCAGAGCCATGCTGTGTCCAAAGCTACAGGAAAAATGAATACATGAATAAGTAATTTAATTCGTTTCTGAATCAGCTGATTACTTTGCATGTGATTGGAGATCGCTGCCACTGACAAAACTAGTTCCATGAATAGCTTTAAGTTCCCTTAAGTCACTAACTAAGGAATAACATGAAGTAAGTTACAGAACATGCTGAGGGGGTCTTCATTGACGAATGAGTGCCTATGAAACTCTATAAAAAATAAACGGCTGTTTCATACATGCTGAAAAACTCATCCCTTTCAGTCCATGGTGCCAGCAAAGCGGGCACAAGAGCATAAAGCACTGATGAATTTTAGTTTCTGTTTGTGTCTCAGAGGAAATGTGCTTCATTTCTGAATAAGCAGCAAACATGCGACGCAGAAGGAACCAGTGTGGTCACACAGACTTGCTGATGTGGCCTGTGAAGACTACAGCGTGGCTTAACGCATGACCCGAGACTCAAACAGCCGTTTACATGTTGATACGATGGTTGAAAGCTCCAGAAGAGCTACTGAATGGACCTTGTGGTCAGATTTGTTTTCCGAGGCCAAGAACAAACTTTGGACCTCAGCTTTTAAACTAACGTGGACGGGAAGTCCTTCATATGTTCGAAAAAGATCCAGAATAGCTGCTAAATGGACCTTTTGGTGAGACTTTCTTACAGATCTTACAGTAAATATTGCTTTAAGTTTCTGGTATCCTTCCGAATGTGATAATGAGCGAACTTTCAACTCTTTTTTTTGTGTGTGTTTGTCTTACAGGCGATGTGACGTTGTCGCCTCTGAAATCCTCCTTCATGTCCACCTCCGAGCTGCGAGCGCAGGGATACCCAACATTCCCTGCAGCCGGGGACCTCATCCCAGCGTCTCTACTCCTGCGCACACACAAGTTAAAAACTGTTTCAGATGGCCATCCCAATGAAGCGCCGTTACTTGTGTAACCCCCACCCTAACATGGCATAAACTTAGCTTAGTTCATGCGCCTGATTACAGAAAGCTTCACAACAGTGGGCTCAGCAATTAAGACGAAGTCACACGAGGAGGGATGTTGACAAAAACACCCTGTCATGCTACTTCGACAGCAAACGTGATGGCGCATTTGAGAAATAAAAGAGAGGAAATTACATGTTGACGTGGGTGGATCCCTGGCTCGCTTGATCACATAATAGTTCTGCAGGAAACGACACAAAGAAGAGCGGTTTTCAGTGTGACATGTTGAACTCTGAACTGTGACACTTAATCAGTCCGTTGGTTTCATCTTTGGATTTTTTTGTTTTGAGACTTTTGACTGAACAAAAGCACATTTTAACAGTAAATGTGGAAAAACGGACTACTGGAGCAGAAAATAATAAGAGAAACTCGAAAGTTTCCCTGATTGTACATAAACTGAAACTTTCTAAATCCATTCCATTTACAGGTGGACAGTAGATAACATCCATTCTCTCTTACTGCAGTCGCTGGACATTCCATGGAACTTGTACGCTGTCAGTATTTTGTCGGTGATGACATCGTTTTTGACCCTCCCATTGACGATGCCGTAGGGTGCTTCGGGTGTGTTTGGGCCGTGAGACAGATCGGTGCAGCAGGAGCCCTGCACGCTGGCAGGCCAGCACAGGGTCAGGTTCTTTCCTCTGACCTGTGCAACAACACAGGAGAAGCTGTAGCACACAGTGCTGTATATACAGTACACGGTACACCCCGTTCTTTTCACTTGGCAGCATTGTGAGTCTTACACATTTCACATACATGCATTTCAGTGTAACACATTGCTGTTTCACTTTCAGAGCTGATACTGCAGTTGCCAGGGGGTGGAAAAAATGATGTTTTGTTTTCACACCTTCTCCCTTATAGACTTATGAATCCTTGTCATCCTCTAACATTGAGCCAACTTTGAAAAGGCAAAAAAAAAAAAAAAGAGGTACTTTTCTTCTAGGATTGGTGAGAAACCTGGGTTATATTAGCTTGGCACCCACTGCATGGAAACATACCTCCTCCCTTTTCTGATTTACCTGCAGCTTCAGCTGGTCCAGCAATGGCTCCCAGTACAGACAGAAGTCACTTTCCTTCTCTGAATCAAGTCCAGACCACCTCAGGGGAATTACATCAGAGTGCCTGCACTGGTCCGTGATCTGCCCTTCGATGGACAGAGAGCTCCCATTGGCTGAGATTGAGATCCCGCTACAGCCTGGGGAGAGGTTGACGTTCAGGCTCAGGCAGCCCTTGTCATGGCGCCAGGTGCCACAAAAGTTCAAGCCCCGGTCATTTTCACTTGAACCTGACGGGAACAAAAGTAGGAAAACCGTTGAGCAAAGATGGCTTGGTGTTTGGTCTCCCGCTATGTGTTACACAATTATTTAAAATACATATTCAGCCGTAATAAGAGTTGTGAACACAATACTGAAACAAACATATTGAATTTTTTTCAATTTCTGAAATTCTTTTTAGAGTTTCAAAAAAGCTCAGTGCAAAAAAACAAAAACTGATGACAATCTGGGAATGAAACAAATCTGTCGGACTCTCACGTTGGTGCATAAACTGGTTCGGCGGTAAACTGTTGTACACCGAACGATCTCGATCACGTCATGTCGATGATCCCAGCCACGGAGCGCTCCAGGAGGTGCTTTGGCCGGAGTGGTTAAACAGAAAACGACGCGCACAGTCGTCGCCCCCGGTTACGAAGTGTTTGGGATGGAAGAGGATTGGTGGGAACAGGTGGTCCTAAGGTTGTTAGCGGGGGGAGAGAGGTCTACCATGTGTCCGTCCCCAGCACGCAGCAGAAACGGCGTCGGCATCATTCACGACAAACGGACAAGTTCGACGTGCACAGGAGTCTGTCTCGCTGGCATTAATGTCATGATCGGAATAACACTTTTGTGCGTGATGGCATGTCACCTGGTTACAATGAACGGACGAGCAAACCATTAATGGGTGGGTTTGTGTGATTTTACAGAGACTGATGTGGATGCGCCTTCACCAATTCACAATTGCGCTCCTCGCCGCTGCACCAGTATAGAGCCCCGAGTGTGACACGGACGTTACACATGCACACACATTTAAATGACACGTGCAACATTTGACTTGTAACTATAGTGCCTTTGAGTACCTTTTAAAGAGCTTACAAATAAAATGCATTATTATTAATATTAACTTTCAGCATGGGGAGATTCACAGTTTACGAAGGGCGATATGATTTTCAATTATTACCGACAACATTTCCCAACTTCAAAGTCTTATTGAGCCTTACTGGAGCCCATTTAACCTGCCTTGCTTCAAGATGCTGACCCTCAGACGGTCCTTGGTGCAAGTGAAACTGCATGGGTGTCTGCAAATGTCCTTATTTTAAGAGGCACATAGGTGCCTAATTTCCACAACGCTACACTTTTTATGATATATTAAACACAACACACTACGACAATGAGGTCATTAATTGTACTTATTTCCAATTTGAACTTCTATGTACGTACAGAGAAGTTATAGCAGTTTAAAGTCTCTGTGTTTTCTAATCAGATCACCTAGCCCACAGAGGAAACATGTGGTGTGTGTCTGATGTTTCTATCTTATATTGTTTTTGAACGTCTCTTCTTATAGCCGGTGCACAAGCAGGCACGGGGGGAGCTACACTGCGTAGCGACGCAGTTGCGAGACTGAATATGGGGCTAAAAGAGCTAATTCAGATAAAGATGGGTCCCCCCCCCCCCAGTGTGCTTCTCTTACCTGTGGAGAGGAGGAGGATCAAGACGAACACAACGCTCAGATGAGCTGTCACTCGGGGCTCCATTGGCAACAACTGCCAAAGAAAGTGAAATGCAGATGTGCGTGAGGAACAAATCTCTAAGTTATTTCTGCATAAGCAGTTAGAAACAGTCCGTCAGCAGAATAAAAACCCTACCACTGATACCATCTGCCGATGTCGCTGTCGCTTGGTGGCAGAACGGTTGCCTGCCAATCGGAAGGTCAGCGGTTCAATCCCCCAGCCATGCATCGAAGTATCCTTGAGCAAGATACTGAACCCCAAAATGCTCCCGAAGCTGCGCCCCTGGTTTGTGAATGTTCCCATATGTAAGTCGCTTTGGATAAAAGCGTCTGCTAAATTACTAAATGTAAATACAAAGTGACCATGCACCGTGTGCCTTTGCTGCCAGTTTCAAACCGCCAAAGCCACATTCAGGGAAACACAAGCATATCTCTTACATTCTTTGCCAGTGCAAACAAACATCCTATGTAAAACAAAAGGTCCCTATCTACTAGTAGCACAGGTTTGACATATTCCGTTTTTTTTTTTAAACGATCCTACTCTTATCCAGACGCGTGCTTTGTTATCTATACTCTCCTATCAATGAATAGAAATGAGTTCAGGCTCAAAATACACACAGGGAACTTTCTATGCTGTTATCAATGGAAACAGTCTTCCCTTTCACTGGCACACACACACACACACAAACACACACACACACACACACACACACACAATAACAAGAGTCTTTCCATCACCGTATTGCAACTTGATTTTTCTTTCTAAAAGTAACATAGCCGCTATTGACTGCTTGGATATTATTACACTGCAGACATTACAGTGCTGAGAATACAACATTTAAGTTCCCTGGGAAAAACACAGGGAACATCATAGTTGCATCATATTAGACTTTCTGAGAATCAGATGTGTTACCAGATAGAAATGTGTCAATAAACCACAGACACACACACACACGCACACGCAGTTCTGTCATTTTCAATTTCCACCAAAAAAAGCTCAACCTGTCCCGGACAGTTGTCATCACACGGACTTTCAGCGCTTACTTTTTGCCCGCAGCATAAACCGCTTCCGTGCTTTGTTCCAGAACCCGCCTTTCCATTTGAAATACAACAAATAAAACGCTAAATCCATGACTGTGAGGAGTTACTGTACAGTATGTGTCGCAATGCAGACGGTGATTCTGGAGGGGAAACAGAGCAGTCGCGGTTGTCCTAAACATCACAAGACAGACAGGAACCAGTTGCACCACAGACAAGAGCAGAAAGAAAAAGGCAGACAAAAAGAAACAAGAGAGAAAAATGTCAAGCTGCATAGCCTGGGGGGCGGGGATGGATCAGCTGGCTATTTATAACTGCGTACGCTGCAACACACACCTGATACTCGAGAAGGACCTAAGCCTTGGACAACCACCCAGCGATAAACAAGCACACACACGGAAGGATGTTTCAGCAACACAGAGCAACGAGCTACAATGAAATACAAATGGAACATGCTGATTGTCAACTGTTCACACACATTTATAGACTTTACTTTCACCAGCTTCAAATCCCGGAGACCTGGTAACAGAATTCTTATTTCAACCATTTGATTAGTGACAAGCTACTTTCATCCTCTTACTTTCCCTCCTCTTCCCCGCGAGACAACATTCTCTGCTGACAGTAAGGCTAAGGGCCGGTTTGTAGTCCGGTTTGAGAAGAGCTCTGCATTACAGACGGACAAACTGATCTCAGAAATGTCTGACTGTGCGGCGCAGGTGAATCTTAACTGAAGATCTAAAGTAGGCCTAATATTATCTACCTGTTAATATACTATCACATCCTATTCTATACTACTCTATTAACATGTAATATAATATGAATCTAATAATAAGGACATTATACTATAATAAATATGATATAGACTTCTTTCACTTTAGTTAAAGTGCACAAAGAGAGTGAAACTGCAACCTCTGTATTTTTTGCACGACATGACGTGGTTGCTCTGTGGTTTGTCACTTCTCTTTTTGACAAAGATCGACATTAACATTTTTGAGGAAAGGTGCTAAGGTGTGACTTCACTGTGGTTTTATGATAAGGAACTAATATGTTATACACACACACACACATACACATTCACACACCGTCACCCAGCGAGGGGTAGAGCAGTGTAGTGGTTTAGCAGGCTACAGTGGATGTACCCTGTGACTTTAAACTTCGTGCATCACCTTGGTAAATGTGGCACAGAATTGGTTCAGGCCCAACCCGCCCTCAATAACCAAAAGAGTACACAATCCAGCAGCCCTGTGGTGCTGATGGAAGTAAAACTGTGGCGGCGGTCCACTATGCTAAGGCATGCATAGACTTGCTGTGGCTGGACTGTGGCCGTCGTGGCCCAGCGCAAGCCTCCCCATCAGGTAGAGACAATGTCAGCGTCTCGTGATGTAGTAACATTTTCTTCAAATTCTGTGGAGTAACTTGAGTGTGTAGAGTTCGTTCTTGAACTTGGAAAAAAAAGACTTAACCAGCTTTCTTAATGCCATCTCCCGGCCTTTAGCTTAGTTGTCCTGCAGAGGACTCTGTTTGCCCCTGTGTGAGGTACGAAGGAAACTTCCAGGACACAACTGAGCAAACCGCATCAACTCATTAAGACTGGACTGAATTTTGTGTGTGTTTTGTTTTGTTCATACTGAGAAACTGTTTGTAGATGGATAACAATTGGATGGAAATGTCTATTTTTGACTAATCCAGTTAAATATATAACTGAAAAACCAAGGTACTGAAAAGTTTATGCTGTCTCAGTATGTAACCACTGAACTCTTGGTCAAATGTGGGAGACGTGTGAAACATAAGACCTGTAATCATCCGTCTGAATTCAAAATGTATAGTGTAAACAGGCCGAGCCTTGTACTGCAGCATACCCAGTTGCTCTATCAGTAAACTAGGCTTTTGTTGCTCTATTCGCAAATGCAAAATGGAGACAACTACTCAACTAGCATTTCTGATTCAACACTACAGATGGAATCATAGATCAAGATCATAGATAAAGCTATGGCTGTTTGCTTACTTTGTAAACATGCAAATGCTTTACTATAACGTTAGCTTGTCACTGGAGTAAGGCAGCGGAGGCACTGCGAATTAACGGAGCGGAAGACATTCTAGGATTACGATACATCGGCTAAATCGCATTCAAGTCAGTTCGAATGAAGTATGTGTAAGCTCGAATTAGTTCAAACTTGAAGTTTTTAAATAAGTGACAGCCCTGATCAGTGTTGAGCAACTTTTAATCCAGAGTAAACTTGAAGTTTTTAAATAAGTGACAGCCCTGATCAGTGTTGAGCAACTTTTAATCCAGAGTAATCGACCATTTGTTTTGGGACTTTTTGTACTTCATTTAGTTTTGAGTAAATTTCTATTTACAGTCATTTTAAAGCCCCTTGAGCCAATAGTGGACTGCCATCTGTTAAACATTAAGAGGAGCTTTCCCAGATTGTCCATCCCAAATCAAGCTCTGACACAATTCTTTCCTGAATTGTTACAAATTCACAACACTTTAGGATAATCTATATTGCAATAAAAGCCACTAGTAAGAAATCATTATATTGTTACAATTTTTGCACGGGGCTTAAAGATGTCTCACTCTCAAAATCCTTCAAACAAAAAATCTAATGACAAAGACAATACATGTAAAATGGGAGGTTTTCACAAAGCAATCAGAAGTAATGTTAAACTGCCTAGGCGTGGTGATAGGACACTTACTTCAAACAAGGTCCAAATTGGCTAAATTTAGACCAAACCAGGTGACCCCAGTCGGGGTTTTGAGACGAAATGGTGACACATAACTCTACAAGATTCTACAGCAGTCGTTCGGCATCACACTGGTGAGGAATTCCCACGCAGCTTTAATGTGTGACTCACGTCAGCTCTGAGCAGATGCCGCTCCTTACGGCTCTCTGACTATAGATGCGTTGCACTGAGGAACACAGTAAACCAGTGTCACCCCACGCGCAGACAGCTAGCGACAAGCGCAAACCTACAGTGGGCCCTCAGTTCTCTGGAAATGTGTGAGAGAGAGTTTGAGAAATGTCCCCCGCCGACAAACACAAAACCGTCTCTGTGCAAGCACATGTGTGCCCTATATGACTGTCTGTAATGTCACACTTTCAAAGTGTTAACACTACACAGAAATATTCTGCACATGGTGAGTGTATGAGTGCGTTTAACATAAAGAGTGACATTTCCTTTATAAGAGTTTCTCAGCTCAAACCACTACTCTACCTCTCTTACGCAGCGTTTCAACTTGCTCTATTGGCATGACAAGTAAACTCTCTCTCTCTCTATCCCCACACCCTCGCTATTGTCCCTGCACGGCGCCCAGGCATCAATTCAGCGAAAGAATTTCCCCTTTTCTTTCACTTCCCAGTTCTCACGTGTGTGTGTGTGTGTGAGAGAGAGAGAGAGGCACTGACCAAAGGCTCACATACAGCAGACTTAGCCTTCCTCATGTTTCAGTACCAAGCCCAGACTCATCCTGAAACTTGCTGCTTCGCTGCACTCGTCACTCCTACACACACGTAGGATGATGTAGAGCCCTGATATGTGTTTATGTGTGAATGCACGCATATCCTCCGGCAACCCACGCCGGCGTGAACGAGACAGGCCCCCGTAACACCCCCCCTCCCCCTGACCTTCCACTCTGTCGCTTTGTGTTTTCCCGTAACGCTTCCCGCGTCTTCCCATCTCCCATCACCTTCGCAAGTCTTGTTTGACTTTGCGCACGGTGGAAATGGCAGCCAAAACAATGTGTGATAGAGACAGCAGATTAAGGGTGACAGACAGAGAGCGTAGCCAATGAATCAACTCCTCTCAGCAATGTCTGAGCCGTTTAAAGAGCTATGGAGGTGTTTGGATCCTCATCTTTAGCCATGCGAGCTGCAATGTCAGTTGGGCTTGTCTACCCGTTTGGTCCAGACTAAAATATCTTAACAACTGCTGGATGGATTGCCTCGACATGTTGTGCAAACATTCGTGGACATCAGAGGACGAGGCCTACTGCCTTTGGTGATCCCCTGACCCTTTTCCATCAGTGCCATCAGTGGAGGTTACTGTTTTAGGTTTTCCATGAAATGTCTCAACAACAGTTGGCTGGATTGCCACGACATTTGGTTTCCGTGGTGCCCGGATGATAAATTCCAATGACTTTGGTGATCACCTGCAATCTGCCCATTCGTTTGTTTGGTTAATGAACCTGAACAAACTACACTTTGTGTTTAGTGTCTGCAGCATACAAACGCGTAAAACTAAGGTGGTGAACACGATGACACATAACACCTGCTGGACATCAGCGTCTCAGCATCATCATCGTGAGCACGGTAACATGCCGGTATTAGCTTGTAGCTCTGCCTGTGCATGCGTACAGCCTCACAGAGCTCCTAGCTGGCCGGCTAAGGTGACTTCTAATACTGACAGGCTGCAGTTGGCCAAACTACCAAAAGGCTGATGTGACTTTCATGCTACAGCTGCACCTCAGGTCTTAATTTCAAATGCTGCGATATACAGGACTTGTTTTTAGTACAACTTCTGCAAATACCACTTCCTGCCCTCCACAAAGATTTTTAAAGCAGTCACATTTTCTCTTGACTGCTTTTCGTGTCTGTCCTTCCATGTTGCTGAACTCTCACCTGAATGGGCGTTTCTCGTTTCCTCGTCAGTTTTATTGGCACTATTGGAGCAGCTCGTTCCTTGCGCGGCACATTCTAGGTTCGGCTAACAACAACAACTGCTGACGCAAAGAAAGGTTGACGTCGTCGTTCGCGCACCCACATTTACAGTAGACTGTATTTGGGGTTGGGATTTTGCCTTGCAAGAGTTTCAGTTTGCATTTACCCCCCCCCCCCACTCCTCTGCAGGCGGCAGAGTGAGGGCACAAAGAATGTGCACGGAAGAGTAATTCAAGGAACAAAAGTGGCTCTTTGTTGTCGGGCCTTAGAGCTGAAGTGACAGCGAGCGTGAAGAGAGGGTCAAAGATCGCCGGCTGGTTTGGAGGCTGTTGGTAAGCCAATGGTTAAAAGAGATACGCACACACACATACACACAGAAAACTGCTCTCACTCTCTGCATGACGCTCAGCCACAGTGGCGGCCCAAGCTACGGAGGTTAAACACCATATTTTACCCACTGTAAAAGGAGTCAATGTAGTTTGGTGGAAGGCTCACAATGTCTGTAGTTTGATCCATTGCGTTTATAAGTCATGGTGTAAGGCGCAGCAAAACACCGCACAGTCACGTTGAGGGAGCTGGCCTCTTCTCAACTTTGTCTTCCGAGGTAACACACTGACCTCGTTTTTTCTTCGTCATTTGTCGTTTTGCAAACGGCGCTGCCGTGACAAGATTGCACTGTTGCTCCAAACGCTGTGCCCTGCTGCCAAAATGGCTACACGTTAGGATTTGTTTTCAAGAAGCTGAATGCTGATTTACAGCATGCATTAGGAGCAGTTTGGGACGTGTGTGTGTGTGTGTGAAAACGACAGGTTGCAGTCATAGCCTGAGGAAGCTCCTGAAAGTGAGACTCATGACATATAATAGAAAGCATTCATAATAACCTGGAAGGTTTTTTCTTCCCACCAGGTACAGCAAACAGCACAATACAACCCGGCAGAGCTGTGTCAAAGTCCTCTGCACAGAAACGTTTCAAGTTGAAGTGGAAGACCAAGGCGTAATGTGGCAGATGTGGAATGTGCCCTAGGTTTCCACTTGTGCTGGGACCTTGCATTCTTTGCGATAGCGCCACCGCGATGCAGCGTGCATGCCTTTATCTGCACGTTGAGGTCCTCGCTGTGAGGAAATTGCAGGAGCAGGTGGAATGCTGCAGACATTGCCTCCAGGGCTCTGAATAAATCAATAAAACAACACACACACACACAGAGGCATGCACAGACAAAAGCCAGCATGTTATTAGGCCTAAATCCCCCCACCCCCTCATGTGGCCTTAGGTGTGGGTCACGAGGTTCAGTTTGCCATCAGGGGCTTTCTTTTCCTCATTATGAAAAATTATGTCACAAAAGAGAATGGGGTTTCTGCAATGAGTCACACGTCCACTGCAATATTTGCATTTCACGAAATGGAGCGTTGAGGAAAAAATTTTTTTTTTTTTAAATCCCTCCTCCTGTCTTTTCTTCTCACTTTAAATGTTACAACAGCAAGGTGCTTCTCTGATCCGGTTGACACATTTTTGAACTGGGGCTTTTTTGTTTTTGATACACTTGGGGGTTGTTGTTTTTTTTAAACCTGAGTGAAGTCTTTTGATTGTGCACCGAGGCACAGTCAGGAAACCGCACACTACAGCTGTGACTATAGCGAGGCATGCGCCCATGGCGTCCCCGCCCCCTGCCTGCGCTGCCACCGTGGACAGCAACATTATCTCTTATGAATGCATGGAACACACACACACACACACACACACGGCTCGGCCAGTAACCCTTGTTACTGCAAACAATCAGGGGGCCTCCATGACCCCCAGCCCCCCGAAAACACACCCAGTGAAACAAAATAAAGAAAATGTTACAGTCGAAATACATGTAGGCCCAACTACGGGGATGCTGCCATTTGAACAATAAAGGGGTTGCAAACTGTCATTTAATTTGAATGTAAAGATTTAGTACTAATTAATAAAAACATTTATTTGTTAAAAGACATAGCGTTAAATAGAATTTAACAGTGATACCACGATATATATATATTTTTTAAAAAGGTCACTAATGGAGGTGCTAGTGAAAATAAGACGCTAAAATGAACAGCATTGTAACGAAATAACGTTAGCCTAGCTTGTTTCTGCGGCAATACAACGTTAGTGTTATTTATCAGGGTGTGTGTGTGTGTGTAGGCTTACCTTGGGCGGTTTTACAGTCAGCAGTCGAGGTTTCTGGTCTCCTCCCGTGGATTCCAAGATTTTCTTGGTTTTCTTTCTTTCTTCTGATGCTCGGAGCCGGCGGGGTAAAACTTTTAGCCCCAAATTGCCCTTCACAAATTGGACAAAGTTCCGTGGGAACGCGCCACGGGGACTAACGTTACCTGGGATACTGCTCACACACACGGCCAGTCACACAAACCGGTTGACCAGAGGGAGAAGAAACAACTTCATTCGTGTCCACTTGCTGTTTTTCAAGGTAATGTCTGGCGTCTTCAACACACTTGAGACGGCTGAAGATATGTTTTTCTAAAAAAAAGATATATATGTAAAAAAAAAAAACAAGACGCCGGGGCTCAAGCGCTGGCTGGGGCCGTCACAGAGAACCTCCGCTCATGGAGAGACTGTCAGCGCGAGCGAGGTGTGAGCCGGGGGTGCTGTCAAGGCGGCCACAGTGAAAGACAGCTGTTTCCGTTAATGACTTTCACAATAAATCACTCAAACGTAAGGAGCGCAATATACAGTACATCAGATTTTAATTTCTTATATTCCCTTCCGGCACCGAATGCCGACTTATTTGGCCAAGATGTAACCTACTTTTAACACTATTAGTAGTAGGCCAATTCAAGCTGGCTAAGTGGGACATGAAATGTGAATGTATTTATTTTTTTAGTTTTCACCTGCAAAACTTGCGCTTTTTGAATTTTGAAGGAAAAGTCATTTCCCGGTTTTATTTTAGTGTCTGCGTCTCACTTGACTGCTGTCAAGCAAGCAAGGTGTAGAACAGGGAAGCCAGACGGGGAGACTGTGTCTGGATCTGGGCGCACAGAGGAGGGTTGCATGGGATAAGTGAGCGTACAGTCAGTCAGTTCGCTTTCCAAAGCCACTCCCAATCCAAGAAGTAGACAAATGTCAGCATTACATAACCTTCAGTGTTTGTTTAATGAAGAAATAAACACTTCCTACCATTGTTATTGACCTACAGCACCTCATTATGTCAAGTTGTGCTATTACATTGTATAATCCCTCTAAAAATTTATAACTGGATTCATATTATTTGCTGTGGACAGGCTTGTTCCATTCAATTAGAGCTCAATTCAGGGTGTTGTATAAGTTCTCGCTCCTTCGGTGCCTGGACACTTTGGGAGCCCGGCCACCTTGTCTCTGGGTCTATCCATACAGGAATATGTTAACTTGGTTCTCTCCGAAAGCCTTAACAGTGGCCACTGTGCCCCGGGGTATTGTATTTTTTTTTTAATCGGTGACATTGACATCGGCAAAGCAAGATAGTGTTAGAACTGCACTACATCAGTGTCACAGGAAGCTGGCTCTGGGTACAGGTTTCAGATGTTACCGCAGGCGGACCACAGCTTCATGTGACGGAGGCTTTGAACCTCGAAGGAGTAAAAAAAAAAAAAAAAACAGAAAAGAAAAGAAAAAGAAAACGGCATTGATATCTGCTTCTGAAAACCAAGCATACGGAGGAAATCCATAAAACGGTTCGAATTCGGCAGCTGGAAAGCTAAGCATATGTTGCAAAAGGCTGAACCGCTAACAGAGAATTGAAACTTGCCATCAGCTTCATCTAAGATTATTACTTGCTTTCATGACAAAACAAATCTGAATCAATTTCCTTTTACTATAGATTGAGAACTGGCGGTGCCCTTTTCTACAAATAGCCTGGATTAAATGACTGTGTAGCCATTTTTCCAGTCTTCTATTCAACAGCCTTCTCTGAATTCCGAACTAAGACTATTGAAAAGCTGAACTGAACTCGTTCGGGCTACAAAGTCTTCCGGCAAACATTGCAGTTGCCTTTATGGCTCTGCTGTTTGCCCAGACAGCTCCTAATGGCACCGCAATAGATGTCTGGCTGTGTTCCAGGACATGAGCCAACAAGGTCTCTCGGGTCATCTGGTTTTGGCCAACCTGAAGTGAACCAGGCGCTCAAGACCCTGAAGGCGAGAACCTTTTTGCACGTGCATGTTTGTGCCTGTGCCAAAGCACTTTGTGTCCATTGTACTGCGTTTGTATTTTGTTCAAATGGGACGGTATTCTTATCGAGGGGGGGTTTCCTCAGCTTTCTGTTGTGTGGCGCTGTCCGTGCTTCGTTAGTTTAGTTACGCCTTTTGTTTATTTTAGGTTTTTCTGTCTTACCATCGTGTGTGTGACACCGCTGCTTTACCCACTGCGGGACAAATAGACTAAAATAGACTATACGTAAGTGGGTCAAAAACTATGCTAACAGGTATTGCACGTTTCAACAAGTCATGTTAAGCATGTCGAGGTGTTTCTTTTCTAATGAAGTTTGCCGCAGAAATAAAGTTCGAATCAACTTGACTTTGACCTGTACTTGGGTTCTGCCTTGCACTAAAATCTCCCGCAGGTGTTGAAGTAGGTTAATGTTTAAACCCAGCGCACTATCTGATGTCATTGTTCGCGCTCACCCAACAATGTAAAGCCCATTTTCCACTAAAGACTCCACCTTAAGCTCTTAAATGTAGGCCTATGTCTTCCTACACTAAAGGGAGAGAGAAAAAGAGGGGGAAAAAAAGTGTTTGGAGAGAGAGGGGGGGTGGAGAGGGAGGCGGGAGAAAGAAGGAAGTGGCTTCGTTCAGCACCTGGCTCCTCTCTTGTGTTCAACCGTCTACGTGAGTGGTTGAATGGTTCAGTGTGTGTGTGTGTGTGTGTGTGTGTGTGTGTGTTTGTCTGGAGCAGGATTTGTCCGTTGAAAATGTGTGGGCTTGGGGTAATAAAGGCCCCGCTGTCTCGGTGATGACACACACACACACACACACACACACACAATGACTCAGAGACGAAAGCGACGATGCATTTGTCACTCCAAAATATCGGCTGTGAGATCTGTGTAGACAGGGACAGTGAGAGTGAGAGTGAAAGACAGGTGGATGGAAAAGTGCGAGACGGAGCAGAGAGAGACAGAAAAAAAACCAAATCAAAACAAACAGCATGCAAGTTGGGACAGCTACCTTATCATCCATCTCCATGTAAAAACCAGACTTTGTGGGTGACTGACGCACTTACTTAATAGATGAACTTTTAGGCCTGCCATTGGCGGGTAAAATGTTCGTGCATGCTTGTCAGCGTGCATTTTGGCCCCTGAGCGTGTAACGCCATCTCCTCTCAAAAGCTGCGAATGCGGCGAAAGGGATCGACGGGCTGAGCTTGAAGACGGATGCTTTTGTGGCCTGTCGCGTGACACGGCGCTCGGGTCGCAGGGGTGTGGGCCCTGGCGGAAATGAAAACACAGCACTTTGGGATTCCTTCCCGGTTGCTAGCGGAACATCCATCCAACGTGGTTTCCCACCGGCAGCCACTAAAGGACAATATCCAAAAAGCAGACTTTCGGGAAAACCGCCACGTGTGCTATAGTGGGATGAGTATCCCGTGCTGTTAACGACGGGGGTTGGACGTGTGTTTTCTGTGCAAAATAAGCCGCGCTGTGAGGGGAAGCACGCGGCCTCTTAGAGTAAAGACGCTGCCCCGGGGTATTCTCACCTGAGTCCTTAACGCAGCGGCGCAGGTTCGAATCCAGCCTTTGCTGCATATCATCCCCTCTCTCCCTCCTCCAAATTTCCTGTCGGCCATCCCTATCTAATGAAGGCAAAAAAGAAAACAGGTATAACGGCACGTCCTAACACACTGTGCTACATGCAAGGCATTCTGAACTTTGACCTTAACCCATACCCTCCCCTTAACGTAACTGATTCAATTCAATTCAATTCAATTCAATTTTATTTATACAGCTCAATATCACAAATCACATTTGCCTCAAAGGTGGACATTGCTTTGATCAGGGTGGACAGAAACACCAAATGAATGATGCTGCTGTGCCGCGTCTGCTGGTTGTGTGAATGGGCAAACAGTCTGATCACGACTTTGCAGTATCAGTTTAAAAGGCGATAATACGTCAGTGTCGGCGAAGTTGCGTCGTGTGCCAAAAAAAAAAATCAGTTCTCGCAGATTTAAGTTTATTTAACTTTGTGTACGTTTATTTTCACGTCTAAAAACTCAAGTCAAGTCAAAGAAATCTAGTTGCTTAAATGGGCCAGGTCAATTTCAGATATCCAAATTGGAAAAAACAAAATCAAACTCGAACAGCTACCAAAGGATAAGCAATCAAGCCTGAATCCATCAGACCTCTGTCTAATCAGGCCAGTCATGTGATCCAACAAAGTCAAGTTTCAGATGAGCAATTGTTAAACCCGAAAAAATACAAAAAAAAAATTATTTTTTTAACTGAAACAGGGGAATTCAAACCTTATAACCCCCCCCCCCCTCATTTTAGGACCATTCCTTACCTTTTGTATGCCGGCAGGCTTTAGAGAACGCTGCACTCACTGCCGCAAATGAGAAAACAATTGGTTGGGTAGTAAAGGAGTAAAGGATTGGAGCCTAACAGCCTATTACACGTCACACACTCACATGATCTCTCATTTCTGTTTATTCTGTATGGAATGTTCAGGCTATGTGGGCTAGACACACACACACACACACACACACACACACACAGGCCTTTATGCATTATTAAAAGACCTTTAAACCAGGCAATAAACACACACACACGGGTCCTAATCTGCCGGGCTTCGTCACCATGGTGACAACTGTGTGCCCTGCTAGAGACCAGCTGGCGGGCCCTGACTGTGACGCTGTGACGGGGGTGATGTGTGTGTGTGTGTGTGTGTGTGAGAAAGACAGACACGCTGCGTAGCACCGAGGATGAGTCTATTCCTTAAGCTGGTTCGTTTTCACGCATTATGTGCCCGGACACACCCGGAGCCCGAGAAGAGGAGAGAGAAAGCACAGCAGACATTAGCATATTGGTCCTTGTATTGATTGCCGGTTGCAAATGAGTATTTATTCTCCAAGTCTTTTTAGTGCCCGTATCGTGGTGGGAGTAGTGTTGACAGCGCCCGTACACAGAAACGGAAGGAGCGTGCAGAGACCAGTCTGCCTGTCTTGTTGGCACAAGCAGAGCTATGTCTTTGTGTCGTTTAACATGATTACAGACTTTCTGCTACCAAGACATCCAGCCCCCCCCCCTTTCCCGTCACTCCGCACTTACTCTCTCCCCGCTGACTTTGTTCTCGTCCACCTCTGCACCCTGCCCCCCCCCCCCCGCTCCGCCTCACATTCAGCTAGAAAAGCGCTGTTTGTTCATGTAGACCATGTATTAAATGTCAAACTCTCAGGGTGCATCAACTCCCTTTCGACTTCATACAGACACGGGACCCTGCCTGGAATGATCATCCGCTTGACAGGTCTGAAGCTAAAGAGACTGCCGCGACCCGGAGAGAAGGCCGTCCCTGAAATTTCCACGAGCAACATGCTCGCCGAGACATTTCTGTCTCCATGGCAGCCGCTCTGACTCTGACGGTGACCACGAAATCTGCCAGGGCGGAGGGGGGTGAAGAAGGTTTAACAAGAAAAGTTGCCGTTCGTATCAACACAAAATCATCACCCCCCCCCCAAGCATTTTAGCCTCTTTTGGACAGCACATAGTGGAGAGCTGGCAGGAAAGAGATGAGTTGGGTGGGTTACGGTTGGTGGCAAGGTCACCCAGCCGGACTCGAGCCAGGGATTTTGCAGTTACATGGGCGACGTCATGGACGTCTAAGCCATCGGGATGCCCGGGGAATGACATTCAACTGACTTGAAAGATCAGATTTGAGGGGACGGTGCGCCCCAAAATCAAAAACGCACATTCTTCCCCTTACCTGTAGCGCTATTTACCCACCGAGATTGTTTTGGTGCGAGTTGCCGAGTTTTGGAGACGCCGGGCCGTGGAGATGTCTGCCTTCCCTCGAATATAAATGGGATTACACGGCACTCGGCTTGAGGTGCTGAAAAAGTGGCAAAAAATAAAATAAAATGCATTCGGGAAACTCAACAGTCTCCTTCCAGAAATCATGACTCAGTTACTCCAGATAAGATAAGAACTATCGGTATAAAGAAAATAGCTGAGTGCCATCCGGTCCCATTGTATTAAAAAAAAATGCAGATATATTTCCAGAACTCGGCAACTTGCACCAAAACTATTTTGATGGATTAATAGCACTACAGGTAATTCAATTCAATAAAATTTATATAGCCCAATACCACAAATCACATTTGCCTCAAAGGGCTTTACAATCTGTACAACATGCGACACTCTCTGTCCTTAGACCCTCGATTCGATTAAGGAAAAACTACCCAAAAAAACCCTTTTAACAGGGGAAAAAATGATAGAAACTTCAGGAAGAGCAACAGAGGAGGGATCCCTCTCCCAGGACGGACAGACATGCAATAGATGTCGTAGGTACAGAAAAGATTCATAGCAGAAAATCATAGCACATACAATTATGATGACAATGGGAAGATTGTAGTATATAATGATGATGAAAAGTGTGGGATGTAAAACATAAGGGAAGATGACGGGTCCAGACGGAGAACCGAGCAGCTCCAGGTGGAGGCCAACGAGCCGCTCGTCCCCTGCACCGTAGACACAGCAGCGCCGCCCCAGCAGGTCGCCATAGTCACCGATCCAGATACATGTCCGGAGGCTGAAATACCTGCTGAAAGTGACACTAAGAGAGAAGAGACGGACGACAAAGCACAAAACTCCGGGAGAGGGAAGAAGTCAAGTTAGTGACATGCATTTATGGGATGCGAATGCATACGGATGGAGAGGAGGACAGAGGTGAAGAGAGAGAGATGCATCATGGGAAGTCCCCCGACAGTCTAGGCCTATAGCAGCATAACTAAGGGATGGTTCAGGAGTCTCCTGAGCCAGCCCTAATTATAAGCTTTATCAAATAGAAAAGTCTTTAGCCTACTCTTAAATGTGGAGATGGTGTCTGCCTCCCGAACCCGAACTGGGATCTGATTCCACAGGAGAGGAGCTTGATAGCTGAAGGCTCTGGCTCCCATTCTACTTTTGGAGACTCTAGGAACCACAAGAAACCCTGCATTCTGAGAGCGCAGAGTTCTAGTGGGGTAATAAGGTACTATGAGCTCTGTAAGATACGACGGTGCCTGACCAGTAAGAGCTTTGTAGGTGAGGAGAAGGATAGAGCAGAGGCAAGAGGAACATCACGTTGTTTTGATTTGTGGGTGAACTGTCCCTTTACGAGCTAAAGACGCATGAATCCTAATCCTAAGGGGAACACTCTGCACGCTCTTTGATGCGGCGTTTCAGACCGAGGACCGCTTTCACTTCGCAGGAGACGTACCGACCCGACGGTCACCCAACTCTTGAACGCGAGAGGGCGGGTGAGCGTGTTCCCCACAATTTCGGGCGAGTCCTCCAAGAAGGTCGAGGTTACTGCGACTCAAAAGCACGAGTCGTTCTTTCAAACACGATCAAATGGGATATCAGGGGCGACATCCTGGTACGACTAAACGAACAAACCAGTAAGGAAATCATTGGGATTTGTTGCCTGGGTCACGTATACATAAATATGTTCCCCCTGCCGTACAGCTTAATCACACCGATCACGCGCTGCTGTTCATTTGTCTCAATCTGGTGTTCACGGGTTCACGACCCATTGTGATAAGCAAACTAAATACGCTGCAGCCGCGGGTGGACTCCACTCAGGGCCAAATTAAATGTACAAGCAGGACGAGGATGCAAAGCCTGTAACGTACTGGTGTAAACAAAAGAGGTCATGTCTACTTCATAAGAAGGCTTTGTAGCAATGTTTGGAAGCAAAAAAAAAAAAAAACCAACAACACTATTTTCTATCATTTTAAAACCTAGCTTTCGCTTTAAACACGAGATATCTATTGGCCATAATAACATATAAATATTTATTAAAAGGACGACAGATATTACAGAAAGTGTACAGGATTTCAGTAGCAGAGAAACAAAAAGCAGACGTTTGTCAAATTGAAATACAAAATGGAAAAAAAAAAAACAACGCCAAGCAGATTTAATAAAAGGGAAATGCAATTTGAAGTTAAGTATAGTGTTAGAATCCTCTTTATTTACATGAATGTAACTTTACATTTGACTTTACTGTACTGCGACTATACTAAGACTTTACTGTACAACCCACCAGAAAGCGGCAGTGGAAACAAAGATTAAACTCATGTGATTTCAAACAAGCCCCCCCCCTTACATAATTCATGGGACTGGTACCAGAGCGCCCTCTAGCAGCTTTTCCCACATCAAAAATAAAAAAACCCAGAAGAGACGGGGTCAGGGGAAAGCAAGTCGGTAAAACAAATTTGGGAAGGAGCAATGAAGTAGCAACTTTACGGACACCTGAACCGTAACCGCTGTTGCCAGCAGAGGTGACACGCTCTCGCTATTATCGGATCTACTCCTTCGTCGGGAACAGGAGAATGATTACAAGATAGTAGTCACAGCCGGGTGGGGCAGAGGATGCACACGGCCATCCCCTTATGCGTCACTGGTCACCAGTCATCCGTTCTGGGTCAAAAGCCCCGCACAGGAGTGGAGCCGCACGGTAGCCGTCTAGCTGTCGTCCGCCTGGAGCATCTTCTCGATCTCTCGATCCCACTGGTCGTCTTTGTTGTCGGACTCAGGCACCACCTCGTACTCCTGAAGCTCCTGCTGCAGCTCCTTCTCCCAGTCTGCCGAGTCATCTGAATGTGCAAGGGAAGGGAGGCTTATGAGCGGGACGGTTATTCTGTAACGCTGCTTTTTAATAATTTAATAATGCTCAATACAATGCCAGAATGCCGTCTCCCAAAATACGAAGGAGCTGAATATGGGGGAGCAACCACGAGGCGACTCTCAGACAGCTAACCATCAGGAGACGCGACGCTCTCCTTCTTGTCCAGCACCAGCTGCTCCATCTCCTTCCTCAGGTCCTCCTGGTTGATGGCCGTCGAGTCGAAAGCGTCACTCACAAACTCGGACACTCCGGGACTTGTCGACATCTCCTCCTCCTCCTCTTCTTCTTCTTCTTCTTGCTGCGGCTGAGAGTCCCGCAGACAGGACAGAAACGTTTTACAGTGATCGCCGGGTAACATCGCGCTACGCGCACACGCGGCTTCATGTCAGCACGCTTACCTTCTGTGCGTCGCCGATGGAAACCGGTGGGGTTTTCGGCCTGACGCTGTCTACAAAAGAAAAATAACGCGGTTAGTTTTCCACATGCGAATCCCAATGTGGTGTTTGCTTAACACAGCGACCCATGCAGTTCTCTAAAGCCCCAGCCCTGTCGGTGGCTTTCAGCATAGGTTTATGTGTATTTTATTGTTAAGATGTCGACCACACTATCTGCCCAGAGAATTCCGCGGTGTTTTTGTTGCTGCTCTTGACGCGTTCAACCCAATCTCCCCCAGGAAACTGATTGGAAAACATAACACTCTGTAATTGGATATTGGTATTCCTCACAAACAGCCCCTGAGAGCTGTGTGCTCAGCCCCTTCCTGTTCACGCTGCACACCCATGACTGCAGCCCCCGGCACGGAGGCAACTCCGTTGGGAAGTATGCGGACGAAACACACCCCCCGTCTACAGCTGTGGAGCAGGTGAACAGATTTTAGGTTCCTGAGAATCCGCATCACAGAGAACCTGACATGGTCCTCGCACATCTCCACCCGGGTCAAGAAAGCTCAGAAACGGCTGGCATGGGATGTGCACGGCCCAGGACCGGAGGGCTCTGCAGCGGGTGATTAAAACCGCTCAGAAGATCATTGGTACCAACCTACCGAGCATCAGCGATATTGGCGAGGTTCCTGTGCAGAGCCCAAAGGACACTTATGGCGCTTTTCCACTACACAGTGCCAGCTCGCCTCAGCCCGACTCAGTTTGGTTTTCCACTGTGTCAAAGTTGTACCTGTACCTGCTTTCAGGTACTTTTTTTCGTAACACCTCCGGCGAGGTTCCAAGCGAGCTGAGGCGATACTACAATGTCACGTGAAAACACGGCAGACTGCTGATTGGTCAGAGAGAAACGTCACTTTTCACTGCGTCATCATTGCAAGCGCCAGATGGAGTCTCCTTAATAACCCCGCCATTTTTAAATAGTTTGGCCACAGATTGCGTGATATACCCGTTACTGTTACAGCAACTCGGAAGAACACGCCGCGGTCAAACGCAACAACGTTTGTCTTCTTTCTGTGAGAAACAGCCACATCCCGACGATCAAAAACAGCACACACTCGATTTCCTCCGTTGTGCGGTTAGCGGGTGTGTGTGGCGGCAGTTTCCTGCAGCGTCGCTATGACGACCAGGTACTATTGTGGAGGTACTATCTGCAATGGAAAATGGAGCGAAACTACTGGTACTGGTAATGGAAAAGCGCCATAAAGGACTGTACCCACCCCTGCCTGTTTCGAAATGCCCCCCCATGCATATATATATATATATATATAGTTTTTTTTTTATTGGAGTAGCATATAGGGAACTAGAAAACAAATTCTCACAAATCTCTGTTGTAAAATGATCAATAAATTTATCTTGTATAGTAGGAGTCTCAAATGTCTTTCCCAAGAGAACAACAGCCCCCCCGCCACCACTCGTCTCTCACGCTTATCGAGATTTCCCCGCCAACGACTGTTTACAGGAACGCGTGATACGTCGGTGTGCGTGCCATAAACAGCCACAGCTTTTCATTGACAGAGCTAACGAGTGGGCAAACATACCGCTATGCAAACTAGGGCTGTCAGCGAATATTCTAAATTCGAATATATATTCGAATGGTTTAAAAAAAAATAAATTAAAAAAAATAAAACGAATTTCGAAGGTGAAAATTTATGTTCAAATAAAAAACAAAAATGTGGGAAAAAACGGCCGCAGTAGCAGGAGTCGCACTGTCTGGCACAGCGCCACTGCTGAAAGTTGACGCGTCTTGCGTGGAAGATCGCAGAAAGAGCAGAGCCCAACTCGACCGCATCAGAGAAAGCAGTATTAACCCCCCAAAATCTAAAAAGCTATGTCGGTAGGAGCTAAAATTGTTGAGCTGCAAGATAAAGTTGTATGCAAGCTACGTAAGATACAGTTAGCGCCGTGATTCGCGTGGTTGAGAGTGGCGGAACACTGGTCGAATAGGTTTAAACTTAAATAGACTACCTATACAAGTACTTATGTCTCATTTGTATTAAGTGGTCCTGTTATTGACGTAATGGCGTCATTGGCAAAATGCAGCGTCTCTGCGCTGTTGTTAAAGCAGGGATCAAAGTCTGACCTGTTAAGACGACGTCCTCGGGTGAAACGCTGGCCCCTCGGTCCTCACCGTCCCTCTGCTGCTGCTGGGCGGCCAGCGCCGTGAGCTGAGCGGACTGCTTGATCAGGGACACCCGGTAGAAATAATTCCTCCAGAAAACCTCCTCCTTCACGCTGTCAAAAACACACACACACACACAAACACCATCCCCATGCATTTTAGCATATATCCCTCGACCAAGCGTGGTGATTCCACAGGTGAACGTAATCGTGTCCGGCCAACACACTTGCAGAGACAACCACAACCACAACCACACGCACTCCAAGCTGGAAGACTCAAAGCTACTGACTGTTTAGGGACCAGGTCAAAGCGCATGCGGTTGAGGAGCTGGTCTTCCTCCAGCATCACCGCGGCCAGAGGATACATCTGCTCCATGTCGAAGTGGAACTGGACGCCGGCGGGGGGGTCCCGCAAGAAGTTCCTCTTGTCCTAGAAATCAGCAGCAGCGGGAAGAGAGAGCTCAGTTGACAGAGGTGACCAGAAAGCACGTACTGATCGTAGACGGGCGACAACGTCACAGGCGCATTCAGCGCGGCGTCGCTTACGGCGGACAGCGTGAGGATCTGTTGCTGGATCGCCTCCTCCTCATTGTAGCCGACCCAGGGGGGCACCGCTGCTTCTAGACGCAAGCATTAGAACACACACACCCACACACACAACTTTAGTCAGGTGCTGGGAAAGAATTCCCTTTGAAACTAAGTAAAGAGAGGTGTTTCAGCACTCGATCGCTCTTCCCACCTGGCAGATACACACAAGTTTGCCAAGGGTTCTTTAACAGACTGAGAACCCCCTCTGAGTGGGACTACTTAGTTAGTGATTGGTTAAGTTATTGTAAAAGAAGAACCTGCCCCACCCCCCACCCAGGATTGTACCTGACTTCCTCGCCTTTTTCTCCTGCACAAACTTTTCCTGCTCCTTTTGGAAGTCTCCCAGAAAAGTCTGTGGAACACACACAAGGGCAAGATGCACAATTAATTTTTTATTTTATATATAAACACTTGAAATGATGAAGGCACTTGCACATGACAAGGAGGGGGGGGGTCTAGGGGGCCAACATTTCTAATGGAAACACGGTCATGGCAGTGAGTGAATTGCTGCACTGTTATTCCACATATCAACCCCCCCCCCCCAAAAAAAAAAAGAAAATGTCAGACAAGCCAAAAAGAGCAGCCTGCCTTGTCTATGATGCCGTCGATTTTGCCTTCCTCCACGGTCTTCTTCAGGCTCTGGGCGGTCTCTGCCACGGACTCCGAGATCTTCTTCGTGGCACTGGAGGCAAAACTGAAGATGTAATCTACAGATGGGAGGGGAGGGGGGTGAGAAGACATCTCTGTAAATTTACAACAGCACCACGTCGCGGGGAGCGTTGCACGCCACAAACACATCGGAGGAGGACAGCTGACTCCTGTTTGTGGGCGAACGGGAGGAGAAACATTAACGTGCACGTAACATCTCAAGAGAGGGAAGAACAGGGCGGGGGAAGCCTGGCAGCCACGGCTAACGTTAGCTAACGTTACACTCTGACCGTGTTGCTGCCTCGTCAGAAAACGCGTTACCGCAGACGGGCAGGCGCACGTTTGCTACCTAGCGCCGCTAGCATGGCGCTACCAACAACAACAGCGCGTGGAAAGCGGCTCATCCTCACCGCCGAGTCCTCTGCCCTGCTCGGAGCCGTCCCGCGTCGCCTCGGGTTCTCCGTCCCGGTCAGTCGGCCGCTGTTTGTTTACCTCGTTTTGCGCTTCCACCACCTTCTCCTCCTCCTCCCGCGCCACCATCCGGGGTTCTTCGTCGCCCGGCGTCGTCGTGTTCGTCGCGTTCTCCAGGCCCAGCCACGTCCCCAAACCTCGGAACATAGTGCTGGAAGCAAAGTCGCCGCTCAGCCTGCCAGACGAGGGAAGAAGAAGAAGAACAACAACCCGAACTGAACTGACGGCGATCCCCTTGACTCTGTGCAACCAGGAAGCGACCGGACTGAGGTTTCTTCTTCTCCGCTGGCGCTCGCGCGGGTCCCGTTGTGCGCTACCGCCGCCCGGTGGTCCAAAAAGGGGGCGGCGTGAATTACGTTTCGCATCCACAATGAGGAATAATAATCGTGATATTCGCTTTGTATTCCAGAGAGATGTCACCAGCAAACCTAACGTTGTTCCCTATTGGTCTAACTTTGTTGACAACCTGACTTGGGGGAATATATGGAACCTTCTTTACAAATACCTCCTTACGCATAAAGTAAGAGAGGTCTCAAAATCACACATAGGTATTATCCTGCAAGGCATTATCTCCTCAGGTTTAAGTTTGACATATGTGTTAACTGCTCTGTTCGTGGAATATGTCCAGAAACAATGGTACATCTGTTCTGGCAGTGTCCCTATGCCATCACTTTCTGGAAAGATCATTAATTTTAAACTTGTTGCCGATTTTTCTTTGTTTCGGGAAACATGTACTGTTTGGTCTCCATGATAATGAGAGTAAAAAAACACAAAGAAATAAACCTAATTTATCTACTGATCATTTTAGGGAAATATCATATTCACAAAGCCAAATGTAGTCATTCTAAACCTTCCTTTATTGCTTTTGGTAAGGAGACGGAACATCAGTACATCAATTCCATGATTCAAAAAATAAGAAGGCTGCTAAAACCACTCAGTTATGCTCAACATGAATGTAAATACATTCTACATTAAAGAATATATTTATTTGAAACTCTGTTCTCGTCTATTATTTGTCGTTTCTGTATTAATGACTATTTTTGACAAACATATACTGCAACAAGGGCATTCATTTAGGAAATACTATTACAAAAGTATTCATTAGAGCAAAGCCCACACTCTTTCAACAATAAACAAAAACGTCCCAGGTTACGTAGGTAACCATGGTTCCCTGATAGGGAACGAGACGCTGCGTCAGCTGACGCTATGGGGAATGCCTCCAGCGTGACAGCCTCTGAATCTCTTGTAACAACTTAGACCAATCTTGATTGGGTCCGACGTCAACATGTGACGCACGCCGGCGGAACCGGAGGTATAAAGGGAGCCGGCTTCACTGTTTTCGTCAGCCTTCTGATCGACTGAAGCAAGCCGCTCACAGGCATGCCGGAAGTATGGCAGCGAGACGCAGCGTCTCGTTCCCTATCAGGGAA